>OY987318.1:31966440-32584382 GCA_963920655.1 Geranium rotundifolium
GTTTCACTCTAATTACTCCACATCATTTAATCAGATTGATTACAATTAGGAAACATATGATTGTCCTCCATCAATAGTAAAAATTGAAGGTGATGTTACTAATTTTTTTAGATCATACTGAGTTCAATTTGGAGAAGTTCATTACAATAGGTTGTTTTGAAATTAAATATATTTGACTTGATCTTCTCGCTATGTGGCTTTCTCCCGTTCTAACTAGAAAGTCGTCGAGAGTCCACTATCACATGTTCATAACACTTGTGTGTTGCTTCGTTTTAATCTATCTGTCGAGCATCGTCCCGTCAACTTGTTTATTTCCTTTGGTAATTTTTTATATTTTCGCTTTTTATTTGACTCTGCTTAATTTCACACCTTATACTATTCGTTTCAAACACGAGGTTCATGCATGTTTCATTTGCTTGTCCTCGTAATTCGAAAAATTACCATGTAATAAGGATATCAACATGTACATGGAGTGTTGAGCACCAACAAAATCCTTTTGAATACCTCACCTCGCGAGGAAGAACAAGGGTTTACACTCGATGCAAAAAGTGCTTGAGAATCATACATGAATACCTCACCTCGCGAAGAAGAACAAGGGTTTACACTCAATGCAAAAAGTGCTTGAGAATCATACACAACCGTCGCATTTAGTTTGGGGGGAAATCTATTAGAATAAATAGCATGTGTCTTATTCCTTTTTTTTTGAGGAAAGATAGTCATTTACAAAGCTCATCCGGTAACGTCGCCAGAAAGAACTCACAATTAGGGTCCGACCGGGCAACGGACGCCATGTAATGCGCCGCATAATTACCTGATCTATTTACATAAGAAAAAGAATAATTACAAAAAGATGACAGAATATGCATACTATCTTGGATAGAGAGTCCAATCATTGATCGAATGGGCCTTCCTGCTTGAAGAATTTTCACGAGCGGTAGACAGTCCATCTCGAACACGACCCGAGTTTTCTTATTCTTAGTTAGGCATGTTTGTCATATTTCATCTTACTGGTATTTCCATTTATAATGTATATATTTCTCATATAATTAAATGAATTTACTATACCAACTAAAGTGCCCTAGTGATTAGGAGATTACTTTCTCTAGTTTTAGTATTAGAGTTCGAGTCTTAGTTGGTACGTCTCACTTATTGCAATGTGTATTGCTTGGGCCGCGGCCCTCCTGATGTCCCCGGAGTCACCCGAAGCGCTCGCTTCTTCTTCGGGGCCTTGCCTGAATAATCTGACATGCACGAATCCATGAAATGATAATGTGGTACAATCTTTGGAGCAGTAGTGAGCTCGAAGGCGGCTATATATAGATTTTGGGTGTGCGAATTGACGCACGAGCTCTTTGCTGGGTTTGAGACAGGCTGGAGGCCCACGATTTTCATTACGGAAAGGCCCTATAATAATAAGAAGGGATAATTACATTTTGCCCATGCTAAAATAACCGATTTTACATTTTACTACGGCTAAAAAAAAAGTTTACATTTTACAACAGCTAATTGCGTACTTTTTACACTTTACACTAATGGTGTTAGATTTTGGATGGAAAATTTTCATGTTGTATGAAAAGTCGAAATTGCCCTCAATTATTCATCAAAATTTCAAATTGATGCCATTATTCATCAAATTATAATATTTATTAATAATATATAATATTTATTAATAAAAAAATAATTTATTATCATTATTTAATTTATTATTATTAATTATAATTATTTCATAAAAATAAAAGTAAATCATTTTTTCAATTATAAATTATTAATAATAAAAATTAAAAGTAAATTAATTATTAATAATTAAAATAATATCAACTAATAGTAATAATAATATTAATTATAAATAATAATATTAATTATAAATAATAATAATAATTAATAATATATTGAAACTTTCAAATAACATAACTCTCTCATACGAGTTTTGTAACATTTTGCTCTAACACTGGTAAATGTTGAACAAATTTTTTTTAAAGATTAAAAAATTTGTTGTCGTTGGATAGAATTTTAGACAAAAACTTATTTCTTTGAAATTGTTGAACTTATGATTCTATTCGATGTGATATATTATGAGCCCGAAATAGAGCTCGTATGAGTGAGTTATGTCATTCGAAAGTTTCACCATATTATTAATAATTAAATATATTATTAATAATTTTTAATTTTTAATTATTAAATATTAAAATAATATTAAGTATGAATAAATAAATTTTTCAATATATTATTAATAAATAATATTATTTTAATTATTAATTATTAATAATTAAACCGGGTATGACCGGATTTGAGTGGAGGTTGATCTTAGTTAGGAAAGAAAACCTTAAGGGTATTTTGGTCTTTTTGTCATAAAATGAAAATTTTCATCCAAAATCTAACACTGTTAGGGCAAAGTGTAAAAAAACCGCAATTAGCGATGGTAAAATATAAATTTTTTTTTTAATTGTAGTAAATTGTAAAAGTGATATTTTAGCTGGGGCAAAGTGTAATTATCCCTAATAAGAATTAAGTCTTTGTCCAAAACAGGCGGTTATTATTTTTGTATTAGGTTTGTGTTTTTAACGTGTGTGTTCTGTATTTGTCAGCTGTATCGGACTTTTAACAATTGTAAATGGGTCGTTTATTTTAGTTTTAATTTTCTTATAAATGATGTAATGGAAAATTTGATGTGGCGCTTGGAGTTGTACACGTGGCAGTCGACGGACGGGTCAGCTGTCTTTTCGTTGAGTGATACTCTTTATATTTTTTATTTTCTTACACTGACTTTTAATTTTTGATATAAAAAATTAAAATAGCTCTCAACCTTTACAAAAATCACAGTTTGCCTTAAGTTACAACTGCCCATGTAATAACCAAACCAACCCGAAAAATTATCAAACATAAAAGAATCAAATTAGTTCAGTTCAAAATCGAATCGAAATAGCTTTATCGGTTTGAGTATAAAATGAGATCCAACAAAAAGTTGAACCAAATTAAAAATCCCGATCGATTTGGACACGTGTCTCATTTTAAATCATCAATCTTTATTAATTGAAACTAAAAATATTGAACCAACAAAAATAAGTTAATATTGAGCCAAAATGTAAGAATTTCATGAAAATTCGTTCAAAGAAAGTTTAATAAAAATCAATAAGTTAAAACGATTTAAAATATAATAATTTCATGAAATTTGATTTTTAAAAATGAATCGAACTGTACATAGACACGTTAAGAATCGATCTGAACGAAATTTTATCAACTAGATTTCGATTTTCATTAAATCGAAATGACTCAAAATCGAATTGTAAACAACCTTACCTTTAAATGATGAAAAATTAAAATAATTATTGAAAAATAGATGGCCCTACTGTCGATGTCGTACTTCCCACTCCTCTCATATGGCGAAGCACCCTAAGCATTCTCCTTGTTATATGTCTCTTCCATCATCTTCCATGGTGAATTCAGGTAATCCTCTCCACTCCGATCCAGTCGATAGCGCCAAGAAAGTCTGCAAATTTTGCAGGTTCTTGAGTTTTATTTCAACTGCCAGTGACGAAGACATGATCCAAAAATTCCAACATATTCATGCAGAACATAAAACATCTTCTTCAAAACCACTCCTTGATATTCTTGGTCTTTGTTCAATATTCAAATCCCAATTTCACTGTTATTTCTCTCTATTTATATATATGCTGGTAAACGGATTCACATCTTTCAGATGTGGTGCTCTAACAACCCCTCTCACGTGAAAGTTGGGTTAAAATGTACGTAGAAACAATGAGCGAGGGTGTTAGGACGACCTCTAATACATGAGCCTTAACCCCGAAACAAATGACATTGAGGCCGGTCACGTCCGAACCCAACCTCGCTCTGATACCATGTTAAAGGTCAACCCACCTATAAGTTCAAAACAGAAAAATGCCAAAATTGTTATATAAGCTGGTAAATAAATTCATGTTTTTCAACCATGACGAGCTTTGAATCCTCGTCCCTGACGGAGCTAACGGCCGCAACTCCGCCACAAACACTCTCGACGGCACGATTCTAGACAATCTAAGCTAAAGAAAAAGATGACATAGATAGGTTGGATGTTCATTGCTTCTTCGTACAGATCTTCATCATTGTCCTAAAAAGCAGAGCAACCAAACGGAGATGGAGACAAATCTCCTGACGACAACAATAACAAACGCAGACCCACATCGAAAATTCTATCCACTTACAAAAAATCGAAAATTCAACCATCATGTACGTGTTATTTACGTGTTTTATGTGATCTGTACATATAATTGGGCTATGGCACTACGAAAGCCCATAATTCACTGGCCCATCTAATAACTGGGGATTCACATGTTACACTGGTTTAAGCATATTTCAGTTATATTTCCTATTGAAATTAGTTTTTTCTTTTTCTATTTAGATTATGTCTATTGAATATGCAAAGAGTTGTGTTCTTATAGTAATAAACACATCAAATCAATATACCAATATTATTTCTATCATGACATCAGAAGTCGGTTGATCTTTGACTAAATTTTAAAAAATTATTCGTTTTGCCCACTCGTCTATTTGTGATGTTAGCGAGTGAGACAAATCACGTTATGCATCCAAGCAGTTTCAATCCACTATATTCTTGCTTTGTGGCATTCTGCAGTTCTGTCTGGACATCCACCACAAGTCAGTTAGATCCATACTAGTTCATCCATCCGTCATGTGACATAGTTTATGTTTTCACTGTCAAGAACATGTGCCGTTCGCACCGTCAAGATCATATGACGTTTGTGTTATTAAGAGCATGTGACGAATTGTTGTTTTTGTTTCTCTCTATTACGTTTTGGTTCATGTGCAAGACTCCTTGTGTTAATTTGACTTGCATGTGAGGGAGATTATAACAATAAAGTTTTTCTGAAGAACTCAGTATCAACCCGTTCATCCATCATGATCAGTTTTTTTAGCTACGTAGTCCCGACTTCCAGACTCGTTTAAGATATTCGTTTCTCATCTATCTCTGTTTCACTCTATTTGTCATCAATTTCAACCAGATGTCACGGTCCATGTATATATATATCCTCGTAATCCAGAAAAGTCCCGTGATTTGAAAATCAACACATGAGGAGGAATGTAAAAATTCAATAGGTTCTCTTGAAAACCACAAGATCACGAGAAGAAAGGACAACTGTGAACTTGTTGACTCCGTATATATTTAGATGCAAACTCAACTCGATTTTCCTCCCTACTTAATTTCAGTGTTTGTTAAATTAAGATGTTGCCTAATTTATTTTCTTTTGTAGTTTATACATGCTTTAGTCTTAAATCCTATAACTAACTTTTCCTATTCACAATATACCCATATAAATGACTAATCTGTTATTGTAATATACACGTCAAATCAAAATATATCGATATTATTTTTACCGCTATAATATAAAACACTATAGTATTATAGATTTGATAGATTTGGTAGTGAAACTTTTAACAAAATAAAATGCATAAAAGTTAACAGCCGCACTCGCAACCTTTCTGATTATTTTAATCACAACTAGTCCATAAAATTTGTCGTATTTCCTAATATGGGTATGCAAAGAGTCAAGCTGCACTACTTTACCAATAATGGAATCACCTCTTTTACGCTAATTTAGTGCATCTTTATCTTCTTTTTTAAAGTACAAAAGCGTCCCATGACCTTCATCTTCGTCTTTTTGCTTGAAAATATCGTGAAACATATTAAGTTTATTGTACACTTAATATGTGCTATATTTTCTATCAGTGAATTTCTGGTTAGAATACGAAATATTCATATTCAGTGATATTTTTATATTATTAGATAAAGTATATTATATGGGATTTGAATATTTTAAATTAATATTATTAATTGTATGTAATGATCATAATCTGTATGTATAATTTTTCATATATTCTTTCGATACAAATTTATTTATCAGTTTTTATTTTGTGTATATAACTTATTTAATTGGAAGTCATGACCTTATACCTGCATGGATACATCAACATGTTACCTAGGATACATTTAAATTGTAAAGAATGATGTCGGCCATATTAAGTGGACGTCACTTCAGGTAGCTAAGGTTATTTAGTCCAAAGTCAAAACCAGTCTCCTTTGAATTTTTGTGTACATTTACCTAAAGAAATAGTGCCATGCTAATTGCTAGTAGATCTCCTCCAACAACTCATGACATTATTCATATAATAACTTTCAAGGAATGACATTATTCAAACAATAACTTTCGAGGAATGCCTACATCAACTTAATTAGTTTTATAACCAACTTATCGCACCCACACATTTTTCATGTAAATACATCATTCGGCGACTAAGAAAAATTAAGAGTTGTAGACGTATTGGACCAGCCACCCTTAACTTTCACCAACAACGAGAATGATAATGCGTGTCGTTGGTTAAAAAATAAGGGTTGTGTGCATGAATTTGCCCGCCGCCCTTATTTTTTAAATGTGGGTTGCACACTACTCACTTTCATCTTATTAGAGACATTCTCTCTAAAAAAAATATATTATAGTAAAGATAAATTCTCTTGTTTGCTTTGAATTAATCAATAGGTATCTTTACATACAACCATAATGATTCTAATGTTAAATAGAATATATTCTATTTTAAATATTTGTTACAACACAAATACAATTAATTACCATTACACCCCTGTATTCGCAACGGGAGGATCTCGAACGTTGAGATTGGAGCGAAAATCATCAAACAGGATACGGGGCAAGCCTTTAGTGAAAATGTCGACCAGTTGAGATCTGGAGGGTACATGAAGAACACGAACTTGGCAGCGAGCTACCTTTTCACATACGAAATGGATGTCTATCTCGATATATTTAGTGCGCTGCTGTTGAACATGATTCCAGCTAAGTAGATGACACTAACATTATTACAGTAGACAACCGTCGTTTTTGAAATCGAAAAGTTAAGCTAGAGAAGAAGATGACGGACCTAGTAGGATTCGACAACTACATTAGCAACTCCCTTGTATTCGGCTTCTGTACTGGATCAGAAAAGTGTCGGGTAACGCTTTGAGGACCAGGAGAGCAAGTTATCACCAAGAAATACATAATATCCAGAGGTGGAACGATGAGTGTTTGAGCAGCCACCCCAGTCAGCATCCGTAAAAGCGACTAAATCTGATAGGGAAGAGCGCTGGAGATGAACACTAAGATTGACAGTGCCTGGGAGGTAGCGAATGATGCGCTTAAGAGCTCGCATATGTGCATCTTGTGGATCATGCATATGTAGATAGATTTGCTGAACAACATATGAAATGTCATGACGTGAAAAAGTTAAGTTTTTAAGTGCCCATGATAAACGGCTAGATTGAGAAGGATTCTCATATGAGACGCCGTCTGTGGAGCTGAGTTTTGACTTAGTAGCAACCGGCGTAGCTGAGGCGGAGCAAGAGGTCATGCCAGCACGGTCAATTATATTAGTAGCATACTATTTCTGAGATAAAAAGAGACCATTAGAGTTACGAGTGACATTAACTAAGTGTGCCGAGGTCTTTCATAGCAAATTCAAAGTTGAGGGACATGATGTAAACCCTCAACTTTTTGTTGGATGTTATTAGGATAATATCATCAACATACAGTAAAATGTAAGTTGTGTGGCCTTCATGATGATAGATAAAGAGAGAGTGGTCAGACTTGCTATGAACAAAGCCAGTGGAGGAGATATAGTAAGTAAACCGTTGGTACCAGGCTCATGGACCTTCTTTAAGCCCATACAATGATTTCTTCAACAAGCACACGTGATCAGGGTGTGAGGTACTTTAGAAACCATAAGGTTGGTGCATGTATATTGTCTCCGAAAGATGTCTATGAAGAAAGGCCTTATTCACATCAAGCTCTAGATACAACAATACTCAGAACTGTGTGAATTGTAGTGGGTTTAACAACTGGACGGAACGTCTCATTGCAGTCAACTCCAACCTGGTGAGACATGTCATCACCAACAAGACAAGGTTTGTATCGCTCGAAATAACCATCATACCTCTATTTAACACGAAAAATTCACATGGAACGAATGACATTTACATCAGATGGTCTGGGGACCAACTTCCAAGTACTATTACTAATAAGAGTATCATATTCGTCATGCATAGCAACATTCCAATTCGGATTGTTAAACACATCTTTAGGGTTAGATGGTATGGAAGATATGGTGGTAGAGAGATTAGGAATACTTTTGGATTTAGTAATACCACAACGACCCCAGGGGGTCATTGACTATCTGGGTAGTGGTGGTGGTGAGAGAATGTGAGATGGAGTATGTGGTGGTGTGATAGGACCATCTGTGGGTGTGGCATGAGTGGATGGGGATGAGGGAGTGGTGGGTGAGCATTGGCAAAGTGGTGCATAAAAAGTGTAGCATCCTCTAATCCCTAGGTCAAAAGACCTTATATATGTGTTTGAAAATTGTCTACGGTCCCAACACGATTGTGACACCTTGTAGGGACCAATTTTACTCCTTGTCTTTGGCACGGTCTTCTTGTTACTTGTCACGGTTGTGTCTTCAATTTGAATTCTGACACGATCGTGACAGATGTGTCACGATCGTGTCTCTTTCTCTGGCACGATCATTGCGCCTCCGTTTTCATCGACGTCAATGCTCATTGTCTTAGAAGAATTGTAACAATTAAATGGTCACGATCGTGACAAGCCCCAAATTTTTACCTCTTCTAAACCCTTAACCGTCTTAACCTGATCTCCTTACCAATATTCCGTTCAACCTGCATATGCTCCTCGAAATAACAACCATGCATCAAGTCGTCCTAATTAGCTCTAGATAGCCATTACGAGGCAAATAATTAACTAATTGTGAGGTTGAGCGGTCTCAAACGGAGACCGTTCGATCCCACAACATCATGTATACCTTAATTAACAGTAGTTATGATCATGGTGCGTTATTTGTTCCACCGCAATTGTTACTTCGGCTATTCAATGTGATGTCAGGTTAGTTGCTAAATAAATTTCGAATCCTCTATAAAAAGAGAGTATATTTGTAGATAATTGCATAGTTAATAACCAACTAAAATTGATTATTAATTTTTAAATTACACGAAAATAAAGAGGGTCCCGTGAGATTGTTTGTCTCCTTAAAGAGTAGAAGAAAGTTCTGTGCCCTTTGGGACTTGCTTTTGATGTTTTCAAACCTTGACAAATACTGCCGTTGGACACGTTTCAAAACTGTACTTAAGTAGACGACAAAGATATTAAATTAATTATCAAATCCTTACAAATGTTGGGAGGGGCAATTGAATTTTTTTATTTCTTTAAATAAAGCTTTTATAGACGGCAGCTCCTTATGAATCTATATAACATAATTTAGTCTTTTGCTTTTATAGACGGCAGCTCTAAAGAGCATTAGTAGATAACAAGTCTTGACTAGTTGTAAAAATCCCATAAATAATATATTAATTAAGTTTTTACAAACAATACATCAATCAATCTATACTTCAAATGCAAACAACACAAAACAACAACACTACAAACAGTAAGCACATTTCAATCTTTACTTTTGATTCAATATTAACTAATAATAATAATAATATTTATATACTTTATAACACTAATTTAGGACAAATTTATTTCTAATTTCAAACCAACAATAAAATATAATTAGTTTATATTGGTTTTAACACAAGTTGCAAGCAAAACTATAATTAATTTTTAGTGAAGTATCATAATAATTTCATTTCCTAATAATAAAATTCAATTTAGAAAATTAAATGTATGATACCTAGGAGTAGTTGAATAAAATAGTTTATATTTTTTTAAAAGACCCAAGCAGAACCTAAAAATTTATATATGAGAACATAACTTTCTCGCGCATTAGCTATTAAGAAAATAGTGCGGATCCAAAAATTATTTAAACGACATTTCATACTATATAAAAATTCTTACTATCGCATATGATTTAAGAAGGGGCACGTACCATTCTCGACTCCAATATCCATAACTAAAAATTCATGAATTTTTCGAACATGGGAAGGGAGGCGGTCGCCCCTCCTCCCTCTCTGGTTGGAGTGATTATTAATTGTACCATGCTGAGACTCGAACCTAGACTTAAGTTCAAAAAGCTAATTTTATTTATGCCCTAAATCACTGACCTAATTCACATGGTGGTCTTTTAAAATTTATTGATATATAATGTATTGTATTTTTATATTATAACAATAGTAAATGTTTTAAAAGAATTATGATGATGAAAAGTATAGAATAAGAAACGTGCTAATGCTCACATGATTGCATTATTAGCACCCATCTATAAAAATTTATCATAATAACTATAAAGATTAAAGCTTAGAATAGAAAAACATGACAACTTGACATATGAATTTGTTTCCCTATTAAGTCCTTTTCCTTACTTTCAATCTTTTACAGACAGAGATTGGCATTACCAATGGGACCACCATCACTCTCATCATCATTAATTTAATCTCAATTCTCCAAAACAATGCTAAAAAGGAATGAAATAGATGCTTTGCCTTTACCTTAATTAAGCTTTAATTAGGAGTGACACACATCATTAAAAGAACCATCTTCTTCTTCTATCTTCTGTTTTCGAATTATTTGTCCCTTTACCTGAAATGGCTAGTGCGCAGCATTCACGTTTATGCAATTTCATTTATGATTTTTGTTTTATAAATTTGTATGGATATATTTACATGCATAGGGTGTAAACGAGTCAAATCGAGCTTCATTTCAGCAGGTTTCGAAACGACTCGTGAAAAAAGTGTTCAACTTGAGTTCGAACGATTGAGCTTATGCAGCTAAATTCGAGTTGGACTCGAAGTAAAATACACAAGCTCGAGCTCAGTGCTCGATTCGCTTCATTTACCTTTCAATACAAATATTCATTAAAAATTAAATAAATAATAAATAATAAATAATAAATTAGTCAATTTTAGATTGATTCGACTTGATTCGGTTTGTCTAATTCTATTGCAATATATTTATTAAAATTTTAAATATATATTTGGTTAGGTGATGGGTGGTAATTTTAGTGATTATTACAGAGCAAACCGGATAAAAATAACTTTAAAAAAAAGTTGTGCTTTACAAAAAAGAATTAATCATTGGTTGAATATAAACATGGGCATTGCTGGTTGGTTAGGAAAGCTTTAATTTGTTCTGTGCTGATCGGATTATTTATGGATGGAATATTCGAGTAGATTTTAAGTCTATTTTGGGTCTTGGTACTGTCTAATAATATGCTGTTCTTTTGTCAAAATAAAGATGGGTGTTGTGTATTAATTAATGCATATTTCTAAATATGGTATTTACTATGTAAGTAATTTCTATTTTTTGTCAGAAGTTAGTCTCTCAATATCAATTACCAACTAAAATATTTCGGTGATTAGGAGATTACTCTTTCTAGTCAGATCAAAGTTTGAGTCCCTATGTTATGGTCATTATAATGTGTATCTGACTTACGGATAATTTCAACAAAAAATCTCAATATCAATTAGTATATTTGTATGCTCTCATTAGTATACTCTTTCTCTATGTTACACCATTCTATTTTAAGTTGTCGCACTTTAAGTTCTCAGTGTTTTGATTAGTAATGGACGGGTTTGAAAATTTGAATACAAAATAAGGATAAATTTGTTAGTTTGCAAGAAAATTAACAGTGTGATAACTTGGTGGAGTGGATAATGATCGATATTGGAGTCATGTGGCAGATGTTTTTTACTTTGTATCTAATAGTAATTAGTGGCCAATTTATATAAGTAGGCAACCGCAAATAACCCTAATTTTAAATTATAATATTAAATGCATTGTGTATAGTATAAGAGAAGGTTACAAAAATGTACCTTATTATATGACACTTTCATAAAAACAATTAACGAAATTACCCACTAAAAAAAATTACTGTTTTCTAATTTTTTTTTAAGTTGTTATGCTTTTATCTTTTAGCTAAATTTGTACGATTAAAATTTGTAATTAAATTAATTTTTAAGTAAAAATTAGTTCTTAAATTTATGTTATAATTAAAAATCTTAATTATTAATTTCATGGGCTATTTCTTTAATTTTTTATGAAAATTCACACATTTTGCCAAAAACTAAATACAAACAACACAACACAATTTTTCTATTAACAAACAACACAATTTCTTTTTGCAAAAATATCATATAACATGCACATTTTTGCCATTTTCCTTAGTTATAATTAATAGAGTAAGTGAATGTTTATTTCAAATTCGTAAAAAGTAGTTGTGTACTTCTCCAAAATCTCACATACGTATCGACAGCGTGTGAGAGATGAAAAAAACCGGGAAAATCAAGTTGAGAAAAATCAAATTTTATTATTAAATATCTTAACTGAAAAAAGTATTTTCGTCATTTTTAAACAAATATATACATTTTGCAAAGAGAATATAGAGCTTACAGACAGTCCTTATAAAATTGAATAATTTATATCCACTTTATTCAAAATCGAACTAGTAGTATACCCCTAGAACAAAAAATAATAGATTAGGAAGTGTGTGCACGTTGGAGCACTAATAATAATAGCCCCAAATATTTTCTCCATCAAAATTTTCCGGCGCCGGCGAAGGGCTCATCCTTGGCGGCGACAGCATCATCCCCTCCGCCATCCCCGCCAGCAGGTTCGGCATATCGAAAATCGCCTCCTCATCAACAAACTCTCCCCCACTACAATAATCCCCAAACACAGGCTGCTCGGCCTCACACTCCTTCCTCGCCGCCGCCGCGGCCGCGGCGGCGCGCCGGATGTCGGCCGGGGACGAGGAATCCGGAACCGGGTACGACGAGGCCCGTTCGGGGAAGTTAAGGACGGCGTCGCCGCCTCTGAGGGCCAGCGAAGCGGCGTCGTACGCGGCCGCCGCCATTTCGGGGGTCGCGTACGTGCCGAGCCATATCCTGGTGGTCTTGCGTGGCTCCCGAATCTCCGACACCCACTTGCCGCTCCGAGACCTGATGCCTCGGAACGAGTGGTGTCGTCCGTTGGAGCTACAAGGAGTCATTGTCGGAGAAGAGTATTGTAATGGTTGGTGATCGGCCGTAAATAGAAAGGGGCACTACTTAAGTATATAACTTGGACGATGGTCTTTATATAGAGATTTGAATTTAGAAAAAGGGGAATTAGGTATGTGCAAGTAGGAGCTATACATGGGACCTTAATTACCAAATCCATACATGATTAGTACTTTGCCCCACTTAGACCCTGTTACTAAAACATTTTTAAGAATATACACTCACGCTTTTCATAAAAGATACTAATCGATGGTTATTGTTAGATTATATTAGGGTTAAAAGGCTAATTAGGGTTAGCCTATTAATTAGTATTAGGGTTTCCTTATTTTATAAGTATTAGGGTTTTCTATCTATCAAAGTTAACATGTTATAAGAGGAGGTTTAGTTCTTGATCAAGACTCACGCTGAATTCGAGTTGACGAGTGGGTAGAGGAATCAAGAAATTGTTCGATGTTCTTCATCAAAGATTCAACTTTCAAGATTCGATGTTCTTCATTAAAGATTCAATGTTCAAGAGATAAGGTAAGAAAAAAGGAATCGAAATTATTGTTCATCCGTCCCAAAAATATTGTTCACGCGCGGTACTGTTCACAAGAAAAAAAAGAAGAAAAGAGAGAAAAAAAGTAGTTTTTCAAAGCTCGTGTTCATCTATTAGTTCTGGCCAAGCTCCACCACTCAAGGAATTTAAAGGTATACCGTAATTCGGAAACCGGCACGTGCACATCCTCATAATCCGGAAAAGTTATCAAATAATTCAAAAGGTTATCAAAGAAGATACTGCATCCACCAGTCATGGCTAATGCGCCACCACTCAAAGGTTATCAAAGTTTGTCTGCATCCACTAGTCCTGGCCAGTGTGCCCCCACTCAAAGAAGTCAAAGTGTTCAAAGAGTTCAAAGCGATTAAAATGTTCAAGTTCATCAAAGTGTTCAAGTTCAAACTCAATTCAGTTTACACCGTATTGAGTTTGAGGGAGACTGTTAGATTATATTAGGGTTAAAGCGAATTAGGATTAGCCCATTAGTTAGTATTATGTATTAGGGTTTTCTTATTTTATAGGTATTATGATCTCCTATTAAGTTTGGTTTGGGTTTCTTATTTAGTTTGGTTTGAATCTTATATAAAAGTACATCCCATATTGTATTTAACATTAAGAATATCAAGAATAATAATAATAATAATAATAACAATCATATTAAAATTAATAGTTTTGACAAGGTTTTAAAAAATAAATATTTTCATTTTATAAATACTGAATGACAGGAGGACATATGACTAAAGAGACTTTCCATGCTTGTATATACTGAAAGTGTACAGATCGTTAAGTAGTATGGGAAAGTGCACTTACAATTCTAGAATATCACTTCCACAGGTATTGCTAGCTAGTAGGCATTAAGCTACACATGCCCAAAAAACATGGGTTGAGCTATTCACAAAGTTGGGTTGTTTAATCTCCAAACAATTCACACACTCAGATTTTCATTTTCCAAACAAAGTCAGTTATCACAAATAATGTTTCACAAATCTATCAAAATGACTAGGGATAGTCAAGTGTTTGGAAACATAATAAATCGGCATTAATCACATGAACATGGATTAGAATGTTTAAACTAATTTATTGCCCAAAACGCGTTTTACGAAGGTATTAAGGAACTAACAACATATTTGCCCCCAAGTGATCAATTCTAGATCGAAGTATTTAGGTGACCAGTCTTAAGAAATCACAAGCTACTAACTTTCGGAATTGGTCTCTTATGGGCTTTTGCTCTCGTATCCACCTTCGAAAAGGTGTAAATTCGAGCATGCAATACTTTAGTCAATGCGAAAACTTCATTCTTCAAATATGTAACTCTTTCATTCCTATTCAATTTGGTCATAAACCTAACTTGATTTGGACTCCATATGTGAAAGCTATGATGTTTGCAACGGGATGCACCATAGAGTGGCGAAATAGGAGGTTCACCTTTCTACTCATCTTCTTCGCATGCCAAAATTTGAGTTGACTATTGGCGAAGTAGACTGCCTTTCTCGTTCACCTCTCTTTCCTGACAGATTAGAGATTTCAGTCTTGTTGTCCATTACCTAATAGAGTAGAGTGGTTGAGCTCTACGTTTTTAGAGGAATCGGAATCCGACTCGGATTCCAAGTCGGAGTGGAATTCGGATTCGGATGATGATGAGGAGTGCTATCGTTATATCCCACCCCCACGCATGGCATATATAAACTCATGCCCATGTTGTTCTGCTTATCTCGTCCGCCTTTATTTCCTGAGAGTCGAGCTGCTCTTTTGGTGGGTCTCCTGCAACCGGCGGAGTAAAGTGATGGACCTCTACTCCGCCTCTCTAACCCGCCTCTATATTCGGCTCCAAAATTACGCTTTTGTCCATTCATTTTCGTTCCAAAAAACACCCGATTTTCTTGCAAATTCACCCATTACACTTATAAGTTCTCGTGGTACAAATATGGTCAAAAAGTACCAAAAACCGGAACGAAATACATGGATTTAACTCTAAAAGATAAGAAAAATCCTCCTCATCACTAAGGTGCATGATGCATCCAACCAAAAGCATATATATATATGTGTGTGTGTTTTTCTGTACATGAGTTAATTAATGGATTCACTTTCTAATTAATTACATGGAGAAAGAATGTAATTAATTAGAAAACATTCCCAATCAAGCACACCAAATAGAGTTCATGTTAAACAACCATATTACATACAGAAACTCATCGAAAGGTTCAATCATTTATACGAACACAACATTTTGTATATCCTTAATCTCAGCCTCTTTATAATTAGAAGAAACTCCAAGCAAAAAAAGAACCAAAGCTGTCTCTTATTCGCATACGGTTGGTGTTTGGTCAAATCTGGGAAAAAAACCCTATCATTTCATTGGACAAGGTTTGGCCGACATTAAGGTTGTATGCTATGAAAAATCTAATAAAATTGAATAAACTATAGCAACTAGCTCCGACAACTAATTTACGATCTTCTCCTATATTCAGTTAATTAATATTATTAACTTGTACTTTAAATTTCTCTCTTCTCTCTATAGTTTGTTAAAATGCTTAGTCCATCTTCAACCCTATCCAAATATTCAATATTTATTACACAATAATTGAGTCTCTATATCCATTTCTCCCCAACCTAATCTCCAAAAATATATCCATTTGTCACATCAAATAACACTTTTCATTATTTTAATAATAAATTTATTTTACATATTTTATTTTATTTTACTCAATTGTATTATTATTTATAATTAATTAATTTATATTATATTATAATAAATAATATATTAATTAATTAATGATTTTTTGTATTGAAAAATTATGGTTAAACGGAAAAATTGAAACCGGTTAAAAATCTCGTAATAGATCATTAAGTTTGAATTAAAATTAAAATTAGAAAAATTGATTTTGCAAAAAAATCACTAATCACTAAATTAGAGTTAATTAGTTTATTTATTGTAATAATTTATAGGTATATTGGTTTATTATAAAAGAGATAAAAGAAAAGCAATATCTAATTAATATTTGATATATAAAATTTTATAATTTTTTGAAAACCAATTTTATAATTAATTACATATATAAAAATGTATTACTACTTGTTTAATACATTTTTTGGAAGAAACTTGTTTAATACATTTAAATGGAAACATATATAATAGATCCAGCCATTTATACTAATTTATATAAATATATTACTAATAAAAATATACCCATTTATATTCATTTTTCTCTTAAACAAAATTAAAGAAGATGTCCGGTAGCAAATATGCATTTTTGTATATGCATATGCATATTTGGATACCTGCTTTAGAGAAGAAAGTCTTTGAATATATAAATTTTTATATATTTGAAAACAGTGTTGGAGAAGCCCTCTCTCTCTAATTTTATCTCTTTAAATTTGATTTGAGTTCAAATAAATTACCAATGATTATATATAATCTGAACTTTTTAAAGAGTAATTGTAGTATTTCTAGAATTTGCATTGATTAATGCTGAATCTCATGTATTTTGCAATCCAAAAATAGAGGGGACTCAATAATATATGTATAAAAACCAGTAATTTGAAATCAATTTGATGGTGAGGTGGAGTATTGTTGCAGATATATATATATATATAATGTATGAGTATAAACAGTATTATAAAAATATCGATCATATGGGGATTTTTAATCATAAAATTAAGTTCTTTTTTTTTATATAAAAATTATACAATTCCTTTGGCTACTATAACTAGATTGACACACAAAATGAGATTTTTTTAGTGTCCCTCTGGAAAGTTAAAATTTTATGTATACAGAAAATGAAAATTAATTTTGGTCAATTAAGTGAAGCACCATATATACTCTCCTGCGCATTTTTATTATTATTCAAAGCATAAATGTGTAGGAATGGTAATTTCTTTAAATTCACTCGGTTAACTTGTTTTGGGCTTGACTATTAGTCCATTTAATTGAGAGACTAGCCCATTTAAATTGTGTGTTTTTGGGCTACGCATACGAAAGTCAGTTATTGTTTCTTCGAGGGAGAACCATTAAAATGTGCACTATATTATCATATCTTTGTAAGTGGTGCTGAGATTAGGGGTGATCGTGGTCGGTTAACTGTAATCATCTTAATATTTAAAAACTAATTTTGCGTCCGGTAGTTTTTGCCTAGTGGAAACTACACCCGCATCCGCAGTTATAATAATTAGTGATTATAATCCGCTCGATTTTTGGTCGATTTACGGTTTTCACCACAACAACCGTGGGTAACGAGCTTCTCATGTGAATCATTTTTGGGACCGCTTTCAAGCTTAAATGTACGAAGCCTAAATGGATATGTTACAGTTTTTTAAGCATAAAAGGGAATGAGAGAATGAACATTGGGATTGAAATCATTAGTCACGTATGTGAGATAAAGTCACATGTGGTTTCAATTTTACGGTTAATCGGCGGTTCTAACATTACAAAACCTCAACCAAATTAAATTATATTGGTTTTTCTCAAATTAAAACCTAGACTACACCAACTATTCACGTTTCATACACTACAGTGCACGGCTTGATCGATTTTACAGTAAGTGCAATTTATCAATTAATAATGAGCACCAATATTGTAAACTTTTATTTTTGTTGTGCAAATTAGAAGTTACAATTCCACTTTAAATATCCAACCAACATCACTTATCCTCAAATGTCGGGTTAGATTAATTTGAGATTGTAATGAATTTTATTTTCATATCATAATATTTTCTTCCAGATTAATTTATTTTTAGATTAATTTGAGAATGTAATGAAAATTTTCGAGACTTTCTTCCAATCCTAAAGTTGGGCTGGACTGTTATGGGCCCATGGTCTACCGGCCCATTCAACAACTGAGAAAGGTCCGATCCGTCTCTTTTCAAGCTTCTCGTTTCTATTCCTTCTCTCTTCCCTCGGATATTTTTTAACACAAAATACAATAAACTCACACTTAAGAGTTTTAATTATATGTTTTCATAACCAAAAATACTTAAATTATGTTTGAAGTAGAATTATATGTGATATTCCAAAATTATCCTTTCTATCTCTATTGAGATTTGAAGATCAAAAACATGGAGATTGTGATTGAGGCAGACATTTACCACATTTGATGCTTATTCAAATCAAAAGCGCATAGCACAATCACAACAATTCTAATTTAATTATTCGCAAGTCATCTTTTAAATTTTCTTTAGTTCCTGATATAGATTTACAAAGGGTCAAAGTGCAGTGCATTGCTAATTATGGAATCAGTCTCTTTTACGCTAATTTAATGCATCTTTCTTCTCCTTTTCTTAACAAGAAAAGCAGTGCCACGACCATCTATACTTCTCTTGCCTAAAATATTTGAATATTATTGGTGAAACAAATGATTCAGTTTATATTTTACCACTTATTATATAACAAAATATGTATATGTTGGTGATAGGAATGGCAATGGGGCAGGTTCGAGACGGATATGACAATCTCATTCTTGTCCCTGTTAAAAACGAGACGTGGATTCCTTGTTTTTAATGAGGCGAGGTTTTCTCATCGGGTTTTGAGGATTTCCCATTCTCCGTTTCTAACAAAAAATAATGTTAAAACATATTAATTTTTTTAAATAAAATTTGTATTAAAAATATTATTTAAATAAAAAATATACTGAAACATATTATTGTTTCATTAAATATGTATTATAAAATATTATTTTAATAAAAAACACATTTCAACGTATTATTTTTTATTAAATATGTATTATAAAATATAATTGGTAAATTAAAAATATATTTTTTAATATATTAGGGTGGAGTGGGGCAGGAATACCTCACCCCGTCCACACCCCGTTCCCGTTTGAATTCGATAATTTCTTGTTCCGTCCTCATTCGGATTCCGGAATTTATGGTCATCCCTAATTGGTGATGTCGGCTATTTGGTTGAAGTAGTAGGTAATATGTACAGAACTTAAAAGTCAAAACTGAGTCTCATTCAAATCTTGGTTAATTTCAAGGGTTTCGGCTAATATATATTTGTGTAGATTATGTAGCACTTTCTTTTCTTTTTGCCGTCGCTAAAAGAATAAAGCCAACAACTCTTAGCATTACGTGTTAAGTATAAACTTTTTAGAGAATGTCTGCACCAACTTGGTTTTGCTCTCCCACTTTTCCCCTTTTGTCTCGAGTACTATCTCACCAAATAAAAGAATATCAAACCTTATTTGATCAAAAGGTTAGTGTTTGAAATATGAGTTTAATGGTTATATATTTTAAATTTTTAAAAGTTAGGTGAACGAAATGTAAATAAAAAAGTGTAGAAATATAAATTTTTATTTATATGATAATTGTTGTTGTTAATACAATTAATTACGAGTCTTTTAACTCAGACTCGAACTTTGAATCATCAGTGGAAGATGGAATCTCAAGTATAGACGAATTCTCAAATTCTGGAATATGATTTGTAAAAATATAGCGGTCTTCGTCTTCATCTTCTTGTATTTCATCTTTAAAACTTGACTTTCTGCCTTGACCGCTGCTAATCCATCTTCTAAACGTTGTGAATGTGATGATGCGTGCGATTTGTGATTGCGCTACAGAGTCTTTGATGGCATGATCGAGATCATACCTCCTAAAGCTCTAGGACACAGTTCCCCGCATGTCACGACCGTATACTTTCTTGTGCGCTTCATTTATGAGATGTCGTTGTTGTTCGTTTTCCATTCGAATAGAAGTAGTTGACGGATATCTCATTTGCCCCATGCATACTAGTCGTACATCCTTCCCACGGTAGCATGCACAAAATACAAGGTAAATACTAAAGTTAAAAATTAAACTAAAAAATTGAAAATATTACCAATTTCGGATTGTCCTTATCACTTCTTTCATAGTGATGTATGTGGTTTCAAACCTTCAGCGCAACAGTAAATTGCCCTAAGCAATTTTTATCTCGATAAAGTCGTTCAACTTGGTTAGCGAACATCTGTGGGCCCGAGTTGTGGTTAGGTTTGAATTCTCGAATCCTCTTCATTTTCTTACTCTTTCGATATCAAAATAATTTGATAATGAATAAAAAAAATAAGAGTAAGTTAACACAAAACAAACCTAAAAATGTGGGTCGTCACGGTGGCGAATCAGGAACTTTCATTCGTCTTTCCTATTCTTGAGCTTGTACGGAATATTGTTATGCAGCGGCCTGTCAACGAACACATTGTAGTTCCATGTCCTCCGGTCAATCTAGTAATTCGTGGAAGGTGATATCCATGTTATACGTTTGTTACATAAATTTAATAATCAGTATACGAAAAGCGTTTACTGCTGAAGAATTGTTAGAATCATATTGTCCTCTTATAAACGATTCTGATTCCGACTTTAAACTTCCAAAACCATGGTGGTTAGTTTAATAAACTGTATGTAAGAAACATGTTTTTTTTTAAGTTTGTCCCTCAAATACGATTCTGATGACATATATATAGACGCCAATCGAATAAAATTTGTGAAATAAAATGTAAAGAAAAACAAAGGGTCCCGCAAGATATGACATGAGATTGTTTGTCTCCTTAAAGAGTAGAAGGAAGTCCTGTGCTCAGAGCTATTCATTTTCATGTCTGTTTTGCAGACTTCTTTTTTTTCAAATTACACAAAACTGTACCAAAGAGACAAGTTTCGAAACCTTACTTGATTGACTGCACCAAAATTATATGAACAATTATGTTTTGAAATAGTAAAAGAGTTTTCTAATTTTTAGATGAATTGAATTGGAAGTGAGGTGGTTAAGCCTAAGAATAAAGGACAAGTGCTATATTTGTGTCTGAACTCAACTCAAACCACTGTCCTTAATTAGACTACAATTTCAATTAAATCTTCAATTCAATGGGTTAATTACGTAAATTTAAAAGTACATGAATGCAGTTCAATACAAAATTGGTAGAATGTTCAAATGTCTAAACTTCTACGAACCGTTAGATCATCACTCGATATTTGGTAAAATTTGTTCCAGTGTGGGATACGTGGCAGCGAAGTTCTACCACAATCATATTCGTGGTTCTTCTGAATACATCTGTTTCTATCAGTTCACACTCACCTTTTACCAGTGCACACACTCAAGTTCTATTGGTTTGGACGGTTTGTATTTCTACCGCAGTTTATATTTGATTTGTCCTCTTTAATATTGCATTATAATTCTTTTAATTACGGACAATAATAATAAGAATGGAAATTAACACTCAAACAATAAGGCAAGCAATTTTATATCAGTTCATTTGCATTGATGAAGTCAAATTATTTACTTTCAATATTTCATAAACATTAATTGAATTTTTTCGTGTCGTGAGTGCCTTAAATCACTGCCCTCAAGATATAAGATCAAATGTTTAATTAGTTAATCAAATAAATTCAATTTTAAATAGTTTTTTTTCAAAATATTTATATTACTTACAGTTCTTACTTTATCTCTGACAATCAGATATTCGAATTTACATGCTTTTACCAAATATCAACCCGAATCAATTAAGTATTTACATGAAAACATGTTTTCATATAATTAATTGCGTTAAGTTCTAACAATTTTCTTTTTTATGACCAACAATTATAAGAATGAAGATTAACACCTGACAATTAAGCAAACAACTATAACATATCAACTCATTTGATTTCACGAGGTCATATATTTATTTACTTTCAATCTTTCACCAACATAAATTGACACTACTTTTTGTGGTCATGGGACCCATCAGACCATGACTTCTCATGGTCATTTAAATCTCAAATTTCCAGAATGATGCTACCAATGAATAAAAATAGGTGCTTTTTGCCTTTACCTTAGGCTTTAGGAGTGACACACATCATGAATTTAGAGAACCATCATCTTCTGTCTTTGAAGCATCTATTGCTTTGCCTGAAATGAGTATGTACTCAACATTCACACTTTGGTAATTCCATTCATTAATTCACAAATCACAAATCACCCATGCATGCAAGTTTGTTAATTTTTTCTTCTTATTTGTAACATATAGGAATGGCAGGTTTAATTAATTTGGATGTTGAAGGTCCTTTGCAATATTGCTTGTTGGTTTTTGTCCATGAAAATGTATATGTCATCCAAATCAGATTGAGGGTATATACCATATGATCTTCATGTAAAAGACCAGACCAAGGGTCATGGAGGTTATTAAGTACCCTATGCAAAAACATAGTTGTAAATTGTAATAAATGGAATATTTATGGGAAATCAATAGAGAATATATCAATGGGTTTAATTTTCTTATAGTTTTTGGGGATGATAATCATGATATAATCCTTAATTATGTATATGGTTCAATTTCATTTTTTTTCTTAGTTTAGGAATAAAAGTATAACTGGATTCTTACGTTGTTGCATAACATCGACACAACTGTATAATGCGTCGCTTATAGAATGTAGGTGATGGAAGCAAAAAACGCATATGATCTTGGTTTAATGCTGTGTTAAATGCTACAAAAAGGATCTCATTTCTTTTTACCGAACACAACCACCGATAATTAGTTATTGAAAACAAATAAATTGATAAAACAAATTGCAGCTGCGATTACGATTTTAAATCAACAAGGAACTTATATGATATGTGTTTATGTAGTTATTGGTATGAATCATATAACGGAGGTCATGAGTTTTAATTTTTTACATACAATTCGATTATATACTTGTTTATTATGGATAAAAGGCTAACTTTGGCTGGTAAAACAAATTAAACATTAGAGAAAATCTCAAATGCATACACATAGAATTACTCGATTCTCAAACAATTACCCTAAAAATAAATTTAGAAGCGATGCACTCCTTAGTTGTATTTTTCTCACTCAACTCTTTTTCGTTAAGTTCTATTAGTAACAATTAAAAATTGATTTCTTTTTTATTTTTAATTTGGTTTAAAAGATCAGAGTACCTTCAAATGTATTCATAATTTTCAAACTCTACCCTTATTTAATCCCACCACCCCTGAATTTGAAGTACATTTGGTCTTTTGAAAAGATTTTTAAAAAACTCGTACCCCTTATTAACGGAACCTAATAAAAAATAGTTGAACAAAAAAAATGCAAATCTTGGAGAACCGCGCTGCTAAAATCTTTTTCGAAAGATAATTACGTGAGAATCAATTAATTCTACTTGTGTGCATTTCAGGCTTTCCCTAAATACTATTAGTTGGTGATTAAGATTTCAAATCAACCTATGAACAGGCAAACCTTATTGAAAATTTTCAAATTTGGTTCAAAAAGCATATAATATATATATATATATTCATCACTGATAAAAATACTAAGTAGCTAAATTAATAAACTTCTGCAAACTACAAATTTCTTCTCTCTCCAGCTAATTCTCAGTCGTCAACTAATAAACTTGGGAAATTGTATATGATATATCATATATGCAGATACGAAGATAATGAAGAGAGTTTACAATAAATTGAAGCTTTTTCACATGCTTCCCATGACCTACACGTTCCAATCAAAATAAATATATTTCATAATTAACCCTCTTTCGTATAAACATATAAATATAATCAATCATTTATAATTATAATGAACCGTGTGGTGGAGCATTATTAAAATTATAGCTCCATAGACTTTCTCCATCGGAATTTTCCGGCGAATCACCGGCCGGCGATGGGCTCAACCTCGGCGGCGACACCAGCATTCCCTCCGCCATCCCCACCAGCAGATTCGGCATGTCGAATAGCGCCTCAAAATCCACAAACTCCCCCTCGTAATAATTATTATTCCCCAAAATGCCCTCCTCCTCCCCCGCCGCGGCCGGCGGGTCCTTTTTATCATCATCAGCCGCCGCCGCCGGCTGCTTCTTCCCGGCGGCCGCGGCCGCGGCGGCGACGCGGATATCCGCCGGGGAGGAGGAACCCGGGACAGGGTACGAGGAGACCGACTCCGGGAAGTTGAGGACGGCGTCGTTCCCCTTCAGGGCCAGTGCCGCCACGTCGTACGCTGCCGCCGCCATTTCCGGGGTCGGGTACGTCCCGAGCCATATCCTCGTCGTCTTCCGCGGCTCCCGGATCTCCGACACCCATTTCCCGCTCCGGGACCTTATCCCCCGGAACGAGTGGTGCTTCCCGGCGGCGGGCGCAGACTGGCCCGCCGACGCACCCTTAACTACTTCTCCAATAGAAGAAGAAGAAGAAAGAGAAGAAGAAGAATTTCCGACAACTGCCTCTACCTGAGGCTGGGCAGCCTCAGCCTGAGGTAGAGGAGTGGATTGATCGGCCATTGATTTATGAAAATGAATGAACCGTCACTAAAGTGCAGTTATTGCTGATAAAAAAAATACAGACGAACTTGAAAAACTGAAGAACGATAATTTATAAGTTGGAGAATGGATTTCATATATATATAACGGAGATGAAATCGAAAAAAGGTGAAACATACGTGGGGAATTCGCGGGGAAGAAATTAAATCGTGGTGCCCAGTTTTGTTGTGTGTGTGTATGTTTATATGATAGCGAGTGGACACACAAACACACACGTATTAGCCACAGCTTGAGCCTCTTTGCTTGCAATTAGCTGTTAATCAACTTCACCAGCCAATGAGAGTGTCACATAGTGCTCTGTTACACTGAACCATTTCAGTAATTTAAAGTTAAAAAATAAAAAATCTACTCTTGCGATTTAGTCTTGTCAACGAAATTATTTGTATCTGACAAAAGTTTTTTTTTTTTTTCACTTTTTACCCCACCATTACCTGTAACCTTGGACATCGATCTTCAATCTATGCCTCTCTTTGCTATAAGGGTCAGTGACAATATTGATAAAATAAAATTCACTTTTTCACTTTCTTGTTTTTTTTTCGTTTGCTTTGACCTTGTAATTTCCAGAATTGGCCTAGTTGGTGTGTGGAAGTGAACTGGACACCCCAACGGTCAGCTATAAATAGGGGCAGTTTGGTTTCTCGATTTATAATGGGATTGGAGTAATGTCAAATATTGTCTTTTCATCTTACTAAGGAAGTACTGCTCCAAATTCCATACACAATCAAAAGGTCAATTTGCTATCTATATTTAAATAAATCTTCTATGAATTAGTTTGCTAATCAAAAGGTCAATTTGATTAGTTTACTTCTCCTTGCTGCATTTGTCAACCATTATAATACAATATTTTTGAAAAAAAAATGATTTTGCTAACTGATCAAACTCTAATCTTTTTATAACCAGGGATAGATCCAGCTATGGCATGTGCATTCCACCACCCAAAAGTTATGGACTTCTTAGTTAATTAGTGGGTTAAGAGATTTGCTGGAGAAGAGATTCTTTTTAAAAAAGACATTTTACTGGGTATAGTTGTACTAATTTTTACAATTTTCATATTTTGGCGCTATAGTTATTTTCTCTTTTCTGGTACTCAAACTATCTATAAAACACTTAAAATATTTAAAATAACACTGCCCTAAACCATAATTGAATCCACAATTAGGCTGGCTCATATTGATTGCTTCTGGTCCAATTTGGTCTGACCAAGTTTTCTTTCATCTTCTTCTCTGCGTCGCCAAAGAAGTTGTTGTTTTCCGGCCAAGCTCACTCCAGCGACATCCTCAATCTATTACAGCTAGAATTTGATAAAATCTACAATCGATGATTGGGATGTGGAATAGCCGCCACCTCCACATTCTCATTCCTCGTCGTTGTCGCATCCACCTCGATCCCTGACAAATTTCTTATTAAACCATGACAGTCTGAGAAAGCTCTGCATCGGGAGGATTCAGTTCACCGGAAACCTCTTGGAAACGTTCGCAAATCTTGCCCAAGACTCACACGTCGACTTCGACCTCTCCGCGCCTTCGTCAAAAATTGGTTTGGTGCTCGCAGCTTCTCTGAAAACGTCGATCTCTCTACGAGAACCTTCCCACAAAGTGCCAGAACAGCCTAGATCTAGAAACCGAAACAAAAAAAAATATATATAGGACCAAAAAAAGGCAGATCCATCGAAGAATAACAGAGGAACACTCGTTGCCACCGCGTCGACGCTCCTGGTAATGACCCTCTCGATCCTCATCATCTCATGGTCGCCTCAAATCGAAAACCCAGCGTCGCCGGAGTCGTTTTTCCAGCGAGCATACCTCACATATTTGTGATGTTTTGTCTCCCGAAATAAAATTTGTTTTTGAATTGAATCGGGCCATGTCGACGGTCTGTTTGTTGGATTTGATTGGAAGTGGTTCATTTTTAATGTGCTCAAATTGAACCGGTTCAATTCCAGCTTAGAATTTCAACCAGGGATAGTTTAGGTATTTTAGAGGTGTATTGTCCAAAACTAATAGTTATAGTACTAAAATAGAGAAAAAATAGTTAAGGTACAAAATAATGAAATTGGTATAGTTTTTTTAAACTAAATCGAGTACATAGGATAAGTCGTTCTCCATCGCTGAAATTAATTTGTAGAAACTACAACGAGGCGGCGCACTCGCTTGTCAAATTTAACATTTCTAATCTTGGAAGTAAGGTGTGGGGGTAAGCCTACCGACTCTTTTTGTAATTCTCGACCGTGAGGCTCGGGTCTGATCTATAGTACCTAGAGTTGCTCAAAATAAATAATAATGTGTAAACTTTTCTGATATTAACAAATTAACATCTTAAATGTCAAAAATTAATATTAAATTTATTGCTATCTTGATGTGTGGCTTCTTGTCCCCCTTCCAAACCTGAAAAAAAATCGCATATATGCACGATTCTGCCTCACTTTCACTATTTTAGGGCATTTTTTACACGGTTTTCTGCTTGCATTGGTTTATGATCGTTGGTAAGCAAGGAGCATGGAAAATTGGATCATTTCGGGGACAAAAGGAAGTGTGACGCAAGCATGTGACACACGTCACATGCAGGAAATCATGCATCCCAATACGGTAGAGGCATGTGACGCATAGAAGATGACGGGCGTCACAAATAAGGAAAGACACGTCGCATTCATCCAAAGATGAGTAACACACAGGCAGGGATGTGCGTCTTAAAGGAGCAAAAAGAAAATGCCACATGTGCATCACATCGTTGAAGAAGCTTGGCTATAAAAGGAGCAAGACCTCGGGATTGAGGATACATCACTTCACCTACCAGCTACTTCTTTTAGAAGAGAGCTCCAACATCGTTCCATTGCTGAAACCCTCACCTTGAAGCTCTTCTCTTACCATTTCTCACCAATTTCCTCCATTTCCAAGCTGAAGGAGATGAGGCTAAGCCACACCACCATCACAAACTCAAGAAAGCTTCAAAAAAACTCGTTTAAACCTCAAGTGAACAGGAAGTTAGAAGCATTTGGAGAGCATGTAAGCCCGTCTTGGACATGAGTTTGCATTTCCTGTCTTATTTTGCTAGATTTCCTTGTAATCTGATGACTTTGGATATGAGCACCATGATTTGAGGCTGAAAACTCTAAGTTATGAGTGCTAGATTTGTGTTGATACTATGTTGAATTAGTTTATGATATTTATTGATGGGCCGCAAAGGTGCGCACGCACCGCGCACATCTCAAGGCTTCGCGCACCAGACGCGATCGTTATCAAGTAAATTTATATTCCGACTAAAGTCCATGTCGAATCCTCAAGAACCAAATAACGGACTCATACTTAGATATTTCATGCTCTCTCTCCCGACACAAACACATGATAAAATAAAATAATAAATTTTTTGGGGTTTTTTGGTGTAAAGGTATACGTAAACTAAATACAAAATAATAAGCGGGGGGATGCAAACAAGAAGTCAAACAATCACGGGCACCAAACCAACAACTCTCCCACAATTAATGGATAATTTAATCTTAAGCATGCAATTTGTCTGGCCTATGTTTTGAATACATTACCCGCCTCTCGACATTGGGTAACGCCTAATTTTGGACCGATGACCCTCTCGGGATTTTTCACAACCGGTACAGATTTAAGTTCAACAATTGTCGAACCAAGAGAAAGACTCTAGGAGACCGATCTCTTCCAATTTATATATATCAACTATCAACCCACCTCTCATCATCGATTGGGAATTAAAAGGATGAACCCTAAGTAGCAGCCTTATCATTCAAAGTGACGCACGAAATAAATTGAGACAACCTCGCATACATTCAGAAATAATAAATCAATCAATCACAAGATATATGTAATTCCAAGTTCAATCATTTAGTTACTCTTAACATGCACAAATTGGCATAGGTTATAAATACTCCATCCCTCTCTCGACGCTGAGTAGAGCCCAATTGGCCCGAGTCTCGCAAATTCATATGAGTCTTCCACACTTGCACAACGTCACTCAATACATGTGTGGCTCTTTCCAGTGAACCCACGACTCAAGGCTAACCGCATTACGAACAACAATTTTTGAACCGAGACATCGACTATAAGAGTCCGACATCTCGACCCTACTTAGATCTGTTCTTAACCACTCTTCTCAGAGCTGGCTTCAAACCCAAAGTATAAACATCAAGTCGTCAATTCAATGCTCACAGGATACTCAAAAAGTAGAATCAATTCTGCACGCAATCAATTAGCCAAATAATTATAAACTCGGGATAACGTTAAGTCACAAGGTCAAGCACCCATGATTTAGGGTTTTTAGCCCTAAATCATGGTGCTCAAGCATAAAATAAACAAGAAATTACAAGATTCAAGAAGGGGAAAGGTAATAACAAACCCAACACCCACAAAAGGATGTGGGAGATTACAAACTCTCCAATCTCGGTCTCCCTTGTATCTTCATGCCTCATTTGCTTCGTCTCGTGATGATGGTGATGGAGCCCCTCCCTTGGAGAGCCAAAATTGGCCTCCAAGGGAGAGCTTGGACGCTGGTAACTCTCTTGAACTGCTCTGGAACGTTTTCCTTTCAAAAACTCGAATCCCCTTCCAATTAGGTCGACTTTGGCTTTTAGAATTGTCGAAAATCTGAATTTTCAACATAGGTATCGATCACCACCTCATCGCCACTTCGTCGACGAAACTTTCTGGAATTTTTGGATTTTGGGGATGTCGATCGACACCTATTTCGACCTCCAATGCAAAAACTTTTTTCACGAGACTTGTAGATATTTCCGTTCTCTTCAATTTAGACATATCTTTTGATCGATTTGGATTTCGGATGTGAGAGTTATGGCACTCGCAAGTCTGGTGCTCTGCAATCTCGAGATCTGTTTTGGTGCTGCCTTTTATTGCAATTTTGAGCTTTTTCCCATGATAATTCGAGAAAACTTCCTTCTATAAAGTTGTAGATAACCGTGTTATCTTCGATTTGATATAACTTTGGGTCACGTCGGATTAAATATGAGAAGGTTGTGCTCTCTTAAAAATTCTGCTGCGATTATGGTTCATTTTGCTCCATTTTCACCTCTAATATGCACAATTGCACCAAACATACCCGAAGGCGTATAGTGGTACAAAAAACTCTAAATAGCAACATAACAAGGGAAATTCGGCACTAAATGTGGGTAAAGAGGTATCGATCTAGGCATCGAACGGACCCAAAACATTTACTCATTTTTGCATGTGATTTATGACTTTACTTTTATATGTATGGTTGAATATGAATATTGGTCATTTATGTTCAAGTCTTGGCTACGTTGTACACAGATCACTACAAAAGATTTATAATACATTTTGCGATTGAAATGCTCTCTCTTACAGTATACTCTCTCTTACTGATCTCCGTGGAAACATGACTTAGATCTTAACCGATACTTAATACTTGACGAACATCGATTATGCCCTCCCTTATAAAGCGTGCTAACGATAAAATCGTGTCTGTCTCATGTGTCACATCTACAAATTTAATGACGTGATAATTTGAACTCTAGACCTGAGTTCATAGAACGAGTTTTTAAGTAGGTCATGAACCACTCGACCAAACTCGGTTAGTAAAATTAGAAATGTAGTGTATTACGTGTACGGATGAAAAGTACTTGTAAATTTTTTTAAAAACTTTTAAACGCTAAATAATTATTTTAATAAGTAGTCGCCCCTTCCAAAAATTCTCATACCCGCCCTTATTTATAATCATCAAATTAAGCGCTTGACTAATTTGACGATAAAACATTTATATTTACTAAAGTACCAAAAAATAGACTTAAATTTCCTTGTGTTTAAATTTGTTGTAAATGTTCCTTATTCAATCATGTATACTTAGTAAAATATACTAATTATTGTTTCTAAATATAGATTTAGCCTCCTAATTAGAAACACGGGAAGAATCTTTAAGAATAACTCTAAAGGTGTCTCTTCAGATACGGTTGGTGTTGGTCAAAACTGAAAAAAATAACTATTAATTCCTTGGACCAGATTTGGACAACAAGGTTGTATGGTACGAATCTAAAATAGAATTAAATAAATTATAATTCCTTGTGTATTTGCATTTGTTTTTAATTTTCTCTGCACGCTTTACTAATTTAATTATTCTGCCACTATATACACAATCATCAACACCACAACAACTATATAATTTGAACCGTTTTCAAATTCGATATCGCTTACTCAAACCTCTCGATCGTCTACGACATTTTATTTTAGTTGGTAAGTTTGGTTCTTCAAATCTCTCTTTTCTATACTGTATATGTTCATATATTATGTATCATTTTATGTCCGTTTAATTTGAATTAAATTATATTATGTGATAATTATTTATTTTTTAAGTTTTAAATGGCGATAAAGTGTGAATTTTTAAGGATAACAACACATGATGGGTTAATTGATTTTTATTTGCACCTATGAATATTGCTGTATCTCATATATTTTCCAGCCTAAAAATATATGGGATTTGATAATATTAACCAGTAATTTAAAAAAATTTAATGTTTGGATATGTAATTGTTGCGGTCATTGCTTCTTCTTTTTAAGGTAAAAGCAAATTACATTAATTTAATAACAACTAACTCGGCAACGAGCTGGACAGCTGAAATTAAAGATGGTGGGACAGACCCCTCACCATAATTTTCGCTACTGTTAGTTAAGACAAAACTGACCAATTCGTGAGTCATTTGATTACACATTTCTACACAACACCGTACGCTTATGATTCCTCCAAAATTGTTCAGCTCGACCAATTTAACATCATGCAGAGCTACAGCCTCCAACTCATGCGGATAGAGAAATCTCGTGATCACGCTAGATAATGCTTTACACAAGTCATTGCTTTAATTTGGAAGCAATGGTTATATCTTGTTATTGTAGTATTTGGGTTTTAATTGCAATACTTGAAATTAACAATGAATATACTTTTTTTTAAATACTAACAAGTGCACCACCGTTTCAGCGATATCTTTTTTTTCTATTACTTCATTATTACGAGTGCTAAAATCTGGACTTATGAGCCCATTCAACTGAGAAACCATACGGCCCATTAAACTTGTGTTTCTGGGCTACAAGTACGAGAGCCCATGGTGAAAAGATCGTATATATGCACATTTACGCTATCGGTGGTGGATTCCAGATTTATAGAATTTCGTTGAATCTGACGGTAGTTAATTTCTGGTTGGGCTGTTAACGAGCCCAAGATTTTAACGAGTCACCCGAATTCAGCTAGTTAGATATTCAATTCGTACTCGTTATAATCGAGTTTGAATCAAATTCAAGCTTAAAATTGAACTAAAAAACAAGCTCTTTTAATATTTAATTAATCATATATTTTTGTTAATATAATTATATAAAATTATAATAAACATTTATGATAGATACAGGCAAATCAAGTCACAACTGTCTCAAATTAGTTCATTAATTGTTTGTAAATACTTTATCATTCTTTTTAATTTTAATGAACATTTTTATTCAAAATTTAAGCGAATCGAACCGAATTGAATCATGTTCAAACTTGTCTATTTTATGTCGAGCCGAACTCGAGTTTAATTTTATAATTAGATTTGATTCAAACATTTTTTTCACAAATCAAGTTGAACCCTGTCAAAATAAAGCGTAATACGCCTTGTTTACACCTCTAGCTACTAAAATATTCTAACATCAAACTATTTAATTTAATAAATTAAAGAGCACGCCAATCTCGCATTAAATTCCTTAGAAAAATCAAGTCAAAACTGAAAATCTGTTTATCTAGAAAAAATATGACCCATTAAACACTTTAGCAAGGCCAGCAATTATCATTAATCAGTAACGGTAAACACACGTTTATTCACAATAAATTGAAGTCTCTAATTATCTCTGATTTTCTTAAAAATTCTTTGAAAAAGAGTACAAAGTCCACATTTTTTGCTTTCCAGATAATTAAACAAAATGCATCTCATCAATTTCATACTATTTCTGTTTTTAATTTTCTGGGTTTTGGGCCCAAATTCAGAATCCACAGAAAATAAATATATAATAAATTTAATAAACTTGACATTATGTATAATTTGATTTAAAATCAACCCATAAAGGAAAAAGTAGAAGAAAAAAAAAATGATTTTGTCAATAGAAGGTGGCAGTTGTGTATACGCACAAAGATATTTGGAGTCAAGTAAACAAAATGACTTGTTTTTATTTACAACTATTCTCCATATAATGTGTATGTGACTTTTTGAAACTTCCTAAAGGTTTTTAAGACACGGTATGTGAATGTGACCCATCTATACTAGTGTACAATATTTGATAATTCCAAGTCGTGTCTGATTGATTTAAATTTTTTTTTATTTGGCACCGACTGTGAAGATTTCCTTACACAAATTTATCGCGTCACTCATATATATGACGTATTGATTGATAAGTAGTTTGTTGTATAGTTGTTTTAATTAGGGCCGAGTCAATCATTGTCGAGAGCTAAAGCGAAATTTATAAACGACAAATCATAGCCTATATTTTTATATACATTTAATCATTGATTTTGGAGCCTTTTTTCTAAAAACAAAATGGGTCTAAATTATTAAGAAAATTTGACATATTTTTAGCGGGCCTAAAGCGCTTGCTTTAGTTGCTGCCCCCAAAGTCGGCCCTGATTTTTAATAGTAAAATAGGTGTATTTTTTGTTAAATTGAGAAAATGTATTTAATAAATAATTTTATCACCTTAATATTGTCAAATATTTATTTATTAACATAATCACATAATTTTAAGGTGTTTGAAAAGTATTATAAGTCAACCCTATTAAATATGATATTTGATTAATGTCAACTCCATTAAAATATCTCATTTGATTAATTATTATCATTCACAACAGTTTTAATAAATCTTTTTTTATTATGTTGATTATCTAGTTAGCTAGGGCGGTAAACGAGCCGAGCTTTTAACAAGTCGCTCGAGCTCGGCTCGTTAAATATTCGGTTCGGACTCGTTATAATCGAGCTCGAGCCGAATTCGAGCTCAAAATAATAGCTCGTTTAACAAACGAGCTGAGCTTGAGCCTAACCGTTTAAGACTCAATAGGCTCGCGAGCCGTCTCGTTTAATAATTAATTAATTATATATGGACATTAATATATATTTCAAATTTTAATAAATATTTATAATAAAGTTAGATGAGTCGAATCAAGTCGAGTCAATCTCAAGTTGACTCATATATTATCTAATGAATTGTTTAGTATTTATTTAATTTTTAATTAATATTTGTGTTGAAATTTAAGCGAACTTGAGCTCGAGTTTGTCTATTTTATTTCGAGCCGAGCTCGAATAAGCTCGTTCGAGCTCAAGCCAAGTTCAAGCCAAATATTTTTTTCACGAGCCGAGTTCTGCAAGAATGAGATTTGATTTCGAGCCGAGCCCTAAGTTTTAATGAAGTAAATATTCAAGTTGCATGAACCTGTATAATGATATTTTTGAGCATCTCATTTTTTGAATTAATGAACAAAACTTAAACTTTCAAAAGTCAAAACTAATGATAATTATCATCTTGAAAATGCTATAGTCTTCATAATCCTATTCGTAACTTATACGACAGAAACAGTATATGAACAAAATGAGTACACATTGGAACTTTTGCCATGTGTTAGGTGGAAACCTACTCCAAGTTCCATTCTCCAATAAGGGTGACACATAAAATAGGTCAATCCAATAGCAAAAGTGTAAAAGCTGAATTAACCACGAATCAAGGACTCTCTATTGTATTTGTAGTGCTCCATTCAATTACATTAAACAATCTTGCACCTTAATTATAGCCATGTGTCACCTATACAATCGTGACAATAACAATTAATTAAAAGTTACGTTTAATCAAAATTAACCCGAGATTGTACCACACACATCCCAGAAAACATACACAAACAAGCACTACATAAAAGTATAAAACATTTGGTACCACAAACAATAGCACAAACACAAAATTTGGTCTTCGAAACTTATGTTGTGTCGGATTCGTGAAAATGGATGGAAGTAGGTGTTGAAGGAGATACGATATGGTGCATGATGACTTATTGAGATTATAATATAATATGTGTTTTCTAGATTTGTGAGGTAGAAAATGATAAAAATAAATATTATGATATATATGCTTATGTTTATAAAGCTCTCGGCATGATAAGTATACGTCTCAAAATAATTTTAGTAGATTGCAAGAAAATGGCTTGGAATTATTTATTGTTTATGTAAAAATAGTTCTGAATTTATCATTTTAAAAAATGTGTGATATTGTCTAAAAATCGATGAAAATGTCATAAAATTTAAATATTTTTTTTAATTTGAGCTTGTTGGATTTTTTTCTTCGACTAAATATCACCAGCATGCAGCTTGATAACACAACAATAAAGGGGGGTGATTGGTCTAACTCAACAGTCAGAGGCGGACGAGCCCCACCGAGTATCGAGTATAATCTTTTACGTATGACTTATACACGATAGGGTATTATAAGTGAAAAGATATATCCCTTGTTGTCACAATCCACAGATATTCAGCTCGTGTCGCTCCAATTTGTTCCACCCCTCCTCTCAAAATCCCTATAATCTCACCAAATCCGCTCTTGGGACCAGAGGATGAGAGGAGAAAAAAATGCGAGCTTGATTTGAAAAAATATTACTTTAATTTTTTAAAACTTCAGTGGCCTCTCTATTAATTTTTTATTACATCATGTTTTATACATAAATATAATTTGCTATTTGTATGTAAAATTAATTGAGTGGTGATCATATAACGCAGAAAGTGTAATAAGAGAAAATTGGAATAACGTCTGATTTTGGGATGGGTCTGGGATTTGCAAATTACCCGTACCAGTCGTCGCGGGTTTTGGGAAGAGTTTGGAAGAAAAATACCGGGAAATGGGACGGGTTCGGGACAGAGACCTAATTTTTGGGCTGGGATCTGGGATTACTAGATCCACCCCAAACCCGCCCTAGTGTCATCCCTAAACATAGTTCAGACTATACACTCACAAGTGCAGACTATGCACTCACAAGTGTAGACTATACACTTTCAAGTGGAGACTATACATGTCATTGAGATTGTAATGTCAACCATAGGAGTGTAATGTCAACAGTGGAGTGTAATGTTTAACAGTGAGAGTGTAATGTCCCACATTGAAAGTGTAATGTTCAACAATGAGAGTGACATTACACTCACACTGGTGCACATTACATTTCGAACGAGAAAGTTGAACAGTACGCTCTGCTGCGCAAAAATTTAAAATTGTCCCTCACTTAAGTGCACAGTGCGCGCATGTCACATGTCGCGTGTTGTTTTAATCTCGCAAACACTGAATGACTGGATCCCATGTTCGAATGTGTTCGCCAGTACAGTGGATTTGTAGCTGAATGTGATTATATATATATATATTCAATTGCGAACCAGGAGGCTGGTGCGAACTGTTGCTCACACGTATTTCATTTATTAAGTTATGTATTTCCATTATCATGATGTGTATTTCCATAATATTGGGAGAATTGTGTAACGAGTGAGACGTGTATTTTTTTATACCCAATCAGTAAACCATGTCGGAGAAATAGTGTCACGAGGGGTCCATAGGTGTAACGGGGTCCCCGGAGTGTAACAAGGGGTTATAACGAGTTATGAAAATACATATTATAATAATAAAAACACCAACTAATTGTTTTAATGAAATACATACCTTAATAATAAAAACACACGTTCATGTGTCACTACCTATATGGTTCGCACCATGTCACCTCTCTGTGTATATAGATATATATATATATAAAATAGTTATAAAACCCATATATCCATGTCTTTATAACGTGAAGAAGCAAATGAAGAAAAGTGGTGCAGAAACCTGGGTGGCTCTGTTGCTTGCAGCCACCAACAGTGAGCCCAGCCACCACACCGTCCACGACCTGTCTCCAGTTTTGGCCTTTTCTTCGTTGCATGCATCGCACATTCACGCCACGCCCAATATTAATTATTCCAGGCCGACCCCATGGCTCTCCCTCCCACTTGTTACCACACTTTAACTACGAATCACCCATTTTTCATGCCTATCCATTAATCAACCATTTTAATTATTTATTTACCCATTTCATTCCAAAACAAACGCACCATGGACTGCGCCTAAACCTAATACCACATTTCTCTTAAAACGCATTAACATTCAGTCAAACATTAATTAATTAATTTAACTCTCACAAAAACCCACGAATTCAATTACTGTGGATTGTATTTGATTTAATGTCCGTCCGTGTCTTTGTAAATTAATTTTTGTCCCCACTTGGCCTTACAAACGCTAGAATCCACCAGAAGCGTTTCATTAAAGTACAACATAAAATACAAATTTAGTACTTTCCATAAATGCTTTATCTCCTATTGCCGTTTCTGGTTTTTCTGTTTCAAGAAAACAAAAAAAAAAATCTAAAATGTTTACTTGTTCGCGTGTCGTTGGAGTGGGCTTTGTACTTGCAGGCCGAAATAGTAAAAGTCGGTCGGAGAAAAGGATTGAGTTGCAAAGTCAATCTGTCAACCATATCGACACATTTTCCACTTCCTCGATCCAACGCCTATAAATATTTCCATCCCCGAATTTTCCTACTCCCCAAACACCCCCTCTCCCTCACAACCCCAATTTTCTCTTCATTTCTGCATTTTCGGCACCATGTGTCAATTACCGACCAAACCACAGAGCAAAGAAGCAACAGACTTAGACACAGACATGTTCACTCCATTCTTGAACAATCCGAACCCGAGCAAGAAATTGAAATTTTCCGGGGAAAATGACGATCCTGCAAGAACCCATCTCTCTCTGGCTCTCCGGGAGGCTAAGTCCATCGCGGACGTGGCCCTTCCGATGGTGTTGACCGGGTTGTTGCTGTACTCTCGTTCCATGATCTCCATGCTCTTCCTCGGCCGGCTCGGGGAGCTTTCCCTCGCCGGCGGCGCGCTGGCCATCGGGTTCGCGAACATCACCGGCTACTCCGTCCTCTCCGGCCTCGCCATGGGAATGGAACCCATCTGCGGCCAAGCTTTTGGCGCGAAAAGGTTCAAGCTTTTAGGCCTCACGCTACAGAGGACCGTCCTGCTCCTCCTCTTGACCTCCATCCCCATTTCGTTTCTCTGGCTCAACATGAGGAGGATCCTGCAATTCTGCGGCCAAGAACCCGACATCGCCGCCGAGGCTCACTCCTACCTCTTATACTGTCTTCCTGATCTTCTTGCTCAGTCACTGTTGCATCCTCTCAGGATCTATCTCCGGGCACAGTCGATTACTCTGCCTCTCACCTACTGCGCGGCTCTGTCTATTCTGTTTCACATTCCGATCAATTACTTTCTGGTGTCTTTTCTCCAACTTGGTATCAAGGGGATTGCCCTTAGCGCGGTGTGGACCAATTTCAACCTCGTCGGGTCTCTGATCGTGTACATTGCGATCTCGGGGGTTTATAAGAAGACGTGGGGAGGACTGACGACGGAGTGTCTACGGGGATGGAGGTCTCTGGTGAATTTGGCAGTTCCGAGCTGTGTCTCGGTCTGTCTTGAGTGGTGGTGGTACGAGATCATGATCCTGTTGTGCGGATTGTTGATCAATCCGCGGGCGACGGTGGCTTCGATGGGGATTCTGATCCAGACCACCTCGCTGATTTACATTTTCCCTTCTTCGTTGAGCTTCGGGGTCTCGACGAGGGTGGGGAACGAGCTCGGGGCGAACCGCCCCGAGAAGGCGAGGCTCGCGGCGGTCACGGGGCTGTGCTGCAGCTCCGTGCTGGGCCTCATTGCCCTGCTGTTCGCGTTCGCGGTGAGGAACGCGTGGGCCAGCATGTTCACCAGCGACGCGGAGATCGTGGCGCTCACGTCGCTGGTCCTGCCGATCATCGGGCTGTGCGAGCTCGGGAACTGCCCGCAGACGACGGGCTGCGGGGTCCTGCGCGGCACGGCCCGGCCCAAGTTGGGGGCGAACATCAATCTGGGCTGCTTCTACCTCGTCGGGACCCCGGTGGCGGTGTGGCTGAGCTTCTACGGCGGGTTCGACTTCGCGGGGCTGTGGATGGGCCTGGTGGCGGCGCAGGGGTCCTGCGTCGCCACCATGCTGTTCGTGTTGGGCCGGACCGACTGGGAGGTCCAGGCCCACAGGGCCAGGGAGCTGACGGCCACTGTGGCCATGGAGACTAGCGACGACGACGACGAGAAAGCCAAATACGACCCAGAGACTGGTTCCAATTCATTGGACCAGGACCAGGGTCTAGAAACAGAGCATTGTGCTGCCAAGTCAGAGGTGTGATTAAAATAAACATTATTCTTAATCAATCTTCCCTGCCGCACGATTCTCCACCGTGGATTTGCATGGCGGGAAGTGTGAAACCGATCCGGCCGTTTGATCAGCGATCACTGATTGGATGATAGATTTGATTTATTTTTGGACCGTAATGGAAACGAGAGGGTTTTTGTCTTCTTCTTCTTCATTTTTTTATACTAGAAATATCTTGTAGAAACACAGATCCTGTTATTGTTGTTTATAATTAAAACTCTTGTACTTCTCTTCCAATAAAGATTCGAGATTCTATGAGAATTCATGCAACTTAATTTCATCAAAAACTTGCAATTTATTTAATTATTGACAGTTTTCGCATCACTATCATGAACTAAAACCTATTTTCTTTTCACTCAACTACTGTTTTGTTGCAATTAATTCTAACAGTGTTAAATATAACATAATTTTAAAGTAAAAACACCCAAATGAGCTCACTAGTTTGGATTCAAAATCAAGTTGGTTTGGCTGATTCAAATTAAAACTGATCGATCTCTCTCTCTTTCAACTCATAGATAAAATACTACACACTTATCGCTTTTGTATGTATATCGGAATTTAAGTTGGGCATATCCAATTTTCAAGAAAATTTTTATATAATTTTATTTTGAATTTCCGGGTCAAGGGGGTGAGTGCTCCCTGCCCCTCCTCCCCACTCATTGGATCAGTCATTGTGTACTGATGTATAATTACCCCATATTTCGTTAATAAGCAAGTCAAAGACGGAGGAAACAGAAGCTAGATTGGGTCAAATGTTTCAAGAAAGATGAATGAAAAAGGCGTGTAATGAAAGGTTCATCCTCCCTGCTTACCGACAAAGGCAGTTGAGTTTGTTGAAGTCAGTTTTGTTTTGCACTAACACAACTGAAACGAATAAGATAAAAACAAGGTGATGGTCAATTTCGGACATTATTCTAAATGGTCGGCCCTTAAGGTCAAATAAGCATTTGTGCGCTCAATCTAGCGCTTTTGGTTTGTGTGTACTACGTGTTGGTTTTGTGTTCAATGTTTAACAACCGTACAAAAATATTACTCAAGATTTTGACATGTTTGTAAATTGTAGCTCGACATGTGTAACATGTTTGTGTAAATTTGAGGGATATAACACATTTTAATGTATATATCTAGTTGTTATTTCATGAACACGTTATTATTATTTAGAGAATCGGTGTTCCATAATCTGATAAATTAAACTATCATGGAATCGTAATGTTATTAATAATTCTAACGGTAATATTGTAATACTATTAATTACATATATTAGTACGTATTTTACGCAATAATATCAGTTCAAGTTTCATAAATCGTGTTGTACAAAAATATAATATGACCAGTAATGAATATATTAATTTGAGTACTGATTTTAAGAATAATTAGACCTGGTCCTGAATAACATATATCAATGAATATAAAAAATAATGAAAATTTGTATCTCAAAATATAATATTTAGGATGAAAAATTATTTAAAATTTTAGTTGTACACTCATTGGGGATGCAAATCATTGAAACATGATCTTATCGTATCAAAAGAAGTCCTCACTTCATATAATTTGGATGGTTGTGAGTTTTTTTCCCAGAGAATTAAACTCATCACCATAACCAAAAAGCACAGAAAATATCTAAGAAGTTTTTTCAATTTTTTTATTCTCTTGTGGTACTCTCCACAAATTGTGTTGAAAGACATATTATCGGATTTTGATGTAATCTAATCTCTTTATGATTAGTTTTGGTTAATTCATATTCATAATTGTTGGCAATGATCATGGATATTAATAATAATAATGTTAAATTTTTTTGTTCTGTATACTCTATCTTGTTTATATGCTATTGAATAATCTTAGAGTTTTTTTAACATTACATCATAACCTTTATCAACCCTTTAGTTTCTCACATTCAAAATATTATGGTGAGCATCGGACACTAGCTTGAGGTTAGAGGGCGAGCACTTTAACTACTACGTCAAAGCTTAATTTGTCATATTATTTATCGGTTTGAACTAACATCTAACAGATTGTAACTAATATTTGTTTAAGATACAGACAGAATGCGCATTTAGGTAACAGGATATGTTAACCTATGCACATTTCGTGAGGTTTAAGAATATTTTTAGTTATCTTAAGTGAGTTGGTGGAGGGGCATGACTCGGCCATTGGCACAAAACGTGTACGAATGATCTGTTTTACACTAACTATGCTAAAAGCTTATTAATAAAGTGTCAAAACCATTATCAACAAATGCCACACTTTCACATTTGGATCGTCCCTAATCACTTTGAATTATTCGGTCAATCCACTCATCAAGTGATTAAACACCAATATAGTTAATTGGTCAGACCACTATATGAAAAGCTATTTAAAATGTGTTTTTGGGTTCGGACAATTGTTGAGTTGACACCAATTTTTGTTTTTTATTTGTATTTTGTCAAAATGTGTTGTTTAGCCGATCATCGTTCGGCTACCATTTTAAAAACCTTGTTTCCAAGTTAGTGCACAAGGGAGGCAGGTTAAAGAAGACAAACCCAAGGGACAGAAAACAAGGGCCGGTTTGTGGTAGGTCCTCGATGTGATAGCATACTATTCCCTTGTTTCATTCGGTCTTTTCGATCGAGCATCTGACCGAATAAATTTTAATATGGACTATATGTTGAGTTTACTATATTTTGGTTCGTCTCAGTACAAATCGCACTTTTGATACATATTTTGTCACGAGAATGATTGAGTGCGAAAATAAACAACTATTCGAGATAAGAGGAAAAATTAATTGATATAAAAGTTTGTATAATTTTTAGGTTTCCATTAGGTTACATCACGAAGAAATATTATTAGGGAGAAATAAAGTAATCAGTAGAAAAATTGCCATAGCATACTCTCACTGGTTTATAGCGGGTGGTATGAGTGCAAATGTATATTGTATGACGAGGTTTAAAATGCACAACAATAAAATTCTGACATGCCTACAAAAATAATAGTCGACTGAACATTGGCGAGATGAACATTCTGGAAGTTGGATCCAAAACTCGGGTGCACTTTATCGAACTCTTTCCAGGACTCTCTGTCTATTGAATATGCAACTTTGATATTGTCTTTTACGCTTTACAGTGTCACCATGTATGTTCTGAAGTCTTTGCTTACATGTATAGAGGTTGTAGGTTCATAATCATGAGAAAGTTACTGACGATTTTCCTCACTTTCAGACGTTTACGTTCCTCGTCATCCCATTTCGACGTGCAACAAATAGAACAATTGTCACGATCTTCATATATTCGTTACTGGTCCTGGTAAAAGGCGAGCGTGAACTGGTAGAAACAAATTGACCTGATGAAATCACGAAACTGACTGTGGTGAAACTTCGTTGTTAAGTGTCGCGCGCTGGAACAAATCTCGTCAGATATTGAGCGATCCAACTGCCAGCATAAGATCAGACGCTGCACCCAATGGCAGATCCAGAAAATTTCATAGGGGGGGGGCAAAATTTTATGCTAAAATTTAATTAATTAATATAATATAATTAATTAAAAATAAAAATTTTATTAATAAAATAATTATTAAATGTATATAAAAAAAATTCATTCAAGCTTGATTATTTATTTTTTTAGTTGAGTTTAAATTTAACTTTTATATATATATATAAATACAAAGTGAGTCGGTTTGCGAGCCTTACAAACTCTAATAGTTTGAGCTCGAGTTTGATTCATTTATCAAACGACCCACCATTGGGTTTAATATTCTCTGCACAAATTTTCTTAGAAAATTCACAAATTTACAATAAAACATTGCACCTTTACCACAAAGTCAAATGACATTTACTGTTTAGTTGCACAACTTTTATATACATATTAAAATTTAATGGGGGCATGTCCAAATTTCGAAAAAAATTTATATAATTTTTTTTCGGAATTTCCGGGCCAAGGGAGGCGGGTGCCCCCCGCACCCCTGGATCCGCCACTGGCTGCACCGTATTTTTATTAGGATGCAACCCTGTGTACAATTGTTGGGTACACCTTATCTGAAACTTAGGTGGCATCTCCTATTGGATCAGGTGTGATTGACAATGTGCATTTTTGTAGTTATGTGTATGAGGATAAATTGTTTGGGTATGTTTGTCTTTGAGTGATGCCACATATCATATACAATTTTAAATTTAAATATAGGATGTGTTAGGTTTAAAATACACGTGAATAATAAAGTTCCGACATGCCTACAAAAAATACAGTTGAAAGCAAGCAAGGACGGCTGTTAACTATACGCGGACACGTGGCCGATTCTCTATGGATCGATCGCTTAACTATTATTGTTGCACGTGACGGAAAAAGCATCACTTGAGTTGTGACCACAAGAGCGACGTGCGCCATGACAATTTTAGCCTGTCAGATTTGTCGACTCGGATCTCAAAATATTAATTTAATTTAATCCATCTTTTTTATAATGAGAAAATTTTGTATTGCTTCTCTGTCCCATTTTTAAATGTTATCGACGACATTGCGTGGAAAAAAGTCATCTACACCAAGCTTCCATGCTTCATCATCGCGGTAATAAGAGTTATTATAATATGATAAATGAAATGAAATAAATGATGATAATATTTTATTACATGCAATTATCGTGAAATGACAGTTTTATATTATAATTAATATTTTTTTCGACTACTTATTTTTAAATTATTTAAATTATTTCTAATTGAACTAATGTAATTTGAACAGTTTTTGGTTCAGCCTGATCCACTAATCAATTTTTTTTTTCACAATTACTGATTGCTCTATAAATTAACCGAATACATGAAAAGTCAAACTATTCAACTCATGGTTCTATCGGAAAAAAATCGATTCAGGATTTATGGAGACACCACTGGAGATGGGAGAACGAGATGGATAACGGTAGGAGCAATCAAGACTTGAGAACGGCCAGGGACAACGCAGAGGCTGCCGTCACTGGCGACAAGCGACCAGAAATCGTAGCCTGATCAACACTATTCCTGGTAGACTCTAGCCACCTCGAATAACACGATCACCAGATATGGAAAAAGCCAGATTAAATAAGTTGTGCTGAGGTGAGGATCATGAGGTTGCACACATTGGTATTTTAAATGAGAAACTACAAAATTAGTGAATAAGATGCATGAACGAGAGAGCATGGAGGAAAGCAGCATAGTTAAAAATTCTAGAGATAATGACATGTATTTTATATATAAACTAAGGAGCAAAATCAAGTAAGAATATGAACTAATTATGATCATTAAATAAAATTTTTGGATGATTTAGATTTTAGCTGACTTATTAATGATATTTTTATTTTTGAAGGAAAAATTGAATTTTATTAATTAAATTGTAACTAGCCCGACATCAATCCGGAAAGCTGAAGGTACAGATGGTGGGACAACCATCTCACCATAATCCCAGCTACTGTTAGTTAAAACAAATATGACCAATTTGTGAGCCATTTGATTACGAGCAAAACAAACCACAAAAGTTTCGATAATGGATAGCACGCATAGGGCCGGCTCAAGTGCCTAGTCAAATAAGCGGTGGCTTTAGACCCCCAATTACATAAGGCCTCATTTTTCTTAAAATTATTTAAATATTTTCAAAATCTTAAAATATAAGAAATCTATATATAACTAACGTACTTACAGTCAACATATATATTTTTATCCAAATAACTAACATATGCTTTAAAACATATTTTATATATAAGCCAATCTATTTTTTTTTGTGAGATTTATATTTTCGATATGTTGAATATAATAAAGATCCAAAATTTTAATAATCTCTCATGATCAAATGAGCTGAAAATAAATTCTAGATAAACTTATAATTTTAACTAATTTTTTCTCGAGCTGAAATCGATCAAACTTAACTTTTAAAACCCTTTGAAGCTGAGTTCGGTATAAATTGAATAATTGTTTAAGGGCTGATTTATAATCAATATACTAGCATGTTGGAGCGTAAACTAACCGAATCGAGCCTAAATTTGGAAGGGCCCGTCTCGTGAAAAAATTATCCAATTCGAGCTCGGCTAGGCCCCGAACGAGCTTATGCAACTAAGTTCAAGTTCAGTTCGAAACAAATATAGATAAGTTTGAGCTCGGCTCGAATCGCTTCGTTCAATTTTCAATACAAATATTTATTATAAATATAATTCATTAAATATTAAACGAGTCAGCTCGAGATCGACTTGATTCGGCTCGTTTAATTTCATTATAAATATTTACTATTTTAAAAAAACATATTAAAAAAATACTAAACGAGCCGGCTTGCGAGCTTATCGAGCCTTAAAATTTCAAGCTCGAGCTCGGCTTTTTTATTAAACAAGCTTAATTTCGAGCTCGAATTCGGCTCGAGCTAGATTATAACGAGCCCTAAATGAATATTTAATAAACCGAGCTTGAGCTGCTCGTTAAAAGCTCGGCTTGTTTACAGCCGAACACGTAATACTTGCGTAATAAATTAGTTTTTGTCAAATTTAAATATATTTTATATCGCTAAATTTTTGAAAAAGCTTCAAATTTTTTTTTGCTTTAGGCCTCAAGATAGATCGGGCCGGCCCTGAGCACGCAATACCGTCCGCTAATGATTCCTACAAAGTTGTTCAGCTCGACTCGTTTAGCATCATGTAGAGTCACGACCTCCAACTCATACGGATGGAGAAACCCCGTGATCTTGCTGAAGGATGTTTTACACATGCATCTCTGATAGCCCTAGAGACCAATCGACTCGAACCAGTTAGAATCACGCGTAGCCACGACCTCCAACTCATACGGATGGAGAAACCCCGTGATCTTACTGCAAACAGACTTAAACTAGCCTCCTCGATTAACCATGCGATCAATATGACCATCGCGAAAGTCAAATCCTCCCAGCTCATTGGATTTAACCGGATCAACCCATCGACACCAGGGACTCCCCGTTTCCTTCCAATATCGATCCCAATAAGACATGTATTGAATCTTGAGCAAGCCGAGCCCCCTAGTTCGATATGCTTGCATGAGTCTGCCCACCGACTCTAGATAACTCCGGTTTCCTCCCAGTACTGGCCTACCAACCAACCAAAAGTAAAACCCCCTAACCCTCCATGCTCCGCCGTCGCAACCCAGGCGCGACCCATCTGCAACTCCAACCTCACCCATCTCAGCCCATTCCCAAACCACCCGACCTCGCCTCCATTAAAACCCGATCTACCACCCGACCGCACATCCATATCAAACCCAAATCTACCTTCACAAGAGCTCTGCTCCTACCGCCGCACCACTCTGACGTCGCCGCCAGTACCATGCAAATGTCGACACTCACAGAAAATCGACGTCGCGAGACTTCACTCAATTATGACGAAACAAACCCTAACAATAGGTTACATGATACTATGCTGGAGAAACATTATTTTTTATCAATAAAACGACTATATAAATATTATATAAGATCACTTCAATTACCGTATGAATATTATTGTAAACACGGTATATTATACATGAAAGCTTTATATATACTTCTTTCTAACGTATGCATTAATTTCATGACAACCGTGACCATTCATCACATTAATTAATCCGTAGACCTAAGAAACCTTTCATTAAACAAGTAGTTGAAGATTCAAACTCATAAACTCAAGCTAATTAACAACATAAATAATCTAAAATTTGAAGTCATCAACTAGGATTTTATGGTACAAGTAGAGGCAATATTAAATATATAAAAAATGAGGGTTAGGCATGTTTGTTCCATAGCACGAAACCAGAAGCATGCAGTGTCAAGTCTCCACATCCCGCCAGGTCGTGCCAAACACATTAATTAATTAATATTTATGTTCATGTCTTATATATAAGATATATGTTTTGTTGGGTCGTCCAATAAAGATCGATCTTCCATGTCACTCGTTACGCATTTTTTGCCGCCCATAGCACCATCTATATACTACATGATGTTGACAAAATAAATGTCAACCCAATCGGATCTTAGCTTTATAATGAATTAAACGATTAGTGATTAATTATGTATGGTTAATCGTTTGAATGGGACAAACACTAAACAACATAGCATTATTAGTCAATGAAATTGCATGTCTTCTTGTGTAAACCAATAGAGCTATACTGAAAGTTCAAACAAATTAATTTTTCACTCATTTAAAGTTTTGTTAAAAATATAAATTACCACGTGTGAAGAATGTGAAATAAAAAGAGTGTATATAAAGAATTCAAACAAATTTAACTGATAAGTTTAAGGTTTTGGTCCCGACATGTACGGTCAAATTTTACAAGGTGTTAGAGGTGGCTAATTTGAGTCCGTGCTGGTGGACGTCGCCTTCATGTGACTCCGTTCTCCTGTAACCCCAATATTGTAATATACTTAAAGGGAAAAATAAACCTGCGTGCCAAAAAGCCGTTCTACTATAACACACACAATAAAGAGTAAATTTTATAAATGCCCACTTATTGTTATGGTTCACGTTTTGATCTCATAATAAAAAAGTTTAACAATTGTTACCAAAAATATATAACCAAACCTACTTATTTGTTCGATTCATAAACATTTAAAACGCAAAATACAAATTCACTTTGAACTCATATTAAAAACAAGTTAAGCCATTTTTTTTATTCATAAACATTTAAAAACGCAAAGTACAATTTCACTTCTGACTCATTAAAATATGGCATAAATTTATGGTTGAATTTAATTTAATTTAATAATATAATGTAATCTAGTGAGGTCATAAAAACGCTGACATTGATTAAATCCATATACATAAATAAGGTTACTATTTGACCTTCTGTTTAAAACGAATTTATTTATTTTCTTCCAATATATAGAACGTTAAATAAACAAGGTTGACATAATTTTTTTAACACTATTGAGACGCGAAATTGAATTATAAAATGTTTCCAACAATATTAATATTGACCTTTCTATAATTAAATATCATAATTATATATTGCCCCTTCTCTATTAGAATGTGTGATCGATACGGCCAAACCTTAAAGTGATTTGCTGTGTGGATAATTAATCAGTTGTAATTAAGAACTCAAACATTTGACTTTCTTTTTGTCTACTCATGTTTAATATTTATCTATAATTAAGGAAACGGGACTAATTCCAAGTAACTAAATCCAAGTAGCTAGGCCTCGTGGTTCTGATTCAAAACTATTATTTAAAACTAATCTTATGGATACACTTCAACAAAAACAAAAAGAAATGTTCTAATTTATTTAATCAGCCGCCCATAAACCTATAAGTTAAATATATGAAAAAAATATATGTTTGGAAGGCGAGCCGACTCCTTTAATACCATTCCTTTTATGTTGAGAAAAAAAATATGGATAATTCTACGTTCCTCTTCTTAAATATATGCAAATTTTATATATTCTTTCAAAAATTAAATGCTTTTGTGAAGTTTCTTAAGTTACCTAACGTCTCGAGTTATTATACTCCATCAAATTTTTTTAAAATCCAGTAACTTATTTGGAAATGTCGACAAAAATATTATTGTATTTAAGTTTTTTTTATAAACTTCTCTTTAAAAATATTTTTTTTTCGAGAAACTAATTTTAGTACAAAAGAGTTTCTAAAAAAATATTTACAAAAATTATTAAAAAATAAAAAGCGATGTTTAAAAATTATTTTTCATTTTTAATATAACTTTTTTAAATATGTTTTTATTATTTATTTTATAAAATATATGTTTTAAACTATTTTTTTGAATACGTGGATAGTTTTATCATTTCTCACAATATTAACGGGATTTTGAAAAAAATTAAACAAGAAGAGGTAAAGTGAAAATTTTAAAATTTATGGAGATGTATAAAACATTACGGGGCTAAATAAAAATCGTAAAAACTTAAGATTATGGGGAGGTAGTCGGAATTACCCTAAAATAATACAAGGGTTTCGGGAAATTATTATGTACATGTTTTTCTTAATTCCAGTTTCATGTGTTTTCTATAATAATCTTTGGGCCGTAGAGAAAGATAAAGGGCTATACAACTGGGCCTATATTGTAGCAGTACTGGGCTTGTTCCGGTGTATGGGTTCACAGGCTAAGGTTTGGGCCACCATGTCTTAGGAGTGTGGTCCCAATCCACTAACCCTACCTTTCTCCAAATTATGAATATTGTTGAGCCCCACCCCAAACATTTATACCATGAAAAGATCATTGTATGATTTATCTCATATCACGTAATAATAGAGCAACAATCATGTACAAATGAAAATTTAAAGATCAAATGCTCGCACGCGTAGAATATATAGTGTAAAATTATAGAACGTGATTGACCTTTATAGAATGTGTAAAACGTGTTTGACCTTGTAGAACCTTGAAATTGCCCACTGTGGAACTTTGCTGCCACGTGTCACGCGCTAAAACGACGCGCGTGCAGATCTGCAACCGTCCAATGGTTGTAGAACCTTCAGACGTAAAAGGCCTGTTTGCACTTAAATGCACCCCTATAATAATAACCTAGAATATTAGTATCAATTCTAATATTAGCGACGTTACTTTTTAATTTTGATGAAGAAAACACGTGAAAGTCCACATTAAATTTAAATTTGACAAAAAAAATTTATTTTTATGTAAAAGACATAGGTTAGAATTATCAAAAAGATCAAGAACTCAGAACTAAATTAACATTCAAATTTTGACTGTAAAATATTACTCAAATTTTATGAAAAAGAAGAAAAATATATCTACAAGAAAGATGAAAACCCAACAACAAGATCAAAAAACTATAATATCTCTACTGCATGTATGATTTGAATTTGAAATAAAAGATCTAACAAATTATCAAGAGTGAAATGTTCACCAAATACAGCCAAATGTAAAGACTCATATATATTTATATATTTATTAAGAAACCAAGTGGATGTGTTGTGAGGGCAATGTTGGCAGCAATAATTGCCACACCAAGCATGTGCCACAGACATTTATTTATCATATATATTATTACTATTATTTAAAAAAGAGGGCAGAAAATAAATAAAGCAGCTCCAGATGAACTGGAATCAATCCATTTGAAGCAGTATGTTCCTCAACCGACCAACCCTTCTGCTTCAACACTCCAAACAACAAAACTACAATTTCTCCAAAAAGAAAGAAAAAAACATTATGAAGAATCAATGGAACATGATCTGTCTCTCTGTCTCTCTTGGTTCATGGTATTGTAAGCTATGCTCCAATAGAGCAAGAACATGGTTTGTATCTGCCATTTCATTATATTCTCTAATCATTAAGCCTTTCCATTATTAACACTTCATAATTTCCAATAATAAAGATAGACTCCCCCTAATATCATTTTGGATTCATTAGCTCTTCATCATTGCCAAAACTCAAAAGGGTCCAATTTTATTCACCTTTTTTCTTGATTATGTTTCAGAAAAAACCAAAGTTGCAACCGAACCGTCTAAAACTAGATAAAAACCAAAGAATTCGATTCGGGTATGTTTTGGAACAGCCGGTTTTAGGTTTGGTTCAATCAACTTTATTGCAACATATCTTTATGAATTTTGCACCGTTCGCTCTATTTTAACTAAAACTTGACTTATTTTTGTACGATACAATAGTTCTAGTCTCAATTGTTGAAGATTCACAATATACAATGGCTGATTTGAAAGAACTGGGTTTTTTTTCTTGATATTCTACTTTTGTGAACGAACTGATTAAAATTTTATTTTGTCTTTAATCGAACCGAAATGAATTGGTTCTATTTTTTTTTTAAACCTGCCCTAATTAATAGAAGTAGCTTTCATGCTCAAATCAATATGCTCCTCCATATTCCATTAATGGTTTTTGGTGCATACAGAGCAGGGCATATAAGTCTAATTCAAGTGCTATGGTCGGCACGATGGTCCCATAGCCTGCGAGACTCTTTATTTCTCCATTTATTGCAATTTTAATACATTACACAATAACTATGACTTATGGTCCCATAAGTTGACAAGGCACTATTAGAGACACATAACAGTTTCAATATAATCCCATAATAATTATTTAATACCCACAAAATCAATCACTACAACAATTCAATTTCAATGTACTAATTTAACTCTACCATCCATCCATGGCACATCTAGTGCTATATACAAATTGCTTGCTTATATATATTCAATTTTATTCTTCAAGACAAGAAAATGTGAAACTCAATTTGTAATGAACACAAAACACAAACCAACATATATTTCATCTAATATTCTGAGTAATGCATGGTTTAATCAAAAGTTTCCCATTTCGTCGTTGTCGTCGCCGGATAATCGGAATGCTTCAATGGCTGCTGCACAATTACTTGGCCTCCTAAATTCTTCAGCTTTTGTTGTTGGATTTGGCCATTTGGGTTCTTCTGGTTTTGTGGGAGAGTGTTGTTTTTGGGCATTGCATTTTGTAGCTTCAACATGTCAAGTGTTTCAATGTGTTTCTGGACTCTCCTCACCTTCAGCAATCACATAAAGCACAATTGGTCTGTTTCTAAAATTGATCTCCTGATCAAATTTTAAAAAAAAATTGAGGGAAAAAAATAATTTAGTACCTGAATTTTCCTCTTCAATTTCAAGTCTCCTTCTGCAACAATCTCATCCAATTTAATCAACTTTGTCATCAAGATTTCAGTTAAATTCTCCACATCCTTCTCTGTCACCTTCCCAGCTCTAGAAGCTGTTGTTTCCAGAAATGTAACCTGCAGATTCAGCTCCTTTTTTTTTAATTTGCTTCAAGTTTCAACCCAATTGAGCACAAAATCAACTCATTTTTAAATCTTATTTTGTAATTTTACCTTTGCAGCTAATTTGTCAACTTCCAAGCTGATCTCTGCTAATGATCTTGAAGCCTTCTCTGATTTAGCATTCCTGATCATCTCGAGGCACCTCCTCTCTCGGCCCGCGACATCCTCGACCAGCTCGATCTTCGACCCGTTCTTGACCTTTGCAACGTCAAGATACTCTTTTGAACCTCTCTCCTTGTTCTTGAACACCAGCTTCTGCTCCTGGGGATGCAACCCGCTCCTCTCCGCCAACATTTTCTTCAAGTCACCTGCAAATTTCCCCAATTCGATTCATACCCAGAAACCAAATTTGCCAAATTCTCAAACGAGAGCAAAAATATCGAAACTTTACCAAAACTGGCCTGAGAGCTGACGCACAATTGGTGGCACAAAGACCCGTACTTGACATTGACTAAAATGGTCGGTACTGAAACAGAGCTGTTCTTGGAGTCGGAGCTCCTCTGCTGCACCAACATTCCTCCCGGCCGGAGCTCGCAGCCGGCGGGAAGAGAATTGTCGGCGCCGCCGACAAGATTCTTGCTTTTTAAGGAGAAAACGTTGGTAACCTTTGACCTTGCCGGCTCCATTGATTTCTTACAGATGAATCGATTTTGTTCTTTTATCTCAAATCTGATCCGGCAAGAAGCGTGGCGGCGAGAGAAGGTACAGTTCTTGACTTGGGTCAGAGGAAACCGAAAAAGATAAGGAAGAGCCTTGGAATTGTTCACAAGTCTCTTCTATTGCGATTCGGAGAAAACCCAGTTGTCACGAACACTGAATATAGAAGAAAATCAAAATCATTTGGAAAGTCGAATTCGAAACTTAGTGAAAACCCAAATGACCATATGGGAGAAAGAAAAAAAATTCGAAAACAGAGCAAAAAATATCTTGAAACTGGAATTGAAGTTTGAAGAGAAGAAGCAATCTTGAAATGAAGAGAAAAAAATGAGAAAAGAGAGAGAAAATAGAAGAACGAATGGTCAGCGTAGGATCTAAAAAAGAATATGCATTGAAAATATATGTTATAATAAAATTAATAATCGATTAATTGTTGCATTATGGTTTTCCAAATCAGTTACGTGAAGGGGAGACCAAAGAGAAACGTTGTCATTTATGTACAAACCTTAATTTAAAGTTTACTTTAATAGTCATTAGTATTTTATCTCCAGTCCACCATCTACAAGGCATGTGGTATTTAGGGTGATAAATGAATAAATATTTTAGACATTGCATGACATTTGCGAGCACAAAACAGGGTCAAATCACATGTTTATCAGTGTAATAGTATTTGTTTTTTGTTACGCAACTGGACAATTTACATGGCTTTGCGTATTAGCGGTCATTTTGAATCACATACGCGATAAGAACAACAATTAAGACCGAGCTTGGCTTGTTACTTGGTCGGTTTCGAATTGATCTAAAGTGTTTGCTTTTTAATATATAAGAACTATAATTAAAATTGATAAATATAAAAGTACATATGTTCCGAGAGAAATGGATAAATATGAAGATATATCAATTAAAATACATATGTTCTAGACTTAAAGTGTTTGATTTATAATATATAAGAATTATAATTAAAATTGATAAATATGAAAATATATCTATTCTAATTTGTTTCTTTGTTATTTTGTTCTATCAAATTAAAAAATATTAATTTTAAAATATCACATGAGAGTAATATATATATATATATATAGTGGAGGTGTCATCATGTGTATCAAATTTGACTTATTCAGATACTCATGATTTTTACGTGAATAACTCGAAACTAAATCAGAATCCTGCATATCGACATTAATAAATCCAGAACTTTCGACGGGTCAATTTCAGTTATAAAATGATCACTTCTAAATAGTAATAAAATTACATTACCCAGATTTACCAACCCATGATCACAATTACACGGATAATTATTAACATGTACGATGAGAATATACATACTTGAAGAAGTCAAGCCTATTCAAGTCATTATTTTAAAAACAAACAATTAACTAAATGGATCAAAACGAAAGAAACAATTAACTAAAAGTGGCAAGTTATTTGTGTTTTACTTCTGGTAAGAGAGAGAGTTGAAAGGCAAAAAGAGAATGCAGTAAGGAATTAATGGGACCCTCCAATAACAACATATGGTGGAGAGACAGAGAAAGGAACATGAGAGGAGATGGGGAGGATCCAGCTTTGCACCAAACAAAATATCCACAGCCAGTTGGCTGTCTTTTTTTGCCTAATTATGTTCATGAAAATAAAATAACAAGTAATGTGGAACCCATTTTCCCAAACCAAATTCAGCATAAATAATCACCTAATCAAACCATATCAAACCAAATTCAGTATTAAGAATAATTTAACATCTTACAGGATGTTCTCACAGCTATAGACATATAACACTGTCAAGTGCTGTGGAAATGTCAAGATTATGAGTTTGCTTGGACCTTCAAATATGACTTTCAGACATACTAACAAAATTCTAATAAACAGTAAGAAATGATCGCATAAAGAGTTTGTATTCCAAAGTAACGAAGTAAGGAGAGACCATTGCTACTCCTAAGTCTCGTCTGCCCGGGAGAGAAGGTTTCTACCTCACTGAGTTTTCTGGGTTTTAGATCTGGGAGGCCTTGCAGGTTTGATTACGTAACTAAGGAGGATCAGTGAGATCGGAAGAATGGTCCCGATGTAATAGACGCTCGCATAAGCAGCAATTGTTTCATGCATGCTTAGTACCTGTGACAAAAGAAGAAAGAGATTGAAGAAAACCGCATAGAGCCATATTTTCCATACATATAAGTTGATTTCACAGTGTGGGTGAAGGAGTGAGAGGGCTGACCATGAAACCGACGCAGGAGTAGTTCAGAACCAGAATTGTGTAGGCAAAGTTAACGAATGCCAGTAGGTTCTTAATCAGAGATATATTAGTTGCTTGCTGCCATCGGTAAAGCACTGCTCGCCGAAAAGAGAGCAATGTATTCAGAACGAGTGATTAATCATCTCAAATTTCCATAAAGCACAATGCAAAAATGATGGTCTAAGTAGTACTACCTCTGGAGCCGGAGATCATTAGCGCTGACTGAACAAAGAAGAAGATGTAACCGGGATATAGTCCCTGGATCATCCAAAAGAAGAAACGGAAAATTATGATCAACTCATTTATATCCAATGAAAGTGGTGGTGTTTATTACACTGATATGCACTTATTGGATGGACAACAGACCCAAATGAAGAAATCATAAATAACAAATATAGATATATTGGTGGATGATATACTAAAAGCTACACAGTTGGTTGTGTTTATGCATACAGTTTTGGTAGGAGAACTGAGAACTAAATAGATAGTTCCATCTATCTGAAAAGGATTCACGATAGCTACGTAAAGGTGCATTAATAACAATAATAAATAGAAATAAATTGGTGTGAATATGTAGAAGGCTTGAGGAATGGAATACATGAACATGCACATTTGTGAAAATAACCAAGAGGCCATAAAAGATACTCACGTGCCAAACAGCGCTAACAGTCTGTGTAGCCAGCAACTGGAAAAACCCAGCTTTCTTCCCCTTTGGAACAAGCCTCTCATAAACATCTGTGACCAAAAAAACAAATATAAGATGAAGTTCAAACCATAAGCAATCATCTCTTGATCCATCAATTTACTGCAGATGTATAAATTTGCCAAGTCATAAAAAGTTAATAGAAACAAAACCACAATCAGTCCTTCAGATCAGCATGCTATTATTAGTAAATTGAAATCCCACAAAGAACCAAAACATTGAAGTTGTAGTATTATTCTTTTTGTCAAAAGAAACACCACCTTTAGATATGTTTTCCGATCAGCAAATTATAATGTTTGAATTAAATTTCCATACATGAATTAAACACACAGCTTCCACAAATTTCCTTTGAGATGTCACTTTTGGCCTTTCTACCGTCAAATTGGTGTAGTTTAATTAACAAATATTTGGAATTTTTTCCCATGGATATAACTGTAAGTCACTTATCTATGTCTATGATTTATAGAAAGCAGAAAACATAGGCAAGTAATGTCAAAACCACGTTGAGACAGAAAAACTCACAATGGCGAAGCCAGGTGCTGACTTGTATGTTCCACACAGCTGGTATCTGCACTGAACTCTTTGCTAACTCAACACCAAGAATGTCAACATTTTTTGCACGATCCCATTGTGGCTTTGGTGGAGAAGATTCTGTCCACCCAGTGAAACCCAGACCAGAAATGACAAAAGCAGCCTCTGAAATTGACCAAATGAAATAATATTTCCACCGTGCTGTGAAGCCAGCCATGTACTGGTAACCCAACCGTTTCCCAAATCCCCATTCCTGGTATATGGGATCATTAAACCTAGACAGAGGAAATTGGGGAACCAGGTACAAGTACAATGCCATGCAGAAACCTGCTTGGACAATAGCCCGAATAGTTCCAATGAAGGGTGATGGCTTCTTTCCTCCCCAAATCTGCAAATGATAGATGAAATTAGAGCAGAAGGCTTAGAACTAGTTCAATGGAGAAGCAAAAAAAACATACAAGAACTAGGAATGTTGCATAGTGAACCTACCCCCTTCTGTTCAGTCCATTCAATATAGTCTTTCATTTCATATACTGGGCCAGCAAAGTGACTACCACAGCAGAGGCAGTAACCAATGTACTCAAGCAATGAAGGCAACTTATCCAAGCTGCTTTTCTTTTGAGATTCACGCTTATCTTCCTCCTTCAACAATCCATCATTGTAATTCATGGAACATGAAATTACTTTCAGTGTCAACACCATCAAGGCACCTATATATCAGAAAATGAAAAATTATAATCAAGTGGCTCGTAGGTTTCACACAGAACAATCTCTGTGTGCAAAGAATAATGGAACCAGAAGTAGGAGCCAGTTATCAATGAACATATTAATTTCAGGCCAACAACATATTTCAACAATACAGAAAATACGGCCGAAGATCACTGCTAGACCACTTCCAAATTTCTGTTTATGGTACTCATCGCAACTCTACATGACATGAGATCACCGGTTAAGGTAGTTTTGGCAGTAACATATACAGAAATTAACTACTCAATTCACAAGTTTATTTTTTTTTATCAGCAAATTACTTTATTAAAAGTAACAAATCAAACCCAGCAATTCACAAGTTTATTGACGTGGGGGATCTAAATATAGAGTATCCAATAGATTTAGTTCCGACTATATATGGATCATTACTTTGCATTCGAAGAAGGAATGCTTGATGTTGAACTTACCAGTAGCATCGATACCTCCTTCCTTCCATGCATCCCCACTCATATAGTACACATGGCTACACATGCACATCAACAGTCAAGGTTCTGAAATACCAAAACATAAGCGCAAGAATTGCTTATTATCTCTACACATACTTTAGACTAGTAGTCAACTACACGTTCCTCAGCCTCAAAACAGCAGACAACAGATTAGCACAACCATCAAAACAGCTAATAAGAGCAGCAGCACATCACTCTTGTCGGGAAAGCAAACCAATTTCAACACGTAAGCATACGAGAGTCATACGAATGCTTGAATCTCTTAAAAAACAGATTTTCAAAACTTCCAAGAGTTACCAGATTGAGAAGTAACCTTTGCATGTTGTTGGCCATAATTTAAGATATACAATTTTCAAAGTGTGACTCCGTTTCCTATGGTGCATTTCAAGATCATCCACCTACAAAATAAAACCTTCCCCCAAACCTGTTTTTGCTATGCCACTCAAAATCACGATAAACAGAATTCAACCGATCACGATCAATTTTCCAAAACTCTAACACATGAATGGATTGACTATTGCACACTAACAAGTTACAGGGTAAGCTGTTCATGATTAATTTGCCAAAACTCTAACACAGGAACGGATTGCATATCGACTATTGCATAGTGGGTTCATTGCTATGGCATTAAACACAACCAAAAGTCCTACACCATCTAATCACAACACACAGATCAAATCAAAAGTTCAAAACCAATCCTCTAAACCAACCGATTCAGCCCCAATTAAATAATTTCCACAAAATACAAAAACAACCCAGAAACGAAAAAAGGTCAATGGAATCACAGGAGACCTCAAAACCAAGAAACCATTCCCACAAACAAAAACCCATCAAATCTGGAAATTAAAAAAAAAAATCAAAAGACGCTCCCTCACCAGCCAATGAGGTACGCGAATCCAAGGAAGAAGGTCAAAATCCCGCACTTGGAGCGGCAGAGGAGCATGGAGGCGTAGCCGAGGAACATTGCGACGAGAAAATGGAGGTTGGAGGAGGCGCCGAAGGAGAGGTAGGAGAGAAACGCTCCGGAGCCGGCCGAGTAGAGGTGCTTGGCGAGCCGGCCCGGCGCGAGCCGCCAGAGGAAGGAGACGGGTATGGTGGCGGCGAAGCAGAGGAGGAACCGGAGCACCGGCACCGAGACGCCGATCGAGGACGCCATGGAACCCAAATCCATGTCCATGCCGTCTCTTCGATTTCGATTTCAATTTTCGATTTTGGTTCGGAGTTGGAGTTGGCGTTGGCCTGGACGGACCGAATCGTGCCAGGAGACGCAGCGCCACTGGTTCGTTCTTATATGTCCGCTTCTCACTCGTCCCCAACAATTTCGTCCAGAAATTACGATCTTGCCCTTGTTCTTGTATTCGGGGCTCCATTTAACTCGTCCCGTGACGTCATCGTTATTAAACACACTATTGGGTGCTATAAATGTCTCTTGAACTGATTTAACACGTCATTTATTTTAACCATTTTTCTTGTTTCATATGCACGATAAGCATCGACTCTCTTCCACGATCTAATAAACAAACCATTCCACACATAATTTCTCACGTCACAATTATTGCCCTTAACTATGGTTATGTTTGTTACGCTTTGCCACTTAATTATTATCCGTTTTAGTACCATAATTTACGTGTTAGTTGATTAAATAATTGAATTAACTATGTTTAAGTAAGAACATTAATATTAATTCTAATCATATTCATATATGGTGATTAAAACCCCACTGCCATTATCTCCAGATCCATACACAGAGGTCAAAACCTCAAAAAATTCAGTGACAGAGCAAAGGAGAAATATATTTTTTACTCGCAATCCCACCAGAAAACAATTCAGGATTACCCAAATAGATCAATACAATATGGTACAAACAATTTCCTTGTTTGCTTCGTCATTAAATCCATTTCCGACCTCAGATTCACGTCTTTTATTGACTCAATCTTCTTGCTCTCGTCATATACGCGAATGTGTTGTTGTACCCATAGACAGTTGACCAAAGACTCATGAATATGTGCAAGTGTATCCGGTTGTTACAAGTAATAACCGAGAAGTTCGAGTCAAATTCACAATAACTAATTAAGGGTCAAGACTAAGCCAATTCGAGTTACCTATATAAATGTAAACTGCGTAATTTATAATGGTTGATCAGCTAGTCACGTCATTTACTAGCTCTTCCGTCACTATCTACCCCTACCATCAAATTCCTAATTCATATAGTATATTGTTTTTTTTAGAAATAATAATGTAAAAATAATAAATATAATTAAAATATTAATTTGTAATTATCCTTAAATTTTATTCTACATATGAATTATAGAGACGGTAGATAATGTAATTCACTCCACAAACATAACTTTTGCAACCAATCAAACTTTGGGCATTGAAACATATCCATTTTACGTGAGCTAGAGAGAGAGGACAGTCAAGTTAATGGTGCCGCAATTCTGGCTGACCATTAATAATAATTAATTAAAAGGAAGAAAGAGAAGAAGCAAATTAAATACCCATTTAGGCTATTAAGTATGTGCTGCATGTGTATGTGCCCTTTGGAGTATGCCCTACGCACAAAACAGGCAAATCCAGCCTCTGCTTCGTCATATACACATGGACATGGAGTTTCACCTTTTATTCAGATTTTGATGTTGCTCTCTATAGCTATTGGATTTGGCTTGTCTTTGTTAGACCAGAATTAACTATAAATGAACATATTTAAAAGCCAATGATCTCGAGGTATAAATCAACTCACTTTTATACAAAACGATACATGGCCTAAATGATAGCCATTAGGTATCGATCTCATTCCGCTATGCTCGATGCCAAGCGCGCAATTTCATATCTACAAGGTAGCTCGAGAAAATAGTTGCCTTCAACCTTCATCGAATCTTACTTGGGCGTACCAATACAGAATCCAAGCACAGACCGCCTTTTGTATGCGTGCAATCAATCTGGGTCATGGAGAATTTAATCTTTGTCAAGGAATTGGGCTTTGTGACCACAAATTCACCGGCGTGGTAGAGAACCCACTTCCCGGGTTCTTTCAGGAAGCATTGTGACGCAGCGTACTGGCCATCGGAAGTCCATAGCTGAAACCGTACAGGTTTGATGTCCCAGCCGTGTACATTCTCAGAGTTACAGATTCTGCGACCAAAACTCTTGGAGGACCTCCCCAACTGCATCCTGAAGAATAGGCTATAGGTCCCTTCTGGAAATGGGAACTCGAGCTCTCCATCGACTTCAAACCACCATATTTGTTGCAGGTATGCGACTGTGTGGAACCTATACAAAAGGATCAAGAAGGTTAGTTCAAATTCCATAATCCAATTCTTTGCAGCTCGGAAGTAATTCTCAAGTAACTTGCTCCAATGGTAAAGCCAACTAGAGCTCCAGAATACAAACTCTATCTTTTAGTTACCATTAATGCAGAGATTGAAAAACACTGACTAAATCCGGTACAGCATGATTATTCATTGAACATACCAAACACCTAAATTCAAGGAAAAGACTTACTTCTTAGCCATAATTAATTGCTACAACACTTTGTCAAAAAAATAAATTTCCTATATCAATCAACTGCAACCGTAATGCATGACACGCCAATTTATTAAGTAAAGGTAATAAAACACTTTTAATATCGAGGTAGTGATTTTGCCTGCCAGCACAAGTTACCGGGAAATAATGGCACACTAGGCATGCAAAGAAGGCCAATTCCATGAAGGTCGACAATACATGAATCATAATCATTCTTATTTTCTAGGAAACTTCTGTGAGCCAACTAAGGAATGATAAAGACATAATAAGGTCACCTCCAGTATAACAAGGAAGCACATACGAGTTAGGCAAAAGCTTCGGCTATCAGGTGGAGGGCACTACTAGTATATCAACTGGTCACTAAATGCACATTCTTTCAACGTGGACACTACACAATTCAGTTGGAGATGCACGAAAAATTAATGACACCGAATGTGAATGTGATCCAGATGATGAAAACACACATTTCATTTCTGTTTTGGGCAAGCACATGTTAAAGCATATTTTGGTTGAAAAAGCTGATGACCACAAACGACTACAAAATGGAAGTGTCAACAATTGCATTTAGTAGATTTTAGTAACACCATTACTTGGATGTCATGAGATTTTTGTTAAAGTATTCTCAAAAGGAGAGATAATTGATCACATTTTAAGCATGTAACGAAACTGCATCATGCACAAAAAATCGGAATTCACATAAAATCAGGAAGACAGGTACTGCTATACAGACCAACTACACAGGATTTCAGCGAGGTGATGCCCGATCATCATCGTGCTTATCAGCCCAATCAAAACTAAGAGATCACAACGAAGCTTACCTAGATTCTTCAGTTGGAATTTGGTTCCAGTATCTTCGATCATCGATTCCAGTAATTGCTAACCCCTTTGCAGAAATAGATAAACAAACACCACCAGTAGTCTTATTGAGCCAAACCTTCTGCAAAAAAAATATCCAATTTCTCAACAACATCAGCAAAAATTCCAAAGCAACAAAATTAAACATCACGACTGATCATATCAATAAGCTCAGTTGGATCACTCACCCTCAACCCATTTCTCACCAGCCAAACAGAAATTAAGAACACAATAATATTTACCTCGCGCCCAATTACTTAATAAAACTATATTCACAATCAAAACCCAAATTTTGAATCCATTTTTAGTTCCCAGAAAAAAACAAAAAAGCAAAATATCAAAATATCAAAGTTTTCTTCAATCCCAAAAATTTCCGAGTCCAAACAAACACCATACCTTGGCGCCACCATCAAGGTTGTTGGTCTGACAAAGCTTCTCATAAATCTCTCTTTTACCCAGATTTTCCGGCGAACCGCCGAGCACTTGGTGCACAAGAGCTTGGTAATTCGACGGAAGCTTCGGTTCCCAGACGCAATCGGACAGAGAAGCTCCACGAAAAGCACGATTCAATTTGGCCAATCTAGAGATCTCCAGAGGGTCCAAATACGCGAGGACCTCCGCTACGCATCCCTCCGGCAAGTCCCCGAGACACGGGATCGGCGGCGAAGCCTCGAAGCTGTGGTGGTTCAGAGAAAACCCGGCACCCATGTCGATCTACGAACCAGAGCAAGCGAAACGGAGCGAGACCCAGATTTTATTTTCTGCGACGAGCTCGATCCTGAGGCGAGAGCGAGAGGAAATGGGTGTACTTGTAAAGGGACGCGTGGGCTATTGATGAAGTGAGTGCTGGTTTGTTTGTTTCCCGGGAAAAATAGAGAAGACAGAGAGGATCGATTTTGACGGAGCACTGTACACTGTACACAGGATTATGACGATGATATTATATATTAATTTACTGCTCTTGATTTTTTAGTTTTTTATTTTTATTTTCTGTAGATCCACATATATTTTTTTTGAATATCAAATTTTATTATTAAAAATGAAGAACTAACCCGGCATCAAACATGATAGCGGAAGCCACAGGTGGTGGGAAAGGCCCATCACCATAGTCTAAACTAATGTTAGTTAAAGCAAATTTGGCTGATTCGTGAGCCACTTTATTACAAGACTTGCGAGTAAAAGATAATGAGACAATAAACCTCGGAGACGAGATTAACCGCTTGCAGTCATAGATGATGCCCACATACATGTTTGTCATGTGTTTGTTATTATGAACATGGTTCACCACCCGCGGACAATCCGTCACGATCTCCACCCTATTTCACTTATTGTCATTTGCCCATGAGAGAGCCTCTCTGACGCCTACGACCTCCACCTCTTCAAGATGGAGATATCCCGTAAATCGTCTATACAACGCCCCCATAATTCTGCAACCTGAATCCCTACACACCAACCCGATGCTCCAGAATCCCCCCTGCTCATCTATTCCCCCGTCCACGTTTATCTTCAAATCTCCAGCGTTTGGTGGGGCCCAGTCATCCCGGGGTAGTGTCACAAGTGGATCTTGTGTTGAGGCCCCTCCTTGTGTGTGCTGCTGACCAAGCACGTCGTAATCCTTTCGCGGTTGCCGCCACTCTTGCCGGATGGAAATTTTTCATTTTCCAAACAGCTTGATTCCTAACCTCCAGATTTACCACAATGTGATAGCCCACAAACTTGCCTCACCTTCCCCCTCCACCCAAGATCTCCAATTTGACAGGACTGGGTCTGGCCCTATCCTCTCTTGGACCCGTTGCAACAATCTATCCCTCCACACTGGTGCTACTACTCGACATTTTAGGAATACATGGTATGTGGTATCTTCTGGATCTCCACAGAGCGGGCACTGAGTAACAATTGGGAGCCCCTTTTCCGCCAGACGAGTTCTTGTCGGAAGCAGGTTTGATATAGCCCTCCAGATAAATATTTTTACTTTTGGTGGGACTTTTAGCTTTCACACTTCTCTCCAATTGCTCCCTTGCGGTGGTGGGGACCAGATAGACACAATCCGACAGAGTGCTCAATATGTGCTTCTTACGGTGTATTCTCCTGACTTATCTGCTTCCCAACACCAATGATCCTTGTCTTCATACCAGCTCGGTATTATGGAGAATATTCGGATACATGTGTCATGATCCATAAGGGCTCTAACCTTCCCTACATCTTAAGCTCTACACCCTGTGTCGAATAACTCAGATATCCGCATATCCACCAGAATGGCTGGTTGGGCAGTGATTGTTGGGTTTTCCCCTTTCAGCTAAGGGGTCCCTACTGTTGGGCTATGTCCTAGCCCTATATTTAGTCTAGCCTTCTCTCGGACTATCGACCTAGCCTCACAGAGACTTCTCCGTATGAAACTCGGGGTAGTTCCCAATGGGGCGTCAAGGAACGACGAAAGAGGGAAGTATTTCCCTTTTAGGATTCTGACTGGTAAAGACTCCGGTTTTGTGAGAATCCTCCAGGTCTGTTTCCCACAAAGAGCTAGATTGTGCTCCTTTAAATTGAGGAAACCCATCCCGCCCAGCTCCTTATTCTTGCACAAATCAGCCCACTTTCGACACATGATTCCCCTTCTTCCATCATTTCCTTTCCACCAGAACTTGTTGAACATTCGTCCAATGTCATCGAGTAGTCTTTGTGGGAACATGAATACCTGCATTGCGTATGCTGGAAGGGCCTGCAATATAGATTTGATCATTACCTCTTTTCATGCCGAGGACAGAAACCGGTTGCTCCATGAGGTCATCCTCCATGCTACGCGGTCCTTTATATAAGCAAGAGCTTATCTCTTGTTCCTCACTGTCATATTTGGGAGACCTAAATACATAGAAGCTCGTGTTCCTCCTTGAATTCTAGTGCAGAGATAATCTCTTCTTTCTGATTTAAAGGGGTATTTGGGGAGAAGAAAATTGATGATTTTCCACGATTGATTAGTTGTCCCGACGCCTTCTCATAAATAAGGAGACATCTGACTACCTGCTCTGCCTCCCTTCTTGTTTCCCTACAGAATATATAACTATCATCGGCGAATAGAAGGTGAGAAACTACTGGGCTTCCCTTGCTATCTTGACTCCTTGTAGATTCCCTGCCCTTGTAAATTCTTGCAGGAGTAGAGATAACCCCTCTGCACAGATAAGAAAGAGATAAGTGGAGAGTGGGTCTCCTTGTCTCAAACATCTTGTTGGATTCGATATTGTGATTGTGCGCCCTGATGTAGTGACCGTATATGTGACTGTTGTAACACACGCGCGGATCAAGTCGATCCATCTCTGATTGTATCTTAGTGCCTGCATTACTTGGAACATGAAACTCCATTCCCCCTATCATATGCCTTGCTCATGTCAAGCTTCAATGCCATGAGTCCTCTATTGCCCTTTGTCTTTTTCTTCACGTGGTGAAGGACCTCTGATGCTACAGTTATGTTATCTGTTATAAGTCTGCCATGGACAAAAACACTCTGGGTTGTTGAAATGATCCCATCCAGGGAGTCATGTAGCCTGTTGACCATGACTTTAGATATTACCTTATACAGAACATTGCACAACGCGATAGGTATGTAATCACCTAGAGATTCAGGATTTTGCTTCTTTGGAATAAGCACAATATTCGTTTCGTTTTCCCCTGTCGGTAGGTTTCCTGAGGAAAAGAAACGCTACACCATTCCGACCAGTTCTGATTTCATCATCTGCCGGCTTTATAGAATGTCGAATTAAGCCCGTCTGGTCCTGGTGACTTACCTGAATCCATCCCGTGTATTGCCGCTCTCACATCCTCCTCCTCCACTTGTCGTAACAAAGATTCATTTTGATCGTTTAAGATGGTTGATCGTACAAGGCTTACAACTTCTCCGCGCTCCACCCTTCCTCCTGTAGATAGGTCTCTATAGAACCCTGAGATCTCTATATATCGAGAACACAAAATAAATATCGGCCAAATTACTGGTCAAAACCAGTCAACTGAATAAATTTAAATTAAATTCGATTTAATCTAATTGATTTCGGTTAAATCTAATTAATTCTGATTTCATCTGGTCCAGTCCAAAAGTCAAACTCTCTTGTTTTACGAAATTTTTTTATTATTATTACTGATAAGTTTGAAATTTTTTTAAGGAAACCTCTAAAATATTATTAATCAACTAATCTGACATCTCACCGGACAACTAAGGCAATACTTGGTGGGACAAACCCCTCAATATAATCTCATCTGATAATAGTTAAAACAAATCTGGATATTTCATGAGTCACTCCATTACAAGAGCGACAAGTAAAAGATAAAGTTGTGGCTGCTTCTAGAGCGGTGAGCATGCGATAACAATCAAGAGTAATACCCCCAAACATGTTTGTAGCTTGAATTCGGCACCGGTTGTGATTCACCACCTCGAGACAGTCTGATTCTATTTACATCCTCGTCCAGTTCTTGCCTTTCGCCCACGAGAGAGCTTCCCTGACTCTCACGGCCCCCACCTCTTCTGGACAAGTTTGAATTTAAAATGATTAAATATCATTTATTTTGGGTTATAATAATTTTTTTTGAAGAAAAAACGAATTTTATTAATTAAATAACAACTAACACGACATCAAGCCGGACAGTTGAAACTACAGATGGTGGGACAGATCCTTCACCATAATCTCAGCTACTGTTAGTTAAAACAAATATGGCCAATTCGTGAGCCATTTGATTACAAGCAAAACAAAGTACAAAAGTTCTGATAATGGATAGTACGCAACATCTTTCGCTAATGATTTCTCCAAAGTTGTTCAACTCGACCCGTTTAGCATCATGTAGAGCCACGGTCTCTAACTCATACGAATGGGGGGAAACCCCGTGATATTGTTGTGGAATGCTTTACACATACATCTTTGATAGCCTCAGAGACCAATCGACTCGAACCAGTTAATACGAATATATGTATAAATGCGTATTTAATTATTTATTTATTACAAAATATATTTTGACATGATTTTCTTACTATCTCTCCAATTTTGTTATATCCACGATTTTTTTGATATATCCACGAGTTTCAAATTTCACAACCTTGCCTAACATCCATATCAAACAAAAAAATATATAATTACGATTAATTTAGTTTTATTTTAATGGATTTTAAACCATAGAACCTACATATTTTTTAATATTTTATCCGCGAACTTCCTATTTTATGCAAAAATGGGTCAAATCTACCGTATATAATGAGTTGAGAATGATTGGAAGATATTTATATTATTTTACCAATGAAAATTATGAAATGATAAACAATGAGAGAGACGGCCCAAGAAATAAATATCTTTGATTTATTCCAAAAGGGGTATAAATATCTCTCACTGTTTTTGTTTTATTGAGATTAACTACGTGGAAAGTCTTAAAAGGAAACTATTGTTTTTATGCAAAAACAAATCAATCAATGAATAAAATTGCGAATTTTCACTCTCCGTTTTCTCCTATGGCGTGCATTTATTTTGGGTTTTTTGCTAAGCGTGATTGTAATCAACCATCAAATATACTGGTTAGTTTTGTGTTCTTAAATTCGAATTATAAATTAAGGGGATAATTTTAATTATGTCACCACAAAAATTTGTAATCTCACTTAAGTAATCATAATTCTAATATTATTTCTGAGGTCACCACAAAAGTTTATGATCTCACTTAGGTTATCATAATTCTAATTTAATTTATAAGGTCACTACAATTAACTTTTATCTCACTGTTGGTCTATTTTTATTTTGAAAAAACCAAAATGCCCCTCATTTGTTTTCAAAATTTCAAAATATGTTATTTCTCTTCAAAAATGTCATTTCCCTTCACTCCACCACCGAACACCACCTTGACACCTTCCACTCCTCCCCCGACCACCACCTACAACGTCGTTCCCTTCACTCACGTCCTCTACCTAGCTGCCCTCTCTTTTTCTCGCTTCGGCGTGATGGGCATGTCCATCTATGTACGAGGCAATTTTTAGAAACTCGACCCACATCACCGGCGAGAAGAAGGAGGAAGATGGAGGGGAAAGTGCCATTGGGTGGTTGTTTTCGACTCGATCCGAAGACGGAGTGGTCGTCGTCGTCGCCGGAGAAGAAATCATCGTTTAAGGTGCCGATGCGGGTGAGGTGGAGGAAGGGGCGGCGACGCCACTGGAAAGAGGCGGTGGAGAGGTGGTCGGCGCCGTCGAGATCGAGGCAAGAGAGGAGGTGGCAGAAGGAGGGTCTTGGTCGATGAAGGAAGTGAGGGAGGGCCGTAAAGAAGAAAAAGAGGTGATGGAAAATTTATTTTTTTTCAAAATAAAAATAGACGAACAGCGAGACAAAAGTACATTACAGTGACTTCATAAATTAAATTAAAATTATGGTGACCTAAATGAGACTACAAACTTTTGTGGTGACGTCGGAAATTAAATTAGAATTATCATAGCTTAAGTGAGGTTACAAACTTTTGTAGTGACTTAAGTGAAGTTATCCTTAAATTAGGCAGAGAGTTTGTCTCACTGATGCTTGTGAGTGCTTTAGGCGGAGATGCCATGCACTGTTAATAAAGCCTACTTTTCCTAAAAAGATAATTTGGTCTTGTTAATACAGCGCCGTCTAATGAAAACTAGCAATTTTATGACGCAATAAATCTTGATTCAAAGGACTTAATGTTTTTAAATCAGAAACGTACGTGGACCAGTCAAAACGCAGAGGCAGCTCACACGTGGATATGACTCAGCATGGGATTTGTGAATGCTTACAACAATAAGCCTCAGCACAAAAATTAGCATTCTATATGACAAGGTTCCGATAAGAAGGAGAAAAATGAGGTTGTAATATAAAATAATTAGTAGTTGGTGGAAGAATTATGATGAGTCATTTGAGTTGCTAATCAACTAATGGAAGATTATTATTGTATGATTAACAAGACATACACTTTTGGAATGGTCAATCAAACACAACTACACTGATCAAGCATCTTCCAAACATTATTAATTTGAATCAGTCACATACTAAGATTCTTTTTTTAAAGAAAAAAATTCTAAAATATCTTTAAGACATACTACGATTCTAAAATAATACAGGGTGGGCGCATGGTTTCAAAAACACCTTAGTCAGCGCAGTGTTTTCTTTGCGGTTTGTACCTTTCGCCTGTAACGATTTGAATTGTTCGTCGAAAATCGACGATGTCTCACGGCGGCACGGCTCCGTCTGTGAGGGCTTTTAGTACGGCTACAGTTCCGGGTCTTGCGATGGTAGCTGCGACGACAGCTGGCGGTGAAGGAAACAAATCTAGTGGGATGGCAGGAACGGAGTCGAGTGTAGTGGGGGTTGAGGACATAATTGCAGGTGGGGCGAGCTTGGGTCGCGACGGTAGATCGGTACTGGAAGGGAACTGGGGTTATCTGGCGTCGGTGGGCAGACTCATGTAAGCATACCGAATTAGGGGGTCTCGACTTGCTTAAGCTTCAATACGTTGGAACCAGCGGTTTTGATTGGTTGGTAGATCGGTATTGGGAGGGATATGGAATTATCTAGCGTCGGTGGGCAGACTCATGCAAGCACACCGAACTAGGGGTACTCGGCTTGCTTAAGATTCAATACGTCACTTGTGTGCCCTATTGTGATCAGTACTGTAAGGAAAAGAGGGGTCCCTGGTGTCGATGGGTTGATCGGGTTAAACCTAATGTGCTGGAAGAATTTGAATTTCGCGATGCCCGTATTGATCGCATGGTTGATCGAGGAAGCTGGTTTAAAGCGGTCTGTAGTAAGATCACGGGGTTTCTCCATCCGTATGAGTTGGAGGCCGTGGCCCTGCATGAAGCTAACTGGTTCGAGTCGATTGGTCTCCGAAGTTATCATGAATGCCTGTGTAAAGCACTTTGCAGCAAGATCACGGGATTTCTCCATCCGTATGAGTTGGAGGCCGTGGCTCTACGTGATGTTAAACAGGTCGAGCTGCATAACTTTGGAGGAATCATTAGCGAACGGTGTCGCGTACTACCCACTATCGGAACATGTGTTCTTTGTTTTACTTGTAATCAAATGGCTCACGAATTGGCCATGCTTACTTTGACTAACAGTAGCTGTGATTATGGTGAGAGGTCTGTCCCACCAACTGTAACTTTAGTTGTCCGGCTTGATGCCGGGTTAGTTGCTATTTAGTTAATAAAATTAGCTTTTACCTTCAAAAAAAGATTCTAAAATATTTGGGCATGTACCCTACTCTTAGGGTTTGTTTCGTCGCAACTGGGCGAAGTCTCGCATCGGCGATCTCCTACGAGTGACGACGCCTGTGTGGTACTGGCGGCAACGTCAGCGTGGTGCGGCGGTATTAACAGAGTTACTGTGGAGGTAGATTTGGGTATGATGGAGGCATGATCGGGTTTTGATGGAGGCGAGGTCGGGTGATTTGGGGATGGGCTGAGACGGGTGAGGCTGGAGTCGCGCCTGGGTTGCGACGGCGGAGCATGGAGGGCTGGGGGTTTTTCTTTTGGTTGGTTGGTAGGCTGGTACTGGGAGGGAACCGTAATTATCTGGCGTCGGTGGGCAGACTCATGCAAGCATACCGGACTAGGAGGTCTCGACTTGCTCAAAATTCAATACGTGTCAAATGGCTCAAAGATTAGTCATGTTTGTTTTAACTAACAGTAGCTGAGATTATGGTGAGGGGTCTGTCCTACCATCTGTAGCTTCAGTTGTCCGACTTGACGTCGATTAGTTGTTATTTGATTAATATAATTTGCTACTCCTTCAAAAAAAAATTCTAAAATATCTTTAAAACATTTTGAACAATAACATATGCATAAAATATACCGTACACAATATCTTTTTATGTCTCATTTATAATAATAAAATCATGATTTATTTCTTTAATTTGTTTGTCAAGGCTTATATGGTACTATTACATGTCATATCAATGATACAAAATCAGAGGAATTAAAAAACAAAGCCAGCTAGTTAGCATCATATATTCAAGCCTTGACTGAAAATGGTACATAAACATTTCTTTTTGTTTACTCTTGCAATTTGCTAGGAAATGACAAAATAAAAAATTTTCAATCCACCAATATTTTGTGTAAACAATAAATAATTTTAGTGCGTTCTAAAATGTTTGAAAAGTTTCGTGACTATGAATTTTTTAGCAGAGACACAATTCGAATATTGCTATTAATGGGAGTTATTGAGAGTGGAGGTTCACGCTAGTGTATCTTAACCACCAAAACCATCACTAATTTAGCAAACGCAAAACAGATATTTTATTTTTTTAAAATACAAGATTTAATAATAAATATCTAAAATTCAAGGACAGCTTCATGCCATGGGGATTCTTAGGAAACCAGACAAATTTTAAACCAATGAAACTATTTTGAAGGACAAAGTTGTGAATAATGTTGTCAATTGAAAGGTTGTTTTCTTGTAGTTGTAGATGATGATGACAGTGACAACTATGAATGCAACATCAGATATCTTGAAGATTAGATTTGGACATTTGTGGAGAAATATATGTATAGTCTCTGTTTGGTTGCGTATGGGCTTAAGTCCTTCGCTCGTTTTGGGCCTCAGTAATTTTTAGCTCAATCATATATCACTATGAGATTGAGACGTGTTCAGCTACGAATTGAGGTTTGAGGTACAAACTTGCGAACCCATCTCAGCTACACGTTAAACGAAATTAAGAAATTAAGATCAAAACTATCTAGGTCTGTTACCACCCGTCTCTCTCGATATCAATCTAGCGACCAAAGTTTCTTATCCTAGGTGATTACGCAAAGATAAACACAATAATAACAAGATAATAAATCAACCAAATGCATAATCTAATAGAATGCCACGTGAATTAAATAGAAAAAATCCATACAAATTGTTGCTACGTTTAGTATTGGCATAATTTTTTAGCACAAAAGTAAGAAGTCAGTGCAACATGTTACAAGACATGTGGAGCGACTCATTACGCTCCAGATTAGAAAAGATCTGAAGCTTTCCTATTTAGAGTCACTTGGAACGTAAGAAGAATGACGTCACAACAACTGAAAGACTTGGAGCGCAAGAGAATGACGTCAACAGGCCAGGCGACTTCCAGTTGTCATTAACACGTCAGCAGAGGCGGCAAACTGCTTGCCTAATTTATTTAGGAAGTCTGAGACTTCCTATTCCTAATCCGAGAAAGATTAGGAATGTGGAGCTGCTATAAAAAACTTGTGCTTCCCCTTTAGCAGCTCGTCCGTTCTTGTTCTTTATTTGCTAAATTTTTCAAAGCTCTTAACCGTGCACCATTGGCGTGTTGAGAGGCTGATTAGTTTGCTAGAACGGCTTTGCTTCGATTAAACCTCAATTCGCGAAGATTGAGTGTTTGATTGATTAGGGTTCTTGTGTTCGTGATTGAAGATTCACAAATCTGTCAAAAGAAGACTACGACACCGAGCATAGGCGGTTGCTCGAAGGGTGGAATTGAGAGGATCTCAAAGACAGGGGGAGAGGACCCTGGTCGAGGTTGTTCACGGTGAGATCTATAGTAGCTTAGGACAATAGCTTGTGTGATAGCTAGTTGGTGCTTGAAGTTGTACTATTGACTACCATATAGTGAAAACCTTTCCACTGGCAAAGTGCCCCCAGACGTAGGTGCGGAGTCACCGAACTGGGTAATCATATCTGGTGTCGTGATTATTACTTATTGTTTAAATTACGTTTTACGTTTTAAACAAATTGTCGACACAAAAGTTACGACTTTGTGTTCGACTTCTTGACTCGACTACGAATCAGAATTTCAATTGGTATCAGAGGAGGCACCTTATCTCTTAGGTGATTTTCCTGCAAAAATTCTGAGTAGCTAATATAGACTCAAAGGAAGGAGGATCTGTTAATCGACCACCGGTGCTCGACGGAACAAACTATGGGTACTTGAAAGCACGGATGTGCGCCTTTTTGAAGTCTCTCAACAGCAAAACCTGGAAGGCTGTCATCAATGGATGGGAGGAACCTCACTATGCTGATGCTCAAGGAAATCAAACTAGCATTAAACCAGAAAAAGAGTGGAGCGTGAAAGAAGATGAAGCCGCCCTAGGTAATTCTCGTGCACTCAATGCTATATTTAATGGAGTAGACAAGAATGTGTTTCGACTTATCAACATGTGCACAAGTGCCAAAATTGCTTGGGACACTCTTGTTGTTGCTTATGAGCGTACATCCAAAGTCAGAGAGCAAAAGTTACAGTACCTCACGACCAACTTTGAGGCCCTTACCATGAATGAAGGCGAAACTATAGCTGAGTTTAATGTTCGTATCAAGGATCTAGCCAATGAATCATATTCACTTGGCAAGCCTATGACCGATGAAGATTTAGTCAGAAAAACACTGAGAGCCCTAAATCCCAGATTCAAGATGAAGATCACTGCCATAGAAGAAGTTCATGACTTGAAGACGCTAAAGTTTGATGAACTCATGGGATCTCTTATAACCTTCGAGCTCTCTCTACCACTTATCGAGAAGAAGCATAAAGGTGTAACATTCAAAAGTTCTACCCAAAAGCAGAAAATTGGCTCACTCTGATTCGGATATTGAAATTGATGAGACTATCGCTATGCTGGCCAAAAACTACAATAAAGTCATGAGGAGATTTAACCAGATGACAGGAAAGAATGTCACCCGAGAAGTCAGAGACAAGCCTCAGCACAAATTCCAGAAGCTCGAGAGCACTAATAACGATGGTAGACGTGGTGAACGATCAGGAAAAGAAAAAGGAGTCCAGTGCTTCGAATGTGAAGGGTATGGGCATATGCAGAAAGAATTTCCTAACTTCTTAAAGAAACAGAAGAAGGGATTCAATGCCTCTCTAACAGACGATGATGAAGAAGAAGAAGACAGTGACTCTGAGCATACAAGCAACTATGTTGCCTTTACTGTTACCACAACAAATCCACCATCTGAGAGTGCAAAGAAGTATGACTCTGATGATGAACTATCCGATGAGACTCTCAACAACACATACAACGAATGGTATGTCAAGTGGCTTGAAGACTCTCAGGTGATCGAAAAACAGAATGCTCTTATTCTTTCCCTTAATGAAGACTAGTCACGACTTCTTGAAACTACTGTTGATCTAAAAAAGGAAGTGGCTCGATTAAAAAGCGAGTTAGACCAAGTCACCAAGTCTGTAAAGATTATGAATCCAAGCACCAACACTCTAAATCAAATCCTCTCGATCGGAAAACCAGCTAGAAATATGGAAGGCCTTGGATATTCGAAAGAAGCGTCATCATCACATACCTTCTTCGTTCTTCAGAAGGTTGTCACCCACAAGTCTAGTCAGATGTCTCCGACCTTCACGCCTGATCAAACGACCATAAAGTCACATACCCTGTTCGCTCCGGGGACAAAGAACAAGAGACATAAGTGGGTATGTCACCACTGTGGACGAAGAGGTCACATTCGACCTTTCTGCTATCGCCTATATGGAAGGAACGTCGTCAAACAAAGGACCACTATCAAGAAAGCTCAACCACGTAAGGAATGGCGAGTGAAGGAGGTAAACTATCGAGCAAATATCGCTTACACCGCTCTAAAAGCCTTAACTAGCAATGATTGGTACTTTGATAGTGGATCTTCTCGACATATGACTGGTAATAGCTCATTCTTGGTCACCTTAATACCTTGCACTAATAGGTTTGTCACTTTTGGTGATGGGGTAAAAGCTAGAGTACTTGGAAAGGGAAAGTTCAACCTTCCTAACTCACCATGCTTGAAAGAGGCTCTATTGGTAGAAGGTCTTACAGCCAACCTCATCAGCATCAGTCAAATATGCGATCTGAATCTAGATGTCAACTTCACTCGTGACAAGTGTACTGTCAAAGACGAACACCAGAAGGAAGTCATGACAGGTCACAGGTCTCTTGACAAATGTTATCTATGGTATCCAACAGTCACGACCTTGCCAACCAAGTGCTTTTTATCCAAAGCGCAAGAGACGAGGCTATGGCATCAAAAACTTGGTCACATCAATTTGAGGAGCATGCAGAAGATTCTCTCTGAAAAGGCGATCATTGGAGTTCCCAACCTCAAGATTGTTGAAGGAAAAATTTGTGGAGAATGCCAGATTGGCAAACAAGTTAAGACGTCACACAAGAAGGTACAACATCTTACTACTTCTCGTGTTCTAGAACTTCTACATGTTGACCTTATGGGGCCTATGCAAGTAGAAAGTCTAGGAGGTAAGAAGTACATATTTGTCTGTGTCGACGACTTCTCAAGGTACACCTGGGTTGACTTTATTAGAGAAAAGTCAGACACTTTCTCAGTCTTTGAAGCCCTATGTCGGAGAGTTCAACGAGAAAAAGGAAAAGCCATTGGTAAAGTCGCCCGACTCAGAAGTGATCATGGAAAGGAGTTTGAAAACATCAGCTTCGCAAACTTCTGTGATGCTGAAGGAATACCTCATGAATTCTCTGCCCCCATCACTCCGCAGCAGAACGGGATCGTGGAAAGGAAAAAATCGTACTCTTCAAGAAATGGCCAGAGTCATGATGCTAGCTAAAGACATCCCGCAGCACTTCTGGGCTGAGGCTCTGAATACGGCTTGTCATATTAATAATAGAGTGACCTTCCGCCCTGGAACATCGCTCACTCTTTATGAAATATGGAGGGGGAGGAAGCCTAATGTCAAATATTTCCATGTCTTTGGATCGATATGCTACATACTTGCATATAGGGAACCTCGACGCAAACTTGACCCTAAAAGCGATGAAGGCATCTTCCTTGGCTATTCTAGAAATAGTCGGGCCTTTCGTGTATTCAACAAACACACCCGGTCTATCATGGAATCCATCAATATCGTGATTGATGACAATTATGAGCAACCTAGTGACGATGAGGAAGAACTTCTAAATCTTTCAGGAGAAGTCAGGCCAGAAGTCAGTACCAAAGATCGCAACGAAGAATCTGAAGCCGAAAGCCAAAACATCTCTGACAAAGAGGCACCCCCCATCATAGAATAGAGAGCTCCATCCAGAAGAATTCAAAAGAATCACCCATCCCAAATGTGATAGGAGACATCAATGAAGGAGTGCGGACTCGACAGAATGCACCTATAAACTACAAAGAGATGATAGGTAACATTTGCTTTATTTCTAAAATTGAACCAAAGAATATACAAGAAGCCATCAATGATGAATACTGGGTCTGCGCCATGCAAGAAGAATTGGTTCAATTTGCAAGGAATGAAGTTTGGGAACTAGTACCCAAGCCAGACAATGTCAATATTATTAGAACAAAGTGAATATTTAAAAACAAGACTGACGAGCAAGGAAATATCACTCGAAACAAAGCAAGACTGGTGGCACAAAGGTACACACAAGTAGAAGAAGTTGACTTCGAAGAAACTTTTGCTCCAGTAGTCAGACTAGAAGCCATCCGACTTTTTCTCGGCATAGCATGCCATATGCAGTTCAAACTCTACCAGATGGATGTAAAGAGTGTCTTCCTCAATGGAAATCTAAATGAAGAAGTCTATGTTGCTCAACCAAAGGGATTTAAAGATCATGACTCTCCTCATCATGTCTATAAACTAAAGAAAGCTCTCTATGGCCTCAAACAAGCACCACGAGCATGGTATGAACGTCTTACCCAATTCCTAGTACAGAATGGCTATATTCGAGGGGGAGTAGACAAAACTCTCTTTGTGAAAAAGGAAGGAAGTGACATCATGATTGCCCAAATATATGTCGATGATATCGTATTTGGAGGGATGTCAGACAAGATGGTGGAACGTTTCGTACAACATATGCAGTCCGAATTTGAGATGAGTATGGTTGAAGAGCTCACATACTTCCTAGGCTTCCAGATCAAGCAGATGAAAGATGGAATATTTATCTCCCAAAGCAAATATGCAAAGAATATTGTGAAGAAATTCGGGTTGGAAAAGGCTTCGCACAAAAGAACCCCCATTGCCACTCATGTCAAATGCACAAAGGACGATCTTGGGGAACTAGTTGATCAAAGCCTCTATCGAAGCATTATTGGAAGTCTTCTCTATCTCATAGTAAGTCGACCCGACATTGCTTTCTTTGTGGGAGTCTGTGCTCGGTATCAAGCCAATCCAAAAGCTAGTCACTTAACTCATGCCAAGAGGATAATAAGGTACATCTCGGGAACCTCTGAATTGGGTTTGCTATACTCTTTTGATACCTCTCCTACTCTTGTTGGATACTGTGATGCTGACTGGGCGGGAAGCACACCAGATCGAAGAAGTACTTCTGGAGGTTGTTTTTATCTTGGGAACAATCTTGTGTCTTGGTTCAGCAAAAAGAAAAATTGTATTGCTTTGTCTACTGCTGAGTCTGAATATATTGCAGCTGGAAGTAGCTGTACTCAGCTCCTTTGGATGAAACAAATGTTGGTAGAGTATGGGGTCAAACAAGAAGTCATGACTTTGTTCTATGACAACATTAGTGCAATCAATATCTCGAAGAATCCAGTTCAACACAGCAAAACAAAGCATATTGATATCAGACATCACTTTATTCGAGAGCTTGTAGAAGACAAGAAGATAAAACTCGAATACCTACCCACTGAGAAACAAATCGCTGACATCTTCACAAAGGCGTTAGATGCTAACAGGTTTGAAAGTCTAAGGTCATCCCTTGGACTTTGCTGTCTTGAGTAACCATAAGTCAAGAAAGAAGAGAGAGAGCTTTTAGTTAATTTTACTCTCTCTATCAGGACCAACAAGGGTCCACAAAATCAAACCGGACCCAATTTCTTTATTATAGCCTAGTTGAAATTTTTTTTTAAATTCAAAAAGGGGAAAAGGAATGATTGTAATATGACAATCAACCAATCAGCACTCAACCCGTTCGACTTCCGCGCAGAAAAGTTCTGCACACCCCTTCCACCTTCCCAAAAACGCTAGGGCACCACAAAACCAAAAATCAATCTGCACCTGTAGCAGTTGCTCCTTTCTTCCAAAAACAACTCCGATCAAGCCCCCCCTCAAATGGTCGGAACCAGAAGCGGACGTGTTCCTTCTGCCTCCAAGAAACTGTGAGCAAAGATGAGGGTGAAGATGATCGCCAGGAAGTTATCGACTTCGAAATCTTCAACAAACAAATATGGAGTGAAGATTCATGGAGGAAATTCCTCAGGGGAGGGTTCAACAAGACCTCAGGGAGCAACAACCTCTTCTCCAACTATCGCACCAATGGAGGCAACCCCCATTGTTGAGAAGGAAAACATATTATCCGAGGCTGCTAACCTTGAAGAAGAGGGCTCTCACTCCACTCAGACGCCTCTACAAGGTAACCCTATTGTCCCTCTTGAAGTAGATCCAGTAGATAAGAATCTGTCTGAAGAAACTCTAGGAACCCCCGTTCCTGAGATCCCTGGTACTAGCTGTGAAAATCGATCTAGCCCTCCAAAATCAACGTCTGCACCAGAAAAGTCTCCACTAAACGAAGCCATGCAGAAAGTCGATAGTCCTCTTGTCGCTTCGGACAGTGGTTCAGCGCTGAATGAAGATACGGAAGTCATACCGGAAGTCCCCCAACCTTTAGCCGATCCTGAGAAAATAGAAGAGATAGATACAACCAAGATAACTGAGGAAGAAGAAGCTACACGAGAGGACAGAACGCCTCTAAAAAAGTCTGTGCCCAAAGGGCTTAAGAAAAGAAAACAACCAAAGAAAAAGCTGATTGATGAAGAAGAAGAAGAACCATCAGTGTAGAGAAGAATAACCCCGAAAAGAAAAGCTACAGAGAAAGGAGGAGCACCTGTTTCTAAAATAGTAAAGAAGTTAAGAAAGAAGTCATCCACTTCAGTAAGAACCTCTGCCCCAAAAGAAGAAGAGTCAGAAGAAGAGGAGAAAACTCGTGCCTTACCCCCACTGGTCAAGAAATCTATGGGAGGTCTGAAACTCCCCAAAAACGTTCCAAAAGCCCCAACAAACAATGTCTCATTTCACTCGGTAGACAATGCAGTCAAATGGCAATACGTGTACCAACGAAAGATCTACCCAGAGAGGGAGCTCTCTGCAGAAACTCAAGAAATGAACGCAGTTGTGGAGCTCTTCCGTGGCTTAAGCCTAACTAACACGGTCATCAACATCGGACCGTTCTACCCAGCTCTGGTCAAAGAGTTCATCATCAATCTCTCGAGTGAGTTTAATGATCTAGAAGATGCGGAGTATAGGAAGGTCTTTGTTCGAAGAGAGTGCTTTGATATATCTGCCTCCACAATCAATACTTATCTAGGCAGAATGGCTCCAGAAGTCACTCCAGACATCTCTCACATGAACAAAGTTGCGTTTGAGATCACTGGAGGAAGGAAAAAGGTTTGGCCCGTCAAGGATACACTTGCGGCCGCAGAGGTCATAGCCAAATATTCCATTCTATACCGCATTGGTTTGGCAAATTGGGCGCCCTCCACTCACGAGTCGAGCATCAAAACGGAGCTAGCAAAGCTTATCTACCAAATAGGTACTCAATCCCCTCTTGACTTTGGTACATATGTTATTGAGCATCTTGTCAAACATGCCAAGTCATGTGCTGTCAAATTACCTATTGGTTTTCCTTCATTGATCACTGGACTTCTTTTCCAACAATGTCCTCACATTGTTCGAGAGACTGATGTACATGGAAAGAAGCATCTGCCTCTCACTCTAAGTCTCAAACACTTTGAGGGCAAACATATGAGAGATCTCGCTCCTCCCTCGGTCAAAACATCTGAAGCTGGTTCCAGCTCACGTCCTTTCGGACCTCTCGGCACCAGGATAGAGGAAGAACTGGTGGACATGATCAATGACCTGGAGAAGACGATTGCTGCTCTGTCAACCCGAAAGATTGTCTGTGAAGCCCTCTTACATGATCTGCGCACCGCTCCTGCTGAAGACACTATATCGGACCAAGATGTCGATGACTCCGCCTCTTTTTAGAAATTATTTCATTTACTTGCTTATAGACTGATAACGTGTTTCAAACAAACTTCTTAAATCCTCGGGGACTGTCCGAGTTAATTTCCTGCTCTTTGTGACATTTTGGATATTTGCTCAAGTTTTGAGCTGGTTTATGCCCTGTTGTTATAAGTATATCGTTGTATGATTGCCTTTGGCAATATTGTTAGACAAACAGGGGGAGATATAAGCTAAAAGTTGCGCACATAAGACGAAAGTTGCGCCAGAAGTCGCAAACAGAAGTTGCACACAAAAGTCGTCGAACTAGAAGCCGCACCAGAAGTCGCATCGCTTGCTGTGCGTAACTGCCACAAGATGACGATGTGCTTAAAAATGTGTTTGCCTAAAAAATTGCCAAAGGGGGAGATTGTTGCTACATTTAGTATTGGCATAATTTTTTAGCACAAAAGTAAGAAGTCAGTGCAACATGTTACAAGACATGTGGAGCGACTCATTACGCTCCAGATTAGGAAAGGTCTGAAGCTTTTCTATTTAGAGTCGCTAGGAACGTAAGAAGAATGACGTCACAACAACTGAAAGACTTGGAGCGCAAGAGAATGACGTCAACAGGCCAGGCGACTTCCAGTTGTCATTAACACGTCAGCAGAGGCGGCAAACTGCTTGCCTAATTTATTTAGGAAGTCTGAGACTTCCTATTCCTAATCCGAGAAAGATTAGGAATGTGGAGCTGCTATAAAAAACTTGTGCTTCCCCTTTAGCAGCTCGTCCGTTCTTGTTCTTTATTTGCTAAATTTTTCAAAGCTCTTAACCGTGCACCATTGGCGTGTTGAGAGGCTGATTAGTTTGCTAGAACGGCTTTGCTTCGATTAAACCTCAATTCGCGAAGATTGAGTGTTTGATTGATTAGGGTTCTTGTGTTCGTGATTGAAGATTCACAAATCTGTCAAAAGAAGACTACGACACCGAGCATAGGCGGTTGCTCGAAGGGTGGAATTGAGAGGATCTCAAAGACAGGGGGAGAGGACCCTGGTCGAGGTTGTTCACGGTGAGATCTATAGTAGCTTAGGACAATAGCTTGTGTGATAGCTAGTTGGTGCTTGAAGTTGTACTATTGACTACATATAGTGAAAACCTTTCCACTGGCAAAGTGCCCCCAGACGTAGGTGCGGAGTCACCGAACTGGGTAATCATCTCTGGTGTCGTGATTATTACTTATTTATTGTTTAAATAACGTTTTACGTTTTAAACAAATTGTCGACACAAAAATTACGACTTTGTGTTCGACTTCTTGACTCGGCTACGAATTAGAATTTCACAAATCTGACTACGAATTAGAATTTCACAAATCTTGCACTCATGATTATGGAGGTTTAGCCCATAACCATGTGGTTCTCTAATGCCAATACAACATAAGAAAAGTCCATGAAAATGCAAGATAAAGTCAAGAAATACAAAATTCAAAACCAAAAATGGCCAAATCTCATAAATCTTTGCTTCAAATTCTTCACTCCTTAGGCCCCTAGTTTCCTTGATGGTGGAAGGGAGGTATACGAGCTCTCAAAACCTTCGAAAAGGTCGACAATGGAGGTAGATAACCAAAGAGAAATGTAGAGAGAAAATAGTGCGAGGTGGTAGGTAAATGGTTGGATCTAAAAAGAGGATAAAGTTCAACTTAAAATTTTGAAAAAGTTGGTGTGCCTGACCTTGTGCCGGTCGGGCACATAATCTACCCAAAGCCGGAACATTGTGTCGGACCCTTTGCACACTTGGATTTTCTCCAATGTTTAGATCACAAAACCAGTCATTTTCGAAAAATTATGGAACCAAAACGTAGTTCAGAAGAGAAATCTACGTTATACGGATGTTTCAGCATTGCTATAGGATTTGTTTTTGGTGATTTTGGCTCAATTTGTCAAACTCTTACCCCCATTTCTACAAAATGGTACAAAAATGACCATGACATCAAAAGGCACAAGAAATATAATATTTAATTCAAAATTCAAGGATAAGACTGAGATAAATACTGGAAAAATGGTCTTTACTAGATCTGAATGGAACCGCATTACGGTTTGAACAAGTTTGTTTTCATTTTTACTTAATTCTTGATTTATAAGTCGAATTATTGAATTTGCAATTATAAAAGATATTGACAAAAACTAAAAATTAATATTTTATTATTATCATATGTTAAGAACAAAATTACAGTTAAAAACTTTATTGTTATAAAAGATAACGACTAAATCTTAAATTCATATTTTGTTAATATTTTTTTTTCTCTAAATCATGCTCAAATTTATTTATTTGGCCTGTAAATCAAGCACAAATTAAAATTTTGAAAAACAATTTATTCAAACCGAGTAGAACCAAATTAGGAACTGTGATTCCGGATATGGTTTCAATAATTAGGAAACCGAAAGTTCAATTCAACATGTATACTCTAATAAGTTGTTTGGATGAAATATGTGATTTTATAAATCTTGAATTGTGTCTCACTTTAAATCTCCGAATAATACGATTAATGGAACTAATATTTGATGGAAATAATGAGTGATATATTATTGATGTGTCTTGTAAATTAAAAGAGACCTTTATTTATAGAATTTAACATAGAGAGAAAGGGAAAGTGAGGAAATATGTAACACTAATACATATATGGGAAAAGGAAACTAGAATATAATCTAACAGCCCCCCTCAAACTCAATGCAGGGAAACAAGAATTGAGTTTGAACCTTGATAATATTGAGCGGTGGCGAGGGTTGCGGCTGTCGAGGATGATGTCGAGGTGATGCAGCGAGGATTGTGGATGGAGGATGCGCGCCGCTCACGGCCGATGGCGGATGTCTGATGCCCGTATGTGTTGAATGATGCATTTGTTGGGTTTTTGTGCCCTAGCACAATGTATTTTTAATCTAATCATGTAATAAAGATTATTAGTTGAAATAAAATCGGCATTCATATTACTAAGTGTTGTAGTAATATATTAAGTATTATTTGATTTATATCATTGATGTGTCAACACATAATAGTAGATCTACAGATCAGATAAAATCTTACTTGAGCAGTCCCCGATCAGAATAGCTTCATAAGAAGCGATCGGTATGAGGCTAACACTAAATGATCACGCTCTACTGATCATGGCCAGAAGGGGGCAGAGTTAGGTCATAGTATCACCAGACAGGGGTGATATAGGACGACCCGATCATGAGTATGTTACATAGACACAGTCATGAACATACTCATATGTCGGCACATGAAATCACATCCTCTGACAGAAGGACTATTGAGGTCACTATGTAATGAGTGACGAGTTTGACTCAGTCTAACGTCTCCTGTAAAAGGGTTATAATAATGATTGTGATTGGCTCGATCACGAGTTACATGAGTTGACTCAATAGATCGCTGAAGGATTTATCCCTCATACGGACGTGTGATCATATATCAGTTTAGGCCACTTGATGAGTACAACTGATATACAATAGCATGGTCATGCAGTCGATACGTAGTATCAGTTATAATTCAGTTAACTCAGAATCAAGAAACGGGACAATAGAACGAGGATGACTTGTCTATGCCTCGTGGTTGTCAAAGATATCAAGAGGATAAAAGGATAGATTCATGTACGACTAGGTTAAGTCGAAATCTCGATAATCACAAGCGTTGGGTAATCATGATGTCTTGCTAGAGGCCACTCGTGATGGAAAGGGTAAAATGGTAATTTTACCAGTCCGCCGACGTGTCGTGAGCCTAGAGGGTCACACACTAAAGGTTGAGTAAAACGGATGGAATCATATGGAGGAATCATGAGAGAGACAAAATCCGGTTTTGAATTAAACTAGATTAGACCGATTTTGGTTTAGGACTAAACCAAAAATCAATAACGGTTTAGCTGGACCAATTAATTATAATCTAATTAAATAAATTTAATTAATTTAGCTGAACTGGGCCTAGCCAGAATGGGCTTCTCTACATAATTAATTAAAAGCTTTGGGCTTTAAGCCCATTAAGGCCTTTAATTAATTATTGCCTGAAAAGGGTTATAAAAGGGAAATTTTCAGATATGAAAAAATAGGGAATTAATTTTCAAAACCCTAGCCACTCTCCTCTCTCTCTCTCTCTAAGACGACCGTCCACCCCACTCTTCTTGTGTGGACGATCTTTAGAGGTTATTAAATACTATTTAGTAACAAAGAGATTTTAATCAAAGGTAATATTCAAGTTTTGATTCTAGCCTATATCTCATGATCAATTCATGATCATGCAAGATCCTTATTAATTCGAATATTTGAGGTTAATTTCTTGTGTGGGTATGAAACTATTTAATTGGAACCCTCAAATAATTCCTTTAGCATGATGCCCGATGATGCATGTTGATGTCCGATGATGCCTGATGGCAGATGGCGAGATAGCAGTTGCCCAATGATGCTATATGTCTGATGGCTGATGGCGAGATAGCATATGCCCAATAATTGCCAGATACCTGATGGCTGATGGCGAGATATCAGCTGCCCAATGATTTCCATATGCCAGATGCTCTCCTCTCACGTGCGGTGTTCGAATTACGGGATAACTTTTCGAATTACGGGGATGTACATGTGTCGGTTTCCGGATTACGGGATAACTTTCCGAATTACGGGGATGTACGCGTGTCGATTTCCGGATTACGGGATATTCAACTTATGGGATGTCCGAAGTTCGGCGTTGTTTTGATTGTTTACGGAAGCGATAGGTTAGAGATTGAGAGAGCGATTGAGATTGAATTGTCTCGCCCACCCGTCAGAATCACGAATCATCGACGAGTGGGCAAAACTAGAAATTTATTGAGATCTAACCAAGGATCGAAGATTACTCTGATACCATGATTGAAATAATGAGGGATATATTATTGATGTGTTTTGTGAATTATAAGAGACCTTTATTTATACAATCTAATATAAAGAGAAAGGTGAAAAGAGGGAATATGAAACTCTAATACATACATGAGAAAAGAAAACTAGAATATAATCCAACACAGTTAATTAATTATGAAAATTAACATATTATTTTACTAATTCAGTGACATGAACAATGATATATTTATATAATTTTCTTAGAGATATTTATATGGATTTAGTGTAAAATGTCTGAAATAATAAATATAAATCATATTACAAATTTCTTTAAAAAAACCTAGTGTATTACAAATGAGATGCAATGTAATTGAATCAAGGGAAAATAACACTTTTGTGCACCTAAATATATATTTTTGACATTTTTATACTCAACATTTTTTTCTTTTTTTCAGCACCCTGAATTTCCTTTTGAGACAGCTGGCCATTTATTTACCAAAAATTCCTAAACTACCCTTGAAATTGAACCAAAATTAAATTTGGTCTAATCTGGTCCAATCTGGTCCAATTTCAATTATTGAAAATATCAAAATGCCCATAAATCAACTTCAAATTTTCAAAACATACCCGCATCCCATCTCTCTCCACCTCACTCCCCTCCTCCTTCTCCTCCTCTGCCGCCCCTCCTCTTCCTCCCCCTTCCTCCTTGAAGACTCTGGCGACGCCGACGAAAGTAGCCGAGCTGGAGGCGGGCGTGGTGGACCTCGCACCCGACGGAGATCGCCAGAGTGGTGGTGGAGGTCGCCGGAGTGGTGGCAGTGGTTGTGGTCGGCGCCGAAGCTGAGGCGGTAGCGGTGGGTACCGGAAAGTGTTCAAGAATTCAAAATTTTTACTCGCCGGAAAGTGTGCCGGAAAATATGTTCCGGCACACTTTCCGGTGAGTGAAAATTTTGAATTCTTGAACTCATTTATTATCCCCTCTCTCTTTTTATCATTATGCGAGAGCGACCCTTAACAAGATCGGACAGTCGAAAACCTCTGATTCAGAGGAAGCAACGCTCGATCGGAGAGCTCTAAGCGCCGGAGACGACAAGGAACACGTAAGATTTGGCCGCCAAGCTCTTAAGGTTAAAGAGACGGTCGTAGTGAGCTATGCACTTGCCCACAAACAGCCTCACCTTATCATCTCCCGTGTGCTCTTCAATTGCTTGTTGAAGCTCGCACGTAACCCTTTGGTGCTTGACCGGAGAGGGAAGACGGACTGTCACTTGGAGCACACGACTCGAAGGCGGAGAAGGTCGAGCTGTGACAGCAAGTCTTGGGGCAGAGAGACGGCCACCGAAGAAGGAGAGGACAGAGAAAAGGAGAAAGGAGAGAGTAAAAAAATTAGAAAGGGTGACATTCACTTGAAAATTTGATGAATAGTTTAGGGTAATTTTGTCTTTTTAGACTCTTTAAAAATTGGGCCGATTTTCTCCGTTAGACGATATTTAATTTTGGTTCAATTCATGGATATTTTGGAATTATTGTTCTAAAATGAAAGTAAGAGTACTGAAAAAAAAATGTAGGACATGAAAGTATAAAAATGTATATTTAGGCGCACAAAAGTGTCATTTCCCCTTAAATTAAGTTGTAAAGCATGGGAGAAGGAGGTAGTTTTTTTTAAAGCTGATTTTTACTGTAGCGGTTACTAATCACAAAATTTCACATATACGTGGGAGCAATGTTGTAAAAATTCCCGACTTGTCCGACTAGTGCCCGATTAATCCATCCGACTAGTTCCCGATTAATTCTCTATAACTACCGATTAATCATTTAGACCGATAAATCTCCGACTAACCCCCGATTATTCCCTAAAAATTCCTTGCCGACTGACTAGCGCCTAACGATTTTTACAACACCGAGTGGGAGCAGGACACAAACCTAACTTTTGTAAATACTTTCAAAATAATTAGTTTTCTAAATAATTTAATTAATCAATCACATTTATTCTTAAAAAATGGCACAACCTTGGCATTATAGCTCCTCTCGAGCCTTAATATTCCTTAACTCTCGTCATATGCTGCTAATATAATAATATTAATCTCGTGACGTATAAATGGTCGGCCATTGCCAGAATAAAACTTTCTATGACAAAAAGGGGTGATCCAATTATTATGTCTCAGTCCATCGAAATATTTGTAAAGGCTATAAACACGTTGAAATAGTGGGTACGTGATTAAATAGGTCACGAATTGGCCTTCCATGGATATATCTTTTACAGCTAATTTTGAATATATATATATATATATATATATATATATATATATATATATATATATATATGCAATATGATTGGAACTAAATATTATTTATAATTATTGTTTGATAATGTGGTTGAAATCAGTAGGTAATGGGTATCTCTAATATTCGGAAAAAACTTTTGCCAGATCCTCTTCCAATATGTCAATAATACATAAACATATATAGGAAAATTGCAGGTCACTTTCTTGTACTATGTAATTTTTGCATGTCACTGTCGTCTACTTTTTTTTAGTTCCACTGTAAGGTTTCATTTAGTTACACCGTCCATCACAAAGTTAAGTTTGATGTAAAAAGTCCATAATACTCGTATATTAAAAAAATTTAAAAATTTTAAAAAATATCTTTTGAAATTTTTTTTATAAATTTTTTTTTATCAGATAAATAATAAAATACTGATTTCAAAATTATTTTTCTTAAAAAAATCATTTTTCAAAAATATATTAAAAATAAAAAACCACTTTTAACAATGTTTTTTTATATATAATATTTTTTTAAAAATTATTGTTTTTTTTAAAAAATAATATTCAAATCAGTTTTTGATTATTTATTCCATAAAAAAATTCAAAAAAATAAGTTAAACAATTTTTTTTTCATTTTTTAAATATAAGGGTATTTTAGTCATTTAATAAAATTTGAAATTGAAATATTTAAATGACTAAAATACCCTTGTATTTAAAAATGAAGAAAAAAATCATTTGTTTACCTTATTTTTTTTAAATTTTGTATGGAGTAAATAATAAAAAACTTATTGAATATTAATTTTTTTTAAATAATTTTTTTATAAAAATAAAAAAAAACGTTGTTAAATTTGGTTTTTTTATTTTAAATATTTTTTTGTAAAATCCAGTTTCTTTAAAAAAAATAATTTTGAAATCAGTGTTTTACTATTTATCTAATAAAAAAAATTATTTTAAAAAAAATTCACAAGATATATATTTTTTTTAATTTTTAATTTTTTTCATGTAGGGGTATTTTGGACTTTTTACATCAAAATTAACTCTGTGATGGACGGTGCAACTAAATGAAACCTTACAATGGTGTCATGCAACTAAAAAAAGTAGAGGGTGGTGACATGCAAAAGTTGCATAGTACATGTCAAGTGACATGCAATTTCCCCAATATATAATTATTTCTTTTTGCTAGATCCTCTTCCAATGATACAAATATTTTTGCCAGATCCTCTACCAATATGTCAGTCCGATCCAATAAAAATATCAAATCATAATCATAATTTAAACTTAAGAGGGAGATGGATAATCATATCTTGACAACCATCAATTCACGACGCTTCCCTTGATACTGGAGATCATGTGCGACTAATTCCTCCTCCGCACTGTCAGCGAGCGATGAGCAGCAAACAATACGTGTTCGTCTTCTCCACTTCGAAGACGACCTTTGTATTCTGCTATTTTATTATTATTATTATTTAGGTTGTACGTAGAGAGAGAGGGTGTAATTGTACTTTAATAAAAAATATTTTAATTTGTTTTTGAAAAGATAAATACACTGTTTAATTGTGAGTTAAATTTAGGGATAATTCATTATCACTACGATGAAGTTTGACACATTTTCATGTTATTACGGTGAACTTTTTTAAGTGTCACTGGTAAACTATTTTTATATGTTCTTTTACCCTAACACCGTTAAAACAGATGAAAAATATAGTGTTTAACTTTCAAATCATATTAATTGTCGAAAACACCCTTGTATTTAAAAAATTAAAAAAGTATTATTTTTCTTAACTTTTTTTAAAAAAAGACTTTTTTGGAATAGATAATAAAAACTATTTTGAATATTTTTATTTATTTTATTTTTAAAAAATGTTTAAAATAAAACAAATGTTGTTCAAATTCGTTTTTTATTTTTAATGTTTTTTTCGAATTTTTTTAAAAAAACTAATAATGTTGAAATCAGTTTTTAATAATTTATTTCATAAAAATATATTTTTTAAAAGTTTTTAAAATATTTTTTTATATTTATTTTAAAATTCTAATACAAGGGCAATATGGACATTTCATATCTAAATTAACTCTGATAAAAACGGTGACACTTAAAAAAAACTTCTCCGTATTGAAGTGACATTTACAAAAATTGACCGTAATGATACAAAAATATGGTATCAGAGCATGTTGATTTGGACTTTTTATCGTGGGCTCTCCGTAACTACGTCCCCTGTGAGCTCTGACGGATATGTAAAAGCCTAATACTGCTAGAATTCATGTGTAGAATGCTCCAACGTGAAGGAGCGAGGCGTCAAGAGAAATAAACTTCATGTTTACAAATATGAGAGAGAAATTAAGTTAATCCTAGATAAAAGATTTGAAAACAAAAATAGGGGATAAATTCATCTAAGTACACTTGGAAAACGTCATTATCAGACAAATATACTTAAAGTTTCTTTTTTAATTTCGTATATCACTCAAACCAAACTAATTATTATTGTTTTTCACACTCTGTAACACATTTCTATGGAATGACTATCAAACTTATTCAATATAATTTTTTCACAATGTCCTTAAAGGTGGGTCAACTCATAATGATATTATAAATACTATATATTTTTATTTCAAAATAATATATATTTATGATATATTTATCAATTTAATATGAATTTTATAGAATATATATTTTTGAAGGTAGAATGATTTTTATTAATTAAATAGCAACTAACCCGGCAGCAAGTCGAACGACTGAAAATACAAATGGTGGGACATACCCTTCACCATAATTTCAACTATTGTTAGTTAAAACAAGTTTGACCAATTCGTGAGCCATTTGAGTACTGGCAAAATAAAGAAGAACACATGTTCTGATATTGGATCGTACGCAACACCCTTTGTTAATGATTCTTCCAAATTTGTTCCGCTCGACCTGTTTAGCATCATGTAGAGCCACGACCTCCACCTCATATGAATGAAGAAACCCTGTAATTATGTTGTAGAATGCTTCACACATGCATCCATGATAACCCAGGACAACAATCGACTCGAAACGGTTAACATCACACAGAGCCACGACCTCCACCTCGTGCAGATGGAAAACCTCGTGATCTTGTTGCAGACCGCATTAAACCAGCTTCCTCGATCAACCCTGCGATCTCGATCAACCCTGCGATCAATATGGGATCGCGAATCTTTAAAAAATCAAGTCCTCCCAGTTCTTTTGGCTTAACAGGATCTACCCATCGCCACCAGACACTCCCCGTGATGTATTGAACCTTATAAAACCCGAGACTCCCTAGTTCGATATGCTTGCCTAAATCTTCCCACTAACGTCAGAGAACTCTGGTTCTCTCCTAGTACCGATCTATCAACCAACCAAAAGCAAATCGCCAGAGTTTTCTGTCCATTCCCCCAATAAACTCCGCTCAATCATCACCACCGTTCCCGCAACAAGCTATTCTTCGGAGCTTCTCTGCCCGTCCCCCGCCGTCACATTCCCAGACCCGTCTCCCCTCACAGATTATATCAAAATAATACTCCCTCACTTTTACCATCGTAGATCTCCTTCTCCCCTCTAACAGGCGTCGCCGCACCTACCGCCGCAACACCCAAAACCTTCGACGAACCATTCGATCACTCGCAGACATTGCCGTCACGAGACCTTACCAACTTTGGCGAGAAACCTTAATACGAAGGGTATATGCCACTAATCAAAATCAATTTTCTATAATATATTAAAAACAAATAATAATAATATTATATTTTATCATATAATTCATTAAATTCATTAAATTTTATAGATTAAATTTTTAATAACAATAATATATTTGATTCATTTTGTTACTTAGTGCTGAAATGGGCTGAAGCAAGACCAAATTAAAATTGCTTTGGGTTTGAGTTGTTTGAGTTGTTCAAGTGTCTTTGTATATTATCATCATCTAAATAGCCCAGCATTATTCTCATATCTCATGTCAGGTATACTGATTAATTGCCATGCAGCTGTTAGTGGAGTCTCCAAATCTCAATAATTGAGGCTTTGATTTGAAATACACGTCTCACTTTACCTCACCGCATACATTTTGATTATCAAATTAGAAAAGTCTCATGTTCTGAACTAATCTCCAAAAATTATATTATCAACCTTTTAATTTCTTTATGACATCCTAAAGAAAATCCGCATTTTACTATATATATGCTCATTCGCAAACCCATACAATGTCTCATTTCAAAACACCAAAATGGCCGAAACAGAAGCAACCACTATGCTCCTCCCTCTCCTTCTCCTCTTCCCAATAATCTTCTTCATTCTCAAACAGCTGAGGAGCCCCAAATACAGAGCTCCACTACCACCAGGTCCATACCAATGGCCGATCCTAGGCAATCTCCTCCAGGTGGGCAAGAACCCTCACTTCACACTGACCAAACTCGCCCAAACCTACGGGCCACTCATGTCCGTAAAGCTCGGAACCCAGCTCGTTGTCATCGGGTCCTCGCACGTCGCTGCAATGGAGATCCTCAAGACCCACGACCGCAACCTCTCCGCGAGGTACGTTCCTCACGTCGCGCCCGCGAAGCCCGTGGACAAGAACGACAAGTCGGTCGGGTGGGTGGTGGAGTGCAACGGCCAGTGGAAGCAGCTGCGCACGATCTGCAGGACAGAGCTGTTCTCGAACAGGTCGGTCGAGGCGCAGGCGAGCATAAGGGAGGGTAAGGCTGCGAGGATGGTGAGGTTTGTTGGAGGGATGGAGGGTAAGGTCGTGAACATCAAGGACGTGGCTTTTGCTGCTGTTTGTTGCATGTTGAGCTCTATCTTTCTGTCTGAGGATGTTGTGAGTTTGGAGGAGGAGAGTGTGGAGGGTAGTTTTTGTGAGGTTGTGGGGGGTATTATGCAAGTAGCTTCTGCTCGTAATGTGTCTGACTATTGGCCGGTTTTGAGCGGGTTTGATCTGCAGGGTCTTCGCAAGAGGTCTCTGAACCTCTGTGCCAGGACATGTGCCCTGTGGGAGCCTATACTCAAGAAAAGAAGAGAAATGACGAAGAATAAGAAGAATACTGGGGATGGTACGGAAACCCAACAAGATTTTCTCGATGCCATGATCAACAATGGCAGTTCGGACGAACAAATCAATACAATGATCATGGTTCGATCTCTCTCTATCTGTTTTATCAGCAATGTATCAAGATTTAGGTTTGGTACCTTTTTCAAAGAAGGAAGGTCTATTCTGGTCGTGACATAAGTTTAAGTATTTGACCAGTTAGCCTGACAATTGTGACGTTGATGGTATATGCAGGAGTTGTTGACTGCAGGTACAGATACAAGCAGCTCGACGGTGGAGTGGACGCTGGCAGAGCTGATCAAGAACCCGGAACTGATGAAGAGAGCTAGAGAGGAGCTAGCGAGAGAGATCAAGCTAGGAGATGAAGTGAAAGAGACCCATTTACCAAAGCTGAGTTTCATTCAAGCCTGCATCAAGGAGACCATGAGGCTTCACACGCCCGTGCCTTTCCTTCTCCCTCACCGCGCCGCTGAGACCTGCGAGGTCATGAACTACACCATCCCGAAGGACACGAAAGTGTTGGTTAACATCTGGTCACTGAGTAGAGACCCCAAGTACTGGGAAGACCCGCTGGAGTACAAGCCAGAGAGGTTTCTGAACTCGAGCCTCGATTTCAAGGGGAACGACTTTGAGTACCTCCCGTTTGGCGCGGGGAGGAGGATATGCCCCGGGCTGCCCATGGCGGCCAGGCACGTACCTCTCATACTCGTCTCGTTGCTTCATTTCTTTGATTGGTCTCTTCCTGAAGGATTCAAGATGGATATGGATTTGAAGTTTGCGCTCACCACAATGCGGGAACAAGCTCTGCTCCTCATTCCTAAAGCTAGGAACTGATCGAGATCGAACATCGATCCGAGCTTTGGTACCTGCATTTGTGTCTCGTTTCATGTGTGAATGTGTGTGTTGTGTTCATTGTTCCGTGGTTGCTGGCAAGTGATGAGCCTATCAAAACTTGTTTAATGTTGTTCAAGTTAATAAAGTGCCTCCTCCCTACTTGTCGTGTTTAAGGTTAACGAGCTATGTTCATCAATATCGCTCAAAATTCAGAAACTAATCGTGATTATCATATTTGAATCCGTATACGTTTCAACCAACCAAATATGCAGAAAGATGATAATACACGTTCACGTCAAAAAGACGAAAACAAATTTCCACTAGTTGCATTGTCACTGACTTTTGTGGAGGCGTCTACAATGTGACACAACGTTTGAGTTTATACGTAAAAAGTGGGTTTATATATATCTTAACACGCGTCTTTAATTATAAGGGCTTGAAATTTCAATAATACAATTTTCCAAAAATCAAAATATAAGGTTTTTTTAAATTTGGTGTTAAGAATAACATGTCTATTTACTTATTGCATGTTTCTTATAAACAATAAAAGGTGGCCTAATGACATCATGTCTCTCTGAAAATATCGGGAACTGGACCGGCCAACAAACCGTTCACCCAAACCTAACCTGAAAAACCAAAGACGTATGTTGGACACATACTATCACTAAACACAAATTACACTAACCAAAACTCACCCTAACTCCCCGCCACCACTCATCACGCTCAAAACACTAATTCTTTCGGGAGTCCACTCATCACGCTCAACCTTTAGTGACCTTTAATTCTTCTTCAACGTGAAGGATCACAATAATACATCGTTTCAGGGCATCGCTGTCAATGGCCTCAGCAAACTCATATGCTGCAATTGTCAGTGCCCCAAAATAAAGCTAAAATGATTACTCCATGAAACTAGTGGCTGATTCAATTATTATGTCTCAGTACATCCAAATATGTGTACGTTAAGGCGATAAACTCATAAACACGTTGAAATAGTAGAGCTACGTCACCTCTCATTTTCAATGCATAGCCTGCGATTTGGCCTTCCATGGATATAGCTTTTTCCAACTATAATTTTTGACAAAAGAATTAAAAAAACATTATACTGTAACGCTAGCTGTGCATTATTGGAAAATATATATTATTGTTTGATAATAAGGTTGAAATTAGTAGGTAATTAATGGGTATCTAGAAGATTTGGAAAATATTTTGGAGAGATTCTCTTCCAATAATGTCTATGATGATACATAAATAAATAAGAGTAGATAATATTATTATATTTTAGTAGTGTAGGAATTGGTAGGCGCCAGTCAGTCAGAAGTGACCTCTGAAGACCTGGAAGAGAGCCTAAGCTAGTAGTAACCGAGGCTAGACGAATTTTTATTTTTTATTTATATTAAATAAATAATATACTCTTTTAATATAAATATATATTATGATATATAAAAGTTATACAAATATCCCAGTCATATTATATTGTTCAATTTCATAATTATACTCTAAAAAGTTTGTAACAAAACTTATATTTCAATTACCAAAACTTAAGAACTTTAATATATGTATGAACTTGAGAAATTTCTCAAATATTTGATGTTTTTTCTTAAAAAAAAGTTAAAACAAAATTTATTTTGTGCCGAACCGGTCATGAACTGGCATTGACCTGGTCTAAAGTGGACCAGTGCCTAAAAACGACTGAACATGCGTATATCAAATCGACAAGCATGATTTGGGTGCCTAATCGAGACCTAGGCGGCTGCCTGGACCGACTTTTACAACACTAGTAAAATTTTAATACATTAATTTAGAGCTAAAATGTTGCTGCAACTTGGCTTACTTTTCAATTAATTTTGTGGGAACACATGCATTATTAGCTTTCCACTAAAATGTTGCTTCAACTTGGATTGTAAATATTGCCCGACAAGGTGTTGATCTTATGAAAGTTTGTGTTGGTGCAAATTTGATGTTAGGCCTTTCAAAGAAAAAGACTGGAGTTTGTAATGTAAATTTTCTTTACCATATTATTACAGAAGGGTAATTTTAGATCAGTATATCCATCGAAACCTTATTTCAAGATCAGTATTTTAAGTTTAAAATTCTTGTTCTCGGTCTCTCAAATTTTAAAAGTTAAAACTTAAATATAAATTCTATTAAATCTAACTGAAATGTTCGTAAAAAGTCTAAAACACCCTCAATATATAACTCTTAAATAGTGTAATTATTTAATAGATATGTAATTACCATTTTACCCTAAAATAAATAACAATTTCAACTAACAGATTAAGGACATATTTGTCTTTTCATATAAACAAAACTTTAGAAAATAATGAAATTACAAATCTACCCTCTTTCTTCAACCTATCCTATATTCCTCATCTCCCACCCACCAATGCCCAATCTAATCCATTTCTGTGCAAGTATTCAATCTCTCACCACTTTCTATATCTCCAACAAATTTAACTCAACACGATTAAATGCATAACTTAAATTTATAATTAAATACATGATTTGACTTTTCATTCAACCAAATTAAAACCTAAAATTTATGGTTTGATTTTTCATTCAACGAAATGGAAACCCGAAATCAGCAACCTCAGCAATCATGATGTCAACACCCTTCATCGCCAAGATGTCTTCAAAGTCGGAATCGTTGGGGACGACGACGCTGAGTTGGAGGGCGGAGCATTCCTTGCTGAACCTAACCCTCTCGCTAAGTATGGCGGATTGGCCATCAATTGTCTTAGAGACAGTCAGGAGGAGTTTTGATTGAAGGGAGATGAGTTTGACGAACTTCGATGACAGGCAGGGCGGTGGGTGGGGAGGCGTTGTCGACGACAAGGGCTTGCGGGGCGATGGAGAAGAAGAAGGGAGGGAAGAAAATCTGGTGGGTTTGGGCGAACCCATCTCAGCACGCCGACGCTCAGAGAGATGACGAAGTCGGAGTCGAGACTTGAACCCTGGCCTCCCGGCGAGATCTGGCTGAACCGCGGTCAACGAACGGGTTCTTTCTGGAGACGGTGAGGCCGACAACACATGTTTCTGGGGAGCCAGCCAAGTTGGCGCAGGAGACGCAACAGATTAGCCGGCGACCTCCGACAGCCTATTCGCCAGTGAGCACGAACCAGAGAAAGGGGTGTGTGTGACCATGTGAGGGAGGAGGGCAAATATGACCTTTCATATGTTATTTTTAATTATCTTCTACTTTTTATTTTGCTTACTTGAAAGTACCATTCTTCCCCCAAACTTTAGGTTCAATTTATTTTGCACATGAGGATAAAATGGTCATTTTAACTTATAATATAATTGTTTCATTTTTAAATTAATACATGACGGCATTTTGAGTATTACAAAAAAAATTAATAGATTATGTCACTGAATTGAGTGAAGTGTAACGTAATGAAATTTAGGAGATTGAGAAAAAAAATTTAAACTTTGTAAGTGCATGGCTCTCTCATTCAAACAGTATAGAATACAAGTATGACTATAAACGCTAACTTGATATCAAGCTAGAAAATCTGTACATGCCTATCTCAGAATAAGTCTTGTTCCTCTTTTTCTCTTGTCAACCCACAATCAAGATCGGCTGGCTGTCTACTTCTTGGACCTCAAATCTGTTATCAATTCTTGTCAAGGCTTGTTATTCTTTCTTTTCCATTTTCATCTTCATAAGTTACAATTGTAACTTCTCAATTGATGTATTTTAGTTGGTTCTTGTTCTCTCCTTGGGAGCTCTTACCAATTTTTTCAATAATATCTTATTTGCTAGATGAAAAAAAACTCGGCTGCAACTATCCCAACAAATTATATTATAATTTAATACTTTTGTAAAAAAACTTTTGAGAACTAATTTACCGGTGAAAACCTAACCATAACTCATAAGTGATTGATATAACTTAACCTACAGTTGAAATATTTATTTTAAATATTTATAAATTATGATTGGTTTTTCTTTTTGAAATCATAATTGAGTTATCTTTTAGTTGAGACCAATATACTCACATTTTCATTTCCCTCATTATGCATGTACGGAGCTCTCTACATTTTCTCTCATACTACTTCATTATATTTTAGTCCATTTTATCTTAACTTACTCTAAATTATACAAACATTTGTATTGTATTTAGAGAATATACAATATTAATAAATAATATATGTAGTTTAAATATAGAGATTACGGTTGAAGTTGAACTTGAAAAAGTGGTTATCTCCTCAAATACTAATGTAAATCACTATCTATATCAGTTTAAGTTTGAGTGTAGAGAGCAGCATTTGAGAGTATATCCGACACTAATCTGCCTTAATTTTTCAAAGCTTTGGAGGCATCACTATCCTATCAATAGCCTCAGAAACTCATATGTTGCCATAAACAGTAAGTCTTTTGACGAGCTTTGTCGGCCACTGCCTAAAAATAGAGCTAAAAGCTTAGTCCATGAAAATATTTTTATTATGTCTCAGTACCATCCAAATATGTGTACGTTAAGGTGATAAACACGTTGACATAGTGGCTGCGTCACTTTCATTTTCAATATTGGCCTTCCATATATATGGATTATATGTATATATATATATATATTTCTTTTTGCAACTAATTTTGAAAAAGAATTAAAAAAAAATTATATACACAGGCTGTAACGTTGTGCTTTATTAGAAAAAATATTATTGTTTGATAATAAGGTTGAAATTAGTAGGTAATGGGTATCATGAAGATTTGGGAAATATTTTTGAGGGACATCGTCTTCGTAATTTTCTGACACAAACTTTGTTTAATGATATTTGTGGAGAAGCATCGATTACAATTAACTAATTAAGTGATGTGTGGTTAGTTGGGCTTCAATGTTGGGCCCGGCCACGTACCTGCGTATATACAAAAAATATTTCGGGCCTCTCTTTGGTCTTGGTCCAAGACAAAACTCTTGAGTTAGGAATTTATTTGGGGCCTTTCCAGGGCCGAGGCTTAAGGCAAAAGTCTCACTTGCCTTATGGGCGGGTTGGCCCTGCTTCCAATGTCTATGATACAAAAATATATAAAAACAATATAAAATATTAAGAAAATCATGATTGTGTCTTATACTAGTTTATTATGGTTTAACATTTAATTTAAGGGGTAATATATAATTGCAATTTACATCGGTCAATTATTTATATTGTTAATTTAAGTCTGTAAAATCATTAATATCTTTGAATGAAAAGTAGGATGTATTAACCATACCCTTCACCTTTTAAAACAATAATTTTACCTATGTTGTTTATTTTAGAGGGAGAATGAGGTTTATCCTTAATCATAAACCTCGGGTTATTTGAAGAAATCAAAACTTATTCAAATCTTAAAGAACGGAGGCACGTTTTTTTCTCGAAACAAATTAGGTTGTAGTTCGGAAGCAAGCGAAACTATCACTCATGTATTAATCAGTTGGTTGTTTGTTTTGTGTTGTGGTTTGTTTATTAAAAATAATTAGGGTTCATATGTGTGATTTTGATTTTTTTGGCTAGTGTTGTATGGATTTGTTGGTGTAGAAATTTAATTAGTAGTTCTTTACCATATCTATGTAAATTTCCAATACTTTAGAGCTAAAATGTTGCTGCAACTTGGATTATTTTTCAATTAATTTTGTGAGGACACATGCATTAGCTTGCAACTTTTGTAAATATAGCTCGACAGGTGTTGATCTTATAAAAGTTTGTGTTGGTGCAAATCTTAGCTCACGTCATCCAACCAAAAAGACTGGATTTTCTTAACCATATTATAGGGTTAATTACAGTATGTTCATACTATATTGGCGCGTTTTACAGTTTGTCCCAAATATAATAAAAAGTTTAAATTAAAATACGCTAATTGTATTTTTTTACAATTCCGTTAGAAATTGGACGGAAACCTAAATTATTTTCAAAAAACACGAAAATACCCCTTCAGCTGGTTTGACTTGGACCAAAAATAAACCATAATTAATTTTTGGTTCATGTAATTAGAACGATTATGTATTAAATTATATAATAATAATAATAATTAATAATATATTGAAACTTTCGAATGTCATAACTCTCTCATACGAGCTTTGTTTCGGGCTCGTAGTGTATCAAATCGAAGAGAATCAGAAGATCGACAACTTTAAAAAAAAAGTTTTTGTCTAAATAAATATAATTTTTTTAATAATTAGACCAGAATGACATTAATAATATACATTCGAAATAAGAAACAAAATAATTAAAATAATATTAATGATATACTAAAACTTTCGAATATCAAAACTCTTTCATACGAGCTCCGTTTCGGACTCGTAGTATATCAAATCGAAGGGAATCGGAAGATCACCAACTTTGAAAAAATAAAATTTGTCTATATATTATTAATAATCAGACTCGAATGACATTAATAACTATAAATTCGATTAATAAAAATAATATTAATAATATACTGAAATTTTCGAATGTTATAACTCTCTCATACGAGCTCCGTTTCGAGATTATAGTATATCAAATCGAAGAGAATCCTAAGATAAATAATTTTGAATAAAGAAATTGTGTTGATATATTATTAATAATTTTGAAGTTCGCGCTCACCACAGTGCGTGAACAACCTCTGCTTCTCATTCCTAAAGCTAGGAACTGATCGAAATCGAACATCGATCCGAGCTTTAGTACCTGCATTTGTGTGTAGTTTCATGTGTGAATGTGTGAGTTGTGTGCATTGTTCCGTGGTTTCTGGCAAGTGATGAGCCTATCAAGACTTGTTTAATGTTGTTTCAGTTAATAAAATGCTTCTTCTCTACGCTGCGTTTAAGGTTAACAAGCTATGGTGATCAATATCGCTCAAAATTCAAAAACTAATCGTGATTATCGGATTTGAATCCGTGTACGTTTCAACCAACCAAATATAAAGAAAGATGATAATACACGCTCACATCAAAAAGACGAAAACAAGTTTCCACTAGTTGCACTGTCACTGACTTTCGTGGGGGCGTCTACCGTGTGACACACAATGTTTGAGTTTGTATTTAAAAAGTGGGTTTATATATATATCTTAACACACGTCTTTAATTATAAGAGCTTAAAATTTCAATAATACAATTTTCCGAAAGTCAGAATATAAGGTTTTTTTAATTTGGTGATAAAAATAACATGTCTATTTACTTATTGCAGGTTTCTTGTAAACAATAAAAGGTGGCCTAATGACATCATGTCTCTCTGAAAACACCGGGAACAGGATCGGCCAACAAACCGTTCACCCAAACCTAACCTGAAAAACCAAAGACGTATGTTGGACACATACCAGCCACTATCACTAAACACAAATTACACTAACCAAAACCCACTCTAAATCCCCGCCACCACTCATCACGTTCAAAACACTGATTCATCCGGGAGTCCACACGGAGACACAAATGGAGCAAACCGACCCCCGTCACTTCACATATTTCCCGTACGGCGCCGAGAAACTACTTCCACTGCCACGAAACTCCAGATCTGATTCCTACAAGGTTAACTATCCTTAGTGTTACTGAGCTGGTTACCGTGACGCCAGAGTCATCAGAGATACATGTCTTTCAACCAGATCTTACAAAACTTCCTCACATATCTTTAGTAGCATCGCTCGACGTGACCTTTAATTCTTCTTCAACGTAAAGGATCACAATAATACATCGTTTCAGGGCATAGCTGTCAATGGCCTCAGCAAACTCATATGCTGCCATTGTCAGTGCCCCAAAATAAAGCTAAAAAGCTTACTCCATGAAAATAGTGGCTGATTCAATTATTATGTCTCAGTACATCCAAATATGTGTACGTTAAGGCGATAAACTCATTAACACGTTGAAATAGTAGAGCTACGTCACCTCTCATTTTCAATGCATTTTCCAACTATAATTTTGGACAAAGAATTAAAAAAAAAAACTATACATTATACTGTAACGCTAGCTGTGCATTATTGGAAAAAATATATTATTGTTTGATAATAAGGTTGAAATTAGTAGGTAATTAATGGGTATCTAGAAGAATTGGAAAATATTTTGGAGAGATCCTCTTCCAATAATGTCTATGATGATACATAAATAAATAAGAGTAGATAAAATTATAATGTTCTATGTATCTAAAAGTACTATAAAATATAGAAGATCATGGTTTAACATTTTTAATTCAATAAGGGATAATAATTGGAGTTTACATCGGTGAACTATTTATATTTTACAATTTACAATTATGAAGATTTAAGTGTTACAGTTCACATTTGTTTGCTAATTTAAAGCTGTAAAATCATTAACACCGTTGAATGAAAAGTAGAATGTCTAAACTACCCTTTATATTTTAAAACAATAATTTTAATTTTTCGTAAATATTATTTGATGACTAATCTAACATCAGTCTTCAACATTGTTAACGAAGGGAGAAGGAGGTTTATCGTGGTTTTTGTGATCAAGAATCGAGGAATACAACTGGTTGTTGTTGGAGTTGGAATTCGTTTTATGATCAAACATAACTAGCTAGGTGTTCAGGTTTGAAGAAATCAAAACTTATTCGGATCCTAAAGAAAGGAGGTACATTTTTCCTCCGAAACAAATTAAACTTTAATAATACAATATAATTATAAGAAGGATAACTTAAGTAATCCACATAATATTATTAAAATAATAATAATATATTCTAACATGTAGTTCGGAAACAATCAAAACTATCACTCATGGATTAATAGTTCGATGTTTGTGTTGTGGTTTGTTTTTAAAATTAATTCGGGTTCAAATGTGGGATTTTGATTTTTGGTTTAGTGCTGTATATGCATGGATTTGTTGGTGTAAGAATTTTATTGGTAGTTCTTTACCAAATATCCAATGTAAATTTCCAATACTTTAATTTAGAGCTAAAATGTTGATGCAACTTGATTATTTTTCAATTAATTTTGTGGGGACGCATTGTTAGCTTTCCACTAAAATGTTGAAGTGCAAATATTGCCCGACAAGATCTTATAAAAATTTGTGTTGGTGCAAATTTTACGTCACGTCTTTCAAAGAAAAAGACTGGACTTTGTAATGTAAATTTTCTTAAATTAAAATTATGGTTAGTTAAATTGTAAAACTTATTTATTGTCTTCTAGTATTCTTTTGTCAAAAAGGAAGGGGATGGATTTCTCTCTTTCCTACCTTATAAAGAAGGAAGTATTTTAGACAAGAGAGTCGAAGAAGGTCTCGAACATTGTAAACTCTTACTTAGGCTCAGTCAGCACACCTGCCGCCTAGCTTCTCCCTATCTACTTCCTCTTGCTCGGACAATACCCTTTCGGGTTTTGTGGTGGCCTTTATATTAAATTAAAAATAATGTTAAGTGAGACTACAAATTTTTGTAGTGACCTAAGTAGAATTACCCGAATATAAATCAAACCCATTAAACATACAATCAAGAGCAATAGTGTTCAACTTCAACAAACTGTTAAATGTTTCAAATTTTTAATGGTGTTCCAACTAGAGATGTAAAGCATAACTTCCCATGTATATATATTATCATCAAACACAAGTAAGTTCTTTGTGAATCATGGTGATCCGACATACTCATCATGTTAGGTAATGACTTTAATTGTCATGTAACTGTTAGTGGGTCTGCGAGCCTCAATAATGGAGGCTTGAAATATATGTTTCAATTCACTGTGCAAATCAGGTGAGAAACATTGTAATGAGACTGAACTCTATTCCCTCGTTGCAGTAGTAACTTTCGTTACACTTTTCCTTCGATATTATTTTATGGTCTTGAAAATACATGTTATAAAAATGAAAACAGTGGTTGACTGCGATATGGAGAGACATGTCATGATAATGGAAATACGCGCAAACGGCAGAACATGCTCGGTTGCGTACCGCAATTCTGAAGTGCATTAATATGCTCATTCACAAGCCATGCTTCATTTCATATTTCAAATCACCAAAAATGGCTGGAACAGAAGCAACAACTCTGCTCCTTCCTCTCTTTTTCATGCTCCCTCTCATCTTCTTCATTCTCAAACACCTGAGGAGCCCCAAATACAGAGCTCCACTACCTCCAGGTCCATACCAATGGCCGATCCTAGGCAATCTCCTCCAGGTGGGCAAGAACCCTCACTTCACACTGACCAAACTCGCCCAAACCTACGGGCCACTCATGTCCGTGAAGCTCGGAACCCAGCTCGTTGTCATCGGGTCCTCGCACGTCGCTGCAATGGAGATCCTCAAGACCCACGACCGCAACCTCTCCGGGAGGCACGTGCCTCACGGCGTGCCGGCAAAGCCCGTGGAGAGCAACAACAACTCCGTGGGATGGGTGGTGGAGTGCAACAGCGAGTGGAAGCAATCGCGCACGACCTGCAGAGCAGAGCTGTTCTCCAACAGGTCGGTCGAGGCGCAGGCGAGCATAAGGGAGGAGAAGACCATGAAGATGGTGAGGTTTGTTGAAGGGATGGAGGGTAAGGTCGTGAAGATCAAGGAAGTGGCTTTTGCTGCTGTCTGTTGCATGTTGAGCACTATTTTTCTGTCTGAGGATGTTGTGAGGTTGGAGGAGGAGAGTGTGGAGGGGAATTTCTGTAAGGTCGTGTCGAGTATCATGGAAGTGACTTCTGCTCGTAATGTGTCTGACTATTGGCCGGTTTTGAGCGGGTTTGATCTGCAAGGCGTTCGCAAGAAGGCTTTGGAGCTCTGTGCCACTACTTGTGCCTTGTGGGAGCCTATACTCAAGGAGAGGAGGGAGACGGAGAAGAAAATTGGGGATGTTTCGGATTTTCTCGATGCCATGATCAAGAATGGCACCTCTGATGAACAAATCAATATAACCATAGTGGTTGATCTCTCTCTCCATCTCTTTGTACCTTCTTGTTGAATTTTATTCTCCAGAATTTGAATAGCAGTGGGTCATCTGTTTGCATTGCAGGAGTTGTTGACTGCTGGGACGGATACAAGCAGCTCGACGGTGGAGTGGACGCTGGCAGAACTGATCAAGAACCCGGAACTGATGAAGAGAGCTAGAGAGGAGCTAGCGAGAGAGATCGAGCAAGGACATGAAGTGAAAGAGACCCATTTACCAAAGCTGAGTTTCATTCAAGCCTGCGTCAAGGAGACCATGAGGTTGCACTGTCCCGTGCCATTTCTGCTTCCTCATCGCGCTGTTGAGACCTGCGAGGTTATGAACTACACTATCCCCAAGGACACGAAAGTTTTGGTTAATATCTGGTCAATTGGGAGAGACCCCAAGTATTGGGAAGACCCTTTGGAGTACAAACCAGAGAGGTTTCTGAACTCGAAGTTGGATTTCAAAGGGAACGATTTTGAGTACCTTCCGTTTGGTGCGGGGAGGAGGATCTGCCCTGGCCTGCCCATGGCGGCCAGGCACGTCCCTCTCATTCTCGCTTCCTTGCTTCATTTCTTTGACTGGTCCGTTCCGGAAGGATGTGACCGCGACAGCATAGACATGGATTTGAAGTTTGGCCTCACCACAATGAAGCAACAGCCTCTGCTTCTTGTTCCTAAACTTAGGAAATAATGAGTTTTACCTGTATTTCTCGAATGTGTGTCATGTCTATGCTGGAGAATCTGCTATTATTTCTAATAAAATTTCTAGTTCTGATATATTCCAGTACAATACTCCATATGCGATAGAATCAAACAAATCAATCTGCAGAACCACATATGATAACTTGAAATGTACTACAAAAATAAGAACATGGATTCAATTATATCTGGAGACAAATATGAGGTGAGAAATTGGAAAACAATAGATAGTTATTGGAGGTCCATCAAGTCATTATCATTAGCATCTAGTCTAAATCCATATGGAGTGTAGTCAAAGATCATTTCAGTTCAGCATATGAGAGCTAATCTTATCTCAACTATCAAAGCATCAAAGATCACTTCGAAAGACACATCCGAATTCTATCCATCAATAGAAGAGCTAATTCATAAAAACAAGAACTGACCATTTCTTGACAGTTGAATGCTTATCAGCCTACATTTCACTCACGGGGGTTGTCCAGACACCGCTGGCCCAATCAATCCAATTCCATGCATCATTTAAATATCTTTAAAGGTCTCTTGGTAAATATGAACAATTTACACGCAGACTCGTCCATTTTGCTATATCAACTCCAGAAACAAGGCTTCCTGCTTCGTGGTTAGTCCAAGTTCATTCAGCGTCAAAGCACTCTCCCCGTCACTGAAAGCACGCCGAGGGTATGGCCTCACCTGTTCAAGCAATATCTGGAAGGATCAGCAAAAATCCATGCTTATATCATCTAGAATATACTCCAGTTGTTTTGATTAAGTATCCTCACCTTACTTAAGAGGGATGTTCCAAAATAAGTGCCCATTTTTTTAGGAAATGTATTATGCAAGGATTGACGCTAATAAAATCCTTCCATGAGTTGATTCTGACAGGAAAGTGGAACACCAGCTCCACTCACTTTTTGCAAAAAAATCAAAGAGGGCACTATTTTTTTGCCAGCTCAGGATAACTCATAAGCTATGAGACCTACGCGCTAGCCAACTGCGCCACTTATTTTGGAAGAGTGCTGTTTTTTTCCTAGCAAAAGAATATGCACTGCACATTTCCCTTGCAAAATAGCTCAGCACTGTTGTAAAATTCAACTGGGAATTTTGGCATATTATTGCAAAATGCCATAGACAAGTACAAAGTTTAAAAAGGCTAAATCGGGAGTTGAGGCGTTTTCCCATAGCTCTGCAAGGCGTAAGCCTCAAGGCGCTGTGAGGCGTAAGCCTCAATAATAAGACCAATAAGTTCATATAATGTGATAAAAATGAGAAAATAAATTATATATTAAGATAAAATAGAAAGAAAAATAAACAAAAAATACAAATCATCAAAGAATTAACAAAAGTTAAATAAGCAATTATAAATTAAGAAAATCAGCAAAAATAAACAAGTTAGCAAAATAAACAAAAAACTAAAATAAAAAGCATCAAAGAATTAGTTAAATTTTAACAAAGATTGATAGGGAGGGAGAAGCGTAGTTGGCTAGAAAAGAAGTTGTGGATGGAGGTCGAAGGAAGAGCTGTTGCCGATTTCTCTTCTAGTTTATGTTTTAATTTTGTATTCCATAGATTTATCAGATTAACTTTAGTTTCTTCCCAACATAAAAGGCTGAATAACAACATTTTGAAAAAAAATCCAGATATATAACTTTCATAAATGCCATAATTGGCTTAAAAAAAATTAAAATTTAGCCTACAATCTGAGGCGTAAGCCTCAACCGCCTCGATACCTAAGGCGTGAGGCGTAAGCCTCGACAGAGCCGAGGCGTTAGCCTCAATACACGGATGAGAGGCGTAGCCTCAAAGGCCATTTTCGACAGCCTCACCTTGAGGCGAGCCTCAAGGCGTAAGCCTCAATAGCCTTTTTATACTATGCAAGTAACACAATGATGTAGACAAGTTACTATATGCCAATTTGCTTGCATGAAGTGGCATACACTGCCATTGTCCATGCTTGTTTATCTTTCTCAAATACGAAAGCAATGAATCATCTGATTTTGCCATCATATATACACTACAACTAACAACTGAACAGAATCCTAAAAATCTACCAGTAGTGTAAAGATGAGACTTACCAATCTATATGTACCAGGCTTGACCCCTCGGCCAACATCAACAAAGTCAAACAAGAACTGCAAGCAAACCATGAGTCGAATTGGGCTAATACAAAATGAAGTTGAATACCATAATGAACAAAGTATCGCTCCATGAATCAGTAAACTTTACCTGTAGTCTGTCAGATTTAAGAAATCGCCTGCCACGGCGGCCACCATCTGGCATTCGGACCACGAGGGTTATGGCATTCTCATCATCTGAAGCCGGTTCCTGAGGCAAAGAAGCTTCTTTTGCTGCCAACTTTCTTTCGATTTCCTGGCAATAAAAAAACGGATATTAAATAGACAAATCCATTGGAAAGGTAATAGGCACCGAGAATAGGAGTTGAGTTGTTCTTCCTCACCAGCAGGAAAATATTATGGATTATATTATTTAAAACCTATAATAAAGTAATCACATTGAGCATGTTTTTTTAATCGGCCATAACCGCACGTATGGGGATTGGAACCAATGACCTCACGATTATTACATGAAGTCCCTGCCGCTTCACCCACAACTCTTGGTTCACTAGGGACGGTTATCATATCGCATAAATAAGAAAAAATAGTTTATGGATCTCATAACATGGGGATAACTAGTTTGCCAAATCTTATTTAGCTAGAGTTCTAAGTATCCTACCAAAAAAATAATATAATTGTGCAATGAAAAAAAGGATAATTGAAGTTTACAATCAATGATCAATTTCATTTAAATAAACAAAGGCTATGTCACATAATAACAGATTTTGGGAATTTTGCTTCCATGATAGTTTCCTAAGACATGATAATGCCTACTCGAACCAAGGCTTAATTTCAGCTATTATCCTAATTGACACTCCAAAACTAAATTAGTCTGGCTTAATCCTTCGAAATCATCAATATCCGAAGATTAATAATTTGAACCCAATAGTAGTCAGGAATGGTGATGACAAATCCAAGCATTCCCTTAAGAATATTATGATGGAAAAGAACATGACAAATATAGATATATTGGGTCATCAAGCGATCCATTTCAGTGCTAAATTATTCATGTAAATTAGATAGGCTAATCATACAGTAAGTAAAACTATGAACAGAAGTAAGATAATAACTTTAGTATAATTACAAAAATGAGGAAATTTAGTTCAATTAATAGTACCTGTTCCTCCTCCAACTTCCTGCGAAGTTCTTCCTCTCTTAGCCGTTCTTCTTCCAAAGCAGCTTGTTTGGATGCTTCCTCTTCTAAACGGCGAGCTTCAGCTTCCTCCTGAGCCTTTAATTCTTTTTCTCTGTCAGCTTGCAACGATGCAAGATACTCATCATCCTGCATGCATCAGATATAAACTATAATACTCGATAGCTATCATGGCTCAATCAATGTTAAAAATGCAAAACGCAAACCTGTTGTTCACGAATCATACGCTGAGCTGTCAGTGTGGGTGATGGAGGACGGGGTGTTTGGCGAGGATAAGGACCTTCAGGCCTCATGAACTGATGAGGTGCATAACCAAAACGATACCCAGGTGCCTCGGGAATGCCACCGAACATTGCAGCCTCAAGCATTACTGCTTCATCGTGTTCCTCAGAAGAGATACCTCCCCACTTACATGAGAAGGAGCAAAAATGTCAGTCGGCAATGAACATGATAACTGTGATTTGAATCAGAATATGCTAAGAAATAGAATAATTTATGTATCACAAGGAACATACCTCCTCGGGAAAGGCATTTTCATTTTGCTGAAAATGAGTACCTACATCAGGCTGCTCGATTGTCGATGGTGGGTTAGCCTCAATTTCTCCACTTTCTTTAGTTGATTCTAATGAACCCAAAGGTATAGGTCCTGTCCTGTGCCTAATAAGAGGCTCCTCCTCGTCTTCAGCTTCCTCTTGCATGGATGAGCTCCCAACCTCCATCCTGTACAGACACAAAGCACCCTCTTATATGTCTGGACTCCAATTGTGAAAAGTAAACATAAAAAGGCGAATAAAACAAAAACAAAATTCGGTGTCCACCCCCAGAGATTTCACTTGAGAGTTTGTTATATTCATTAAGTGGCCTTAGGAAGCAACAGAAGACATACCTTCCATTTGGTGCTGCTATTTCCCCAAGCTTCCTAAGAGATGGTTCAATACCAGGCCCTCCAAATTGTGTTTCCTGTTCACGCAATGCTTTCTCTTCCTCTCCTGTCTGGACTCAGTTCTGTGAGTAAGAGATGCCAAGATAAAAAAAAAATAGCAACAAAAAAAGCAAACCTTAAAAGACAATGACACAGCATGTGCAAGTTTGGTATCCTCAAGATGAGGCTTGGGTTCACTGAAAGCCTGCATTAAAATATTACAACTAACTGTTAAGGGAAACTAAACCAAAATGGTAAAATTTACAGTCACAGACGTCAAGAACACTGTGTTGATTCGGATAACTCTCCCCAACCTCCTGTTTTGAGGCCTCAATGGCAGCTCGAACCATCTCTTCTTCTATATCATTGCTATAGTCTTGTAGAACATATTCAGGAGCACTAGGTCTTGGATCTGTATCATGAGTAATAGCCTGAACACCTGGAGCAGCTGGGATATTCTCTTCTTCGTCATCATCAATTATGATAGTCCCATGAGGTTCTGGGGCATGTGTGCCAGCAGCTCCACTAACATCTTCAATTCTAGGACCAAGGCCAGAATGTCCAGATCCCTGAGTGTCATCTTTGACCTCTATAGGGATCTCCCTGACCTCTCTTGGATGTGACACAACTGGGCCATCGTTTATTACATCAGCACTGTTCTCGAATAGACCTCTACCAATAGTTTCATCAAGAAGTGAAAATGGATTTATTATTCTAGGTGCAGATATAAGTGGTAAGGAAGGCCCGCGAGTTTCAAGTGGAAATGGATCTATATCCATGAAATCATTTGGAGGAGTAGAAATAGATGCTTCTCTAGCCCTGCACGAGAGGACATACAGATAATAATCACTGGAAATAATAAAATAATAAACAAAACAATTAATTGCTGCAACATAGAATAATTGACTTACAAATTACTATCTCTTTCGGTAAAATGTGCATTCACAGCTTCATTGAGATCACCGCCATGATCCTGGTTTCAAGCAAGAATGGCAGATTATTAAGATGTAAACAAGCAGACAATCTGCAGCGGCACTAGAAATCTGACAGACTATGCATCTACAGTTAACCAAAGCATCCTTAGCTCTAAAAAGGGTACACAGAGATAAGGTCTTGCTATTTTAGAGCACAAGTTATCAACCATTATATATCCAGAAACAAACAGGATTATATTTTTTTCCTTAGACACGTGTATTGAAACTTGATAAGCCAAAACATAAGCTAAATAACATCATAGTAAAGCTTAAACTTCTGAGGAACCCTTTCCTTTCTGAAATGCCAAGTCTTTTCTTTTCTATTTCCATTTTCTCCAAGTCTCACTGAAAATTGTGACCAAGTGTCCAAAGAAACTTAATACCTTGAAATCAATAGTGTGGCATCTTTCTCTGATTGAACTTCTCTCGGTCAACTGTCGAATGACTTGACTCAACTTCACAAATACAATTAAACCCCCCAATACCAACAATACCATATCCTATAATTGCTTAAATTATAAGGTCATCACCTAATTAATTACCATTCACTTCACTAATGGCCAAAACCTGCAAGTATTAGCTTTTGATTGTAAGAAATGAACTGGGTATCGGCCAAAACTACTAAAACAGCCCTAACCCATTACAAAACAAACGGTTCAATCAGACGCCATATTTACAAACACAATTGGCAATTCAACAAAACCCTAATCAACAATACTCAACAATCACCATAAGCACAAGAGCTACTACTATCACGCCTGAATTCAATGCTCAAAAATGAAAACAAGCAACAAACTGATAGAATCTGGAATAAAATATAAATGACCTCGAGTCTCCGAACAGCCACGGCCTCGGGAGCTCCGGTGATGCTCATGAAGGTGTCGATCGCTTCCTGATTGGGCCTTGCCATGGGAATCGAATGTTCAAGGCCAGATTTTGAGCAACGATGTGCAGTGTTTTTAGCGGTTTCTCTCTTCCTCTGGCGAAGAATATTGGGAAGACTTTTGGCTCGTTTCGGTTTATACTATCGTGAAATTGCTTCTATATTCTCCAACCCAACCTTCTAATTCTATGTTTCTGCTTTTTTCTTAAGTAAGTTATTTAAAAACAATATTTGTTGTAACGTTTGGTATAGGATACTTTTCAACACGTAAATAGTTTGGAAAATAGGTATAATTGTATAAAGTTTAATTTGATAAATTAATTTGTTTAAATTTGTTCCCACCTGATGCAATTTTTCAAGAAATTGCTTAAATTTGTATTCAATCATGATTTTAATGAATTTAAGAAGTCTTTCGAAGTCTTGTGGTATTCAATCATGATTTTACTAATATTTTTAAAGTCTTGTGGTATTCAATCATGATTTTACTAATATTTTTAAAGTCTTGTGGTATTCAATCATGACTTTAAAAATACTTTTAAAGTCTTGTGGTATAATTATGACTTTAAAAATATTTTTAAAATCTAGAGGTATTGTAAATATCAATGGCTTTAAATGATTTTGAGAAATTGATGATTTTGAAAGTCTTTGTAGGTATAAAAAAAAATTTAGAAGTATCATCTCAAATCATGAGATTTGCAAAGTCATTCCATTAAAATCAATACTCTTTCAAGACTTGAAAGAGTCTTGTAAACTTTAAGAATCCATGAACTTTAAAAGTCATTCAAAATTAATATTAAATTAATGTACTTTTATTTAAATTAATATTTGTAATAACATTTTGTTCTCGAAAGCTAAAAACCATCATAATCGATGGTGTGTATGTGCATTCAATTAGGATTTTAATAGATTTTGAATGACTTTTAAAAGTTCATGGATTCTTAAAGTTTACAAGACTCTTTCAAGTCTTGAAAGAGTCTTGATGATTTTAATGGAATGACTTTGCAAATCTCATGATTTGAGATGATAATTCTAAAGACTTTTTTATACCTACAATGACTTTCAAAGTCATTCAAAATCATCCATTTCTCAAAATCATTTAAAGTCATGGACATTTACAATACCTCTAGATTTTAAAAGTATTTTTAAAATCATGATTGAATACCACACGACTTTAAAAGTTTTTTTAAAGTCATGATTGAATACCACAAGATTTTAAAAATATTTGTAGAATCATGATTGAATACCACAAGACTTTGAAAGACTTCTTAAATCCATTAAAATCATGATTGAATACACCCCTCTTAATTGAATACACCCCTCTTATTTATGACTACAAGAGTATGAATAAATCATAATTTATCTTTTTAAGATTTTTTAGAGAAAATTTTGAATTTTATGGGTTGAAAACAAACTTCGTGACTGAGAACAATAAGTATAATCGATGGAATAGCCTCGCGCCCAAGTCCAACGTGAATTATAAAGAACAAATCTGACAAACTTATATGTCACCTTATTGTAATATCTAGAAAAATTAACAACGATCGAGGGACATATTTTTGATAAAAAAATCTTAAAGTTGGTGATTAATCCACCTAGTTGAGCCCTCTGGTTGACCCGGTTATTCAGCATGCAGACTATGTCTTGCCAATCTGACTCTAAGATAGTTATGTTCCAATCATTCCTTTTGCACCACCATAATGATTTTAGGGTCCCCATGACCTCCACCTCAGCTGACTGGAGAAATCTCATGAATTGCTTACATAAAGCACTTATCAAAGTGCCCATAATATTCTTGCAAACCATATCGATCCCCCATACTTCTTTTACCGGCTCAAGAGCTCCCGTCAAAATTGATGTTTAGAAAGTGTGTTTCAGATAGAAGATGGTGGTTCGAGAACAAGAGAGGTTACTCAGTCCGAAATGTGTATTGGGCTTTGTTGGAAGATGGAAGATTTGGGACTTAAGCCATCAAGAGCCTGTATGCGTGGAAGCTCAAATCCCGCCCAATATTCGTATTTTTCTTTGGAGAGTGTTGTCAGACTGGCTTTCCTTGCGAGGTATGCTTTAGGGGAATGGCGTTGTTTTGGATCTCGTATGTTGTTTATATGGGACAAAGGAGGAGACTACTGCCTAATTATTTTTCTTATCGTGGGCCTATTCACGGTTTGTGGTTGTTAGTGGGTGTGCCTTCTGTCAGCCTTTTGCAGGGCTCCCTCCTAGACATGTTGGTGTCGCTGGGAGAACATTTAGGAAAGAAAGCATTCGGAATGGTGGATTTTGTTTGTTGGGTTATTTAGAGGATGGGAACGCCATGGTATAGTTTGGAGCCATATTTAACTGGGAATGTATACTCACTGAGTCGTTTTAGTAGAGGAAGGGTGGCTTAGTGCAAAGAGTGTTAGGATAGAGGATGCAGGGAGACACTCATAATGTCAGTTTCAGTTTAGGCGGTCGGCTCCGACGGGAGAGTGGAGATAAATCAACGTCGATGGAGCCGTTGTGGAAGATTTGGGGACTTTTGGGGTGGGCCTAATAATTCGGAATGATAAAAGAGAGGCTCTAAAGGTGAGATCGGTGTCGGGGAGGGGAGTTTTTGAACCGATATCGTGGAGGCGATTGGTATGAAGGACGCTCTGAAATAGACCAGAAGGGAGAGTAGGAGCTCAATGGTGATTGAGTCTGATTCTCGAGGGGTGGTGGTAATAGTTAACGAGGTTGTTCCTCTTATTTCACCGCTAGGGACGGTTGTTTAGAATTGTAAATGTTATTATTTCAAGTTTTTGATGTAAGTGTCTGTTTAGTGCCTAAATGTACGAATAAAATGGTCGATTTCTTAGCTAAAAAGGCTCTCTCAAAAACTGATTGGCGATTAGAGGAGTGGTATGTCCTCCATAATCTATATGGCTATATTGCTCAGAATTTGATTGTATACATCTGGTTTGGTTGTTAAAAAATCACAATTTATTATTCTAATAGTTTCATAAATATCAAAAGTATTTAGACTAAAGAAAGATAATTTTTGCTCCTACTTAAATTGAAATCTTCTTAAACAAAATAATTGTCTGTAATATTATTATCATTTTTTTTTTGAAAACGAGCTTGTTTTATTAATAAAGTGCAACCAACCCGGCATCAAGCCGGACAGCTGAAGTTACAGGTGGAGGGACATGCCCCCTACTATAATCCCAACTATTATTAGTTAGTGCATACTTGGCTAGTTCATGAGCCACTCTATTACATGATCTATGGGCGAAAATTAACGAGATATTTGACCCGGGGGATGTTAGGAGACGCCTGCAGTCGAAGATAATACCCCCGAGCATACTCTTTAGTTGTTGTCCTTTGTGGGCCTGGCTTACCACCCTAAGACAATCCGTCTCGATCTCCACATCACTCCAGTGCTTCCCTTTCGCCCACGATATCGCTTCCCTGACTCCTACGGCCTCCACCTCTTCGGGCTGGAGATGTCCCGTATACCGCCTGCATAGAGCGTCCTTAACTCGTCCTTCGTGGTCCTTACATATAATACCGATACTCCAATGTCCCACCTCTGCATCAATTCCCCCATCCACGTTTATTTTTACCATACCAGGACATGGAGGAACCCAGACCGTTGGAGATGATGCCACGAGTGGATCCGCGTTGGAGACGTCCGCATGGTGATTTGTGGCTGCCCACACTCTTCGGTACCCCTTTGCTACTGCCGCTACTCTTGGCGGATGGAAGGCCTCCTTATTCCAGACTAAATTATTCCTTGCCTTCCAGATGGCCCAAAGCGTGAAAGCCCATAAGCTCGCCTCATCCTCACCATTCACCCAAGAACACCAGGCAGGGAGGACTGGGTCTGTTCGTCCCACACCGGTTTTACCACTCGACACCTCAACATCACATGATCTATAGTCTCTTCCGGGTCACCACACAACGGACATTGGGTGTCTATTGGTAATCCCCTCCTCTCCAACCGGGTTCTGGTTGGAAGCATGTTTGATAAGGCCCTCCAGATGAATATTTTGACTTTTTGTGGGACATGCAAGTTCCAGAGCTCTTTCCAGCTGGATCCCTGAGCTGGCGGCGACCACACATTTTTCCTCTTGCATATGGCTCGATAAGCACTTTTAACCGTGTAATCCCCTGATATGTCTACTGCCCAATACCACTGGTCCTTAACTCCATACCAGCTCGGGATAATGGAGAAAATTCGGTTCCCTGTCTCTTGGTCAAAGAGTGCTCTTACCTTGTCTACGTCCCATGCTCTGCAATCCGGGGTGTACAGATCTAAGATTCGCAAGCCCCTAGAAATGAGTGGGGTCTCGGTGATTGTCGGGGTTTCCCCTGCTAACCACGGCGTGCCAACTACCAAACTATTCCCGGGTCCGATGCTCATTCGTGCATTCTCGCATATTACCGATCTTGCCTCGCAAATGCTCCTCCATATGAAACTCGGGGCCGTGCCCAAAGAAGCCCCTAGAAATGAAGTATGTGGGAAATACCTGGTTTTTAGCAATCTGCTTGGTAAAGAGTTAGGTCGTGTTAGGATTCTCCAAGCTTGTTTCCCGCATAGGGCCAGGTTATGCTCTTTTAGGTTAAGAAAGCCCATTCCACCCAGTTCCTTGTGTTTACACATATCTGACCACTTACGCCACGTGATTCCTCCCCTTCCTCTGCTACCCTTCCACCAGAATCTGTTAAGCATTCTTCCAATATCGTCTAGGAGCCTTTGCGGAAACAAGAACACCTGCATCGCATAAGCTGGTAACGCTTGTAATATAGATTTAATTAGCACTTCTCTTCCTGCTGAGGACAGGAACCTGTGACTCCACGCGGACATTCTTTTCGCTACTCGTTCCTTGATGTATGACAGGGCCTGCATTTTATTCCTTCCTACCATATTCGGGATCCCTAGATAAGTTGAAGAGCCTTGTTCCTCCCTGAAGCCTAGAACGGAGATGATATCTTCTCGTAGGTGGGACGGAGTGTTTTGGGAGAAGAAGACAGAGGACTTTCCACGGTTGATCAGCTGGCCTGAGGCTCTTTCGTAGATTAGAAGACAATTTACTATTTGCTCTGCCTCCCTCCTTGTTGATCTCCCAAAGATGTAGCTGTCATCATCGAATAGAAGATGGGACACCTCTGGCGCCTCCCTGGCTATCTTGACTCCCCGTAGGTCTCCCACCCTCGAGAATTGTTGCAGTAGAAGCGAAAGACCATCCGCACAAATTAGGAATAGGTAGGGGGAAAGTGGATCTCCCTGTCGTAATCCTCTTGTCGGGTTTGGGACCCCGATTGTGTGTCCAGATGTGGTGACCGAGTATGTGACTGTTGAGACACATGTCTTGATTAGATCCACCCATCTCTGACTATAGCCTAGCGCTCGCAACATCTGGAATAGGAAGCCCCATTCCACCCTATCATAGGCCTTACTCATATCTAGCTTTAAGGCCATCAACCCTCTGTTACCTTGTGACTTCCTCCGTATGTGGTGAAGGACTTCCGCTGCCACTACTATATTATCAGTGATTAGCCTGCCAGGGATAAACGCGCTTTGTGTTGCCGAGATAACCTCGTTCAACGATTCTTTGAACCTGTTGACCATGACCTTTGATATAATCTTATACACCACATTACACAGCGCAATAGGTCTGTAGTCCCCAATCGAATCAGGGCATTGCTTCTTCGGGATCAGCACTATGTTTGTGTTATTCACCCCGTTATACAGGTTTCCGGAGGAGAAGAAGTTCTGAACCATCTCAACCAAGTCTGTTTTCATCATTTTCCAGTTTGCTTTAAAAAATGTTGGATTCAGCCCATCGGGCCCTGGGGATTTGCAAGAATCCATTCCGAACAATGCCTCTCTCACCTCTTCTTCCGTGACTTGTCTTAACAGGGATGCGTTCTGCTCCTCCGAGATTGTTGTTTGGACGAGATCTATCACCTCCCTGTAATCCACCTCTCCTCCCGTGAATAGGTTCCCGTAGAATTCAGTGATTTCAGCCTCAATACATGTGCCCCAGCCCACTTTATCTCCTCCAGCTGTAATTAGAGTATCTATGTAGTTTCGTCGTCTCCTTTCCGTTGCACATTTGTGGAAATATGTTGTGTTCTTGTCCCCATTTTCCAACCACAGCTGTTTCGACCTTTGCCTCCAGTGTATTTCTCTTGCAAGTAGTATGTTGTTTAATCTTGTTGCTTCACGCCCGTATTCATCAATACCCTGCGCATCCCTTCTATTTCTTAAATGTTTTACCGATGACTGCAGGATCCGGAGCTCCTCCCTTTCCTTCTTGTTCACATCCTTCCCCCATTGCTGCAACATGTCCCTGACTTGTGCCAGACGTTCCATCAGAGGACGTCCCTCTCCCTCTTCCCATGCTTTTGAGGTCAAGCCTGCGCAATCCGGGTTTAGCAACCATTCGTTGTTGAAACGGAACTGGTACCCTGATTGTTGATGAATGACTCTCGCGGCAGTCAACAAGATTGGGCTATGGTCAGAAGTCGAGAATCCGAGGTTAGTAAGTCTGGTGTTCCCGAAAGCATTGATCCATGCATTATTCGTCAAAGCCCTATCTAGCCTTGCTTCCTTCCACGAACTTGTGCCCCTACTCTTCTCCCACGTAAATCCATGTCCTGCCAGGTCGACGTCCCTTAGTCTGCAATCCTCTAACATTGAGTTATATCCTTCCAACAGCCCTTGGGGGTACGGAAGACAACCTCTAACTTCCTCCTGACTTCCCACGTTATTAAGATCACCAATGATACACAACGGTGCAGTCACTCCTCCCGCTATATTCCTAAGAAGCTCCCACGTGAGGTGCCTGTAATGTCTATTTGGATCCCCATACACTCCTATTATGTGAACTCCTTCTCTGTCCCCTAGAGTTGCTGATACATGAATATGTCTTCTTGAGGATGAGAGGACTGAAACTCCCCTGCCATCCTTCCAAAACAGCGCCAGTCCTCCACTCCTCCCTTCTGGCTCTACTCCCCAAACACCCTCAAAGCGTAGCCTACTACACATAGCTTTCAACCGTTCGCAGGTACAATATGTTTCGCACAAAAATATGAAATTGGGTCTCTTTGCTGATGCCATCTCTAGCAGGAACTGAATCGCCCGAGGGTTCCCAAGCCCTCGGCAGTTCCAGGAGAGGATGCTTATTGGTCCATGTGGGACCTCTCAGCTGGTCCCGCCGTTTGATTATCCTGGTTCAAGTTGACCTCCCCTTCTCTTCCCCCTTGTCCCACCTTTCTTCTCTTTGTCCCACATGTTTCACTTGATGCTTCTCCTTCCTCGTATACCACCCTAACAGTCCTTGGGTAAACCTGTCTTTTTCCTGTATTACTTGCCTCGGCCTTTGAATCAGACCACTCCGGGTCCGCTCCCGTCCCCCACCTATCCCCGGTTCTTTGACTATTTGTGAGAAACTTGTTACCCATTGTGTACTTGTTTTGTTTTGTCTCCGCCCTCAACCACGTTCCGTACGGTTTTTCGTTCTTCCTTTCCATTGTCTCGTCCTGGCATTGTTTGTCTGCGTGTCCTAGGATGCCACAAAGAAAGCAAAACGACGACAATCTTTCGTATTTGAAATTTATCCAATATCCCACTCCTTTTGAGTCTTGCACCCTCAGCCTCCTGGTGAGCGGTTTATTGATTTCCAGTTGTAGCCGAATCCGAACATATGAACACCAATGGCCAGTGAAGTTACTGTCGTCCATTCTCGCGACTTTTCCCAGTATGTTTCCAATTTTTGTTGAAACAGATTTAGTCTTTAGGTGAGCCGGCATACCATGGCACTGCACCCATATCTGGAAGTGTCGGAATTGGACATCCTCAGGAGGAGATCTTAATGGTAGATACTCCAGTAGGACTTGAGTATTGTTGAAAGTCCAGGGACTTCTGTCCATAACGCTAGTGACATCCCGTTGGTCATAGAACTGGAATATGAATAGATTATGCGCCGCTTCGTGAATGGAAACCTTTTGTTGGGGTTGCCATAAACTAGCTAGTATGTTCTTGAATGTCTTAAAATCATAGGTTTTGTCGACTATAAGTTTTCCAACTAGACAGAAAGTCCCATCTTCTTCTATGGCCTCTTCGGGTTCTTCCACCACTAGCCCAATTTGTTCTTCTCCTTCTATTGATATGCGCTTCCATCTTTCCTGTAATTCCTCCAACCCTTCCGGGTCGTTTCCCCTTTGCTCCCCTGAATCTCCCCCTCCGAGTTTACCGATTAATGTTGTTCTTTTCTATGGTGTGCCTCTGGTCCACCCGCTCCCCCATTCCTTAAATCCCTGCTTGTCCCAGCTCGGTCTCCCCCCAAGCCTACCCTGCTTCTTTCCCTCACCTATAGTGGCCTCTGACCCCTGCCCGAGCCTTCCTGGCTCTTCTCCGAGTTGTTGTTTCTAGCTCCTGGCCCTATTCGTGAATCCCCCGGTGTCCTGTTCCCTGACCCGGTCATCCCGCAGCTACCCTCCGACCCCCTGCAGCTCCCTGCCCCGCCCTGCTTCAGCCCCTCCCGGCCCGTCCCATCCCTTGATCCCACCGTACCTGCCAAACCCACCTCCGCGCGCCACCGCCCCTCCGTCGGCTTCTCCGCGCGCCACCGCCCCTCCGTCGGCTTCTCCGCGCGCCACTGCCCCTCCGTCGACTTCTCCGCGCACCATCGCCCCTCCGTCGGCACTTCCCCACGCCACAACCCCTCCCTTGGCGCCTCCACCTCCCCTCCCCGTCTCCCCGGTCCCTCCAGGCTTGTCCTCGGCTCTGTCTGGACCTCCCCGCACCTCCGTCCTTCCGCCATCGACTCTGTCTGTGCCTCCCCTCGCCTCTGCCCATCGACCCACATCCGGCCCGAATCCTCCAGTCCGGCGTCTCCGCGACACCTCCTCGGTACCTCCTGTCTCGCCTCCCCCCTCAGACCGCGTCAGTCCCTCCGCCAATCCCGTCCTCAGGCCCTCCGCCGTTCCCGACGGTCGTTTCGACCCCGAACCCCCTCTTCGGCCCATAGCCTCCATCGTCCCGTACACGTACCGCCGCAGCACCGGTCAATCGCCGACACACGCTCCTCCCTTGCAGACTGTTGCAGCCGCAAGACCTCGCAGAAGCGAAAACCCTAAACGCTTTCGCGAGGGGTGATTTCCATTCCAGCCTTCATTTAAATAATTATATTATATTATAAAAAATCAATGCAAAATGCTGTCACACACAGTTGTTCGAGGAAGCAGACCAATACGACAGCGTTTTGAACAAACAGAGAGAAAGCCGTCTCTACGCAAATCTCTTGTCTCTCTCATCGCCAGCTCTGAAGATCGCCGAAAAGCCTCGCCGCCGATCTGAAAATGGAGGAGGAGAAGAAGAAAACGGACAAGTCCAGGTTCTGGGTTTGGGTCAGTGCATCAGTCGCATTCAGGCTCGTCCTCATCTATTTCCCTCAAAATCTCTACCTCTCCTCTCGCCCCGAGGTCTCCACTCCCGTCAACAGTCTCCGTCGCCGTACTCTCTCTCTCTCTCGACCCCGAGTTCTTGATTATTCAGCTCAAATTGTTTAATTTCTTGTTGATTTTGATTTCATGTTGATTGTAGTGGCGGAAGGTTACTGGTTGAAGCAATCGTCAATGTCTCCTTATGCAGGTTTGATTTTGCATATCAGTTTTTGTTGTTGTTGTTGTGATTGAATGTAATGGGTGTGTGTGAGTGTGAGTACGCATAATTTAGGTCTGTTTTGTGTTTCCTGATTGTTCAGGGTCTATGTACCATGGCTCTCCTTTGTTACTGTCAGTTCTTGGGCCATTGACTGTTAAGAGGTAAATTGTTTTAGTTACATTGTGATGGCTGTTCCAAATTAGCTTCGTTGCATCTGAGTTTTATGCTGAAAAAAGGGTGGGATCTGTAGTGTTTGAGTTCTCATGATGTTTTCATTGTATGATTCAGAATCGAAGGCCAGCCGAATCAGCTTCTATGCAGGTAGTTCATCTCTGTTGAAACGCTTATGTTTTGTTTGTTATGGCCGCGGAATCAGAGGATTCCGGAAATGGAAATCGAGGTGGAATGTGAAATATTGATTCCATCACCCGTTTCTAATGTAAGACATGTAATAGATGCATCACTATGAAGCAAGAGGAAATAACTCGGAATGCTGATGTTTGCTTGAACAGCCATTTATGCTTGATGATGAATTTCTGTAACTTTAGTTACAGAAACCTGTAACTTTCACGATAGCTTTATTGGCACGTGATGATCAATTTCTGTTAGGAATCTCAAGGAGTTTTTGTTGTCTCAGAAACCCACTCTATCATTTCAAAGAGACTCGTGGAAAAAAAAACATTTTCAGAGAACGGGGAAACTATTATGTATAGTCAAACCAAACCCTTGCAGTATTTTTCGTCGACTGGACATGCCAAGATTATGTTTTTAGATTGTTGTACTTTAGTCTAGTTCAATTTCTTCTGAAATTAAAGTATACATGGATCCTTTTGAGTATGATTTCTGCTCTTTATTCCCTTGTTCAAGAGACTCAAATTTTCTTAATTGTTCAAGTTTTTTTGTGTGAAATTTTGAACATTTATTGAGATACTCAATAAATTATGACTAATATTTGGATACAGTTTGCTGTTAGTGATGGCAGATATTGTCAGTGCAATGCTTATTCGTGCTACTGGCCAAAAACTTCAGATGGCGTACTACAGGAGTGTAAAACTATTAGATCTCGAGGCAGAATTGAAAATTTCAGGTAATTGCGAATAGCACTATGCATAGTTTACCAAGGTCATGCATGTCGTAAGGGTAAGTCAAAATTACAAAAGGGTCTGTGGAGCCAAATAGATCAAATAATTACTAGAGATGCATGTAGATTTATCCAACTAAAATCTGTGATATGGTGCTGTGTTGCTAATTTACTCTAAGGAACCATCTCCTCATTTCAAGTGAGTGAAATACGGTGCTTCATGAGGAATTATGTGAAATTTGCGTCTCTATGAGGAGAGTAGGGCTAGAACTGTTTTTTAAGATTTTTGGTTCAACTTATGAATATCAGATGAACTACATTTTATTAGTACAAGTGCAGATATAATGGCCCTTCACGACACTTCACTAACTATTGCAGCTTAGTATTCTCCTCTTTCAAGACAACATATAAAAATGTAGTTCACTGGTGTGGGCGTTGCAAGATGACAATTTACTGGCTGTGTTGCCATTGGAGTGGGTGTTGTGAGATATCAACTTGTCGTTCTAAAAGATTTGCCCTCATTATTCCTAATTTACCTTTGTTCAACATTTATTTTGTCACACCTATTCCCTTACACACTCATTCATTCTTTGCATATAAAATGCAAGCTGCAGTTATGTCTCTATCAGGTCACGTGCATAGTCTTTGCTCAAAGAATTAATGACATTTTATGTTATCTCCAGAGTTCCTCTCTTCTGGAAATGTTGCTGCTCTTGTGTACTTATGGAATCCCTTCACAATAATTTCATGTGTGGGTTTGTCTACATCTGCAATTGAAAATTTGGTCGTCATATTGTCTCTTTATGGAGCATGTGCTGGTAAGAAGCTTATTAATCTTTGACTAGTACAGGAGTATTTTATTCTATGTACGGGTATTTCATTGATATAGACTTTTGCACTTCTATGGACAATAGGAAAAGCTCCATTGGCAGCTTTTGGATGGGTCATGTCAACTCATTTATCCCTTTATCCTTTAATTCTTATTGTTCCGGTATGTTTCCTCCTCCAAACCCCCAATTTTTTTTAATTTGTTATGTGGGAACAAATGATTTTCAAAGAACACTTGGTGAAGGTCATTTCTAGAAATGTGTTGCAAATTTCCCTTGCAAACCATTTCTGATTTAATATATTGTGTGTTTGTACTTTCAGCTAATTCTTTTATTAGGATACGGTCCAGATGGTCCTCCCAGGAAGTTATTTCATCAGAGGCACATAAGTGATGACCATAGTCAACAAGAGGAAGTTAAACCAGCTTTACCCTCTATGTTCTCATGGAGGCCTGTCGTTCACTTTACATTCTGGGCTGTCATTTGGTCAGCCTATGTGCTATTCCTTTGTGGTGTTTCTGTTAAACAATATGGTGGTTTGCCAGAGATGTTTAAAAGGTATTAACAAGACTACATATTTGCAACAAAAAACAAATAAATCATATTGTCCCGTTAATTGAGATGGACTTTAATCTTAAATAAGTGTTACATATGAGTTAGCTATATTATTTTGCATCTTGTGTTTTATGTATATGGATTCATCTTGTGTTTATCTATTCAATAACATCAATAAATGCTATTGTCCATTTAACTGAAATATATTTGAATCTAAAATACTTTTTTTATCAGCAAATCTAAAATACATATTCGTTAGTTAGATTGATTATGTCCTTACATTATTTTGCAGAACATATGGATTCATTCTCACTGTGGAAGATTTGTCTCCGAATATCGGTGTTCTGTGGTGAGCTCAAAGTTGCCTTGTATGCAGAATATATAATTGTTTATCATACATAGTTGTTGTACTGACACGGTCATGTGTGAAATGTTCTGGTGCAGGTATTTCTTTGCAGAAGTCTTCAATTTTTTCAGAAACTTTTTTCTGATTGTGTTCCATGCAAATATTCTATTTATGATATTGCCATTAGCAATACGTCTGAAGCACCGGCCCTGCTTTATGGCTTTTGTGTACATTACAATCTCCTCAATACTTAAATCTTATCCTTCAGTGAGTTCTAGTTTCTTGAAGTTTTACCTTTTCTTCTTCTTATAAGCTACGAGAATTTATTTTCCTTGGAAGAATCTTTTTTTATTTCTGTAATAAATGATTCATTGAGTATAAAATGTTCCTCACTTCTGATGCTTATGTATTAGGTTGGAGATTCTGCTTTATACTTCGGGTTGTTGGGATTGTTTGTTAACGAACTAGCAGGCAAGTTGGGAAGCTCTCTTGTTTACTGTTTATGAACTTGACTTGATGCGGCATCTTAGACGATCAACTTTACATATGCAGATATGAAGTTCTCATTTTTCCTCTTCAGTGGCTATATTGGGGTTTCCCTCCTTAGCTCTGTGATGCACAACCTATGGATATGGAGGGTATGCCATTCTTCCAAGCTTATGCCCTATGTGGCAAAAGCAGAATATTTCTCTTAGATTATAACTCATCAATGAATTTTGTAGGGTACTGGCAACGCAAACTTCTATTTTGCAACTGCTATGGCATATGCCTGCCTGCAGGTAATGCTACATGTTTCTTGTTGCCGATGTTTCATTTATTCTATCTCCACGTTCTTTATTTTAGCCTTAAACCATAAGATATTTCCAAAGTCAAGCACATATATACTTATTAACAGTTTTACAGCATATGGGTAATTCCATGACAAGACACTTAGAGCAGATTTAGACCGTTTTGAGCCACTGTCATACAATTTATTTTTCTTATGAAGCTCAGTCTTAATTTCACCTCTATATTCTTCCAATTTGTTTTCCATAGAATCATCCATAACCATGCACTTCAATAAGGTATTAAAATATTGTGAAATAATTTAATCCTTTTGAACATCTCTACTTCATATATTTGTGTAAACTAATTTCGGGCCTTCTCCAATGCTTTCACATCCATATTCTTATAATGGGAAATACAGCATTATGATGTTAAAAGTGTAGATATACAATGTGATAGCATCTGTTTCTGATATGGATGTGTATGCCATGATGGGTTGACATCAATCTCAAACTTTGGTTCAATGTCAACAGTGTTTATTTTCAACATTAATTATTTACTACACTGCTGCATAATTGAACTGGGCTAGATGATTTGAAATCTGAATTTCACATGATACTCATTTATCAATATACGAACAGAAATTGTCTTCCTTGGCTAAATGCATGCTTGGCTCTGTTGTGCAGATCATTTTGGTAATCGAGAGTGCAAGTGCAATGCTCAACTACGACAGGTTACTAAACAAGTTATCTACCGCGAAGCTTCAAGAAGGCAAATCTTAAATATCACTTCTGCAAGCTTATCGATTGATGATGATCATTTAGCTTCTCATGACTCACAGTCACAGCCACCAGGAACCATCAGTCCCTTGAGAATGTGCTGCTTGGGACATAACACTGCAGCAGAGGATGCTACATTTGTGCTGTAATCTTTAGTTTGATTGGTGAGTTGTATTGTAGTTATTAGGTTGAGCTCCAACACCCATGTAACAATCCAATCATGTGTTAATTTTTGCAAACAGATTCTTCAGGTGCTTTGCACATCACCCGACAAGTTTCTTAACTTCCATTTAAAATTCACAAGTGCAGAGGATGACAAAGCGAATTGAGAACTAAAAGTATAGCTATCTAAGAGATGACTACTGAATCAATCTAAACTTCCTTTGATATGGATCAGAGTGGGCATGCTTATATTGTGGTAGGAAGCAGCTTGGCTTATAAATTTTGTGCAACGATCAATGCGTTCAAGATGCAGAGCTCAAAAGAGCATATTTCGAGCAAATTAAACTTAAATATGTCACCATCTGAACAAAATATTCCTCGGAATATGATTGATTCAGTCAATAATGTGTTCTGCTAGTTAAGTGGTTGACAATGTTAGCTTCTCTGCTGAATCCAGAGGAACATTCCATGTAAGAAGAAATTCTGATAAATTGTGAACAAAACTTTCCTGTGTAGAAGTTATTATTAATGAATAATTAAGGATTAAAATATAAATTCCCTTAATCTATGGTGTAAGAGAGCTGGGCAACAAAAATTTCTGACATCGTTCATACAAGTAAAGCCGCAAACAAACCTCACTAACCACCAAAACATTAATGGATCCAAAACAGTTAAGGGTAGGGGTAACTGGAAGGAAGGTAGGAAGATCTAATACCGGGCGAGTGCGGGTCTTTTCTCGATCATTTCATATTGAAGGATGAGATTATCCTGCAAGCCAAAGTGCAAAATGATATGATTTCCGTATTTCTTAAGGCATGTATAAATAGAACTTGTTATCGAGTTTAAGTTAGAAATGTGAACCTTCCGAACGGTCTTCCATGTCTTGGGATCAAAGCAAATGTAGGATCCTCTCTCATAAGAATCTGTTTTGACCAGAGGTTCCACATTGGCCACCCTTATGAGCCATAGCTGGTATTTCTTATGGTACAACCATCCTCTAGTGTACCTGAAATAATATAAGTAACCTCTATAACTATAACCATAACGAAGGGCGAAATCAGAAATGGGAGGTGAAAGACATTCTTAGAGAATGGTTCAAGTTTTTACAGTTTAAGGTCAGAAAAGAGAATGGTCCCAAAGGATAAACAATTATCATCATCCTACTTTTCCCAGTTTCTCATTACCTTTCAGATAATGTGATACAATCCCGGGTTTGTGAATCGAGTTTATGGCTCGGATTCGGATAGAAAGAGAGCTCCTCTAATCTCAATTTAGAGTTTCTAAAATATTTTTCCTATCCTTTATTTCCATCCACAACACATATATAGTTGTGGGATGCCAACTAACAAGAAAAATCATGATGACTATGATCTCAACAACTATTTAACAACCAAAAATGCAATATTCCCTAATCATGTCCTATGTGGGATGCCAACTAACAAGAAAAATCATGATGACTATGATCTCAACAACTATTTAACAACCAAAAATGCAATATTCCCTAATCATGTCCTATATTGGACTCCTAACATAATGCTCTTTCAATAAGAATGCGTGTTTCAGACAGATTGGCTTTTTATCGAATCCTTCACCCCATCAATTGCTCCTCTCAGTTCTAGGGTGCATTTCAATTTACAGAATGTGGTGATCATGCTCTAACCATTCTGATAACACGATCCTAGCACTACCAAATCTCCTTTCAACCCTATCAGAACTCTACTTTGAAGATTTACTCATAGCCATAATCAATTTGCTCAAGATACCTAAGAACTTAAAAATAATATAAAATAAGCATTTCTAGAATGACATACAGTTCATTTGCTGCATACACCTGAGCCTCTTCTTTTGGCATGCTGTAATACATAGAAACTGACATCAGAATAGTCTTAGCATTACTGAATAGAAAAACTAAGCAGTTTTGTGTCTTTGTGCCTAAGAGAGAAAAAGAGGATTTACCTGTAAAAGATATAAAATAATGTCTCGAGCTGAAATTTTGCAAAGTGAGCCTGCTGCACAGACCAATGAGAAAAAATGGATTACAAAGCAAGACATCTAAAGTTTCTTAGCAAAGTTGTACTTTGAATCAGATAGACTCACTTTTAGAGTTGGAGGCTGTTTAGAATGATAACATTCTGGGACGGTGAAGTCAGGCTCCGTGTTAGCAGGTTCGTCAGACCAGGGAGAAGCAAACTTTTTATGAAGGTCATCGGATGAATTTAGATTCAGACCAAGTGTTGTCAGATCAATTCCCAGTGCAAGAGTGGTCAAGTCAGGATTGGTGACTTTTATGACATTCGACAAACCAAGCAAACCGAATTGATCTGCCGTGGACTGTGGAGATTGCACAGGCTTCAAGTCTTGATCTCTATAAGGACTAGAAGGTGGCATCTGTTGTAATCGGTGTTGGGACTGGGTCAGAAGCTGTTGATACTGCTGAGTGAGTTGATCAAACGATCCTGCGCTAGATGCTGTATTTGTTGAGTTGACTGATCTAAGCCCAAAGGTTGATGACCCACTGCTCCGAAACTGAAAATTATAGATACATAAACATAGTTGAAAATTCAAGAAACTCCTGAAGTTAGATTCAAAACCACTTACTGTTACGAACCAGCTAATGGAACCAATCATTCACCTGTGAGTGATTGCTATTGGAGAATGGCAGCACATCAGAACCATGTAACTGGGGAAAATTTTGATTGTTTGCATGTAGGAAAGAGGCTCCACTGCCATTTGTTGATGAACCATGGTGCTGTTGTTGCTGGTTAAGAGATGAATATGGTCCTCCTAAGCTAAATCCACCAGATCTAACCATCTGTTGAATCAATAACTTAGTACTGCAAGCTGGGTGATCTTTTATAGAATCAGTACAAAACCATTTGACACTTAAAAAGAACTCACAGGTGAGTACTGAGATTGCATAGAAGACATGGCATCATCATGAAGCTGCTCGTTCCGGTGCAAATCTACAGAATAATCAGCATTACTGCCTGCACCTACCCATCATGATCCAAAACAGTTCACTTTACAATCAGAAAATTAATAATCACAGAAATTGCTAACTCGAGAAGCAATTACTAGCTTCAATTCAAGTGTTGGTCACTCTCTTACTTTTGAAAACAGAAAGATCTAGTTTTATGCATTATATTTCTTATTTTCTTTAAGGGAGAAAATAAAAGGGGGAAACACAAAATGTCGTATAAATGAAAGGCTTAACAGTTGAACACAAAAGACACTTAGTTGTAGATAGAAAAATGGTATAAAAAAACTAAGTAAATATGGCAGGTGATCTGATCATAGTTACAAAAACAATCATCGCATAAGAAAGGCCTGAAATATAGATTAATTACTAACAGACAAATAGTAAATAATGATTAATGAACAACATTGTAACATATAAAGCAATATTAAGTCTTCTAGATCCAAGGGGGGAAATATTAATCACCTTTGAATCTGGGTAAGGCAGGGAAGTCTTCAGATTGAATACTGAAAGATGGATTTTGTTGGACAAGCCCAATATTTTGGTTTCGCAGCAAACCTGCACATCAATAAGCATAGTTTGTTTCAGCTTTTGTATTTAGTGAGGCACGTCAACCATTCATTCATTCCATTGGGTTAAGAATTTCAACTAGAATTTGATAAAATTACGTTGGCCTAACTACAAGGATTAAACAGCTGCATGTGTATTGTTGCTGCATGTGTATTGTTAAGCTAACTAAATTCACTTACACAATTTACTTTCAAACATATCCACGTGAAAGTAAGTTTGCCAAACAATCATATTCATATCTTCATAGCACATATCTAACACAGTAAGATATTGGAAAGCGAGAAGTGAAACAAAAGAAAGATGAGGGTGTACTTTGTGATTTTTTTGTATACATCACACTGCTAAGCTGAATATTAACATGAAATGGTTGCATCGAAAAATTAATCAAGATACTTATAGTAGCCGAATCTGTACTGAAAAGCAACTGCTAGGATATATCTGATTATTAGTGCATGCATATTAAATTCTTTCTGACTCTGTAGGACAGCACAAATTGATTCTTTCAGATAATTGTTGGTTCATGCATCTCCAATCAGCCATTACCTGATAAATTTAGGTGAGCGCCAAGACCAGGCATGGTCAATCCTCCATTAGAGTTAAAATTCCCTCCAATATGCCCCCCACCATCAAGATTGCCAATTGAGTTTGTAATTTGAGGACCAGAATTCCCCAAAATTTGTGAGACTCCTAATCCTGCAGTCACACTTCTATTAATGACATATTTACTTGGAGGACCATCCACTGGGCCTAAAAAGGAGGGAAAGGAGAGAGATTGTACCCCCTCTGTTTGTAATCCCTGACTGTCCATGCAAATTGGCATGCGATAGCTGTAGCAAAAAAAGTGATCATTAAAGCATAGTGATTATTTAGAGGGGTCAGAACTTCAGGGAACAGTTAAGTGTGTGTGTAGAGTGTTTTCTTTCTGGATAATTTTAAAGAACATGCAAATACACCGTTGACCACAGCCACCTACTATGACTACAAAATAAAATCTATGAAATACCTGAGGAAGTGCACCGGGAATACCATTCATTGAGAATCTCGCGAATGAATGACTTCCTCCAGGTTGCTGAAGACCGCTTGGAGGGCCATTATTCATTGTAGTATTTCTTGATGCAACGGTTCCTGAACCCTCTATTATTCTTAGTGACAGTATACAAAGAACAAGTTCCAAAAGTATAATTGTTACCACACATTTATAAAGACCACAAAATTGGAAACTCAGGCAAAAAATTTTTTATCAACAAACTCAAGTAAACCAAACAGAAAGATAAAACATTCACACTTGAGCACGTGAATATACTATATTTTCTCCTGATGTCTGTAAAGTAAATATGTTATATCCTGGCTGCATTTCACAGTCCAAATAGTATTCATGAATAAGGAAGAGATTTTTACTTCTATCAGTCTTGGAACAGTGTTGGCAAATTTTAGCGTCTTAGAGAGTTCCGGAAACACACACTTAGAAATTCAGACAGCAAATAAACTAATATTATAAAAATAAAAGCAGTCATTTTTCCTAGTTAGCCATTAGACTTCTGATAGCGTGATTTCTCCAAAAATGCAAAGGTAAGAAAATTGTGAACCAAATCTGTATGCACACAGCATAAGTCTATCTCATGCTTAGTGCCTGAAGATGTGAGTCGTGACAGTAATATATTCATTATGGTGCACAAGTCACCATAGCCTGTATGGAATTAATATGTATTAGCATATTTTGGTATACTCAATCTCCTCATTTAGGAATGGATTTTGACATAATACATACCTTACGCCAAAAAAGATGATGAACTTGAAAAATACCAGAGAAGAGAATTTCCGATGGATGAATGAAACGCCTGAAAAAATCCTGACAACATGCAAAATGATTAACATACGTGTGGATGTCTTTATGAGACCAAAGATAACTCAAAACTAAACAACAAAACGGAACCAAAGATAATTGATTTGTAGTAAGGCTGGATAATCAATGCGCAAAATGATTTATGGAATGGAACTAACTATTTCCTGGCGTTGTCTGCTTCACTATCAAAACATTAAACCACCATACTCTACAATAACTATCGGTGGTCATTTGAAAAATGGTGTTGATTCACCAAAGACAAATAGAAATCACAAAACAAATATAGTGTTCTGAAAACATTGAGGGGCTTCAACAGACAATTTCTTAAGAACGGTGCCCTCAAAAGCTAAGGAAAAAAAAATTCCTGTCTTTTTCTTACTAAGTTTTCCTTCCCAGATGCATATATCATTAGTGATGAAATTAGGGACAGATCGGATTCAAATACCAATTCAGTAATCAGTTTTATCACACCAAACAGCTGAAGAATCCATTTATCCATACCAAACGTGGACAAATCAATCAACCATTCCTTCAATTGCAAGTAAGAGAAACACGATCGTGCATGCCATATCAAATACATCATTTCTCATCTATTCATTCCAGTTGAATTTCTATCCAAACACCGAATCCAAATGAAGTTGAATACGAAAATTTCTTTTGCTGTTTAGTAGCTGGTAAAATGTGAACAAAATCATAACTCCACTCTTAAACCCTAACGCCTATGAACAAACACGCCTCCATTACCACTGTGGGGCTCATCAACAACAGATTCAAACGACGCAATAAATCAAATTCAACTTTGTAATAACGAATAATTTAGAAATTTTCTTTTTCAACCTCGATTTTCCTAGCAACCAAACAGGCGAAAATGGACGTACCTTGAGAAGCTCCGAGAGTGTGTGTAAGGCTCGATTGATTTTGCAGCGGAAGCTATTTAGTATTTTGAGCTGATTTGGGCGATTAATATTTGATACGAGCGCACTGTAATGTGGACTCGTAGTCATTAGGTTGCCCTTTCTTTCACAGCAAACCAATCAGGTAGTGCCATGTGTCACTTTAGTACGTTAATTAATATTAGGTTTTGCTGGGAGAGCAAAATTAACTCGATATGGTAAAATGTCCAAATTTGATACTCATCATGAGATTCAATACGTAACTTCTTTGACAATGCCAACAATTGAAAAGGTTGAATTTAGAAGGTTTTGGGGCGATATTTGGATTACCTACATAGAATTTATGGTAATCCGCTTGTTTCATTTATGTCCTCTTTAAATGTTTATCATCTATCTCGTAATCTGGTAACAATAACGGTATTTCTCGCTCCACGTGTTTGTTGTAACCGCTATAAGGTTTTTAGAATTGTAGTAGAAACCGTTTATTTGTAATGAACGGTCGATAATGTACTTCATGATTTTTGGGTCTCAATATTTATTGTGGGCTAAAAAAGTCCAAAAATATTTATTGGGTCTCAATTCATCATGTCGCGTTGATTCAGCCTGATAACTTGTTAATTCAGATATGACGATTCAATCTTCTTTGTTTTGGAAATTCACTCTGTCCTTACAGTACTCCAGCTCTGGAGTTTCCAACACCTGTTTAAGGTTGAGCCCAGAGATTTGACAGAGGACTTCAAAAACTACCTGAAGACGCTTTATGCCCAATCATTTTAGATAACGCTTGCATTCTCTGTATTGTCGCGGTTACTGGCACAGAGTTAGCCGATACTTATTCTCCAGATACCATCATTGCTTCTTCTCCGGAAAAAGAAGTTTACAACCCGAGGGCCTTATACTTCCACGCAATATTGCTCCGTCAAGCTTTCGCCCATTACTAAAAATTTCTCTCTACTGTCTCTCGTAAAAGTCAGGGTCGTGTCTCAGTCCCAACTGGCTGATTGTCCTCACGGACCAGTTACTAATCGTGGCCTTAATAAACTATTGCCTCACCAACTAGCTGATTTCGATCTCGACTCTCAAATAGAGCTCATTTATCCGGGTGAAAACCAATACATCATCACATATGATTTGCTTTCATAAATCGACGAAACTAGCGAAATTTGGGGATATAAATTAATTTAAAAGAGTGCACAAATTTAACCGTGCACAAAAGTTTTAAGGTTGATCGTCACGTCCACTTGCATGACTAGAGGTTAGTCCTTATTAGGACTTAGGAGAGACATATGTTGAACACATACGTATATGCTCTGACGAGATCACCCTCCTATTGTGAACTTAGTCCAATATCACTCCGACTTGTTGTTGTGGTCGACATCGACGACATGCACACTCCAACGAAGAATACGGTGATGTCGTCATAACACACTTTTTTCGAAAAATAAAGTAAAATTAGTTTTAAAGGCAAAAGGTAGTTTATATGTTTGATATTCATTGTTATGTTAAATTTAACATATTTATCGCTTAAACATAGTTTACCATTGTTAATGAGTGCACTTTAAACATGAATAATGATTTTAAAGCCTCTTCTCAACTTAACCTCAATGTCTTTCTCCAAACTTTTTTCATTTAGCTAAGAATAGACACGGGTCGAAAACTGACATATCTAGTGATTTTTTACATGCCCGCAAAATTATGGGTTAAAATTATAAAATCCGTCACCTGCTCACAGGTTGGAAATGTCTTGTAATTAATACACGCGCAAGTCTGCAAACAGGTTAAGTAAAGACTCGTACAAACTACAAATAAGGAGTATTTTAAAATGGAGTCTAAAATAGGTTTAAATTTGATAAATTGATTTGGACATGTATTTTTAGTAGCTAATCAATCTTATTACAACTTTTTCCTGTCTTCAATGATATTACAACTTAATTTTTTTTAGTAATTCCATACTTGAAGGTGGACATCTCAAAAGTTTGAGACACATTTTCTTGTGAGAGATTGTGGTTTTGAATTTTTCAGTCTTCTACTCGTCTTTGGTAACAGCACCACCTTTTATACAAACAAATTATATTCATATATTTTAAACCCAAAATAGAAAAATGAGATTCTTTTGTATATATAGAAAAATAAGAAATAAATTAAGTAAGAAACATAATACTAATAATTTTAAAAAAAATTAATTAAATATTTCAAACACTTTTTTTCAAGTGCAAGTCATAAAACACGAGTCTTGCACGTGAAACAAGAATAATAGGAAAGCAAACATAACCATGCAACTGCGTCAAAAAAATGAATGTACAAAACTGCCTTAAATCACGACATTTTAACGAACACGAAAACAAGTGAATTTTAAAAGGGGTAATTCCACGTCAGTACCCTAATTTTGCCTCATTTTCAAATCAGTACCCAAGTTTGAAAAGTTTTTGTCGGTACCCCAAGTTTAATTAATTGCAGAAAAGTACATAATTTGTTAAATATAACATAATTGAGATGTGAAAAGACCAAAATACCCATAATCCTTATGATTTGAAATCTGACCGGTCTGACCTGTTCAAATCCAGTCAAATCAGTTCAATTTGACCGATTTAATTATTAATAGTTAATAATAATATAAAAAATTAATTGTTAATTAATAATAATAATTACTATTACATTGAAACTTTCGAATTTAATAAACTCTCTCATACGACTTCCGTTTCGAGATCATAATATATCAAGTTGAAGAGAATCGGAAGATAAACAATTTTGAAGAATAATATTAATAATTAAATAAAAATTTATTATTTATTAATAATTAAATAAAAATTTATTATTTATTAATAATTAAATAGTATTTATAATTAATAATTAGATAACATTAATAATTATTTTAATTTAATTATAAATATTATTCTTCAAAGTAGTTTATCTTCCGACTCTCTTCGATTTGATATTTTATGAGCCCGAAATGGAGGTTGTATGAGAGATTTATTCCATTCGAAAGTTTCAATATAATATTAATTATTAATAATAAATAATTTTTGTATTATTATTTTAATTATTAATAATTAAACCGATCAAATTGAACCGGTTTGACTAGATTTGAACCACTCAAATCGGTCAAATTTCAAATCATAAACATTAGGGGCATTTTGGTCTTTTCACATCTTAATTTTGTTAGATTTAACAGATTAGATACCTATGTGCAATTAATTCAACTTGGGGTACCAACAAAAAACTTTTCAAACTTGGGGTACTGATTTGAAAATGAGGCAAAATTGCGATATTGACATGAAATTATCCCTTTTATAAATCATCACAAAAACTTTTCAAATAAGCTTGTAAAGAGTCACTAATCAATTATGTGTTTGAGTGACACAATAAATTCGATTTGTAACCCTTAATGAGACTAAAGTAACACATCATAATTTATGTGACACTTTAAATGGTGATAATGAATATGTGACACAATTGGGGTGACACCCACCACTTTAAATGATATATTCTCATATTAAGGGTAATATAGATACTGCGTCTTAGTGTAGTGAGCATAATCTAATTTTAAAATTAATCACCAAATCTTTTGAAAAAATTATTATATATATATGTTTATTAATAATTATATATAATTTAATTGATTTTTTGTAAATATGGTATTTAATTGGGACAATTCTCTTTAATATGTAACAAATCTTAAATTTCAGATGAAGACGTTTAAATATAAATCTCATTACTAGTTAACTATTAAATATCTTTTTAAAAGAATATTATAAATATGAATGTTGTGTGATACTTATATCACCAAAAGAGTGTGTTGATATATAATTGCGATATATTGTCATTTTCCTAATTGCTATCGAACCAATTTTCTAAGTGATCATTTAACCATTAAACGAACTGATCATAAGCCTCTCACATATAAATTAATGTCTTACCTATGTTGTCTATAATTTATGATAGAATATGATTAACCATTCATAACTAATCAAATGACTAAAAATAATTTATTTTAGAAAATTGTAAAGTCATCTTTAGACCAAAATATTCATCACACACATAACTGTTGATAAATTGTTGTTTTTTCAAAAGACAAATTTTATGCCATCGGCAAGACATAAATTTTGACCATATAGTTTCAACATCTGACTTCCAACTAAATAAAAAATCATCAATAAAGAAGATGCTTAGCGGGGTCCTTACTATTTTTAGTAAATATGAAAACACAACATATTCATATTACTATTTTTAGAAAATGTGAAAGCACGAGCATATTGAAACATCAAGTGGCTTTTCGCTTGTCATCATTAATAATGCAGTTGACCACAAAATATCCGAATTTCACAGATACTTAACTTTAATTAAAAATAAATAAACAAGTCGTAAATAATTGGATGTGGTTGAGTATAAGCAACCTAACCAACCCCTACCCACCTAGGCATGGCCCTCGTCCCAGTTCAAACCAAATGGCGGCAATGTCACGTGACGTAATTAAACATCACGGGCATAGGCAAATGCGTCATAAAGTAACAAAACTGACCCAACCCTTACTGGCCAATAACAGACCCTCCTCTCGTCAACCGAAAATTTTATTTCCGGATTTGCCCCTGTCCGCCGCGACCTCACCCTCCACCTGTCCGCACCTGATTGCTCCCCAGGGAAGGCGGGGGACACGTGGCGGGCGGGCCTCGCCCCCACGAATCACACAGGGAAATTTATATGATTATTGTTTGGTTATTTTTAATTGGGAATAAAATAAAATATAAATAAAAAATGGAAATTTCGGCGACCAGCTCGATATATCGAGCGATGAGCAATCGCGAAGCAGAGCTCCGGCGGCGACGACGAAGCAATGAGCGCCGAGAAGTTGCGGGGGAGACTCTACGAGGCTCTGGCGGATCGGTGCCTGAGCTTGGAGGAGAGCCACGCGAGGATCCAGGAGCAGCTGAACGTGCTCGCGGAGAAGACTCGGGGGGAGGAGGCGGAGGAGGACGGCGGAGACGGCGGTTTCTTCACGCCGGAGTTCGGGTGGGGGAGGATTCCGGGGAACTTCTCGCGGCGGAGCCCGTTCAGGACCTTGCTGGAGTCGCTGGGACACGCGGTTCATGTGTGCAGATCCTCCACCGAAGAAATCGTGTATTGGTAGGTGAAAGTGAAAATTTGATTGAGTTTCTGAGTTTGAATTCATATTATTTGATTTTCTCTGCTGCTCAGATTCAGCTTATTCGGAGCTCGTCTGGTTCTGATTTGTTGATTTTTGAAATGGTTTTGAATCGTCGCTTAGCTTGTGCGTGACTGCGTGAGTGAGTGAGTTCGAGCTAGGTGGATTCATAAATCATAATCTTGAATTGAACTGCTTGTGTATTGTTATGTATTCAATAGAACAGTGGTTGATGAAAATCCGAGTCCAGCTAGAGTTTGAACTATTTGAGTAATTGAGGAATCAAATCAACAGTAATAGAAAATGCTTATTGACTTTTTGCGAGGAGTCAGTTTGGTGGTGATGGGACTTAGTTGAATTACTTGAATACATTGAAGCTATCTGTTAAGGGTCCACATCTGAAGTCTTGTTGCCATTTAGAGCTTCAGATTTTGGTCATAAATGTAATCTAGGCATTGGATTAGGTAGTGGTGGAGGGTGGATCTTTTTGGTTCAAATATCACCAAGCAATTATGTCTCCTTATTGCTACAGTTAGGGAATTATTTAGTTGGATGATTTGATGCCACTGACTTGGTTTATTTATCTATAACTTTCTGAAATTGACTCATTTAAGACCAAAATTAACAGTTATACTTATGATCATATTCCATGTTTCAATTAAGCAAATCCGAGGCAATTTCCTTCCAATAGAATCAAATTTCCCATGCATGTGAGAGGAAAAGCTTAGTTTGTTCTAGAGAAAATTAGAACAGCAGTGTGATAGGAATCCTATTCCTATTAGACAAGCCCTATTTGAAACTTTTTAATATTGGTATTTGTTTGAGATTATGATTAGTTTGGGTTAGAGTTTTTAGTATTTGTATTAGTTTGTTAGTAGGGATTAGGGTTCAAGTAGGCTATAAATTCTATGAATAAAGCATTGAGAAAATTATTATAACGAATGCTAAATTGAGATTAGAGCTCTCTCCTTAATCGAGCTCCCTATCTATCACAATCCGAACCATAACCCAATCCACAAAACGGGACCGTAACACAGTGTTTGATCTATAATAGTTTCTTCATATGAGACATTAGAACAAAATTGCAGATAATGTAAATTTTGTGTAAAATACAGCATATATTGTTGTTTCCCTTCTCCTTTATTGTAGTTCACAAAACTTAGTACTGCCGTATGTAGTTGATGCCTCCTATTGCAGTAGAGGTAGAACAAGACCGTTTACTCTCTGCTATTAGACTACTTTCGGAAAGTGAATGGAGTAGATTGACTAGTTTCAAGATCAGGGTCTAACTAAAGTTCAGTGAAAATGAGCTATTTATTTCTTAGGTTTTTAGCTTATGGGGCAGCCAATAAAATGTTCATACCATCCAAGTAAGTTTAGAAATAAGGAAGACTAGAAGAGGGAGAGGTTTGGAGATTTTTTTTTGCAATTTTGTTTTTAAATGTTCAGTTAAATTTTATCTGAAGCAATATATAATCATTCTTCAGGAATCGTGCTGCTGAAAAACTTTTTGGATGGAGGGACTATGAAGCAACTGGACAAAAACTTACCCAACTCATAATTTCTGAGGAGTATTATACATCCCATCGTAAAATCATGGCAACGCTGAAATCCGGGCAGTCATGGGCAGGCCAGTTTCCTTTTAAGAATAAGTTTGGTGAAGTATTTATGGCGATAGTGACAAAAAGCCCATTATACGAGGACGGTGAGCTTGTTGGTATTGTTACGGTATCAAATGATGCAGCGACCTTCAATAGTGTGAACTCAGAAAACTTGAGGAGATATCAAGATCTTGCTAATGGCCAAGATAGAGACTGGGAAAAACAAATGAAAGAAATTCAGTGGCAACCCCGGAATCAAATCGCATCAGTCCCGCAGATTGCATCATCTGTTTCCAAACTGGTGCTTATGTGTTCAACTTATACAATTTAATTTGTCCAATTATATTTTCTCTCACTCAATTCTGAATTTTGAAAATGTGTTAACTAATCCTCTTGACTCCATCAGGCCTCAAATGCTCGAGCAGGGATATGCACAGATGGTAAATGCAATGGATTTGTAATTCCTAAGGACAGAGACATTCCTGAAGCAGAGAATGGAGATGCCAAGTTGGAGAAGCCTGCTACACTGGTAAGCGTTTTTGCTATATTTGTTTTGCTCAACTTCTTTTCCAAGGGCTAGGAAAAAGAAAACATCGAATGCCATTTTTACGCCTTCAGGCAACAAGCTCATTTTCAGTTCGTACTAGGGGAACATGAATGAAATACACCTTTCTGTGTTATGATAGCAACCTTTTAAAATTTTGTGTTTTTTTTTTAATTTTTCTTCTCTGAAGTACCACAATCTGGTAAAATATTTTTGAACAGCCGACAATTATGAAAATGCCAGTTTATTGTTCCCTCAATAATTTCAACTTCACGGCTCAACCCACCTATTGTGGATCCTTCTTAAAGCTTTTCAATTTTCTGGAGGAAGCAGGAACCTCTGTCTACAATGTCAGACTCGTGGCCTTTTCGAAAGATATTCACCTCGGAAATTTGGTACCACAATGTAAACAGGTTGCTTTACTGATAAAAATCTTTCTTGACTTGTTTCATTGTGATGACTGTAGGCAGCAAAGGTCTTAGCAAAATTTCGTATCAAGGTAACAGCCAATAGCAGAAGAGAAGATGAAGATAATGCTCAAAAATATGGTGCCAATAGTAGAAGAGAAGAAGAAGATGGTGCTCAAAGATATGGTGCAAATAGTACATCAATGAACAAGACTGGAAATGAGCCCAAGGCATCTCCTTCTTACCACTGCAGCTCTTCTTTTGTATCTAAAAAGGCATATTCAAGTGCATATCAACATAGAACTTTGGATACTGTAGAAGAGAATTCTACCGTGCCTTCTATAAGGATACCTAAGAAGGATATAGAGTTACCTAACTCAGCATATCAGTTTCCAAGATTAGGGTTCCAAGTGGATGGTAAGGAGTCCGAGTCAGAAGCACTACATTCGAAGTCTTTTGACATGGAGAAGGAAGAGCGAAGACCGCCAGATAGTAGACAGTTCTCAAGTTCAGGGGAGAGCAATGGCAGCGCAGGAAGTTCATCAACCAAAGGAGAAAATGAGTTTGGCATTGTGAATTGTGAGATTCATTGGGAAGACCTGCGTCTTGGAGAAGTGATTGGGCAAGGTAAGGCTTGCTTGATGAAATTTATAATGTATTCTGTTTTGAAATCAATTGTGTACTGTCTGTGTAGGATATGGTTTGAGTGAATCCTGAAATATTTTTAATTAGCTCTTATTACATACCACTCTCATTTTAGTGGAGCACCTAAAGCATAAATTAATACTGCCACATATGATTTCCTTCTGGAAACAGGAACTGTTATTATTCGCACGATGATACGTTATTGGCCCTCGAATGATTTTTAACACATGCTGAAGATCTGAGCTTCTAGCTTAAATGTAAGATTACTCTTTTGCCTTGCAGGTTCATATGCAATGGTTTATCGAGGGATTTGGAATGGATCGGTTAGTTTCTAAACTCTCTTGTTTTTTTGTCCAATTGTTAAACAAATATTAAGTCTATGTAATTCCTTTTCAGGATGTTGCTGTTAAGGTTTACTTTTGGAATGAATACAGTGAGGGAATGTTAGAAGATTGTAAAAAGGAGGTATTTCTGCTATCTAGTGTACACTTAAACCCTATGAATGTGTTTGTGGAAGTAACATGATATCTTTCATGCAGATTGATATAATGAAAAGACTAAGACATCCAAATGTATTGCTGTTCATGGGGGCAGTATATTCACACGAGCGACTTGCCATGGTCACTGAGTTCTTACCCAGGTAAATGCACTTTCATTTTCACCCAGTGCTTGAACTTCATCTCAAATGGTATTCCAAGTGTCATGCAGCGAGTGCCTTTTTCATTTCTACTACAAATGAGTTGGAACATATTGTAATTATTACCAGTTATTAGTCTCATACTTGACATGATATGGGATGGGCCTGTATGCATTTCAATTCCATGGAACTTGCTACTGCACTATGTAATTCCTGTTCCAGTTTGTTGATTTTTTTGCCCTCAAATGGTCAGGGGAAGCCTCTTCAAAACGCTTCACAAGAACAATCAAACACTAGACATTAGACGGCGTCTGCTGATGGCTCTAGACGTTGTAAGTATACTTTCACAGGTGTCTGTGTTTCACTGTGTTCAAGTCTTCTCTCAAATGGTAACTTGCACTATGCCCAGCTTTCAGATTTCCACACTCAAATTCTCATTTACTGCAGGCCAGAGGAATGAATTATTTGCACCGTAGAAATCCACCAATAGTACATAGAGACTTGAAGTCTTCTAATCTGCTGGTTGATAAAAACTGGACAGTCAAGGTAATATGCTCTGGTGATGCTTTTCAAATGATAGTGGCAGATTAGACATTTGCTAGTCATTTACCCAAGGGTTTGATTTTTGTAAGGTTGGAGACTTTGGTCTGTCAAAACTGAAGAACGGAACTTTCTTGTCTACAAAATCTGGAAAAGGAACTGTAATGATCCTAAACTGATCTTCCTTACTACCTGTGCAGCTGTGCTATATGGGGATGACTCCTTGCTACTTGTACACTAATTGTTTTGACCATTTTTTCTCTTTCCCAACACAGCCTCAATGGATGGCACCAGAAGTCCTACGAAACGAGCCTTCAAATGAAAAGTAAGTTCCGCCAACTGCGGTCTAAAATTGTGTAGAGCATGGCGTGATAACAAACCTATTTTTTTATGGATAAGCTATCGATCAAAATCAGTTGAACTCATCCCAGTGATAATTAATTTGCTGTTCCTATACTTTGGTAGTAATGAAATGCCTATCGCTTGGAACAGGTCTGACGTGTTCAGTTTTGGCGTCATCGTGTGGGAGCTGATGACAGAGTGTGTTCCTTGGGACAACCTCAACTCCTTACAGGTTTTTCTTTCACCAAAGACATACAAATTTAGTTCCTTCCTTAGCAGACAGGTGTACTAACCCAATTGTCTACTCTGCGCAAGGTTGTTGGAGTGGTAGGCTTCATGGATCGAAGATTAGACATTCCGGAGAGCATCGACCCCCAAGTAGCATCCATCATCTGCGACTGCTGGTTAAGGTACTTGTCACCACCAATACTAAATGCCCCATAACTGAAAATGTAACCGAGATTATACTAAAACGACTGCTATACCGTGCAAAACAGCGATCCAGGAAATCGACCCTCATTCGAGGAGATCATCCGGAGAATGACAGGCTTGCTTCAGAGAAACCGATAGTCTCGGGGCTGTTCAGGTTAACACTACTTGTCTCAATTTTGTACAAGCTTTCAAGAGAAACATGGAAGTGTTACGCATTGTAATACTATATAGTATATATAATGAATAAAAATAAAATCAAAGTTTACAGCTTACTGTGTATCTAGAATGGGCCCTTTCTTTAAAGTCTTGCCAGGGATATCTGATATGGACGATGAAGGATTACATAGGACAAAACGACAATATTGTTGATATGAAGGTCCCTAGAAGTGGTATATGGGGCAGAGGTACAGTTGTATGTATCAGACTTAACACAGGAGTGGCTATGCCGTTCCAAGCAACCTCAACTGACAAGACTTACCACGAATAGGGCTTTGGGGACCGCTCTCGGCACATGTGGACACCAACGTAACCAACACCACCAAGAAGCTAATGTAGAGTTATTTATACTACTTTCTTCTCAAGTTGGTTTGTGTAAACATATTTTAGCTAATGAAGTATATAAATGATAGAAATAAGAGAGAGATTTATTATTGATTGTGTATTGTAAATTACAAAAGACCTTTATTTATAGAGTTAATAGGAATAGAATAGGAAACCCTAATATACATAAGAAAGAAAACATAAATATAGGAAACTAAATATATGAAATTTAATATAATCTAATAACCCCCTCAAACTCAATGTGGTGAAACAAGAATTGAGTTTGAAGCTTGATAGTATTGAGCTGTGGCGAGGGTTGCGGCTGTCGAAATGATGCGGCGAGGATTGAGGATGCGCGACGCTCACGACTGATGACGGATGCTTGATGCCCGTATGTGCTGAATGATGCCCGATGATGTCTGATGGCAGATGGCGAGATAGCAACTGCCCGATGATGTCAGATGCCTGATGATGAGATAGCAGCTGCCCAATGATTGCCAGATGCCTGATGGCTGATGGCGAGATAGCAGATGCCCAATTATTGCCAGATGTCTGATGACTGATAGCGAGATAGCAGATGCCCAATGATTGCCATATGCTAGATGTTGTTCTCTCTCACATGCGGTGTCCGAATTACGGGATAACTTTTCGAATTACGGGGATGTACACGTGTCGGTTTCCGGATTACGGGAAAGAAAATAACAGAATAAGAGAAAAGACAAAAAAAGGAGTAGAGATTGTGTTTGAACTTGGTATAAGAGATTTGCTGAAGACAGCGACGGAGGCTTACGAGATTGTCGAGTTGATTGTTTGTAGAAACAAGAGGTTAGAGATTGAGATAGAATTGCCTTGCCCACCCGTCAAAATCACGAATCATTGACGAGTGGGTAAAGCGATAAATTCATAAAGATCTAACCAAGGATCGGTGTTGCCTCTGATACCATGATAGAAATAAGAGAGGAATTTATTATTAATTGTGTGTTGTGAATTAGAAGAGACCTTTATTTATAGAGGTAATAGGAATAGATAAGAAACCCTAATATACATGAGGAAGGAAACATAAATATAGAAAATTAAATATATGAAATCTATATAATCTAACAATAAAGATGCAAATTTAGTGAGAAAATTAACATAATTATAAAGTAAGATGTGAACATGTTTAGTATAATATGTAACCTATAATGAGTTATATTTTACCAACATTATTGAAGGTAAATTATCGCTCATATCTTGAAGGACAAAATGCTTATTGTTAATTATCAGTCACAAATGAATGAATAATCAATAATTATTCAGATAAATTATTTTGTTACGCCATTATAACTCATTAAATTTTAGATAGAATGATCATATATTAATTTTGAATTTACTACCTCAATTATCTCCCACATATCTCTTTCCTAACATCATTTTAAAAATATAACGTGCAAGGAACTTTTGAGTTGTTGATGATATTCACATATGTACAAGTTTTGTAGGCATCATAGACAATTTGGTAATGGCAGATTCGTCAGTATCAATTTATTTTCACACCAAACGCCCATTTTTTTATAAGGCCCTCAACAACCCCAGACACCGACCATCCCGTAATTGACAACGATTACTTTTTCCTCCTGGCAACCAAATTCGCCGTGTCCACGCACTATCGTTGTGGGACGACCGCGTCTAGGATAGAATCAACTGTAGTTTTGACTCTTACTCTAATAGGAAGTTCGTCTGCGAAATTTGATTCGTCACATTGATGACCACGTTTGCGAGACCGTCGACCCTTCAGAACCAATAATCACTCTTGAGTGAATATATAACCATAACCAAAATAGAGGCGGAGGAGAATCTAGAGGTAAATGGCATAGAAAAAGTGTGTCACCCTATGATCAGATTTTGTTTTTGTTTTACATGACTGAAATTCATGACAAGAATTCATGTCAAAATGCACCTTTCATGCCTCCTCCATCTCCTTATTCGGGTCCTCTACGTCAGCGTGGTCGTCCATGATTTGTATTATTTCTTTGGTAATCAAAGTAGATTTTCCCGACTAGCTTGTGTTTGAATTTATTTTAAATGTGGTGTTCTTGTTTATGAGATGCATAATATGATAAAGATTAAGAACAAATATGAGAGAGAATATATAATGATAAAAATTAAACAAGTGGGAAAAAAAGTTTGGGAAGAAAAAACAAAATTTTCATTCATTTTTTGAGAAATTGTAAGAAAATAATTCATCTAAATATTTATGTGTCAAATTTAAACATTGGGTAATAATCTGTTTGTGACTAATAAATAAGGATAATTATACGTAATCTCCCCAATCTTAAACGTAACACTCAAACTATATGTAATCTCCCATATCTTAAAGTAACCCTTAAATTATTTCATTGCATGAAGATTGTGGTTTCAAATGCCACTGCATGTGATGTAAACATAACAGGAAAACTAACGATGTTGGTGCTAATTGAAAATGTAGTATACTTTGGAGACCACAGAACATATTCTATAAACGAAGAAAGTAAGTGAAAATCGGGTATAGCATAGAAAAGATGAGTGACATTTTTCTTGAAAACAAATTAAGTTTGTAAATAAGGTAACAAAAGCTAATGGACACGAGCAATGCGATAGATTGGTGATGGGTATATAAGACAGATTGGGTAGTAGAATTTTGTACGATGAATTCATAATCAGCTTAAGGGTACTTGTGTTGAGCTATCAAGAAAGTAATAAACCCTAAAAAGTCTATAGAGCAAGGCCTAAATAATATCCACAAATTTTAATTTTGTGAATGCGACAGCACAATGAACACATATAGTGCAATTGAGTGGATGGGAAGCCGAGGAACATGACTTTGGGCGCAGTAGTTCACACACACTCGTCATGGGAATCAGCACCACCGTATTTCCCCAAGATTTGGTGTCGGGCGGCCACAATAACTCTGGTGAGGACGCGGTCAACTACTTACTTTGACCCTCCAACCTGCTCAATCTCGTCGCCAAATCGCCACGCGTCGCGATCAGACGCCCGGTCCCAGCATCATCATCATCAGAATCTGAAATTTTGACCCACAAGACAAGACAAGAAGGCGAAGTGAAGCTGAGTATCGTATAGTGTTCAGGTAGAGGTAAGATTCAGTTGTTGACATTATCATGCTGTAACTCGTAGAGCATGTATTGCAGGGGCATAATGGTAATTTAGCACACTGCTAATCTCTTCTTGATTTACGTTCACTAGTTCGTATATAAAATTATTTTTTTTCCATTTCCATTGTCCGCAGCTCAACGCGCCCACGGCCACCGACATTTTTCTTAAAAATAAAATAAAATAGTTTTGTGGCTTTTTAACATTGGATGAGATTACGGTGAGTAATATGTCCCACTAATTATAGTTTCAGCTATTCAACTTGATGTCGGGTTAGTTACTATTTAATTAATAAAATTCGATTTTACATTAAAGAAAAAGATAACGAAAGTACGTATTTTGTGCCACTGTGTAACACAAATCATTTTTTTAGCGAGTTGTGTTTTAAAATGATTTATACCAAGAACTTTATCTTAATTTTAAATTATAAAATTACAAAACTAATAAAATGATAGGTACATAATGAATTACTTAATAATAATTAAATATAACGATATGACTTGTTTGCAGTGGGATTTATGGTATCGTTATTTAGTTTTTCCAATCAAGAATATTAGATTGTTGTTAAATTTAAAATATATCATTTCTGAATAAGACGATTACATGACTGTTCAAAGTGAATGTTAGAAATATTAAATATTCATATTATTTGTTTATTATTCCGGTACATAAGTTATTAGAACATTTTAAATAAATATAGATGAATTTTTTAAAATTTATGATGAAAATTTTATATTGAATTTATTTAACATGAGTTTAATAATTCCCCTGACAAAAAAATCAAACCAATCATTTGGGATTACATTACAATATATTAAGTCATGGTCTTGGTTGTATATATAACAATATTATACAAACCTTTTGTCCAATTTATTCTATATTAATTTTGGCCAGCAGAGACTTTTTAAAGTGTGAAAAGAGGTTCACACGTGTATATTTTAGAATTTATCTTTTTCCCCCCAAATACGCTTTCTTTTCTCACTATTTATTAACACAAACATTCACTATCTCTCCGTCTTCTGCCAAATGCAATCCCCAAACACTCCCGAAATCGCCAAACCGCTAGCGGTCAACTCTCGCTGACCCGACCCATGGGTAAAGCCGCCAAGTGGTTCCGCGGTCTCCTCCTCGGCTTCAAAAAGCCAGACTCCTCCTCCTCCTCGCCGCACAAAGAGAACCGCCGGTGGAGCTTCGTCAAGTCCTACAGAGAAAAAGACGATCACCACTTCGTCAAGTCCAAGCTCGGCGGTTCCGAGATCCGAGTCCCCGCCGGCGGCGCCGATTCCAGCAAGCGCATCGCCGCGGCGGCGAACACGGCGGTGGTGAGGCTCGCGAGCCGGCGGAGGCACGGCGGAGGGATCTGTGGGGCCCGCGAGGCTGCGGTTAAGATACAGTCCGCTTTTCGCGGCTACTTGGTTTGTTCTCTTCTCCGATCCTCACTTCTTTTTCTGATTTTCTGTTATCGAGCGACCTTCGTGATTGACCCTCGTTTTCGAGGAAATTACGGTATTGACATCGAGCACAAGGCTTCGCTCCAGTGTTTCGCGACCCACGAATGTCTCCGTTATCGAGAAAAAAACCTCTTCTTTTTTTTCCGTTCCGTTTTGCGTGGTTTCGAGACTCTCTGAATTAAATACGTATTTACTGTGGGAACAATTACGAATTTGTGGTGTTTCGCTTTCCGGGAAATTATTATTTTTGCTTCCAAAAAGGAGCTCTGAAACTGGAACTGAAACTTCCTTTGGCAGACTTAAATGTACCTTTTTCTCCAAACGGCGTCGTTAAAGCCGTGTCTCTTGCTAGCTGTGATCTGGGCGTCATGGGTTCGTCTGATCTGTTTGTGTCTGTCGTTTACTGAATAGTTACAATTTTTTTTTGATCTGGTGGACCTTTTTTGGTGACTTCAAAATAAGGTAATGCTGTAGCAGTACATAGTTACAGAGCAGAGCACCCCCAGAAAGCTGTGTGGACCTCAAAATTTTCTCTCCCCCAAAGCTCATTTCTTTCCATTTTCAGTAATTATTGTCTCTTTGTTCTAAATTAGCTAATGCTTGTTATTGTGGTTGCTTGATTCTTTTTTTGTTTTTTTTTGTTTCGCTAATTCAGAAGCTGAATCAATGCCTACAAATTAATATTTTTGCCAGAGCCAATTTAGCATTAGAGCCAGGATCCATGGTTTTTTTTTAATTCTGAGTGGGTCTTTGTGAAAGTAGATAACTTATTTAATTCCAATTGGTCCACATATTATTTGGACTAACTATGAAGGAGAATTTTTTTTTTTTGAGTAAAATAATGGTATTTTCGATTTGTGGGTACTAAAATAACAAATAAGTCATTCCAGAAAGATAAAACATTCTTTTTTGCTGCATTATTGAAGAAAAGGTGGGAAATTTTAGGCTTATATAATGCATGATTGAGTAGGTGATCCTCGTGATCTTTTGAGTGTTAATAATTTTTGTATAAAGTGGTTGGCTAGGAGATAAAAAAGGAGTGTAGTAGGTATTTACTAAGTCTTCATTTTCATTCCATTTGATCTGTATTATAATTGTTAATGTAACTGAAAAAGTAGTTATAGAAAAGTAGGAATGTTTATAATTTCTCTGTAGATTGGGAACTTTGTTGAAAATGTTGTATGGGTTTCTTGATGGATGTCAAACTGGGTTTGTGCTTGTGTGGTCCACAGTCCAAAGCAGCAACAGTTATTGTTATAAGTGGGTTTGTATGACTTATTGAGGAATGAGTCTGGGTTGGAATTGTTGGTTGAGTGCTTTAATGTTGTTTATTAATATGGAGACACATACACTACTCAGCAGCTCATGATGGACTCTTTTTACCGGGTTGGGTCGCCCAGTTAGTGCCATGTCTTTGTCTGCTTGATGTCTCTGTCAGGCTTTCATTTTTATTGCCGTTTGCATGGGCGCCATATTTTTGAAATTGTGGTTCAATTGATTTTTCTGCATTTATTGGTTGTGTGGGGCAAGGTATGTTTTGAATACTATGGCACTTGATGTCTGATATATCAGTGGAATTTGAATTCTGCGTTATTATGAGTTTCTAACATTTATGTGAATGAATTGAAGGCGAGGAAAGCGTTGAGGGCGTTGAGAGGATTGGTGAGGCTGCAGGCGCTCGTTAGAGGTCACATTGAGAGAAAGAGAACTACAGAGTGGTTGCGGAGGATGCAGGCGCTGTTGCGAGCCCAAGCAAGGGCTCGCGCTGGTCGATCCCAAGCTGTTTCTGATTCCTCCCATTTGAGGAGCAAGTCTTTACAAGCTTATTACTTGGTAAAAACATCTATTTTCATTCCAGCAATAAATTATCTCATAGCCTCTAAATCACAATCATTTATTTATTTGCTAGAGAATGAATTTCATGGCTTATGGCCTCATTTTGCTTCTGACAATTATTTATTATAGTATTAGTACCTGCATTGATTCATCTGTATGACTGAAAGAAAATCAAGTTAAGCAGAAATCTATTTAAACAGAAATAGATATTAATCAAAGACATGCAGTAAATTGGAAATTCTCACATTTATGTTTAATCTCTTCTACTTGCAGGATCCAGCAACCCCTGAAAAATCCGAACAATTGCTCCGAGTTAAGAGCAGAAAATATGACCAGTTATCGACGCTGAAGGTAGAATCGGAACTTACATTAATGTTTATGCACAACGAATGTTTCTTTTCAAAATGTGACATATATGCCCAAAACAAATGCAGAGAAATTGCTCAAACCTTGGAGTGCACCCAGTAGAGCACGACCGAACACTCTTTGAGAGGAATAGATCAGACCGCTATGTAAATGAGCAATCACAGGACAGGCAAGGATCTTATACCATATCAGATGACCAAAGAAGCGACAAGATCCTTGAAATCGACACTGGTAAACAGCACTTCACCGCCAAAAGCAGAAACCAGTTCTTCTCTTCCCAGCTTGCAGCAGATCAGTACAGTCATAGCTACTCAGCTTCAAAGGACTCAACGTCTCACCGAACTGTTCCTAGCCCATCTTCAAGTGAAGTCCAATCATCAGGACAGTTAAAACTATATCGAGAAGTGGAAGATGACCCGTTCTGCACAGCTGACAATAGCCCGCAGTTCTATTCAGCATCATCAAGGGGAGGAAGCTCGAGGAGAAGCCCGTTGACACCCTCCAAGAGTGATGGCTCGAGAAGCTTCCTCAGTGGTTACTCAGACCACCCAAACTACATGTCCTACACTGAGTCATCCAAGGCCAAGGCAAGGTCCTTAAGTGCTCCCAAACAGAGGCCTCATTTTGACAGGTCTGGTTCTTCCAAGAGGAACTCTATTCATGGATATGGGGAATCAAGATCGGGTTCACAGAAAGTTTCGGGCTTGCATGCTAACTTTACGAACAAGGCATACCCGGGATCAGGCCGATTGGATCGTCTTGGAATGCCTGTAGGACTTAGATGCTAATTGTGGTGTTTTCAGGTAGCATATAATCTGTAGCTAATTTATCTGACTATTTTGATTTTATGGAAAGGCATGTTATGTTGGGGCACTGAAAATATGGGTTAGTTATCATTTGCACAATCCGAAAGATGATAATTTTAGAAGATGAAAAGAGCAAGAGTCCAGTTTGGGCAACAAAACATGATATCTAGAAATGTTTTTTTGCACAAAGTGATCTTAAAATGTTTAGCAAACTTGAAGAGGAGGGAACAGAAGAGCTCTTGAGCAAATACACCAACAACATGGGTATGTTTAGTTTCAATGCTGAAAGAAGCTGAGAAAATCAGTCTTGCTGTCATGGAGTACTTCTTGCTCTCTCTCTTTAGCCAAAAGCAAGATCACCATCTTTGGCCTCAAAATTATTTCAAGCCAAGAGGGTTTCTTGCAAAAAAGCTAGTGGAGAAGATGGATCCAGGGCTTCTTGTCTCGTGCAGCAAAGAAATCGATACAGCACAAATTACAGAATATGCTGGATGCTCTAGAGTTGAGCTTTCTGTAGAAATTTAGGACTGTGTCTACAATCTCTTAAAAACCCAGTTTCTTTTCTCAACATCTTCAATCAAAGATTGTCACTATGTAATTAAAAGTTAAAACACAGTTCTGTTTGTATTTCAAGATGCTAACAAATATTATTACACTTGTAACCAAAACAATCACCTGTTTCATCATTATTCTGATATGAACAATCTTATAGGATTTGTCTTTCTGAGCCTTTACACAGAGGAACAACATGGGCTAGGAAAAAGTATTAACTTCCTTTACATCAAGAGGCTTGTCTAGAGTTAATTTCTTGCACTCACAAGCCATGAAAAATGAATACAAAAAGAAGAATTTGAGAGAGTATATACCTGCATAACCGCTTTATCGCCTTCTCCTTTGAACCTTCTCGACTCAGAAAGGAGTGGGAAGAGAAGTGAAGGAACATACATACACTGACATGAGAGGTCTAAATCATGGTAACTAGAATCTCTCACAATTTTCCTTTTAAAGGAACCTTCTTTGCATTCACAGGATATCCAAATTTCCAAAGGCATATGCTACTCGTCTTTGTCCGAAAAGCCACCTATAAAACCTCAATCCTCCTCCCTCCATTGTACATAACTCCATCGCGAACGAGAAATGAAATCAATAAGCGAAATGGTTGTGGGGCATCTCTCCTCTGGCAGATCAATGACGGTCTTGCTCACACGAGATTGAGATCGATTCTTGTAACGAACCGCCAAAGGAGAGTTGCCCTATAACTCTTTCAGCTTATAACATATGTCAGATCAAGGACCACCAACCATTTTTGTTTCAGACTAAGGTATGATCATAGCTCTATCAAGAATCATCAGTTTAATAAGTTGATGGATCATAGAAGTGTATTCAGTAGCTTGTTTGGTATTTGTGATATTCAAGCTGACCTATAATCACCAAGCTTTCTGCCTCAACTTGTGTATGAGGACAACAGAGCAAAGTAAAGAAAACCCAATTGCTCAGATGGTTGAAAAGTCCCACATCGCTAGCGTGAGAACACACATCATTGGATATAATCTTCGCGTGCACTAGAGAGTGTCGCCGAGCTCATTAACGCGAGCTTGTAACCGAGTGGGGCTTTGAAGTGGTTGAACATTGGAAGCACTCTTTGGGCTGGGCCTGGTGGGTTCTTATCTGGCTTGCCCGATCCAAGTAAGGAGTTGGGCCTTGGGGACTCGGCTAAAGCTGAGGTCTCATGGGCCTTAGAGTGGAGGGCACTGCGTCAGGCTGGTTTCACAGAGCAGCGAAAACTTCCCGCTCCCGTCGGTGGATGGATAACGGGCCGGTGCCTATCAGGCCCAATCAAGCCCAAGGAGTCCTTCACAATTGGACAACCACTTTATAAAAACCAGACCCATTCAAAAAAACACTTTGAATATTACACGACCAGCTTTTTTCTTCAACAGCAAGGTTTCTCTTCTTTTTCTGAACTTGCCCAACATGGAGACACGTTATTATATCTATTAACATACTTTAAATATTGTTGTAAATTAAATATTTATAAAATAGGTGTAGAGACCCCAACCCAAACTCGAACGAAAATCCCATTTCAACCCTCACCGCAACTTGATTGCTGAAAATTTCTCGACTCCAACAAATCGGGTCAAATTTGGAGCGTTTCGGTTTTCTTTAGGTAGCTTTTATATGAAAATTGAAATTTATAGTTAATGTTTTTAAACATTGTCATTTTAGAGTATTTTTACTGGGGTTAGATATATTTAAACTAATGCAGAGACTAATTTACATTGAAATTAGAGTAAAAAGTCATTTTCAATATTCATTATTTCAATAAGTTTTAATGTTTCAATTAATATTTAAATACTTATGATTATATATATATACAAACTTCAAATTCAACATAACACATAATCATCTCTACGATAAATGATGAAGTAAAATGTGAGAACATAATTAAAGAGAGGTTGAATAAACATATAAAGATACAACATTTTGTTTACGACTGTAATGTTACATAAAAATATTACACATACAACATATCTACTATAACTGATAGGATAAATATGTTTTGAGTGAGATAAAACTAAAACAAGATAAAGTATGCATATTTATGAACTTTTCTTGATCATGTTTGCATATGTATCACTAAGATTTTTCCTATTTTGTATAGCTTTGTTTTACTTCTTCTTTCTTGATTTAGATTTCTCAAGCCAAAGAACTAATATGAAAAAAAGAAATGCAACATCATTCATTCCAGTTATTAGGCTGTTGCATAGAATCATCCCAAGTGGATGTTTTAAGGCCCTAAAAGAAGAAAAATATCATTCACATAAATCTAAACCCTTTTGCTTCATCTTTGTCAAGTCCATCATCAATTAATTTAGAAGAAAATATAATTGGTTAATCAGATCTCGACTACGAGCGATCTATATATTGGTAGAAATACATCAAAAGAACGAAAGAAGAAAAACATAAAAAGGTATGGCCATCACATTGTTTGTGATAAATTACTATAAGAGAGAAGAGAAGTGGAGTTAAAAAATATGAATACCTATGAAAAAATTACATGTTCAAGATGAATAAAGACACTACGGTGATCGAGAAAGACTTCTCTTGAATTAACAAATGTTTGAACTCAAAAGATAACAAGAAAAAGAGGGAATAATTGCAATTGATACTAGCAACATGTTAGAATTACAAGCAAAATATTATGAGAGTCTACAAATGAGCATTCTTAACAAAAGATGTATATCCCACAAAATGTTGTACAAGATTCGATTGAGTTTGTTTTTCTTTCATTAAACGACATGCTTTATAGAACTATGAAGTTCAACTGTTGGCCCACGTGACATGCATACCGATTGAGCTTCTCCCACTATATTATAGTTTAAATCTTATGAACTTACATTAGAGCGTACTATTGACTCAAAAGAGAAGTATTTAAAGTTTAAGTTCCAATGTGTATATAATTTTCATTGTAATTTTTCAATGTTGAACTTTAAACTCACACGTGAACATAGCAATCTATCCCTTCACATTGAGTCTAATCACATCGGTTTGACCCTCCCTAATTCCCATACATTTTACTTATTCAACTCAATCCCACAAAGGCCCTTTTTATTATATTCGAGTCTCATCACGAGAGGAGACGACCATGTCCCAGTTTTACCAATCATATGAGAGTACTCGACCCTCTTTACTAGAAGAGTTTTCACCATACCAAGCCTATGATACCATGTTAGGGATGGCAACGGGGCGGATTTTGCAATCCCCGTCCCTGTCCCTGTGAGAATCGGATCGGGGATTCCTCGTTTCGAACGGGGATTCCCCGTTTCGAACGGGGATGAAAATTCCCCCTCGAATTCAGGGATTCCCCATTTTCCATTTCCAACCCAAAAAATGTTTTAAAAAAATATTTTTTTAATAAAATATATATTAAATATTATTATTTTAATAAAAATATAAACTTAAAATATTGTTTATTCATTAAACACGTATTATAAAATAGTATTTCAATAAAAATATATTATTTTTATTAAATATACATTTAAAATATTCATATCTTTAATTTTAAAAAGTATATTTTTAATATATTGGGGCGGTGATACCTCACCCCGTCCCCGCCCCGTTTCCGTTCGGATTCGGAGATCCCCGTTCAATACGGGGAATATTGTCATCTCTACATGGTGGGGAGGTTTGAAACTTACTAAGGAAGCCTACATACACACATTAGAGTACACATTTGACCAAAAAAACTAGTATTTCAGGTCTAGAGTTCAATGTGTATGTCAAGTTTTCATTAACCAAGTATTCTTCTGATGTGGGAGTTTGAACTCACACGCAGACCTAACAATCTCCTGCTCCACATTGAGTCATATCACATCGGGCTGGCTCCTCTTAAACCAAACTTTTTACCTTGGTCTACTCAATCTCACAAGAGTCATTTTCATTATATTTAAGCCTCCACGAGAGAATAGGAGAATACCCAACCCACTTTACTATGCGAATTGTTATCGAACCAAGCCCTTGATACCACCGTCGAAGAGATCCAAGCCTTACCCAAGTAGAGCGCTCAAGGAAGCTCATACGCACATTAGATCCCACATTTGACTCAAGAGACTAGCATTTCAGATTTATGGTCAAATGCTTATATTACCACTCCTCACATCTTGTAATCTTCCGATGTGAGACTTTGAACTCACATGTAAACATAACATTCGGATCAAGTATCGGTATACTTGTATCCTATCAGACCCGTACCCTGTTACATTAATTATTTTAAAAATAAAACCCTACCGATCCTACATGTACACGTTACACTTTATCCTTGTTATGTTTAGGAGGTTGAGTTTTAAACTGTATTATTTTTCAATTGAAAACTGTATGGTGTTTGGTAAATTGCATGCACGACTCCATTATGTTTTTCTATTTATTTATACATTTATCATCCCTAACTTTACATGTCGGCATTTTCACGAGACAAACATGACATCATGAACCTGAACCATGTGTTGATGGAAGATCCTATCCCCACCTTTACTCCTTAATTTCTTATCAATTACCACAAGTCTATATCAATAAAATAATATTAAAAAAAACATATCATTGACAGATAATACGAAAAAAAACAACATTAAATTTCCCTTCCCGAATAGAGCAGCCATTGGAACTTTGAACGGCCAACAATACATTTCACACTATTAATTAAAAACGGAATTTAAAACAAAACAAAAGTAAATAAATAAATAAATGAAACGGAATTTATCACAATTAAAGCATAAATAAATGAGTGTAATTAGTAATTAGTGAGTTTCGATATGTGATTAACTGGTGGATCATGTAGTGGGACCCACTCCCAAACAAGACACATCACAAATCGTTACAGGAAACGTAATCACTGTACGGGACCTCACCTGAGAGAGAGAGGGAAGAGAAGACACAAGAAAGCAGATATCCATTTTCCTTTCGTCATCTACATCATCAATTTCAATTTTGACCTCCAAATCTCCATCTCCGAACTGATTCTTGATCATCTTCGCATGGACTGATCCGATTCGAATCGAATCGCAGAGCTAGGGTTTCCGAGAATGTCAGCGACAGACGCCGCGGCGGCGACGACGGAGAGGTCTCCGGGCGGATCTCCCGACGGAATCGTCGACACGACGCCGTTGCTCGCGAACTCCGGCGGGTCCAGCCCGGGGCGGCGGCTGGGGGGGAGGCAGGGCCTGCGCGACGCCGCGCGGTTCCTCCGGCGGGCGAGCAGCCGGAGGATGATGCGAGAGCCGTCGATGCTGGTGCGAGAGACGGCGGCGGAGCAGCTGGAGGAGAGGCAGAGCGACTGGGCGTACTCGAAGCCGGTGGTGATTCTTGATATTATATGGAACTTTGCTTTTGTGGCGGCCGCTGCGGCGGTGCTGGTCGTGAGCCGGGGCGAGTCGCCGACGATGCCGCTGAGGCTGTGGGTCGTGGGCTATGCGGCGCAGTGCGTGCTGCATATGGTGTGTGTTCTTGTGGAGTTCAGGAGGAGGAGGCAGCGTCAGGTGGAGTACAATTCTGGGGATGAGGGAGTGGGGAGTGGTGAGAATTTGAGTTCGGGTTCGAGGGATGAGTCGGGGCAGTACGTGACGCTGTCTCAAATCGAAGAGGAGGGTACAAGGTATTGTTCAATCAAAGTTTTAGAGCAATTCATCTTGTGAAATTTATGTTTCTGGTGTGGTTATATGCATAATTACAGGCTATATACATGTTTTTGTATCAGTGGAACATTCAATCTTGTTTTTATATACATGTTCTTGTTGGCATTTAATAACTATACTTGTATTTGCTCGGTAAATTCAAGTTAACAAAAAAACAGAAGAGTATGGAGTAGGATAAATCGTGAAGTTTAGGTTTATGTCAGTCTAGTTTTTTAATGTTCGTGATAGTTTTTAGCATCTTAAGGTGTGATTTTATCCTAATTGGTGGTTTTGCTGGTTGTGAATATTTCAATTGTCTTGTTACTTGTTAGATGATAATTTACTTAATTGGGGATTCCGTTTCATTTCTAAGAGGAGTGTTCCTTTGTGAATCTTTATTAAAGTCAGCAAATGACATTTTTTATACGTGGTTAGTTTCAAAAGCTTATCTGTTTCATTTTGATTTATCACTTATGACGGTGAACTAAAATTGTTCATTTAGTTTTTCTCTTTTCCACCAAACATTTTTTCCCACAAACCAAGTTTGATTAGTTAAAGGATTTTGTTTTTTGTGTAAGTGACCTCTTTTTCTTCTTTCTTTCCTTTTTAATAAGTTCTTGGCATCAAGGATATGGAGAAACTGCTATCCTGTAATCTTTTGTGTTTAAACGGAGTGTTCTTGGTTTACTTAGTGAAGATCACATATCATGTTGGATTTATCTATCTTCTCATCATTTTACTTCATCTGCTCAGCAGTATTACCAAACATCTGGAATCTGCAAATACTATGTTTTCAATCCTCTGCAATCCTGTAATCTTTTGTGTTTTAACGGAGTGTTCTTGGTTTACTTACAAGTTTAGTGAAGATCACATATCATGTTGGATTTATTAATCTTCTCATCATTTTTACTTCATCTGCTCAGCAGTATTGCCAAACATCTGGAATCTGCAAATACTATGTTTTCATTTATTTGGTGGATCATTGGCTTCTACTGGGTATCAGCAGGTGGCCAGGTTTTGGCACGTTCCTCCCCCCAGCTTTACTGGTTTGTTCTGATTCCTTACTTCCATAACTTGAAGTTATAATTGAAACATAATTTGCAACCCCATCTTAACATATTCAATGTGTTTGGCGTGCAGGCTTTGTATAGTTTTCTTGGGGTTTGATGTGTTCTTTGTTGTTTTCTGCATTGCCCTGGCATGCGTTATTGGCATCGCTGTCTGTTGCTGTCTTCCGTGTATAATTGCAATATTGTATGCTGTGGCAGATCAGGTAGTTCCTTTATCCCGCTTCATGGCATGCTATTAATCTATTTTTATGATGTTTTGAGATATAATCATTATCATGCTGTTTACTACTGGGTATAGCCAAAGAGTACTCACTTGTTTTGTTTCATATAAAAGAAACAAATTCATTAAGCAAGGTTGTCAGACAACATAATACTCTGCAGTTCAATAGGGTCATCATCCCCCATGAACTCGTGCTCAGCTTACAAATAAGCTCCCCTAGCAAAATAATGACCAGCCTTATTTGCTGATCGCTTACAAAACACAGACACAGCATTTATGCAAGGGCCAAGTGGAGCCATCTACCTTTCTGAGTTGTTAAAAAAAGTTTGCTTTGCTGAAAGTTAGACAAAAGAGCTGGATCATAATTTCAAAGTGTTTATCTCCTTAATATATGGTTATCGTTTATTCCTTTTCTTATGTTTCTTTAACTATATGTTCATCTTGACATTCCTTTATCTGTCTTTATCTCTTAAGTTGTCTATTGCTTATAAATGAATCAAAGTCTTAGTTAGATATGACATAACAATCATCAAAGAATGGTCATAAGTGGTGTAAAACTGAAAACTTATTAATTTCATTATGTACAATGCACACGTTTATAGGTACAAGAGTCAAAACCTAATGTGATACAAACATTATAATATATAGACGAATCCTAACTGATTATTTAAACTGGTTTATCTGATCTCTATTTCCAACCAGTAGAAACTAGTAAAAGGTAAACTTCTCTTGAAAAATTGTGGAAATAGCGTACCAAGTTTTTATGCTTGGTTCTGTTTGCAAAAGGTAAAGTTCTATCGAGAAATTGGAGAAAGGCATTAAGTGTTTCTTGAACAGTCTTTGTGTTCGAAGCTGAAGTAATGAGGTTAAATTCACGGGACATAAAGCAACTGAATTTAAGTTATGAATTTGAAGTTATGAAATGTCATGATATCGTGCCTTCCTTCTGTCAATCTGCGAAGTAATATTTGTGATTTTATGTATACTGTGACTGTTACCCATCATTCAGTTTCTTAGAGAGCAAAAATTAGTGTAATTTAGTCAAAATTTCACAGTTGGTTGCTAAAATGAACTTGTTGCCGATTCATATTTTCAATCTCAAGTTTGTGCCTCAGCATATTTGATAAAATGTTTATGAAGAGGACATGTATATGGCTATTGGTTTTTATTTAAAGCTAATGCCAAATATTTTGGTTTCCTCATATATGTTTCTGGGTTTTGAAAAATTCTATTTTACGAATTGACATCTTGCCTGCTGCATTCCTTTGTGACTAAAGCAGGAAGGAGCCTCCAAGGAAGACATTGATCAGCTTTCAAAATTTAAATTCAGGCGGACCGGAAATGACGAGAAAGTTACGGGCGACACACAAGAACCTGTGGGAGGAATGATGACTGAATGTGGCACGGATTCACCTATTGAACACGCTCTCTCCCAAGAGGATGCGGTACAAATTTAGTCTTAGTTTGTGTTCATTCAATTTGCTTTCCTGTCCTCCTTTCACGTCTTCCTTTTCTGACTTCGGTATCTACTGATTACATGCAATTCCCCTGAAAATAACAGAAACAGCATATAATTCCCCAAAAGTATCATAACAAAGCTTGTGTCCATCTAAGAATAATTGTACATCTATAGTGACACTCATGATCAATTGTAGGAGTGTTGCATTTGCCTTTCTGCTTACGAAGACGGAGTGGAGTTGAGGGAGCTTCCTTGTGGTCACCATTTCCACTGTACCTGCGTAGACAAGTGGCTGTACATCAATGCGACTTGTCCCCTCTGCAAGTACAACATTTTGAAGAGCAGCAACAATCAAGAGGAAGTGTAGACGACAATCCAAGAACCGTGCACGGTCTGCTACTCTAGGCCTCTGCACCCTTATGAAGCACATCGTTTCAATAGACTCACTCAGCACAAACTTTTCTCTATTGCTATTCTTGTTGTAGTCGTGACTCGTTCCTATTGTTGTAGCAACATTTGCAGAGGTGACATGTTTGTTTTTGCCCTGGCTTCTCCAAGTGCTCGTGTATATCCGTATTGTCTGAAGCACTTCCAACTCTGTGTATCTCTCCAAAACAAGCGATTGCTTTTGCCTGCTCTGACATTTTATCCTCGTATTTATTACTATGATTGTTGAAATAAATTCATACATAAACTTAAACCTCTATTTTTGATTCCTTTCCATTTTACCATTAACAATTGGCAGATCCTGTAATTGTAGGTGGACAAGTGCATTCAATGCCTTAAATGACAAAGATGTGATTCTTTATTCTATTTTTCGTATGTGAATGGAAGCAAACGGGTGTATGAGAAAGACAGAATAAAGAAACGACATTCACATTTGATTGATTAAGTCAAAATCACATTCGTTTTGATTTGATTATGAGAAAATTAACAACATCATGATCTTTTTCAAATCTCAAAACTTCATTGAAACAAATTGAACTATTTTAACTGCGTAATGACATTTTCGTCTTTCTACCTAACGAGTTCACTTGACATGATCCTCAGCGAATTTAAGTATTTAAGGTTACATGATGAATCCATGACTCTACCTCAGTGAAATCGAATGTCGAAAGTCGATTATGCCCCTGGGCAGCGGGTTGACTAGAACGACAAGGATGCGCACGGCTATAAATGTTCTGTAATTTACACGGGCATCGGAGGGTAAAATAGGAAAACGATTTTCCGCCGAGCTTGCCTCTTTACTCACGACTTTTCGCGCTTTTCCCTACTTTCTTCTTCTGCTGCTGCAAAAATGATGAGAGGCGCAACCGAAGATTCGATTTCTCAAATATTCAATTTAATTCCTCTCCGGCGTCTCTGAGCTGTCTCCAGCAAGTCTCTGGAGCCTTTGAGTTTCTGCGAATCTCCGCTCGGCTCTGTCGATTTCTCCGTCAATTCTTTGAAGTTCGAATTCTTTTTTTTTGGCTCTTGTTCGGTTATGGAGGAGCCTCCCTTGTTGCAGAGGTACCGCCGCGATCGCCGCAAGCTCTTCGAGTTCCTCTTGTCTTCTGGTTGCATCAAGCAGCTCCAGACTCCCTCCGGCCCCACCGCCGCGCTCTCCGCCGCTGATTTTGACTGTTTCAGCGCCGATTATGTTATTGAATGCGTCAAATCCGGTGAGTAGGCTCTCGTTTCCACTCCTGTTTGGATGCTGAGGAAATGAAATTTTATTGATCTCTGCTTAATTGAGCTACATATCCTCCTGGCTGACTTGAGTTGGACTGGTTCGAAATTTTGTTTATTCGTTATCAGTTTCTGTCGCAATGGTTGTTGGTGATTGATGCTATTTTCTGGTGATTGTTTATGCTTTTCAGGTGGAGGAGTGGTGGATGTTTCAGAAGCGAGAAAGAGATACCAGAACGAATCAGATTTTCCGTCAATGGTAATGTGTGGTCTCTAAGGTTTCAATTAGCAGCTGAGCGATTTTCCCCTTTTTCTTAGATCCGTTGTTAATGATTTTCACAGTGCCTAGAACTAGTTGAGTTGTTAAGTACTCCATGTAATTTCCAAGTAGTTGTTTATGATTTGCATGGGGCCTAGAACTAGTTGAGTTATTAAGTACTCCATGTAATTGCCGAGTTATTGTCCATTTACTTTTATTGCAGGTTCATTCTGAATCGGGGAATTCGTATTTTGTTGTCACTGATCCGGAGTCGGCTGGATCTCCTCCTCGCCGTGCTCCTCCCCCGGTTTATACAAACGGGACAGCCGAGAGCGCATCGTGTTCATCTAGTCAGCAAGATCCTTCTATTTCTATGAATGTGCCAACGTATAAAGAGTCAACGTCTATGGTGGATGTGGAGAGTCTGGACATCGGATTGCCCAGCCTGAAGACAGGTATCTATTAAACATAGCTTTCTTTGTTTATATGCTGAAAAATATGTTTTGGAATCAATGTTCTACAGATATATGTACAGCTCATGCATTTCATTTGTTGTTTTATGTGTTTATTCTTTTGGTCGTTTTTAGTTGGAGTCATTAAGTAAGCTGATACATAGCTTTAGTATTTTTGAAGGATTGTCGGATGATGACTTGCGGGGCGCAGCGTACGAAGTACTGCTTGCTTCCATGTTCTTTGCTGGGTAATATCTCACCCTGTTTGAATTCAGATATTGACTATTTTATAATATTTACTGAAGCATCTAAATGCCCTGATTATATGAACTCAATGTCTTTTTTCTTCTCTCATTATTTTTTGCTTGTTCCCTCTATGCTTTGACAGGGTTGAGATAAATGCAGTACCAGATAGGAAGAGAGAAAAGAATTTTAAGTTTTTATCGAGATTGAAGAGTAAAAAAGAGGCCGTACATATGCAGCAATCTCATTCTCTTGGAAAACATTCAGAGCTCATCAGAACCATTCGCATTCAGATGCAGGCAAGCCACTATTTTTATTCATTATTTCATGATTATTTTGGATATTTTAAATAAATTTCTATTATGAACTCAGAAGCAAAAAATTCCATCATAAGCTCCTATAATTTTGGACTTCAAAGTATGTAGATTTGGTAAATAAGAGACGCTGTTTCATAGAGAAAGCATATTTGTTATGTTTCTTGGTAGAGTGTCTTCATGTTGCTCAGTTGCTCTACCGGAATATAAGCTAATAGTTAGATACTGCATGAAGAATTCTTCATCTGGTTCAAGCAAATGACACTTCATGTGAATTTAGTTGTTTCCATGTTGATTTGTTTAATCAAACTTCAATTATGAGCTTTGGCAGCACTGGCATTTTGATTTGTCTTATCACATTGTCCTCTCAGCATGTTTAATGCTTACTGGAATATGAACTCTGGTTGGTATTCAACATTTGTTCTTTGTTCGAGCAATGCTACAAATAGATGAGTTGAAAAGAGATAGCCTCTGTTTACTTTAGTTGGTGATCATTGTTCAGTAAATTGTTTATTGTTTACTAGATTTCAGAATCAATGGATGCATGCATTAGAAAAGGGTTGGTGCAGTTAGCAGCAGCAAGTAGAATGAATGGACAGATTGATGTTCCCCAGCTCTCATTGGGATTACTGATTGGCATTAACAAGTCTGATTTCTTTAGTGAGAAGGCTTATAAGCAATGGAAGAGTAGACAGGTAATGATCACATTGGGTATTTTTTAAAGTCTTTTCCACTAGAAATCTCGATAAACTAATTTATTTGTTTGACTCATGTGTATAGTTTGGCATGAAGAACTTGAGTTTTTATTGCGTTTCATGTATTATTCAGGTGTTGCAATTAGGTGTCAGCACAGAAAATATTACTTATTCTACGTAGGTATTAATATAAGGAAAAGTCAGTAGAGTGATGAACACCCTGGGCACCCTTATTTTTGCTGGATTTGCAGTTTGTTTATTGAATTTATAACAAGTCAGTGGAGTGATTGATAGGAGTGGGTGTTATTTAGCCTTCTCTGCCAGGCTACATCCAAATTTTGGCCTCATAATAGAACTTATTTGATTGGATCAACATAACCTAACTATGTAATGATAATATAAAGCTGAATTTAGCTTCCACAATATTGGCTGGCCTGGGCATGGGTTCTTTTATTTAGTCCTGGTATAAATTTAAGGCGCGAACACTTCAGATTGTCTTTAGCCTCCCAGCATTGCAGACCAATTAGTCAAGTATACAGTCCCATGCTGCATATTAATTTGTAGCTGCTTGGACTGATTGATTTAGAGGTTCACAACATATGTTTGAGAACAAATCTGCTCATAAGTTACTTACAGTGCATTATATAAGATGTATTTTAGATATTTAAGTAGTTTATTCAAGTCAGGATTCTGGAATGTGTGTGGGACTATAGTGATACTACTGCTTGCAATAATCATCGCAGGCAAATATTGTAGAAGAACTTCTCTGTTCTAATACCAATCTTGTAACAACTGAAGAGTTAGCTGTGAGAAGTTCTCTTTCAAAGATCCTAGATGTCAAGGTATGCTACCAATTCCCTTACTATCCTTTAGAATATATAGTCTTGATGTTTCTAAATGTCAACTGTAATCTAATGTAGATAGGTTTGGTTGTTATAGGAATGGGATGTTATATCTTCTTCAAGACGGGCAGAGGTTGTATCAGCCATCAGACAGATTGCTACAAAGTTGTCGTCACTGCCCGGGCACTTTGGTATAAGAAATGAAACCTATTATTGGACTGCTGGTTATCACTTGAACGTTAGACTTTATCAGAAAATCCTTTTTGGTCTGTTTGACATTCTAGATGAGGGCCAGCTCATATTGGTATGTGTTTCTATTATTTTTCAGTTTTCAGGTAAGCTTTGCCTGTTCTATGTTCTGGTAGTTGGTTTTTGCGTGTTGTTCAGTTTTGTTATGTCTAAACTTCACAGGAAGCTGATGAGGTTCTGATGCTTATCACACTGACCTGGTCTACATTAGGCATCACTCAGAAAATGCATAATGCAATATATGGATGGATTCTGTTTCAACAGGTATATTTCATCAAACAATCACATTCATAAGTTCTTTTGCTATATGTTATTCTATCTGAATTCTTCAATCATTTATTGTTTTGGGTAAGTAAAATGCAGAGTAATAATGGAATACAATATTTTTCTTTTTTACGAACTGGTTGGATCCTTATATAGACAGAATAGTGTATTGTCTTTATTTGTTGCTGTTTAGGTCCATCTTGGGGATTGTAGGAGTTGGGGAAAATGCACATCTTGAGGAATTCTATTGTAGGGTGAATATGGGGTCCATGGAAGCTGCTCAGTCTGAGTTTTCCAAAATAGCTTGAATAGGCTAGGCTAGTGAGACTGGTTGGGGGAACACAGTTGTGGTTTAATTTGGATGGTTTAACTTGATTTTGGCATATCTAGATCAGAATTCCAGGAGAAGGAACACAAATTTAAGAGAGAATTCAAATTTGTGTGCATTATAACCATGGAGTTGATATACAGTTTAAATCACACGACTTTTTTTACCTGGATTAAAATAAAAAAAATGATTTAGTTGATGTCCATTGCTAATGCTTACCAACTATGCCTTCATTAATATATGAATGACTAAACATATAATATTTAGTATATCATATAATCAATATAATATCCTGCTACTTTTTAATCGATTCTGAATTGATTTTCCCTATTGAAGTTTGTTGAGACAGATCAGGCCACGCTATTGGAACAAGCATTTCTTGAGTTGCAGAAGGTTTTATATGATGAAAATGAACACGGGGTGGAAGGCAAATATATGAAAAGTCTAGTATGCTCAAGGAAATGCAATGGAAGTGAAACTAAGTTACGTTTGATCCAGGCTATTTTCTTTTCTATAAGCGGCTGGTGTGATGCTAGACTAGAAGACTATCATCTGCATTTTAGTCAGGTTATTTGTTGCCTTTAATTATTTTGTTATATCGTCCCATACTCCCATAATCACAAATTAAGTGGTAGCCAAAATGTCAGAGATCTTTCCAGAGTTCTCAACATAATTGTCTTTACTCGGTTACTCCTTCATGTGTATATTCAATGGTTACACTGTTCAATATATTTACCTCTTTCAAGCAGCCCTGTCTTATATAGTTATTATTTTCTCAGAAACCAAGTAACTTCAGGAGAGTGCTGAACTTGTTATCAGCGGTTGGGGTTCTTATCTCTGATGATTCTGGTGAAATTAAGGTTAGTTTTGGATAAGTGCAAGTCATGGATAAACATAAGCAACTAAGGGAGCTATCTTCCTTCATGACATAATATACCTTTTAACATATGCTTGTTTGATTTTGAACCTTTATCATAGTTAATTTCACATGTTTTATTTATTTATTTTGATTAATAGAGGGAATCTTCTCAACTTTGCTTCATTAACTTGGAGCAAGTAAAACTTCTGTTATATCTCTTAGTCCTCAGGGAGGAGTCTTTAATTGGCTTGAAAATTCAGCACTGATGCTTCCTGATTTTGATTATAACATGGTGTGGGGCTATTGAACGAGGACACTAGAAATAAGAAAACCAAAACTGAAAAAGTAAAAATAAGAAAACCCATATTGAGGAGCTGGGGTTTTTCTAATTAGGAGGAAGGAAATGTACTTAGTTGAAATGGTTTGTGTTCAGCTAGCTTTCTGTTCTCCCTTCTTTCATAAGTAGGTGCCTTTTCATCCCCTTACTCCCTGTAAGTTGATATTTTCTAACAATTAGCATGCATAGAGGAAGAGAAATTTTAGTAATGCTGTTTTTTGAGAGAAGTATTTGATTTTACTGATTTCTTGAGCAAAGAGGTTACTACTGAATTTCATCTATTTAGTAGCACAACAAATGAGTTGCTTATGTTATCATTATATTTCCATCAGTTTTCAGCCTAAAGCTCTTCATCAATGCAGTTAACTAAATTGAATATTCTGGATGATCATGTTACAAGAAAATTCAAAATGTACGTGGAGAAATCTGTTGGAGCTGCATGCAGGAGGGTGGGTCACACTTATAGTTCACCTTTACATTTTTGGTTTACTTGCCTGAATGCTCTTATTATATGTACTTGATGTATACTATTTCTAGGTGACAGATACCATGGATCTAGAATCTAAACTAGCAAAGACACATCCTTTGGCTCTACTTGCAAATGAATTAATATTGATTGCCAAGAGAGAGTTCGATCTGTTTCGCCCCGTTCTAGATCAATGGTGTCCTGAGTCTGGGATGATTTCAGCAAAGTTATTGCATCAGTTCTATAGAGAAAGACTGGTTTGTACCTAATGTTTTTTGTCTCACTTGAATTGCTGTATCCTAACTGATCTGGTGTGCAATTACTTTTGTGGATGACAATATGCAGAAACCATTTATGAATGAAGTTTCATGTCTTTCGGAAGATGTTAGATCCGTGTTTCCAGCTGCATATATGTTGGATCATGAACTGTCTAAATTTCATGCATCTGCTCTTGAAGAGTCTAAAAATAGTTCGTGTTACTCTTTTAACCAAGGCCTTGACCACTACCAGGTTAGTCTATGATGATTTGGTGTTGCGTGATTTTCATGATATTCCACTATTAGAGCATCTCCAATGGTATGTTATATTTAACATAAAATTTCTGCTATATGTTATTTTTTAGCATCCATATGCTATTTCATTCCAACCATATATGTTATATGCTATATGCCATTTTAATATTTTAATGATAAACACAATGAAATATATTATTTTATTGTATCATTATGATTATTTTATTTGGTTAATTGGTAAAAGTAACATTTAGATGATAAACTAGTAATAAAATAATACCTTTTTCTTGGAGAGGCAAATGACATATGCTACAATTTCATGCCAAATGTGCCATGGAAATATAGCATATGCCAAAATAGCATAGCACATAGCATTTTGTTGGAGTTGATATAGCATATTTTGCATTGGAGAGACAAATATATCATGAGTTGGAGATGGTCTTAGTCTACATAAAATTCTGTGCTGTGTAAAAAAAGTTGTTAATTTTTTTATTTAGCTAGCTAGGAAGCTAGTCTACAGCTTATCTCCATCTTCTCACACATAGTGTTGCGAACTTTTTCCTCCTCCTAATGATTTTGTCACAAATCTATCATGTCATTAACATCTATCGGTTTTCCTTTGTTAAAATAATATGCTTACTCTTTTATAATGATTATAAATAATAGAGTTTAGGAAATTGGAAGTTTTAAACCTAATTATATTAGATCAGTGTATTTTGGATGTTTTCTGATTCTATATTAAGAACCCCATAGGAACTAATATGGATCTAGGCAGTCATGTCATGTCTGACAGTTAAGGAGGATGGAGCTCATCTGTTCACCATAGTCATTCCATGATCTTATTGCAGGATGTGTTTCAATTATTTCTTAAACTATGGGAACCTCATCAGCTCTTACCATGATGTCCGTTTTTGGGCTAAATTTAAGAAATGATATATATGGAGCTCAGACCTAAAAACTGTAGAATTTAGTACTTGCATTGCTACATATTCTAACTTGTACAATACTCTGTTTGCTAGGGATATATAATTATTAATAACAAGTTAACACTTGAGTTATCAATTTTTCTTCCGCGCAGATTGAAGAAGCATCTAGACCAATTATTCTTGAGTGGGTGATAGCTCAGCACAAACGCATCTTGGAATGGACTGGTCGTACATTTGATCTGGAGGTTGTTGATGTTATTTTAAAGTGAAGTATTTTATGAGCAGAGCCGAGTATTGGAAAACATTGATGAAAAAAGAAAACTGCATTTCATAACTACACACCGTTTGGCATCACATTTAGTGCATTGCAATATTAATTTTGTATATTATCTTTTTTGAGCACATGCAGGGTTGGGAGCCTTTATCATCTCAGCAAAGACAAGCAAAGTCAATTATCGAAGTATTTAGGATTATAGAGGAGGTATATCTTTAAATGTTGTGCCCATTGTTTGGTTTTTCTGGTTACATGGCTTATATTATATCCTTGCAGACCAACCCTTAGATACTATGGCTTCATAGAATTTTCTGAACTGAGCTTCTTGTGTGAAAGTTCTCATTTACATTTGGAGATATCACTCTTCTTGTTTCTGTGATTTTTTTATTTTGTTAGCAAAGGTTGAATCGGAGAAAACCTTAAATATGTCCTCTCAGTTGTTTCTACATTTCCCTTATATTTTATGATCTGATTATTTATTGATTTATATACATCCTAAAAAAGACTTGTCTTCCTGTCTCGTTCCATAAATCTTATGTCAAATTTTACTTGCAGACCGTGGATCAATTATTTGGCTTGAATCTCCCTATGGATGCCACACATTTACAAGCTCTACTATCTATAGTTTTCCACAGTCTGGACGTGTATTTGCAGAAATTGCTCAGCCATTTAGGTATGGTTTGTTCATTTTACCAGCTAAATTAAGATGGGATATTCCTTATTTTCTCTTGTTGAGTTTCACCTGTATGGCTGACAAAACACAAACCAGACTATCAGTCATTGCTTAGCCCAGTTGTATTATCAGCTAAGAGATTAGGACTGGATTCTTCTCTTACATTGTTCTTAAATTCACCTGATAAAAAGTAGCTTTGATGTACGATTGAAAACACTGAATCCTGGCATTTGCTTAGTTAAGTTGAGCTGTTTGGTGGGGCTCAGTGGCCATTTGGAGTGTAGGTAATTGTGTTTTATTCTTGTCATGGAATTTTGAGTGTAGGCTTGTGGTAGATACATTGTATCACGCCATTCTCACAGCTCAGAGACCAGGTAAATATCATGCCGTCTGTGACATCCTTGACCTTATGACTGGTGGATCTGAAGCAGATTTCTACTCAATCATCTTCAGTGAAGAAACTGATGCACTATGAATTGATGAGCATATTTGTGTTCCTGATTGTCAGGCCTAGTTTTTCTTATGACCCATAAACTTTCTGCTTGGCTCTTATATTCAACATGATATAGTGTGTTAATACTAATAGAGAAAAAGTTTATGTACTTCCAAATTATTTTTAATTGACGTGCATTTTTCTATTCAGACTGCTAAGGATATATACTTTGATATTGCAGTTGAGAAGACTCATCTATATCCTCCAAAACCTCCTCTAACTCGATATAAGGATGAGGCAGTAATTCCAATTGTCAAAAAGAAGTTGCTTGAGGGAATGGTTTTGGATGACAATGTGAAAAATAAGTTAAATGAAATGACAGCATCCAAAATTTGCATCAGATTGAACACTCTTCAAGTGAGTTCATCCCCTGCTTTATTTATTTATGTTGGTCACATGTTCTCATTTGCTAATTTTGCAGGTTCAAATGTCTCTAGAAAAGTGTTATATTTTCCTTATAAGTTTTCTTTATTAAACCAAGTATTTAAAGCTATAGGCATCTATATCAAATAAATATGAGAGGATCATATGAATTGAATTTTCAGGTATGATTTATGTAGTATATGTTTTAAATTTTGATGAAAGTTATTTTTTAATTTGTTATGTGAAAACTAAAGTTCTCAAAGAAGCTTTTTCATCTGTTCCTAACCTGCTTAGTTGAACATGTTTCTATTTCTATTCTCTATGATGTGTTGATTTCTTTTTATTAAACACTACATTTTTCTTTTTCCTCATTCCAAATAAGTTTTGGTTACGTATCTGTGGATCAGTGGATGTGTTCTAAGTTAATTCAGTGTCATATTTTCTTTTGTAACTATTGCAGTATATTCTGAAACAAATTGGCACACTGGAAAATAGCATAAGGAAACACTGGGAACTTGTCCAACCTTCTGGTAGTCAAAGGCATGGTAAGTTCTATGGGTGGGCTGTGAATGGGAACCCTGAAACTCAATGGTTTACTTGATTCTGGGTATTTTCTACAGGAACTGATTTCAGATTTTCATCTTTATTAATTAGTTTGATTTTCTAAGATGGTACATAACTGCCGAAAAGGCTATTACACGAGGCTTACTTGTCATCATTACGTCATTCAGCTAAAGAAGAGCCTCTTGGACCTCCGGAGAGTGACTCACTTACCCACAGTGAAGCAGTCAATGAGCTTTTTCTAACTACCTTTGACTCTCTCAGAGATACGGCAATGGATGCTATCAGCAGACTTTGTGACATTATTGGTGGGTTAATGAACAACTTCATTTGCTCTGCAATTCATATTGGGAAATTGATATTTCTCAATTTCTAATCCTTTCTTTCTAGGAGCGAGAATTGTGTTTTGGGATCTGAAAGAGACATTACTGTTCGGTTTATATCGTGGGAGTGTTGAAGGTGCTCGATTGGATGGCATTCTTCCACGTGTTGATACTGTAAGATACTAAACTGGATTTCTTCCTTTATCACATGCATTTATAACAAATCTATACAACATTTCAGTTTTGGCACTGTCTCAGTGTGTGTGTTTGAGTTGATTATATTTACTGGTAGCATATTATTATTCGTGATTTTGTATATGATGTGTATTTTGGGTGTTATAAACCTAAAACTTCATGTAGGTCCTCAACCAGATATGTGGTTTGATTGATGATACACTCAGAGACCGTGTGGTATTAAGCATCTGTCGAGCATCAATGGTTTGCTCCCTTCCTCAAAATTTTCTGTTATGTCCAATTTATTTGTGGCTTTAGCTTTAGTATGCTTTATTGTTTCAGGAAGCTTTTGTCTGGGTAATGCTTGATGGAGGCCCTTCTCGTGCATTCTCTGATTCAGATATTATTCTGATGGAAGATGACCTCAATGTGTTAAAGGTTCGTGCTGTACACCAATTATCAAAAATATAACTTTGGGTTCTGTTTCATTGTTTGATTCTTGTACTTCAAATAAACTACTAAGAATATCATATTAGGACTAGAATGTTTTAACATAAAAGGCTAGAGAAAGGAAAGAGAAGATTGGAATATATAGTTATATGATTTAAGGACACGGCATATATAATTGCATGGCATATGGAATTGAATTATTTTCCTTGTTAGTGGTTGAGTATGAATGTTCACTCACACACTTTAACACATTTACTATTTAAATTACGAATAGAATACTTATCCTCTACTCCTGGGAGGATAATGCAAGGGCATACAATTTATTCCGGAGCATAGTATTTTCTAAATGAGAAAGTTTATGATTGTTTAGTTCGTGATCCCTATGTCCACTTGCTTTCACTCACGTCACTATATTGTCATTCTCATTTTATGAATGGGAAACAACATTTGCATAATAGATGGTCTGGCAATGGGGATGGGAATAAAAAAGAAGCTAAACCCTATACAGACTAATGATATCCGTTCTTATATCCAAGCCCTTATACAAACGCAGCCCTAGACTATTCAACTCACAACCAGTTAATAAAAATCATTATGTCATGAAGGTGCCATCAGCCCTCATCATCTGGGTCTCTCTGTTCTTTTTGTAATAAGCTGTGCTATATGACGTAATATAGGATTTCTTCGTTGCTAATGGAGAAGGCCTTCCGCGGTCCTTAGTCGAAGAAGAGGCAAAGTTGGCTGAGCAGATACTGAAATTATTTTCTCTTCAGGTTTGGTTGTTAACTATTGTGATTTGCGAATTAGATTATGCCCGTAGTATAAGGAAATATAAGAAATTGAAAATCTTACTATTTGTTTTCATTTTACAGACTGAAGATGTCATTCAATTGCTTATGACTGCTAGCGAGCACATCTCAGCAGGACTGGATCCTCATAAACATGGGCGCAATTGTATGGCAGATGCTCACACTTTAATGAGAGTCCTATGCCACAAGAAAGATAGAGAAGCCTCCAAGTACTTGAAAAGGCGCTATGAACTCCCAATTTCATCAGGTGATATTTCTATTTCGATTTGATTTCGTGGAATATATAGCACCCACTTCTTGGCTCTAACGATTATTTAAGACCATTCAGGCTCACAAGTTTGAATTAGAGTAACTGCTCAGATAGGGGAGTGAAACAATAAACAATTCCCATGGCTAATTATGCCACTCAATTAGTATGGCGCATTGCTCCATTTCCTTCCCTCAGAAAATAATCTAGGAATTAAATATTTTGTTCTCAATTAGATTTTACTAGCTAATCTTTTGGATTGATGAGCGAAAATGAACTATTTTCTGATATTATTGCTTTGGGTAAATTCCGCATGCCCCCCCTTAACTACAAAATCCATCTGTGAGGTGCCTTAACTATCCAAAAATCCCACTTTACCTTTTTTTGTTGACTTTTTTCAAAATTCTATTAAGTTTTTTGTGAAATGACGAAAATATCCTTGTATCTGAAAAATTAAAATAAATAAATAAAAATGATTTTGAACTTTTTTTTTCTATTTTCTCGTTGTACAAAATAAAGAATAAAAATAATATTTTAGTATTAATTTTTTATTTAAAAAAAATTATATATCAAAATTAATAAAAATAAAAAACGATGTTTAAAAGTAAATTTTTATTTTTAAATTTTTTTTATAAAAAATACTTTTTAAAAATTATTTTTACTATTAACAAAATTTTATTCTTTATTTTGTAGAACGAGAAAATTAGAAAAAAAGTTCAAAATCATTTTTATATATTTATTTTAATTTTTCAGATATAAGGATATTTTCGTCATTTCACAAAAACATAACAGAATTTTGGAAAAAGTCAACAAAAAAAGGTAAAGTGGGATTTTTGAATAGTTAAGGCACTTTACAGATTGATTTTGTAGTTAAGGGGAGGCATGTGAGACACGCTGATAGTTAAGGGGGGTCATGTGGAATTTACCCTATTACTTTTAATTCATTTATGCTCTCTGCAAAATCCACCAATCTTTGTCTCAGTTGATTGCACACTTGTATATTCCGGAAATTAATGAACTAAAACTGATACAAGCTCTGATCAGTCTTTTTCTTCTGATGCTCGTATATGCTCTATTTTATGGCAGCCGTAGATTTTATAAGCTCATCATTTTTGTTTTTATCTTTTGACAGAGTACGATGACATGCCTTCGGATGATTCAACTTTGAGATCACCTTTCTTGCCTGATATTTTTAAGCAGAGCTCCTCATTCCGTTGGACCAAGTCGGACGCAACTTTGAGATCGCCTTTCATGTCTGATATTCTTAACGGGAGCTCCTCATTCCGTTGGAATAAGGATAATTACAAGTCACTGAAGAAGAAATTTCAAGTAGCAAAATCAGGAGTTTGGAATGTGGCATGGTGACACACAGTGCTGCAAGTCGCAACATTGTGTTTTCAAGAGACGTACCATTTCGTCAAGAAGATACGTAAATGTTACAAATTGACTTGTCACTGTGATTCTCTTATAAGTTATAACACAACATTCCCGGCAGAGCAAATTTTGTGTTAATGTATAAAGTTGTGTCTGAAGAAGCCAAACTAGTTGTAAATTGAGTTAGCATGTGCACCCACTTAGACAAGATCATACCTTGAATATTAGTTTTATTGACTCTTTATTTATACTTATTTGTGTAATCGTTAAATTTTTCTATTTGTTTGTTCTCATTCATTTCTTTTGTACGATTTTCTCCTTTAATTTTAGTATGTTTTAAGGATGCATGTCAATTAAGTTAGGACATAGACTGGTATTCTTCTCTTTTTTTTTTGCCTCTATTACTTACTGTACGTGAATAGTAAATAAATAAGAGGGCTTGACACTTGTTATCTTCGGATCACTTGAGTCTAGTCTACCACTGAGTCTGCAACATAAGAGCCCTCTAGAGTGTTTGTAAATATCTGTGTTTTCATTAATTAAACTTAGTCTTCAGCGTGTGTATCTTTTGTGTAATCACTGTACTCTATTTCTCTGCTTTTCTACCTTAAACTTTAATATTTCCTTTTTGTGGCTGTACGTGTCTAGGAAATTTGGCAGATTGCATATTATTGTGTTGTTATGTTGGATAAGTTCTGACGTGTGCTATAGGGTTCGTGTGTCATGGCCTATCCAGGCGCACTAACATTTTTGTTTTTTTTAATGTATCAGTTTTAAGGTTTTGAATAACCAAAAGTGGGTTGCATGTGAATGCAAATTAGAGTCCACACGGCTGTTTCAAATCATCATAATCGGATTGCGGCGCCACGTGATGCGCCGTTGGCGAGACAGTAACGAAATATGGAAAATGCGATTCGATCCATAGCACTGAAGAGTCAAGCAAGCTAGCAAGTCAGCTTGTCCTCTTCCCGGAAATTATTCTCCTTTTCAATCACTACAATTCCTCTTCACGTGATTCACACAACACACAACCACAAAAATTAAAGTGAAGAAAAAAAACAAACTCATAATCTGGCACCAAATCAAATCAGCAACCCTTCCTTTTTTCTGAGCTGCATTATAAAAAGTAAAAATAAAACACTCTACTTACACTTCAGCATAGTCGTTTCACATTTCACTACAGGTATAAATTTTTTTTCCAGTACCTTAACTGGAAAAGTTTAAAAAAATTAATTACTATAGTAAAGTGTGAAACATAGACAGGTAAAGTAAAATATTTCAGAATACCAGCAAGCAATCAGGGCTTCGACCGTCACTGCTGCTCCCGACACGTCACGCCTCCACGTGGGACCGCGGTGACGGGCATCCCAATCACGGTCCGACACGTGTCACTCGAGAGCGACCCCTCAACCTTCACCGCGAGGTTGACGACCCCGTGGGTCCTGGCCCCGTCCCTGCCCCGCAGCCGGTAGCTGAGGTACCGGACCGCCCCCGACGGCGTCGGGAACCCGGCGTCGACGGCGGGGATCAGGCACCACCCCAGGCGGGTCTCGCCGGCGATGAGCCGCCGCGTGAAGAGCTGGAGGTGAACGGCCGGTGATCCTTGAGTGAAGAGAGAAGGGTCGAGCGGGACACGGAACCTGTCGCCCCAACGAGACTCGGAGCCGCCGCGCTCGTCGACGCGGGTGCTGTACACGTGGCACTTGTGGGGTCCGCCGCCGGCGGTGAGGGTGACGAAGGGCCTGAGGCGGCGGTGGGAGAAGGAGTTTGGGGTCTTGAGGCCCTGAGCTGAAATGACGGTGATCTCCATCATCAACATGATTGATTTCAGAATTAATGTGAACTGATTAAAGTAACAATAATTAGAGATCGATGGGCTTGAATAATATTGATCTCTATTTATTTGATGAATAAAGAAAGAAACGAGTGAGTGAGTGAGAGAGAGAGAGAGTTTTCGTGGGAGTTGCTCACATGCTGCTCTGCAGTTTCGCTGTGGAATATTAATATAAATATATTTGTGGGCGGAGACGAATACGAAACACGAACAAGGCAATAAAAATATGTACAAACTTAGTGGATGTTTCTACGAAGACTCGATCGCGTGTTCAAAGCATATATAATATACCACTATACTATATATTAGTGCCTGCGGTGACACGTTTGGCCAAAATAGCGTGTGCACTCTAATTTTCTCCTTTTGCTATTCATTTTCTTTCGTCATATCAAGAAGTATTAAATTCAATTTTATAATTTAAATATTTATTAGTCGTGATTCTATGTGCTAATAAATATTTGGGAAAATTTCACTTAACACCTCTTAAGTTTGGCCGAGTTTCACTTAACTTCAAAATCAACTTGTGAAGTCCCTTAAGTTTGAAAAAGTTTCACTTTACTCTTTTCTGTTAACTTTTTTCAAAATTCTGTTAACTTTTTTACAAAATGACGAAAATACCCTTTTATTGAAAAATTATAATAAATTAATAAAAATGATTTTTGAACTTTTTTATATAATCTTTTCATTGTATAAAATAAAGAATAAAATTCTGTTAGTGGTAAAAATAATTTTTAAAAATTTTTTCTTATAAATTTTTTTAAAAAAATTTAAAATGATTTTTAAACATCGTTTTTTTATTTTTAAATTTTTTATGAAATTTTTTTTTTTAAATTAATACTAAAATATTTTTTTATTCTTTATTTTTGTAAATAAAAATAAGAAAACAAAAAGTTGAAAATCATTTTTATTTATTATTTTTAATTTTTTTAATGAAAGGGTATTTTCGTCATTTCACAAAAAGTTAACAGAATTTTCAAAAAAGTTAACTGAAAATGGGTGAAGTGAGACTTTTGCAAACTTAGGAGACTTCACAAGTAGATTTTGAACTTAAGAGGGTTTAAGTGAAACTCGGCCATACTTAGAAGTGGCTAAGTGGAATTTTTCCTAAATATTTTTTTCAAATTATTACATTAATTCATATTCATATTTACGTTTAAATCAAATGTTTAATGTTATTAATTGAAAGTATATATAGATAATTATTTCTAATTAAATAATATAATGAGGTATCGAAAATTCATATTATTTTAATATATGTATGGAAAATGTTAATTTTAAAATAAAAGAATAAAAAAAGACTTGACTAAAAATCATATTTTCATCCCTTTGCCATTTTTTGGTTGTATGCTTTCGAAGAGCTTTGATGTGTCTCCGATGTTTCTCCGACACCGTCTTATATTGTTTCGACTCTTGTTCCAAAAGACAGTCACCAGAGAACCCCTCAACACTGTGCTACTCAAATGGAATATGTATCAAAATCTCACGTTGGAAGAATACGAGGCAAACTGATAGTTTATATACACAGTATACTCAAACCTTATACTAGACTAATGTTTTGATTCAAATGCGAACTCTAATGTGTATGTGAGCTTCGTTACAGGTCCTCCTCCATCTCACGAAACTAGTCATTTGTGTCAAAAAGTAATCTCTAACGTGTACATGTGTTTTTTATGGGTGCTCTTCTTTGGTAAAGACTCATGTTCGCCACTGACTACTCAATTTACAAACTATTATCTGAATCCGTATATCCACAACCCTAATCCACATCATTAATTTAATGCATTGCCTGTATAACTTTTAATCAAATTACGGAAAATCTTATTTGTTGGATGGTCCATATATCCAGCTAATATTAAGTAATTAACCACTAAGAACGGACATTTCAACAACTATATCTGTACATAATATAAATCAATTGCTGTATCTGAGCACCATTATTAATTATAAGAATATGTATCCGCCGAATTCAGAGAAGTTGCCATGAAAGTGTGGTACATATTCATCATATTAATTGTCGCAAGCAGACCAGTTCAAATACGAATATGCAACAACTCTTGAGTTCCAATTTAAATTCACACACACTATTTTCTTAACTTTTGGTCTAATATTCTGACTTGTTCACTTCTTGAATGCATATAAAGTCTTTGCTTCTGATGAGATAATTCATAAGCTGCTGGCTATGTCCAGTGATGAGTGTGGAAATTTACTTGAAAGTTACACTTGTCTTTTTCTATATATATCATTCCTCAATTTCTCTGAAAATTACATTATTTTATTCTAATATTTGTGATGCCCACACCACACCCAACACTGGAGCATCAGGCACACATCATATACAATTACTCACTATTTCCATTTGATGGGTCCCCTTAAAACTAAGATAAATTATATTATTACACACCAGGTTCTTAACAATTTCATTTCATTCGAGCAACTCTAACCCTAATTACTAATTAAATTGTCAAACTTATTCCTTAATAATAGTAAAATATCAAGGTTCAATCTCTATTTCTTAAAAAAAATCTCTATTTCAAGTTAACAATATTTGCTCTAAATGACATAATACAATTTTTAATAGTAAAATAATTTAAAATATATTATTTTGTTTATTTGTTATAATTATAATATTTAATAAATTATTACAATAATATGTCTTTTTAATATTTTTTAAATAAACTATTTTTTATTTCATAATTTTCATAAGTGAGTGTCATTGATTTTTAGTAGTTTAGTAAATTTTATTATTTATATCTTCGATTATGTGTAATCAATATTTTTTAATATTTTAAAATCTTTAGTCCTGAACTTTTGCGGTCTGTACCCTACGCCACAATAGGTGATTAGGGTTTCGCCGATTTGGGCGACATCTCGCGTGTCTGGGAGGGAGGAGATCTACCGCATGTTCTGGGTCGTGTAGCGGTGGGTGGCGACACCTGTGGAAGGGTCAGAGGGACAGTGGGACGGTGCGGATCTGGTGAGTCGGGTTAGGGTTGGATCTGATTTTGGGGTTGATTAGTTTGCAATGGTCAAATTGTGAGGGTATTATTTTGATATTATCTATGAGGGGAGACGGGTCTGGGAGGGGGTCATCGGTGGATGGGCAGAAAAAGTTTCGCTGAACAGTTGGGTGCGGGAATGAGGGTGATCGGGGCAGACAAATTGGGACGGGACTTATCGAAGGCAGGTATGGTTTTGGTTGGTTGGTAGATAGGTACTGGAGGGAACCACAGTTCTCTGGCGTTGGTGGGCAGATTCATGCAAGCATACTGAACTAGGGGGTCTTGGCTTTTTAGGCTTCAAATATGTCACATGAGTGTCCCATTATGATCGGTACTGGGAGGAAACGGGGGGTCTCTGGTGTCGATGGGTTGACCTAGGTAAGCCTAATGAGCTGAGAGAATTTGAATTCTTAAAGATTCACGATTCCCATATTGATTGCATGGTTGATCGAGGAAGCTGGTTTAAGGCGGTCTGTAGCAAGATCACGGGGTTTCTCCATCCGTATGAGTTGGAGGTTGTGACTATGTTTGATGCTAACTGGTTCAAGTCGATTGGTCTTCGAGGTTATCATGGAAGCCTGATTAAAGCATTCTACAACAGGATCACGAGATTTCTCCATTCGTATGAGATTGAGGTCGTGACTCTACTTGATGTTAGAAGGGTAGAGCTGAAATTTTTTAGAGGAATCATTAGCGAACGGTGTTGCGTACTATTCACTATCGCAATATGTGTTTGTCTTTCTTTTGCTCGATATCAAATGACTCACGTATTGACCAAGTTTATTTTAACTAACAATAATTAGGATTATGGTGAGGGGTCTGTCCCACTATCTGTAGATTCAGCTGTTCGGCTTTATGTCGAGTTAGTTGCTATTTAATCAATAAATTCTCTTTTCTCAATTTTTTTTAATATTTTCCAAATAACTCATTTTTATTTCATAATTTCGTAAGTGCATGTCATTGTTTTTTAATAATTTAGTAAATTTTAATATTTCTTTATATTATTTATATCTTCGATTATGTGTGATTAATAATTTAAAAACTGAAGTACCCTTCTCTTAGGGTTTGTTTCACCATAATTGGGTGAAGTCTCGCGGCGCCGATCTCCTATGAGTGTCGACGTCTACGTGGTACTGGCGGCGACGTCAGCGTGGTGCGGCGGTAGGAGCAGAGCTCTTGTGGAGGTGGATCTGGGTCTGATGGAGGCGTGGTCGGGTGGTAGATCGGGTTTTGATGGATGCGATGTCGGGTGGTTTGGGGATGGGATGAGACAGGTGAGGCTGGAGTTGCAGATGGGTCACACATGGGTGTGACGGCGGAGTATGGAGGGCTGTGAGGTTTTGCTTTTGGTTGGTTGGTAGGCCGATACTGGGAGGGAACCAGAGTTATCTGACGTCGGTGGGCAGACTCATGCAAGCATACTGAACTAGAGGGCCTCGGCTTGCTCAAGATTCAATGCATGTCTTATTGGGATCGGTATTAGAAGGAAACGGGGAGTCTCTGGCAGTGGTGGATCCAGAAAATTTCATAGGGGGGGGGGGGAATTTCATACTAAAATTTAATTAGTTAATAATATAATTAATTAATTAATAATAATAATTTTATTAATAAAATAATTACTAAAGGTATATAACAAAAATTTATTCAAGCATAATTATTTATTTATTTTAGTTGAGTTTAAATTTAACTTTATGTATATATAAATACAAAGTGAGTCGGTTTGCGAGCTTTACAAACTCTATTAGTTTGAGCTCGAGTTTGATTCGTTTATCAAACGACCCACCATTGGGCTTAATCTCTGCATAAACTCTCTTGGAATGTAATAAATGCTTGTGTAAAGTATTATGCAGCAAGATCATGAGGTTTCTCTATCTGTATGACTTGGAGGTCGTGGCTTTACATGATGTTAAACGGGTTGAGTTGAACAACTTTGAATGAATCATTAGCGAACGGTGTTGCGCACTATCTACGATCAGAACTTCTGTTTCTTGTTTTGCTCGTAATCAAATGGCTCACGATTTTTCCATATTTGTTTTAACTAACTGTACATGTGATTATGGTGAGGGATATGTCCTACTGCCTGCACCTTCAGCTGTCCAGTTTGATGTCGGGTTAGTTACTATTTAATTAATAAAATTCACTTTAATTTTGTAAAAATAATTTTAAAACTGAAGGAATAATTATTAACCATTAAAATTTTAAAACCTATGACCAAAGTTTCATTAACCAATCCATTGGTCAAGTCTTTAGTGTTTATGCCAACAATTTAACAACCCGCAAATCACGCAATAAATCAATTATAATATTATTATCTTTTAAACACATGTTATAATAAGGTATATAAGTTCCTCATGCTCGTCAAATTGTGTTAGGCTTCTTTTATCTCACCCAACTTATGATTAAAATCCACGTTACACAAATTCATTCAAAAATCATGTAAGAATATACAATAACTCGCAAAGGCACAAATTTCCTAACTTGAAAAGCTGGTGGCAACTCACTTTCTTAGAATATATTTTCAATCAACCCCCTCATAGTTTCTTTTTCTACAAGATACTCTCTTCCATTTAATCCAAAACTAGAAGATCCGAAATGGCCATTACCCATTAATTAATGTCAACGTTTCTCGGTTCACACATCAAAAACAATTGTAACAATCAATCACAACACAACAAGTGAACGTGTTCAGCAATATAACCTAAAAGAACACGAAACAAGACAACTCAACTAAATCAATGATTGCAACAAACACTCATAGACCACCCATCGTCACCATACACTTCCTTAGCCCAGCTCTTAGGCCCATTAACCGATTATGGGCCTACGAGCCCAATTCAAGAGGCTTACGTAAATAAAAGCCCATACCCCAATCTCATGTGACGTAAACAACGTAACTAACTTTGAGAAGGGAACATGCGCAATAAATGTTTCGTTCAAAACATGAAATATCGGACGCATTTAAGTTTGTAAGAAATAGAAATTAGTGCTTGAACAATGCTGTACAACTTTCTCATCTCATTCTTGACTTTCATTTTAAGCAAAAGCCAGCTTTTGAGAAACTTCCACCACCACTCTCTTATTTTCGGGCCCGCCTTCTAGAAACAACTAGAGCGTTCCTGTTCCTACTCAAAATTTACAGTTGAGGACACGCACGTGGCCCTCACGTGACTCTACACTCTCTATCTCCGATCAATCGAATCTACACTTTCGGGCCCTATGATTTTCCCAGCTCCAGCCACGCCCCATCCCGACCGTCGCGCTCCGGGCTCCCGCTCTCATCCAACGGCTCTGATTTGATCTCGGAGTCGCGCTTATGTTCCCTCCCACGCTGTTCGTCCCCCTCTTCCCTCCTCACGCGCTTTGCGCCGATCGACACCCCGAATAGTTTCGGGGTGACGTCATCGCGACCCCTCCCGTTCGCGGCGGTTTCGACGGTAGAAACCGCCGCGAACAGATCCAGCGGCCTTCCCTCCGGCGGGAGGGAAGCGGGGGAGGGGTCTGATTGTCCGGCGGCGTAGCTCGACATGAGCGAGACTATGTTGCCGTACAGTCCTCGAAGCTGGGCCAGCTCCTGGCTCAGCTGCGAGTTCTCTCTCCTCAGCCGCTCGTTCTCCTCCAGGAGCTCCGGCGCGGTGGTGCAGCTCGTGTGCCGGGGGAGCGCCGCCGCGGGCGCCGTGGCCGGCGACGAGTTCGATGAGATCACCTGCTCGTCGCCGGAGTTCCCCGGCGACAGAGCGACGGGAACCGCCGCGACCGCCACCGTCACGGCCGCCGCCGCAGCGACGGCGGCGGTCGCGGTGGCGGAGGACGCGGCGGAGGAGATCTTCCGGCGCTGGATGTCGCGGAGGAGGCTCTTCTCGCCCTTCCTGAAACAATCGTTCGCAAACTCCCACCGATCCGGCACCACCTTCCGAAATCCCTAAATTGAAAAATAAGAAAAAAAATCATTAAACGAACAAAAAACAAAACAAAACAAAATAAAAATAAATTTCAAAACTCACGTAAGTATTGAGCTGCCTGACGAAGCTAGAGAAATTGTTGTGCTTGAAATACTTGGGCAACAAATCTCTGGCGAACTCGGCGGGTCGCCACACTATGAAGGTCGATCCGTCGTCGTTCCACGAGATCAGATCGTCCACCGCCGGATCGTCCACCAGCTGAAACGTTTTGGTCAAAAACGGCGTCGGAAGAGTCCTCTGGTTGTCGCCGGAACCTGATTCGCCGGTCTGCTCGACCGGCAAAGGCGCCATGGACTCCAGCACACTAGATCCGAATCTCTCTGATAATCAATTAATAAGCCATCAGAACATTTTCCGTTTGGTTGGCGAGAAACAGCAAGAAAATTAAAGCTCGGCCGTGTTATAACAACAACAACATCGAACTCAGTATAGAGACGCGCGTGAGGTGTGATCTATAAGCAAACGCAAGTTAATTCTAAACCTTAATTAAAGCGAAGAACCGAATACCATAAATAACGAAAATGAATATTATATGGTTTATTTATCGCCTTATTGACTCGTTTCAAGCAGAATTAATAATACAGAGAATTAAGACTATTCTAACCTGTAACGGAAAAAAATTCAATCCCGGACAAGAGATAGAATCTTTCGGACAGCCAAACAGGAGGATTGTGACTAGGAACAGCAGCTCCCCGGTCGGAGGTGACAAAAACGGCCTGTCCGAACAGACGCACGTTGATCTGAAATGTGTCAACAGAGAGAGAGAGAGAGAGAGAGAATTAGGTTTTGTTGTTTCTAGAAGGTTCAAGAGGGTGAGGAGGAGGAGAAATAGAATAGAGTAGAGGGGCAAAAGGGGAATAATCGAGATTCAGCGGGTTCGAGAAGGAAAGATGGTAAAAGGGCAGCGAGAGTGGGGCCCACGAGAGGGGCAAGAAAAGATAGGATTGGGATTGCGGGAAGGCCCGAGAAGAGGGCGCTGACGTGTACTTGGAACATGGTCTTTCCAGAAGCTTCCCTTTTTTTCTCCTTCATTCATTTTTTCTTTCCTTTATATATTTTTAATTAATTTATATTGTTTATTATTGTAGTGGAATGCCCAGTTGGACTCTTGGGCCTGCGGGGCCTTGATTTGATATATGGGCCGTTTATCGACTTCGGGACTATGAGTTGGGCTTGGCCTGTATTGTTGTAGGTTACCATTGAGATCCATGAAATAGAAGGAGGTTGATGATGGCAGTCAACTATCTATTGACCTGCAACTGCAACCAACCATTCAGATCAGGAGTGTTTACGGTTCAGTTTTTAGTCAGTTTGGTTTAGTTTTGAACTAAACTGATCGATTCAGTTTTTTTTTAAAAAAAATTGAAATCGAATATACGGAGTTCGATTTCGTTTGGTTTTAAATTTGTCAATTCTAAGTTCAACTCGATTTGTTATGACCAAAATTGTATAAAATTCTCACATTTTAAACTGTTTCGAGTTATTGATTTTTGTTCGAATTTACCTTGAATCAATTTTTATGAGATTCTCACATTTTTATCTGATTTCGACTTTTTAATTACTTGTTTTTGCTGGCCCTATATATTTAGGCACAATTATTAAGAATCGGTGACGTAAAATGAGTCGGATGGTTTTCGATTCGATTTGATTTTTATCCTCTCATTTTATGAACCAAAACTAAACTAATAAATTTTGGTCTAGTTTGGACCGAATCAAAATTAATTCCTCTCGATTCAATTATTTTTCAGCTTGGTTGGTTTTGAATCGGTTTGGTTGTTTTTTAACACCCAAAATTTGGATATTCTTTCGTTTGTCTAACAGAGTGGGTCATTTATCATATTTGAAAAGAAAATACCCAATCACAAGTGACATATGAGAAGCTAAAGGTAGAAGACTCATGGTCTTTATCATTTTACAACTATTGATATGAAACTAAGGACTTTACACATCCTGAGGAACTGATTGTCCAAAAGCAAACATCTCATACATGACAGGCCTGTGAACATATGTTGATGCACACACACCATTCTTCAGGATGTCATCAAACTTCACTACACTAATTTTATTACTGATCTATTCTACTTTATTTTCCCAGCACGCAACAACAACCATGACATCCAGTAATTTAAGAGGCAAGATATGTGACCAGATTTGAAATGCAACATGCGATTCGTGCTACTTGTCGGATCCCGACATGATCCGAGTGGTTAGTGCATCTCCCTTACTTTTGTAAACGTTTACGCATCCTATTCAAGGCTTGGACTGGTATCCCCATGGATTTTTGCTCGCCCAATTCCACTGATCCCTGCACATCTCTGCCAGCCCATATTTTGCCCTGAAAAGGTGAATGATGAGAAGCTATTTATGTATTTCTTTGTGCTAATAGTTCTTTCGACGTTTTATTGAAACTTTGCCGATTAACACATTCACATTAGTGGAGAAGATGAAAAAAGAGTTCTTTAAGCTACTAAAAGGATTGTCACGCGAGGACCCATCTGAACTCAACACAATACCAAATTATTTTGTAGGATATTTGCAGAATACCACTAATAATAAGGAAACGGGAAGTTTAGAACATACTTCCAACCAAGTTCTTTCTCAGCTTTTTTTGTAGATGCATAAACAGCTGTAGCATCTCCTGGCCTTCTCGGACATAGCTTATAAGGAATTTTCTGAAACGAATGAGTAAGAAATTTAGCAACAAGGAATGCACCATATGAGCGAGAGAGAAAGAGAAAGAGAAGGAGCAATGACCTTGCCGGATGCTTTCTGAAAAGCAGCAACCATTTCAAGCACGGATGTACCTTGTCCAGTGCCCAAGTTGTAGGCAGTACAACCTGATACAAGAAACATTTCTAAGACACTAAATTGAAAGAGGATTCTCATTCATTCAGAATCATAACAGCCTCAATACTAGACTAAAATAGCTAACTGCAGGTTTTTAAGGATGCATATGCAGAGAAAATACCTATACTCTTTGTTGTAAAGAGCTTCCTAAGAGCAGCAAGATGGCCATCTGCTAAGTCCACAACATGGATGTAGTCTCGTATCTGTTAGCAAATAACATACAAGTTCTATTAGAAAAATAATTTTATGGTTTCTGAATCGGGTTGCATAAGGTCGTGCCTGATAGAGTGTACAAAATAGACCTCTACAAGCAGCACAGAAAAAATATATTATGAGATTGGATACTATAAACAGGCAGGACAGTCACTTATCCTATCCCACTTATACTTATTTCTTGCAATGTAATAAGTATCACATACCGCGCTACCATCCCTTGTGGGATAATCATGCCCATACACATTAAGCTCCGGTAATCTGCCAACAGCTACTTGTTGAATGTAAGGCATTAGATTATTTGGGATTCCTTTGGGATCTTCGCCAATTGTACCACTCTCATGCGCCCCCACGGGATTGAAGTATCTCAGTAGAATAATCCTCCAACTTGGATCTGACCTGTGAATATCTCGGAAAATTTCCTCTAGCCAAAGCTAGTACCATGGAATCAAAGTATCGTCAGGAATCAAAATAGACATTCCACCTCGCTTAGCTATACTGCGCTTGAAACGGAAATTCTAAGATTGATGAAGAATGAAATGAAACCATAAGCAATTGATTACCTTGGTCCGTCCGTATGGATTCATAGCTTTCAACTCAAAAGTCTCGTCACAAGGAATCTTTTCAGGTTGGCCATATACAGTTGCAGATGATGAGAATACCATCTATTTACCAAAAAAACCACTCCTCTGGTTAATAACACACAAATCATCAGAACAAAAGCTACTATAGAAGAGTTATGAAAGTATCTAAAAACTGTCCATCAATTCTAACAAGCTAGAGTAAAGTGATTAGTCGATAGGATGAAGGAAGGAGAATGAAGTTTAAAATGGAAAAAGATGAAGACAAGCTTCAACTTCAACAGTTGGAAAGATTAATAACACAACACCGAAGCAACCGGGTGTAAAAATCGTTGAAAAGTCCCTTAAGATTCCATTCTTACATGCAAAATAAGATGTGAGAAATATAATGACTATCCAAATGCATAAAATCCAGTTTCATACTTTCCCAATTCAGTGGCGTACTACTAGCCCTTGTAATTGTTAATCAGTTTTAGACTTTTCTCTTAGAAGTGAGCTACTCCGTCCTTTACCGATTAAGGGTAGATCCATGATAAAAGTCGATTACATGAAAACAGATAGGGTGAGCTCACCATCTTGCAATTGAACTTAATCATGGTCTGAATAAGGTTGATGGTTCCAATTAAATTATTGTCAAAGTAGCGGAGAGGGAAGGCAACACTCTCCCCAACAGCTTTAAGCCCAGCAAAATGGATCACAGCATCAAACCTATAACCAAATTCCAGCAGTTACTTGAACATCAACAACAGGGACACAATTGGAAAAATGAAAATAAAATCAAAGCATCATATGTATATAAACCTTGTCTTGGTAAAGAGCTTGTCCAAGTCGTCCTTATTCCTAAGATCACCCTGAAACAAACCGAAGCAGCGATCTGAAAATGCAGGAAAGAGAAGTAAAAACTTGATGAAGAAATGGATAGATAGATAGATACCTTGGTGAAATCGAGTTTCTTGGAGAGGTCGGGAGCGAGCATGGAGCGGAGACGAGCAACAGCCTCTTGGCAGGAGTTGTCGAGGTTGTCGATGATGGAAACCCTAAAGCCTTCGTTGAGAAGCTGAAGCACCGTGTGGGTGCCTATGAAACCGGCCCCGCCGGTAACCAGGATCATCTTCCCCGACGCCTCCATTCAAGGACAAGTGAAGCTATGGATGGATGGATAAATGAAGCAGTAGAAAAGGTGGGAAGAGGATCGATCGATGCCAAATTTGATTTGATTCAATCTCACTCCCTAGCATACACTGTCCTGTCCCTATAATGTTGATCTCACACTATTTGTTCCTCGCCGCCGCGCTTTTCGATATTTTTATTTTTATTTTCTGACATCACCTGCTCATCCTTGTCCTACTGTTATTCTCAATATCTCAGCTCTAATATTTTATTTATTATTTATTGCTATTATTGGGATGGGAATGGGATCATTTTGTAAGTTGGTGCTCTCACTCTCACAATAATAGTAGTTTTTAAATTTATGACGCCAGACATGTCATGTTTATTGATCTGCGAGCGAGCGAGCGATCAACCGGGGTTTCATTGTCTGCTCTCAATTATGTCTATCCTAATAATCCTGTAACACCAGATTGATGATTCATTGTACTGGTTTATCTCAATCCATAAGCATAGAAAACCACAAATCCAAAATCCTTATCTACTGCTGCACCTGCACTGCTTTCCTCGTTATGCTAAGCGGTGTGGGTTTGGATGCAACTAGTAGTAGATGCTGACAATGAGTCATGAATGAGATAAGTATAAGCACAGTTCCATACCATTCCATTCCAGCTCAATCACATGATCATCTTACACGAAACTTGACAATGACGAGTTACCCAAAAAACTGGGCTTCTTTTTTCAATCAACCACTTGTTTATACTCACACAATACACATGACCTATCTAAGCAGGCTGTGTGGGAATGGAAGTCTCTAAATTGTACATTTTTACAGGACTGAACATTTTGATGATACATCTACTCTACCCACCTTCCAGTAATGGCATTGTAATCCACTTCCCAACCAATGTGGTATTGAAGACGAAATTACTGAGGCACAAAAATTCACAAAACAAACCCTTTTTTGTGTACCATGGGAGGAAAAATCTAAGTAATTCTAGTTTTCTGTTCAACGATTCGCCAATTCTTACTTTTCACCATGTATATCACAATGTCCTCTAGCTCTTTTCTTATTTTGTCCTCGTACATGCTGCATTTTTCACTAAAGTTCTGTAACCAGAAGCTCGTTTTCTCCTTTTATTTAGAGTAGCGTTGACCCAGACTAAGAATTGTCTAGCCTGCATCACAAGTCAGATAGCCATCATCAGTGAGTGAGTTGTAGAATATGCAAAGGGAGAAAAAAGAGATGTTCAATTGAATTTAGCCCCAAAGGACACATTCGAAATATTATCATAACTACTGTAATGTTCATTATCCAACAGATTCGATAATTATTTATAAATAAAAGGTTGATTACTCACCCATTTATCATCTCAAGGCACCAACATTATATCAGCAACAAGTTAGGTTCTGGCAATGCACTTGAAGTAACTGAGCTTGCACATTTTCCAGCCGCTAAATCCCTTTCCGTATCAAAAGCGTGTTCCAAGCATCTCTCCACAGATAAACCAGAAAACGAAATCTCATGCTCGTCAGGGGAAGAAAGGAAACCCTGCTTCATGTTTTCGTTATCCACATTGTCTCTTTTCCGGGTGCAGTATAGTGTCCAAGCAGGTGAGCTGGTGGAATCTGAAAATTTAGAGTTATCACCCTTTCTGGGCTTTCGCTTCCTGATAATGGAAGGAGTGTTTTTGAAGCTCAAAGCTGATATTCTTAACATGGACTCTGGACTACCAGTGGCAGAGATGTCACGTGCAAGATTAGTGGGAGTGGAATAGCAAAATGGGCTGTTTAAGAGTTGAGGTGAATGGCCTATGCTTGGGGATTCACTAAATTCTGTGACAGCAAACAAACCCTTCCCCTGGAGAGGCTCAACATACAAGCGACCATCTTTTATGTCCTCTATCAGAAGAAATGCTGGATGGACTTCATTTTCCTCGACAACTTTATCGTGGTCTTCACCAACTTCAAATGTGTAAGATCTTGAATGACAACTGCCCGACTCATTTTCAGATCTCAAACAAACAAGAGTTGGGAGCGTAGAATTCGATCCAGTATTAGCAGAACCATCCATGAGAGGGTCGGATAGAGAGACTGGCAAAGGACCATGTATCATGGCATGAGTATCATCATCACCAAGATATTGAACTTTCACGCCCCCAGAGTTGACACCTTCACCATCAATAACCATCCGACTAGAAGGACATGACATTCCATTTGATCTTCCTTCTGAAGACCAGTTAGCTTCTATCCCCACAGATTTTGCCTCCCAAGGGACCTCTGCTTCATAAGAATTTCCAAGAACCAATTCTGGATCCAGTTTCTTCTTCAATGTGCAGTTCCAGTGATTTTTAATAGCATTGTCAGTCCTGTCAATTGTTACAGTGAAGATGAGAAGATTAAATCTTTGAATAAAAGGGAGTGAATCCCCTTATTTTAACTAATACGAGGACAGAAAAATATTGCATTGCACAGTTTATTTGCACTTGGATTTAACAGATAAATGTTGAAAGAACATCATGTATACCAGCTGTACTTCAGAAAAAATAGATTTGCAAGTTGAATAACCATGTATGAGATGTTCTGGCCACTATCTTTGGTTATGTATTTTTGGGGTATTTCAATTCTTAAAGTAACAACACAGCGTTTAGCCCATTCATCTCAAAAACACATTACACCTTGAAATTAGATACAGGATGTCAGATAGGAGTATTACTTTTTCTTTGGCAAGACAATTCTTCCAAGGTAATCAGAGCATTTACAAGTATGTGGAAAAGATCGTACCAGAGTACATTGGCAACTCAATGTTAGTAATCTGCTGATTCTAATACATACCTTCCAGGTAGATGCCTTGCAATTTCTGACCACTTGCTCCCATATCTCAGGTGGTAAGAAATAAGTGCCTGCTCTTCTTCTTCTGTCCACGGATCTTTCTTAATTGCTGGATCTAAATGGTTGTACCATCTGAAAATCCAATCATTAGCCTAGTAATTCTATCTGTTGTCCTTCAAAAGAAAACTCCATAGTTCCATGCATGACAGTAGTTACCCATAAAATTGTGAGCAAGCTTAAAACTTCTAGCATCTTTAGATGCCTCAACTGATCGAGGTAGTGTTCTGGTAATATGGTTAACTGCTTCTACAACACCAAATACTAACATCTACATGTGACATTATAGAATCCAGATTAACTGAGATTCTAGTTATGCGCGGTTCCAATAAATTTTCAAAAGTTCAGCATCATATAATTTCACTCTATGTACAAACACTTCTGCTTTAAACCTATCAAACGAGAAACAATCACAACAAAATACAGGGGCCATGCTCCCTATCAAAAGCAAAATATGTTAATTGGGCATGTAATCATCTTGGCATGGAATAATATTATCAACTATGAAAGTGAAAAAAAACAATGAAAATAAACCAATAACTGAACTGAAAAGCAGCCAATTGCTTGCCAGATTCATGAATAAGATACAACTCTGCACCGTTACCCACCTTTCTCTACATTGCTTTCCTGTGCGACCTAGTAGGGCCCTTGCAATAACTGACCAATTCCTACAACCATATCTTGTGACCATATCAACAATATGATCATCCTCCTAAAACAACAAAAAAATACAAAAGAGTTGTTTAGATTGTGAGTGGGTCTGTCGTCCTCCTCATTATAGTCATTCTAAAATCATTAGCATGCATGATTATGTGATTTATACCTCCACTTTCCAAGGTCCTTTGTTAAGTTCAGGATTGAGAACCTTTTGCCAGTGATGCCAGCACTGAGGACCTGTTCTTCCAGGAAGAGATTCGGCTGTACACGAGAAAAAATATAATAAATTAGTAGCTTCACAAACATTTTAACCAGCTTAGTGCCCGTATTTTCCAAAAATTACAACCTACAGGAAAGCCTTGGATGTAATTAACACTATTTATCAAGTGAATTGTACAGTAGGAACAAAAACTATCTTCTCAGTAAGTCGTTGTGGTTGCCCTCAATGTGGTTTAAAGGCAGCCATTTTTTAAGATGGCCTAAGCTAAACAAAAACAATGCTGAACTAGGGTAGTCACTCATATCAAAAGTATTGTGGTCATGACTCATGGTTGTGTACAGTAACAGTACACGAATCTAATAACCAATCATCTACCACTCTTAGAACATAGCAATATGCATCTGCATATAAAACTGTATAATTGGTACCCCATACCTAAAATTATTCTTACTCTCTGCATATAAAGCTATATGATTGATACTCGTACCTAAAATTATTGTTACTCTCATATAGATGATTAGAATAGGAGAATTACAATGGCAACAAATAGAATCTGTTTTATATGCTCACCTATTTTCTTCCAGTTCTTCCCGTTGTATTTATCGACTTCTCGAATTAAAAGTATATCCTGTTCACCAAAAGGCATGCAATTGCAGAAGTAAGAAAACTTCAGCGAAGCAAATTCCGGTCAACACAAAATTCCCCATTTCTGTTGACTGAGCAAATTAATTTGGAGAGCAGATATAGGCCGCACTTAAAAAATTATTCATGAGAGAATGGAAACTACCCCATCTTGTAAGGGTAAATGCGATTTCCATTCTCATTTTGCAAAATGGGAATTAAACTATGCCTATACGAGTGTTAGGTTATGGGAACCAAAATGAGACTATATTACAGATAAATAGGGTGATCCCCATTCCCAAAACCTTGTATAAACACAGCCATAATTCCAAATAGAAACACAGATTAACGTTATGATTCAAACAAGTGCAGAACACTCAGCTTGAACCAAACCAAAAATTCTGGCACCTGACCTCTTTCTCAGTCCAGCATCCCCTCTTCGAACGGCCTTTCGGACCAACTTTCATCCTACACCAGTCCAACAAAGCACCCTAAAACTTAACATTCTAAATTGTAAATCTGATGCCCTAATGGAACAAAATGAGCAATCAGATGAACAAATCAACTAAATCATAGGCATTTACTGCATTAAATCAAAATTATTCCAGTTATTCAATAATTTCCTCTATCCAATCATGAATCCACAAGAAACCTATCTCTTCCGAGCACAGCCAACGACTATAGTTTCCTCCAAATCAAACTCAGCAAGTTTCAGAACATAAATCACAAAGGAAAATCTACAACACTATGCACATACATACATACATACATACATACATACACGCATATACACTAACTACATTTTTCTCAGCAACCAAACAAAACAAACATTTCTAGGTTTTTCTTCAGAAGCATAAACTCAATCACGTCCAATCGAGCTCTGAAATTGTAATCACCATAACACAAAACGAAGAGAAGCATGAGGAGTACATGGAGCAGATATAGCGAGACACAGACCTGTGATTGAGCTTGAGAGCTTCGAATCGGATCGATACGATGAAGACGAAGACGAAGAAGCTTCAGATCGCAACAGTCTGTAGCGGGAAAAAAAAGAGAGTTCAGTAACCGTGTAACTGATTCAGTATATATATGGTTTGTTGCGTGAAGCTTGCACTAGAAGCTCAGTTTCTAACGGCGATCAAACGGCGTCATGTTAATTTGCCTTCGGTCAGGGGTAATTAAGTAATTTAGGATTCGTCATTAGTGGAAATCAAATAAAAACCGCGTCCTAATTAAACGGCTTTAAATTAATAATTAATATAAGCCTGGTGGGCCCTCACGGTGTGTACGGTGGGGTCCACCTGCCAATTTAATACTGCAAAATACGCGCCACTTTGCTGTATAAATCAAGTCTCCAAGATCCAGAAAATTAGACAAATCTCTCTTTCTGTGAGTCTCCGAAAATGCCTCACGGAAAGCTTGAAGTCCTTCTCGTTGGAGCTAAGGGTCTTGAGAACTCTGATTTTCTCTGTAAGTGTTTTGTTTTTATTTTTTCCATTTATTTTGTTGTTTTTGTTCTCTGATCTGCAATTTATTTCAATTTTCAGTCCCTTCGATTTCACTTATGGGTTCGGTTGCGGATCTGATGAAAACTGATTGTGAATATTTAAGATCAATCGATGCCTGAAATTTTTATTGAATTTGTGCATTTTGACTAATCATTTAGCTACTAGAATGCTACCAGATTTGCCCTTAACAACTAAAAGATTAATCCATCAGTGACCATGATACAGTTTTACAAATCTATACTACAAATTAGTTGTGCTGTTGGAATATTTTAGAAGAGTAGTTTTTGTAATGCCCTCTTGACTTGAACTTGATCACGGAGCCAAAGATTTATAGCAATTGACCATTTGGCTAAATAAGCTTTATTGGAACTAATGGAAATTAATATGTGCTGTAAAAATTGATAGACTTTAGTCAGGCGGATAGAGACTAATCGAGAATTAATCAAACTGATAAGGAATGAATATTGTGTATTTTTTGACCCGTTGCAATGAGAGCAGGTGACATGGATCCTTACGTTATATTCACTTGTCGCGCTCAGGAGAAGAAGAGCACCGTCGCATCAGGTGGGTCTCGATTCTCTAAGCTACTTGTATTATCAGCACGAAAACAGAATCAGAGCTTAGAAGCGTCCTATGCATTGCAGATTTAGGTTTAGTGATTTCTATTGAAATGTCGATGCAAAACGATCAGCATTGTTGAAATGTTGCCAATGATGTGTATCTGTGGGAATTTATGAACTAACATTCTACAAATGGAAAATGATCCGCGCAGGTAAAGGGAGTGAGCCGCAGTGGAATGAGAGATTCGTATTTGCCATAACTGACGATAGTGTCACTGAACTCACTCTGAAGATACTGGACAGTGATTCGGGCACTCAGGATGATTTTGTTGGTGAAGCAACGTAAGTGTCTCTACCTTAGTATTTATGATGTCGAGCTACATTTGAATTTTGTCCGCACATATATACTGTTGGGAGATCTAGGCCTTACTTACAAGAAGCACCCAAGAAAAGTTCACATACACATTAGAACTCACATTTGACCTAAAAAACTATTCAATCAGGTCTATAGCCAATGCGTATATAAACACTCTTTATACTTTATAATATTTCAATGTGAGACTTTGAACTCACATGTGAACATAATATAAATAAGGTCGGGAATGATACTAAATTTTCTGGTTTCACAATCCTTGCAGCATTCCGCTCGAGGCGGTGTTTATGGAGGGAGATCTCCCACCTGCAACATACAATGTTGTGAAGGAGCAAGAATACTGTGGAGAGATTAGAGTTGGCCTCACCTTTACCCATGAGGTGAGTATGTTACATTTCATCTAATCTTGGAATCATAGGTTTGAATGTGATGGAATTGTTCTTGAATGAATTTGAGAAACTGTAAATGACATTGCTGAAGTTTTTAATATTCCTCTGACTGATCATCACAGGACCGTCGGGACCGCGGTTTTGAAATGGAAGAAGAGAACTTGGGGGGATGGAAACAGTCTTCAATGGACTAAATGTGATGGCAATTAATACACAGAGTTCCTTGTAATGGCTTGTTTTATGATCTGGGGATGGAAATAAATAGGCTCTCCAGTTGTGTGCTTCATTGATGGACTTTTGTGTGTGATGTTCATCTCTAGGATTATTGTGATTTCATTGCAATCCAATATGCAAACTTTTTAGTCTCACATTTTACTCAATAAAGATTGGTTGTGTGCTCGAACCCAATAAGCCATTTTGACAACCACTTTAAGCTCATTTTTGTTTTGTAAAAATGCACATTTTACACAAAAATACAAAGTTCATATATAATAATTTTGCCATCAACAGAATAAGCAACATACTCTTTCAAACGTGTTACGGTGTAGAGTTTTGGTTCAAAATTTGTTTAATAAATGAGATGGGCTCAAATCTTATTTTATTAAAATCAACATATTCTTAAATCGCAATTATGCACAATACAATTAATATAGATTAAAAAAGGGTGGATATTTGAAGTAAAATAAACAGATTAAAATCTAGTACAAAGTTTAGTATTTTTTTTTCTCTAGTTTCAAATGCAAATCAAGATTAAATTAAGCGATCCTTTTTCGAATCAAACAAAATAATGATAATTTTGGGTTTGATTCCAATCGAGTTAATTATGCATCCTCTTGTGCAACGACCATGAAAGCCCGTTTGTAACGTTGCTTGATGACGAAAAATACACCATGATGTGGTCGGTTATTACTATGCTTCCCTTTCAATTTGTTTGGTCAATTGATTTTTAAATTGATCTATTTAGCTTATGTGAGAAGCAAAACAGACCCATATCCATTGGGATCAAATTCACTCAAGGGTTGGATCGAGCCTAGTGTAGCAGCCCAAACTAATGGGCCTAAAATGGCCCAAGCCAATTGGCCCAAACCCACATGAATCTTGGAGAGTTCTCTAGATTCTTCCCGCCCGAATTGCCCAAATTGCCCGAAACTTGCCAAGCAAGCTACCCAAGATATTTATATAGGTATGAATATTTTATTTAGGATATTTTTGTAGAGAAATCTAGAGGATTAATCCTAACCCTCCAAAGTGGAATGTACAAATTAATCCTAACCGTCCATTTAGGTAGAAACCTACTATAAATAGAGGTGGTGTCATTTGGCCAAACCACTCAAGCATTGTAAACACATCCACGTGTAATACAAAGAGCTCTTACACATCTTTCTCTCGTGTTCTCAAGTTTCCTTCCCTCTCTTTCGGGTTTTCTTGCTTTCCTCTTGTTCTTACATTGTTTCGTGTAGGATCAAGGCTGACTTAGGGCGTGCACAAGGAGTGCTAATCACCTAAGTGCCGGACGTACCTCGAAAAGCTAAAGGGGAAGCTCTCGGGTCGTCACAGTTGGTATCAGAGCTGGTCGTTGGGGACACGATCAAGGAAAGCATGTCGGATATTGCCGTTGGAAGCACACCTTCTCAAAGCGACACTCTGCATTCAGGTGTTCGGACACGGGGAAGGTCGAGGGATGCAAATGTCGCGCAAGAGTCCATTGGTGCCAACCTTCAAGCTGTCGTGGGGGAGATGAAGGACAGGCTGGATGCTGCCGAGCAAGACCTGCGCGATCATGGGGAAGATCTTAAAGCCATTAGTGAAGGCATGGAGGAGCTCGAAGGATCTATGGATGTCAAGATGGAGGAGATCCGCCAAACCGTTCGCGATCTTGGAGACTCTTCCCGTCGCGAGCAAGTGGTGCTTGAGGGAAAGTTCATGGAGGCACTTAATCAAATTCAAGCTAGTCTCGAGAGACAGGTCGCGGAGCTAAGAGCTAGCCTGGAGGAGACGCGAGCTGACTGGGCCATATGTCGGCGAGCGGTTGCAAGCGGCGTGATGGGAGCGCAAGGGCGGGAGGTTCCGCGTGTGGATGCTCCAAAGCCGAATAGCTACGGTGGACAACGCGATGCCAAGGAAATTGACAACTTCATTTGGCACATGGAGCAATACTTCGAGGCGCTGAACGTAATGGACGATAGGACGAAACTGCGCACAGTCGTTCTTTACCTTTCGGACACGGCGGCAATATGGTGGAGGCGCAAACACGCAGAAGCACAACAAGGTAACCCCTCCATCACAACTTGGGATAAATTTAAATTCGAATTAAAGCGTCAATTCTTTCCGTCCCACGCTGTTCACGATGCACGCTTACGAATGCGAGAGTTGAAACATACCTCTTCCATTCGTGAGTATGTGAAAGAGTTCTCGGCGCTCATGCTCCAAATCCCCAATATGGGAGAGGAGGACTTGTTATTCAACTTTACAGCTGGGCTTAAACCATGGGCGCGGACGGAGTTGGACCGACGCGAAGTGCGGGACATCTCAACGGCACTCACCGTGTCAGAATCCTTGATGGAATACCATCAAAGTGAGAGGGGCGAACCGTCAAGATCAAAACATTCCAAGGCAAGTGCGAGTCCAAGCCATGCCGCCAAACCCCATAACCAAGGAAACGGTGGGGGAGCACCCAAGATGTTATCCCAAAGGAGCAACAACAACAAACCTGCGTGGAAAACACTACGGAATACCGAAAAGAGGGATCGCACGCCAGGGAGCTGTTTTCTCTGCAATGGGCCACATTGGGTGCGAGATTGCCCAAAGCGCAATAGACTTAGTGCCATGCTCGAGGAGGAGCCCGTAGAGGAAGTCGCGGAGGAGCAAGCCAACTTGGGAAGTCTTTGCCTTAGTGCATTGGCAAAGCGGACGGGAAGACAAGTTCAAGCAAAGGAAGGAACACCTATGGAAAGGACTCTCCTATATGTGAATGGAGAGCTTAATGGAAAGATAGTGTCCATCATGATCGATACCGGCGCCAATCACAACTTCATCCGCAAGAAGGAGGCGGAACGACTCGGGTTGACGATGCAAAGGAGTGCTGCCACCCTCAAGACCGTCAACTCGAATCCTATCCCAGTAGAAGGCGTCATCCATGATCAAGACATAAGGCTAGGCGCTTGGAGAGGTAAGGTCGATCTCACGGTGGCAAGGATCGACGATTATGACATCGTGCTCGGCATGGAATTCATGAGAAGGCATTATGCATTCCCAATTCCGCACGAGAATGTCTTCGTAATACTCTCAGGAAGTCAACCCACCGTCATGCGAGGTACACCTACTCCCTCTCTTCAACTTAAAATTAATTCTACGATTTTGTCGGCCATGCAAGTAAAGAAGGGCGTCAATAAGGGAGAGCCAACATTTCTGGCCACTCTCAAGGAGGAGAAGCCTCTAAGGGATTATGTTACAGTACCAAAGGAGATCGAGGGAGTACTGATCGAGTTCAAGGACGTCATGCCTCCTGAGCTGCCAAAGAGACTACCTCCACGGAGGGAGGTGGATCACAAGATTGAATTGGAGCCCGGTGCCAAACCACCGGCAAGAGCACCGTACCGTATGGCTCCGCCGGAATTGGAGGAACTCCGAAAGCAACTCAAGGAGCTGCTAGATGCCGGATACATCCGTCCGTCCAAAGCCCCTTTTGGTGCACCCGTGCTCTTTCAGAAGAAAAAGGATGGTTCGTTACGCTTGTGCATCGATTATCGGGCGCTTAATAAGGTAACCATCAAAAACAAGTATCCCATCCCTTTAATTGCTGACCTGTTTGATCGCCTTGGGCAAGCCAAATATTTTACGAAACTAGATCTTCGATCCGGGTACTACCAAGTGAGGATTGCGGAGGGAGATGAGCCGAAGACCGCGTGTGTGACCCGCTATGGCTCATACGAGTTCCTAGTGATGCCATTCGGACTCACAAATGCCCCCGCAACCTTCTGCACACTCATGAACGAAGTACTCCATCCGTATTTAGACCGGTTCGTGGTGGTTTACTTAGACGACATCGTCATCTATAGCAACACTCTAGAAGACCACGTACAACAATTACGAACTGTCTTCAAGGCCTTGCAAGAGAACAATCTCTACGTGAAGAAGGAGAAGTGCTCATTTGCGGAGGAGGAAGTCCACTTCCTTGGACATATTATCAAGGAAGGACAACTACGCATGGACCCGGACAAGATCAAGGCGATTGTAGATTGGGAACCGCCAACAAAAGTTCCAGAGTTGCGGTCTTTTCTTGGACTTGTCAACTACTATCGGCGGTTTATCATGGGATACTCCTCCATCGCAGCACCGCTCACGGATATGTTGAAGAAGAATAAGTCGTGGGTATGGACGGACGAGTGTCAGAATGCCTTTGAGAAGCTTAAGGAGGCAGTCGTGAAGGAGCCGGTCATGGTGTTACCAGACTACGAGAAAGTATTCGAGGTGCACACGGACGCGTCGGACTACGCCATCGGTGGAGTACTCATGCAAGGCCGGCATCCCATTGCATACGAGAGCAGGAAGCTCAATGATACGGAGCGGCGCTACACGGTGCAAGAAAAGGAGATGTCTGCTATTGTGCATTGTTTGCGGACATGGCGTCACTACTTATTGGGCAGCAAGTTCGTGGTGAAGACTGACAACGTTGCCACGAGCTACTTCCAATCGCAGAAGAAGTTGTCTCCAAAGCAAGCTCGCTGGCAAGACTTTCTCGCGGAGTTTGACTACATCCTGGAGTACAAGCCGGGCAAAGCCAACACAGTGGCAGACGCTCTTAGTAGAAAAGCAGAGTTTGCAGCCATTACTCAGCTCGAGGGACAACTGCTCAGCTTGATCAAGGAGGGGCTCAAGCACGATGCAGTAGCACGTCAGCTCATGGAGCTTGCTAGCAAAGGGAAGACCCGCGAGTTCTGGATAGAGGATGGCCTACTCCTAACCAAGAAACGGCGGATATTTGTTCCAAAGTGGGGAAACCTGCGGAGGAATCTACTAAAAGAGTGCCATGATACGATGTGGGCAGGACATCCGGGTCAACGACGGACGCGAGCATTATTAGAGGCACACTACTACTGGCCACAAATGCGGGATGAAGTCGAGCAGTATGTGAAGACGTGCTTGGTGTGCCAACAAGACAAAACAGAGAATCGACTACCTGCTGGATTGCTGGAGCCGCTCCCCATTCCCTCTCGTCCATGGGAAAGTATAAGTATGGACTTCATCGTGGGACTGCCGATATCGGAGGGATGTGGTATGATTCTTGTGGTCGTGGACAGATTCTCAAAGTATGGCACATTCATTCCCGCACCAAAGGATTGCAAAGCGGAAATGGCAGCAAAACTCTTCTTCAAGCACGTCGTGAAGTACTGGGGGCTGCCACGTTCTATCATAAGTGATCGGGATCCTCGCTTCACGGGTAAGTTTTGGACCGAGCTCTTTCGCCTCATGGGATCCGAGCTATGCTTCTCAACAAGCTTCCATCCCCAAACTGATGGGCAAACGGAGAGGGTGAATGGACTATTAGAGCTCTACTTGAGGCATTTCGTCAGTGCAAATCAAAAGGATTGGGCCAAGATTCTTGATATTGCACAGTTTTCGTATAACTTGCAGCGGAGCGAGTCAACGAACAAGAGTCCATTCGAACTTGCAACCGGGCAACAACCACTTACTCCGCACACGCTAGAATCAGGATATGTGGGTAGTAGTCCAATTGCCTTCAAGACTGCTCAAGAGTGGCACGAGCAGGCCGCCGTAGCGCACTCTTATCTTGATAAGGCCGCCAAGAAGATGAAGAAATGGGCCGATGAAAGGCGAACACCAAGAGAGTTCCGAGTCGGCGACTTGGTCATGGTGAAATTTCAAAGCAACCAACTAAAGACCACACGACCGCTGCATAAGGGACTTCTTCGGAGATATGATGGGCCATTCCCAATTCTTAAAAAGGTGGGAAATGTAGCCTACAAAGTTGAGTTGCCACCTCAACTAAGGATACATCCGGTCTTCCACGTAAGCAATCTCAAGCCTTACCACGGAGACAACGAAGATCCGGATCGGGGAATGAGCAAGAGGGCACCACCGGCAACGTTCATCTCTCACGAAAAACAAGTGGATGAAGTGTTAGCCGAACGGAAAGTCTCGAGGAAGGGTGTTCCAGCATACACGGAGTATTTGGTGAAATGGAAGGACCTTCCTGACAGCGAGACAAGCTGGGAGCCTGCCGCGGACCTTTGGCAATTTGAAGATAAAATCCGACAATTTCGTGGAGATTTCGCGACGAGGACGTCGGCGGATTAGGTGGGGGAGAATGTAGCAGCCCAAACTAATGGGCCTAAAATGGCCCAAGCCAATTGGCCCAAACCCACATGAATCTTGGAGAGTTCTCTAGATTCTTCCCGCCCGAATTGCCCAAATTGCCCGAAACTTGCCAAGCAAGCTACCCAAGATATTTATATAGGTATGAATATTTTATTTAGGATATTTTTGTAGAGAAATCTAGAGGATTAATCCTAACCCTCCAAAGTGGAATGTACAAATTAATCCTAACCGTCCATTTAGGTAGAAACCTACTATAAATAGAGGTGGTGTCATTTGGCCAAACCACTCAAGCATTGTAAACACATCCACGTGTAATACAAAGAGCTCTTACACATCTTTCTCTCGTGTTCTCAAGTTTCCTTCCCTCTCTTTCGGGTTTTCTTGCTTTCCTCTTGTTCTTACATTGTTTCGTGTAGGATCAAGGCTGACTTAGGGCGTGCACAAGGAGTGCTAATCACCTAAGTGCCGGACGTACCTCGAAAAGCTAAAGGGGAAGCTCTCGGGTCGTCACACTAGTCTACGAAGCTGAGGTCCTCTCTTTCTCTCTATTTTACTCTCAGTTTGACATTCGATGCGTATTTATACAATAATCACGTTTTGAAATCGGAAAATATGATATTCATTATGTTTTGTTGCTTGTAAGTGAGCTGGGCTTTAATAATTTTTAGTTTCAATTTATAAGTGAGAGGCCTGCCTTTATTTGATTTTTAAAGTAAAGCTAAAGCTTTTGCTCCGACTCAAGAAATGAATCCAAAGAAAGGACGAACTTTCCATTCAGAAAAATTGACCCGTTAATTATTTTTTGTAAATTGAATTGGTAAAGCCCGAAAATCATATTTTGTGTATTTGATCACAACATATTACCTTAAGCATGTGTTAAATTGAATTTGTTTTACAAATATAGGAATACCAATAAATTGAGATCTAGGTTGGTCTAGAGTCACTTGGTAAATAAAAATTGTACTTGGATTCGAGAAATAAACAAATATGCCTATGATCAACCTTTTTGATATCATGTGTAATAAAGATAAATCAAATACAAGTTAGGGTAGAAATATGAATCGTTCGAGCCAGTAAAACTCGAGTTGTGCACTGGTTGAAGCAGACGGACCCATTAGAAAGTGAGTTTGAACTGGTGAAACCCTAAAAATAACTGTGGTAGAATTTCGTTGTCATGTATCGCGTGATGAGACAAATCTCGCCAGATTAGTAGGAGTTCGAACGTTCTACCATACTTGTATTGGAATGCATCCATGCGCAATACTGTAATAAAGTTAGATCATTAATATTTGGATGACTGAACATTAATATTTGGATGTTTTTTTTATGATCAATACAGTAATGGCGATGCGGAGGGTGTGGATTGGTGATTACTTTGCGACTTGGTGTGCGATGAATATGGTGTTCAAGATCTTCAACAAGAAAGTTTTGAATGTGAACTCATACCCAGTGATCACTTGTCTCTTCTCACTACCAGTTGGGTTTCTGATTCCATGGGTGACTAGAATTGCAGGGGCCACAAAAACTGATTTTAAGTCATGGAAGACCCTTTTTTGGGTAAGTCAAATTTCATGTTTTGTTTATAATTCTAGGGTTTTGTTTGATTTGTTTAATTGTTTCCCGAGAAAAAGTAAGAAAAGAAAGGAGAAATTACACACAAAAAAAGAAAGGAGAAATTACAAAAAAAAACCACTTAAAAATATTTTTTGTCTGATTTTATAAAAAATAGTTCTAAATAATTATTATTTTTTATTTTTTTAATACAAAGATATTTTTGTCATTTCACAAAATAAACATAATTTTAAGAAAAAAATATATGATGGGAGTAAAGCGAAACTTTTATAAACGGAGTGAAACTGCATTATAGTTAAGGGGTACCAATTGAATTTTTTCCTAAAAATTTTACAACAATTTCTATTTTTATGATCCAAATTAATGTAGTAAATTAGTTAAATATTAATATTTGAATTGTAAAACTATTTATTTGGTAAATTTATAGGGGTAATTTGATTTTTGATGTATTAAACTACATTTTAAAATTCATTTATAAGTGAATAATTAACACGTTTTTTATCATTCTTAAAAAAAACATTTTTTATCAAGGGTCTTAAGTTGAAAAATGCGAAAAAAACTATAGGTATCTTTTCCCAATTTAGACCATAATTATATTTTTAGAAAATTATTGACTTTTAAAGGTCGACGGTACTTCTACTGAAAATCAGGGTTTACCCGACTAACACATAATAAGTTAATCTGGTATAAGCTCATCATACCCGACTAATACGGAGAATGACACGCTAATCGGGTATAATAAACCATACCCTACTAAAATGGTCATTATCGACTAGACATTTCGACTAGACATGCACGGTCATTATCGGTTGGGTATGGATATTCGACTGTTTTGAAGCATGTACCCGACATGCACGGCTAGTCGGGTAAGTACAATTTTCTAGTAGCGTATTAAACAATGAAGAACATCAAAATTTGCAGTTTATGGGTTATTAATGTTATGGAGGACAAATCAAATACAAAACGAGGTAAAAAAAATAAACTGTCCGAACCAGTAGAACTCGAGTGTAAACTGGTTGAACGTGACGGACCCGATAAAAAGTGAGTGTAAACTGGTAGAACGTGATGAACACAGTAGAATACGAAAATGACAGTGGTAGAAATTCGCTGACACATGTCGCGCGTTAAGATAAATCGTACAGTGATCTTGAGCAGTCCAACGACTGGTAGAAGTTCGGACGTTCTATCAAATTTCTATTGGAATGCATCCTTAACGTTATGTTATTGTACTATGGTAGGTTGGTGTGGCGTATACAATTGGGCATGTAGTTGCCACCATGAGCGTGACAGAGACTGTTGTTACCATTACCCAAGTCACCAAGAGTAGCGAGCCATTATTCAATGTGTGGGTTTCTAGGTTTCTTTTGGGTGATTTATTTCTAGCTCCACTCTATTTGCCAATTATTGGAGGTTATGGACTCGCATCACTCAATTTCAATATGATTGGTAAAGAAATTTTTGGATTCAAACAATTTGTTACGGTGTTTAAATTTCTTAACTTTGTTTCTATGCAAATGTAGGATTCATTGGAGCTATGATCTCAAACTTGGCACTCGTGTTTTGGAACATTTTCTCAACGAGGGATAGGAGGAGAAGTTTATAATGATTTTTACTCATAAATCGATTTTAGTTTTAAGTACACACAATTGACATCTGTTGTGTCTTTGTATTAATAGATTTTACTCGTTGATATTTTCATGTTTTAAGTTTTCAAATTGAAAAATCATATAATATGATATGTTATATGATTTTATAATATTTTGGAGAAATTACACTTTATTATGATGTATATAACAAATTTTTATTATCGCGGTGTACTTGACATGAATTTTCAAAATTTTAACTTCACACAAATATATAATGAAGTTATATACTTGTGTGAAATGTTTAAATTTGGGGTAATTGTACAAACCTGCCCGTATAAAATCATACATCTTCGCATAACTACATATTGAATTTGGTGTGACAAATAGTTACCCAAATGATTCACCACACAACAAACTCCTACCATAAATATTTACTCATGGGGTATTGGATCATCAACGACGACAATGGCGAAGGAAAAAGCATCGGCATTACAAAGACGAGTTGCCGAAACTCGATGCAACCAACCTACATCTGATCTGCATTCGCATCCCAAAAAATTGACGAAAAGAGGAATTAATGGATGAAAATGTAGACTTGAAGATTAAAGTGGTGATTTCAATTTTTGGAAACATTTATGTTATGGTGTTGCTTGCACCATAGAGATTGAAATCTAGTACAAAGTTTAAGTATTTGTTTTCTCTAGTTTCAAATGCTAATCAAGATTAAACTAAGCAATCATTTTTCGAATCAAACAAAACCCTGATAATTTTGGGTTTGATTCCAATCGAGTCAAATATGCGTCCACTTGTGCAACGACCATGAAAGCCCGTTTGTAACGTTGCCTGACGACGAAAAATACACCATGATGTGATCGTTTATTACTATGCTTTCCCTTTAAATCTGTTTGGTCAATTGATTTTTAAATTGATCTATTTAGCTTATGTGAAAAGCAAAACAGATCCCATATCCATTGGGATCAAATTCACTCAAGGGTTGGATCGAGCCTAGTCTACGAAGCCGAGGTTCTCTCTTCCTCTCTAGTTTACTCTCAGTTTGACATTCGATACGTATTTATACAATAGTCACGTTTTGAAATCGAAAAATATGATCCTCACTTTGTTTTGTTGCTTGTAAGCGAGCTGAGCTTTAATAATTTTTAGTTTCAATTTAAAAGCGAGAGTATATATGTTCAGACGATCTTTCCATTCAGAAAAATTGACCCCTTAAATGTTTTTTTATGAATTGAATCGGTATAACCCAAAAGTCATATTTTGTTATTTGAAGTGCTTTTGGAGGTAATTGCTCACAACATATTACCTTAAGCATTTGCTAAATTGAATTTGTTTTACAAATATAGGAGTAATAATAAATTGAGATCTAGGTTGGTCTAGAGTCACGAGGTAAATAAAAATTGTACTTGGATTCAAGAAATAAACAAATACGCTTATGATCAATTTTTTTTGATATCATGTGTAGTAAGAGGACAAATCAAATACAAGTCGGGGTAGAAATATAAATTGTTCGAGCCAGTAAAACTTGAGTGTACACTGATTGAAGCAGACGGATCCGGTAAAAAGTGAGTGTGAACTGATAGAACCACAAATGCCACGCCTGAGACAAATCTCGCAAGGCTGATAAAAGTTCGGACGTTCTACCAAACTTGCATTGGAATGCATCCATGTTAGAACATGAATATTTTGTATATGTAATGTGACTCGTTACAATTTTGAGTGCAAAAATAGTAAAATGGGCATTTATATTATTTTATGATCAATACAGTAATGGCGAAAATAAAGTTCTCTACTTTACTTTTCTATCTATTGTCTTTCTTTTCATGTACTCTCTTTTGATCAATAAATTTTTTGCTTATAAAAAAAATACAGTAACGGTGAGGTGGGTCCGAACGGAGGCGACGCGGAGGGTCTGGATTGGTGCTTACTTTGCGACCTGGTGGGCTTTGAATATGGTGCTGAGTATCTACAACAAGAAGGTTTTGAATGTGAGCTCGACCCTTGGCTCACTTGTCTCTTCTCACTACCAGTTGGGTCTCTGATGATGCTGATTTCTTGGGCAACTAGGGTTGCTGAGGCCCCAAAAACTGATTTTGAGTCCTGGAGGACCCTCTTTTGGGTAAGTCAAATTTCATATTTTGGTTACAATTCGAGTGTTTTGTATGGTTTGTTTCCTGAGAAAAATAATAAGAAAAGAAAGGAGAAATTACAAAAGGAAAATCACCATTAACATTAGTTAGACACAAATACGTGAATCAATCACTTTTTTTCTTTTTTGAGAGAAATCTGGGTATTATAAATCAGATCAGCGATTCACGAATCAGAGTTACATGAAGGGCTGGTGGGACAAAACCCCCACCTGAATTTCAGTCTGAATTAAGAAGAGCATAACGGACAAGCTCATGAGCTGCACCGTTGCCTAATCTGCAAACGAGAGTGACCCGGGTCCTAGGGTGGAGTCTATTACAAAGAATAACACAATCATTAATAATCCCCCCTAGATTATCCCACGAAACATCATGACTAAGAATTCGAAAGACAGCCAATTGACAATCTGATGCTAGCACCACATTAGGCGAACTATTGCGCTCGCTCGCACCACTAAAGAGCTTCCTGAATTTCGACGGCCTCCACCATTGAGGGGTGGAGAGACCCCGCGAACCTCTGAGAGAACCCTGCAATCAAGTACACATAACTATTTTTACAAATAACACCAAAACTCCACACTCCAGAAATTGAATCCATGGCCCCATCAACATTTACCTTGAAAGTACCAATCTCGGGTGGAGTCCAAGTCAAATAAGAGGGAGCCAAGAGAGAAAATTCCCCTCCATTTTAGAATGCAAATTGATACAAATTGTCCATATTAATACATTTGCATAAAAATAGTTTATCGAATCCAAATTAATGTTAATATTTGGTAAAAATTGAAATTTTGTATTTATTAAATTAGTTAAATATTAACATTTGAATAGTAAAACTGGTTTTTTTGGGTATTGACCTACATTTTAAAATTAATTCATAGTGGATAAATAACATTTTTTATCAAGGGTCTTAAGTTGCAAAATGAGAAAAAATTGTGAGTATTTTTCTCCAATTAATACCATATTTATTTTTTTAGACAATTATGTACTGACTTTGTAAAATCGGTGCTACCAGTACTGGAAATCAAGTCTTACCCGACTAATGCAAAATATATCAGTCGGATATAAGTTATTCATACCCAACTAACATGGAGAGAGCTGGTCGGGATATTGACTAGACATTGCTCAATGTCTAAGTATGCACAGTCATTACCGACCAAGAAGTCCCAACATACTATACTTTACTGACATCCAGTTAGATATGGATACGTCTGACTAGTCTGAGCACGGACATTTTCCTGGCAGTGCGCTAAAACAATGTAGAATATCAAAATTTGCGGTTTATGGGTTATTAATGTTAGGGATAATTACATTTTACTACGGCTAAAGTGACATGTTTTACACTTTACTGTAGCTAAAATAAAATTTTCAAATTGAGGTACGCTAATTTCTTTTTTTTTTTACATATTGCTCAATTCCATCCATTTTAACAATTTTTTTTGTTAAAATTTTCATAATGACATATATACCCTCATATACATAAAAACGAAACAATTATTGGAGACTTTTTGGGTCAGTTAAAACATTAGAGATGTGAAACGGATGGTGTGATCTTTCGGAAAGAGAAAATAATTAAAAGATAAAAACAAAAAATAAATCAGAAAATAAATATGACGGGTAGTTTTTTTGAAAAATTGATGAATAGTTAAGGGCATTTTAGACTTTTTGCATTATTTAAAAAAATTTCATCCAGCATTTGACGGTGTTAGAGCAAAATGTAAAAAAACACAATTAACTAACCTTAATTTGAACTTTTCATTATAACTAAGTCAAGTGTAAAACTCGTCATTTTAGCCGTAGTAAAGTGTAATTACCCCTTAATGTTATGTTATCACTGTGGTAGGTTGGTGTGTCATATACAATTGGGCATGTAGTTGCCACTATGAGCACGTCAAAGGTTGCTGTTTCCTTCACCCACACCACCAAGAGTGGCCACCCATCATTCAGTGTGTTGGTTTCTAGGTTTTTGTTGGGTTATTCTTTTCCAGCTCCACTCTATCTGCCAATTATTGGAGGTTGTGGACTTGCAGCACTCAATTTCAATATAATTGGTGAGGACATATTGTTGGATTCAAACAATATGTTATGGTGTCATTTGTTGGTGTTTGAATTTGTTTCTATGTGTGTGTGTAGGATTGATTGGGGCTATGATCTCAAACTTGGCATTTATGTTTCGGAACATATTCTCCAAGACGGAATGAATGAGAAGTGTGTGATGGTTTTTACTTGATATATATGATGTGTCGTCACATCCACCAGAACATGTAACTTGATTTATGGAGTGGTCGACTATGAGTTCAACAAAATCTAAATTAATGAAATGAAAAACACACATGAGACTCACTCACTCAGCGTCATTTATTTTATAATTTAATTTCTTATTTCATACGAGTTTTGATTTTTTTAACTATATGTTAATACCACTTTAAACTAATTGTATCATATAGTTTTCACAATAATATTGTCGTATTAAGTTGTTAACCTTCAAAATCTCCAGGTATGATTATATGTTTTTAATAAATATCATTTATACATAATCACATTCCGGTACATACGGTTGTAGAGCGTCTGAATGTCATACAATCATTGGATCAGTGTGGATCTTAATGCGCGCTGCCTCAGCGTGCGACGCATGACGGCGAGATTCTACAGCGCACACTTGAAAGTTCTACGGGGTCAATCACGTTCTACAACTTTGTACTACAAATTTACAGGGTTCTTCAACTTTTCTCGGGGTCCATCACGTTGCACAATTTTGCACCACATGTTTTACAGGGTTCTAAAATTTTGTACTACACATTCTACCATTCGGACGTTTAGACACCCGAATTTAGTTTGTAGAGAGGAAAGTGGGCCAGAAAGAGCCCAATACCAAACCCATATGAAAGCCCATTAGTAACATTTCTCTTTCCAGTGCTTTTCCAAATACATCTATCATTAAATAAAGCTCAACAGGTCCAAGGAGCCTAATTGTTTCCGAGAAATCAAAACCTCTCTCTCTCTGAGAGTACGAGAGCGATCGACCCCAGACTACAAAGACGAGGTTCTCTCATAATCATTCACTCTCAGTCCACTATTCGATTTGTATTTATACAAGAATCGTTTCTCGGACCGCGAAAATCGCGATCCTGCTTTGTTTTGTCTCAATTTGAAGGCTAGGGTTTATCGGAACGACCGGTGTATGGGGTTTCTGTAATTTTAATCTATGAAAATTTTCTTGGAAAAAGTTGTGGTGGCTTTGGATGTAAATTTGTAATGTGTCACAAGAAATTAACTTAAACATAAACTAAGATGAACTTGGAATCGAGATTTAGGGAATAGAACATGTTTTATACCTTAAGCTGGTAAGAGTTGTACTTTACAATCATCCGTAGGAAAAAATTGAATACAATGAAGAGTTTTTGATGTCATATGCAACGTAATAGAGTTTGATTATGAGTTATTGGATGTGTTGGAGATGGATATGTATAGGAAACATGTGTGAATATGGATTCTAAGAAAGAGGGCTGAGATTTAGGGGTAGAGGACGATGCTTTCCCTCTCATGAGTAGCTTAAAAGCTTAACTTTACAATCTTCTGTGCAAATATTGTCAAATGGGTATGTGTTTTTTTTTAATTTTGTTTGGTATCAAATGGAATGTTAATTCTTGGAAGAGTTGAATTGTAATCTTTATGGTCGGTACAGTAATAGTCGAGTGGGCAGAATTTTGTGAAATCTCGATTTCAAGTCACATAAACATAATTCTGCCGGATATTTGTTTTGACAATCTGTTTACATGCAATTTTGAGCTACTAGTATTTCATGTTCCTCCGCGGTAATAATACACATTGTTATGTGGTTGAAACCAAGTCTCAAATATATAGCATTTTCCATGTTCTTGGTTAAATTGTTGGTTTTTTTCATTTATTTTGTATTTGCGCATATTTTAACTATTTAGTAATTGTTCAGAATCTTCAGATGGCTTTGCAAGAGTCGTTGGATAGGTTTAAAAGGCAGCAAGCGAGATGCCAGACAACACTTAGCAGCATTGCTGCTAAATTAGGGCCCGCCAGGGCTGCAACAACTCAGAAATTCACGCCTCCGCCGCCTTCAACTGTTACGAAAGCTCCTGCTCCTCCCGTCAAATTCTCGAATGACACTGAGAGACTTCAGCACATCAATAGCATACGGAAATCTCCGGCAGGGGCTCAGATCAAGCGTGTTATAGACCTGCTACTGGAGGTGCAAACTGAACTGTTTTCTCTTTCTCGCTCTGCCTGGTTTTGTGTTCTTGTTTCTTTTTGTAAATATGACATTACTGAATGGACCAGTCGTCAGTGTTGGATTCGGGGAGTACTTTATGATAACAATTTAGTTACTTCTGCGCTTTGCTAGTGTATGAAAAATAAGGTAGTACTCTCAGGATATGTAATTTCTGTTCTGATTGTTTGTTTGACTCACTATGTGGAATGTGTGTTAATATGTACCTTAATTAATCATACTCTCTTTCTAGTTACAAGTATCGATTCTAGATTTGCCGGAAATGTTTAAGATTATCTAACTGTTCAATGACTTACTTCTCTACACATGCTTGCAGACTAGACAGTCCTTTACACCGGAGCAAATAAATGAAGTGTGTTACGTGATGTGAAGGCCAATAAAACTGTTTTTGACAGTTTAAGGAATAACCCAAAAGTTCATTACGATGGGAGGCACTTTTCTTACAAGGTAATCTCAATCTTTGCTGATGTCCAAATTTTGAAACAGACAGAACACCACATTTTTTGTTCTTATATTTCTGTCGCAATAAGTATATCTCTCCTTTTTGTTCACAGTCTAAGCATGATCTGAAGGACAAGAGTCAACTTCTTGTATTGATCCGAAAATTTCCTGAGGGCATTGCCGTCATTGATCTTAAGGATTCCTACCCAACTGTGATGAAAGATTTACAGGTACTTTCTTTTGTAACTTCGTTTCTTTTGTTCCTCACTCCTTAAACATGCCCATCAATTGTTTCTATGATCACACGGCGCAAACCTAATTGTTCTCCATTTCTATTTCCTATGATTATGGACTCAAAATGATTTTGTTCATGTTAGTTGAGTTTCGAGCCTTGGATGTTTCATTTTTTTTTCCTTTCAGTAGTATTTAAACTTGTTAGATGGCCCATAATTTCCCATTTTCATTTTATTGTTTTTAGTAATAATTTCAACTTGTTATACGGCCCATGATTTTCCTTTTTTTATTTTGCAAAACAAAGTGAAGATGATATTGATTTCCGGTGTCTTTCAGGCCCTGAAATCTGCAGGCCAGATTTGGCTGCTGTCGAACTTCGACTTGCAAGAAGACATTGCTTACCCGAATGACCCGAGGGTGCCCATCAAGGTGGACGATGACCTGAAACAGCTATTCCGGGGGATTGAGTTGCCTCGGGATATGGTTGACATCGAGAAGGATCTGCAGAAGAACGGGATGAAGCCCGCCACCAACACGATGAAGAGGAGGGCCGCGGCGCAGATCCAGGGCATTTCCACGAAATCCAAGACAAAGAAGAAGCATGAGATCACCAAGAGGACCAAACTCACCAATGCTCATCTTCCAGAGCTGTTTCAGAACTTGAAGTAGCAGCCAGATCAACATTCAAGAACTGTTGTAATGCCATTTGTACACATATTTATCATATAAAAGGCTTTGAAGCTACACAATATGCAAAACTAGGTCCAAAGCTCAGCAGTAGCATTTACTTGTTGGACTTTTGTACTGTGCCTTTAAATTACATTGCTTGCTTCTGGAGTTTACTTCACACCAATCACAATTAATGACGTCAATGTGATTTGAATCCGAGGACACAACTACTACAACCAGTGTTATAGATATCTTGCGACCAGCTGATATACCGGCGATATATCGGTTTTTGCAAGTTTTTCGAGACGAAACGGGCGATATTGATGAAAATAACGGTCAAACTAGTTGACCCAACAAATTTCAAATTGATTATGGTCTAATCCGGTCCAAATAAATTAATTATGGTATACTCCAACTTAAATTAATTAATTTCAGTCTTGTCCGATTTAACCCGGTCTTATTCGGTCCACTTGATCAATTTTAGTTTGAAATTTGGGTTAATAAACAACAAATAAAAAGTTAAGCCGTCATTCATTCATCTCTTTCAATTTCACGTTTGAATTTCGAGTTTATTGACAAGTTTGAAATTAAAAATAATTAAATATTATTCATTTTGTTTTTAATAAATAATATATATGTTTAATTATTTATTTATTACAAAACGCATTTTGCCACGATTCCCCGAGTTTGACAGATCTTCCTTTTCGTCGGCTAGTCCATATATCCTCGCGATCCGATATCTATAACCTTGACTACTACCGATTGGCTGGCTTGAGCAGCACACAACACTTCCCTAGTGGGCCACAACAGATAAAAGCCCATAACATACATGGATAAATGGACAATATGGCCCACTTAATAGCCCAACCAAAACATCACATCGTCACTGTGATTTTGTCAGTGGCTTGTGGCGCGTATTTGTAACCAAGGTTCAAAATTGGGGGTTTATGATTTATCTGCACTTGAAAATGACCTAGCATTTCACCAGAAGAAAATGACAATGCTCTTAATCGGAGTCATTGTCCAGGTGATTTTGTTTCTCTGGGATTTTATTACACAAACCCTAGTTTCGATTTGCTTTGTTTTTATTTTCTAGTTTTGGAATAATGTGGTTATTGATATGGGTCTTTTTTTGGAGCAATGGTCTAGAAATTGCAAATCTTGCTCCTCAAATTGGTTCACTAAATTCCATATGTTCATTGTTCTTGCTTCAGATGTGCTTAGTGAACAAAATTTCAACATTTTCTGGCCATAGAAGGTAAGTAGGTTTTTGGTCTTCATTGATGCTTTATGTAATTCTGTAGATTGATGGTAACAATTTCACTTTGAGGAAGAGACAGATATTTTGGATTATCGTCTTGCACGCCAATATCAAATGCACGACGTTATTACAATAACATTAGGCAATGAATGCGTGTGGTGACAATTTGTTGGTAATTGGATTTGGACTTTGTCTTATCCTTTTAAAAGTTGATAAGCTTCACCACGATGATCGGCTTATTGTTCATGTTCATGGCATCAGGATTCAGGCATGTAGAAATTGTTTTATATCCCGCTCATTCATGGCGGAAAATCTCCATGTTAAGAGTTTGTGTTGGTTAATGTATTTTCTTTTGCACTGACCTCTCTATTTCTATTGATCAAATTGTAAAGAAATATGTGCATGCTATCTGAAGTAACATATTCTGCCTGATAGTCATGCCAGAATGGAAAAAACTTGAGCATTTTACATACGACCGAACTCAATGATGCTGTGCAGGCTTCTCTGAAAACTACTAGTGCATTATATTTTATCTGTATCTATCATACATATGTGTCTAGAAACAAAAGAAAAATGAAAAGAAGGAATCGGTAACGAAAAGAGCTGCAAAATATCTGTATCACTGGAAAAATATATCAAATCTGCAAAAAGGCTACTCAGTTATGAAGTGGGTTTGGTCCCCCCGGAACTAGTCGATGAGAAACTCCATAAACCGGATCGTTTTCATCTCTGCTGTATTGCTTAGGAGCTTTGGCGGGGAGGTGCCACAGGAACCTGGAATAGAATTCGTGTAGAGTTGTATCCTTGGACTCTTCGGTCAGAGTTCTGTGGATGCCATGGCAACACGAGAATTGGCTGGTCGCGAGCATTATAATGAAGATGAGAGATGCTAGCCCGGGATTTTGAACTCCCATGACGATAAAGAGATAGAGAGGAAATTGAGAGGGCGGGAACTATGATTACTAATGCAGGCAGGTATGAAGTCTTTTAATACAGGATCTTGCAACTGGTAGTCAAGATAGAATCAAAACTAGCTATTCATTATAAGAAAATGGCAGAAATGCCCTTTGAAACTTCCCAAATCCGCATTCATATCATGTTTCCATCAATAGTGTAATCATCATGGTACCGAGTCTTGATTTTATGCATCTAACTTGACCTTACTACAACTCTGATGCTTTGTAATCTTGTACCGATACAGGTCTCTTACTAGAAGCGTGTTCTTTCAAGAATCACAGAGAAGAAGATTGGATTGTCTTATTAAACATGGTTGGTGGCCCATTTTCCTGTCTATGAATAGATTGTAGAGTGTACAAAACTTGGTAATTGATTTGGGAGATTCTGGTTTTGGTACATTGTGTGGACTTGAGGCTATTATAGTCCATTCAAACACCTGTTGAGTGCTGATATGAAAAACCGTTTTCCAGAACAACTATTAAGGGCATTGACTTTAGCTCAACTGGGTTGATCATTACACTTATGGGCATGATTGTGCTATAATTAATAGTTATTGGTGAAGACTTAGGCGCGTAAGGGAACACGTGGCGGGAGAGTAAAGTGGCATGAGCTGTGCCTCCACGTTCCCATTGTCCGCTTCAGCTCAAGTTCTTGCTTCCAAGCTATTGACTTGGAATATTAATTGGCCGCTGAAAGAAGGGTATTATAAAATTGGATCATCTACGCCATTTTTTAAGACAAGACATTGTTGGTACCTCATGGCAGAAACAGCCAAACAATGGGCTCCATCTTCATTCAATTCCTGTTCCAGTTACAGGTAACAGATAGGATTAAGGTATGTGTTCAAAGCAACTTGTTTTTTATTGGGCTATTTGTTGATTCTATACATTATCTTTATAGCTTGAAAATGAAAAAAAGAGACTGTTAAATTGGTTGTTGTGTATTTTCTATGACCAGAGGCAATGTAGTGAAATATAATATAAGCAAGAGAAAAACTTGGGGGAGGATGACATAAAAAATCAATGATGTGATTATTCGAAAATAAGCTTTCTCTGGTGATATTAGATTGAGTGACGCATTTGATATCTTGAAAAACTCATTCAGAACATGTCGTTTTCGAGGAATTTCGTGCCCCGTTTAAGCTAGAAAATGTTATTGTTTTGTTTTTCTTGCTGGGAAACTATTAGGCTTTCTTGTCATTTTTGAAGCTAAGTTCTCAAGCATGTAAAGTGTGTTGGTTTCTATCAGGTAATTAATGAAAAGGGGAAATAATTTTTTATTTGGCTGCAACACTGATTATTTCCTATAAATAAGTTCATTTACTTGGAATATTTTTGTTTCTCTGTTGGTTGAGGTACCAATTTCCCTGGTCAGCTCGTAGCTTTGTTAGCAATTATGTCGTCACCATCATCATTTTCAACTACTATTTACTGTATCGCATTCACCAAAATCGCTCTTATATACATTCGTAACTTGCCGATTGTATCAAGTTCTTGAATACAGGCAGCCAATTTCTTCATTCATTTTGTACATCCATGAAATTGCGCAACCTTGCAACGGATATGGAAAATGACAGAAGCTACAATATATGATATATTAAATCTTAGTTTCAACAATTGTACATATTATTTATGTGAATTGATTACCTGGAAATAGTAGTGTAGGTGAACTGTCCTGCTGAGATGTGTTGAAATTATATTTCTGAATTTGGCGTTTGAAATTAATGTCATGTTAACTTGTATGCTTACATAAGATGTGTAGTTCAATACTTTTCAAATGTGCAAAAATAGACTATTGGAATACAATTTTGTATCCTTTTCAAATGAAGTTGTGAGTCTCCACCTCTTCTCAGTCGCACGGGTGGCTACTTTTTCATTCATGACATGACACCAATCTAATCCCTCCGACTTGCTGATTAAAAATTCATCGGATTGAAAGATTAATTGGGTATTAATAGAAAAATAATCAAAGATCAATCAGACAAGTCGGGTATTTTTGCAAATCATACAAACACTAAGCCATGAGGTTGTTGTGAATTATGTCATAAATTTACAACAAAAAATAGTAGATAAAACAAACACCTATTCCACTCTATTGGTGCAGGTCAAAATTGCTGCTTTCATCTCTTCTTTATCAAGTGATGCTCTAACTATGACCTGCCATAATTTGACAACATCTCATTACCTTAAGAACCTAATAGCACAAAAATAGAACTTCTGAACATATTATAGCACAAAATAATGGAACACTGAAGCTTGCTTTTACCTCCTGTACTCTGTTTCCGGATCGGGCAAGTAACTTGTATTCATCCTCAAACTTAGATGCCATGTAAACCTACGTAAGACATACCCAAAACAGATAAGTTTAAGAACTACGGGTAGTTGATATACTGTGTTGCTTATGGCTTCAGACACAGACATCCTGGACCGTCACTCCAATAAATTTCGATAATGATTGCACACACTCGAAACACTTCACACCCGCAAAGTTGTGATCAGCATAAAAAAAACATTTTGACCAGTTAATGGGTCAAGAAAAGTGGAAACTATATTTTCTTAGATTCTCCGTCCCTTTTCATTGCTATGCATATAGGCAGAGTTTGGTTTCTATACCTGGAAAGTTGGAGCTAAACCCGGGCTCACGAAAAATTGGCCTTTTGATGCAGACTGGACTCCTTCGATTTGTTGCAATTCCTTAATAAGTGATTCCACGTCAACCCACTGCCAATGTATATCAGCAAACAAGGATTAGTGACATCATAAACCATACAAAAGACTTCATGGAATAAATGAGTACATGTTCAACCCGATACTTCTTTAGATATCACGTTAAAACAAATCCATTATGTACTCGCTATGTATTGGAGTTTATGATAGTAGAAGAGAAAACCATTATATAGGGCGTCCGGATAATAGTCCTCGCATATTAGTCAACCTTTGGAGAGAACTGAACTATTTTAGTTAAGGCATACATCAACGGTCCATCTTATGAACTAATCATATATCATCGAAGTTGCATTTTCTCTTATCATTTAACATACATCATATTCATTCATAGAAGACTAGCACTGACTCCACTACTACTTACTTTTTCAAAACTAAAGTCATATGAGACTCATATTTCGGATGAAGGGATTATCAATCAACCAAACAAAAGAATGCCTTAACATAAGTTCCTAATGGTTTGTTTAGCTCTTAAATTAATTTATAAGACCACTTTGACACTGTACATTCTTGTGTATCATCACAAGGTTATCTGGATCACATCCCAACCATGATAACGAAAGCTATTGAGGAAAAATACTGATATGTAGGGTGAAAAGAAAAACCTCGGAGTCAGCTTCTGCTGCTTGTAATCTCCCATCAAAGGGAGTGTCACCACCAATCAATGACTCCAGTGCACCACTCAATGGATCTGGCTGTTATACATAAAATAAAGATGCACACTTCAATTTTCCATAACTTACAACATAAATCTATGCGCGGTTAAAAAATTTCATAATGAATTACCGTGAGTTCTCTCAATGATAAGAAAATACGTTGAAGTTCAAAATTTAACTGGTGAACTTTTGCCTCCAATTCCTGAAACCGAGAGTACATACTTAAGAGTTCACAAGAAGATAAGTAGTTAAGAACCGGGAATTAAGTTGGTAAGAGCACGATGCCCTTTGTGGCTCTATTTAGTCCATCCATAAATGAAGTCCTGAAATAGTCATGTAAGCAGAAAGATAGCATTCATTGACTACTTGGCAGAATATCCACAATCTTTTCACCAATAGGACTATCAGATGCACCATTGTTAGCTGAGCCAGCCTCCTCAAACAGAGCAAAAGATACCATTCACATTTAAATAGACAAAATTGAAAAGAAAGAGGGCGAATGGAAGGAAAATAAACAAAAATGCCGTTTCCAGGAAAGTTGAACTACCTGACCGATCTTAAAATATGATGCAGGGTCCAAAGTGGCATCCCATGACACTTCTGTCTGGTGAATAAGTGCGGGCACTCCTTCAACCTACATATATAGGATAGTAAAGATGGTTGCCTCAATCATGAATATAATAACAGTAAGAAGGTTCACTGGAGTTTTATGATTCGATAGTAATAATTCCATGATGAAAAACTAAGATCAACGAAAATATTGCAGAAACACAGAATAAGAGCCTTTAACCACATGGTGAATCATTAGAATCTATAGCCAATTGCTTTCAAGATTAACAGCTCCTAATGTTTATAGTGCTAATGTAGCATGCTTTACTACACCTGGATGACAGACCGAATAAGAAGAAGCACACCATTGATTTACCTCAACAAACACACCAAAGTAAGCAATCTGTGTTATAGTACATTTCACAACATCCCCGATTTGAAGTTTAGCCTGCAATAAGAAATACACGAGTTTGAAGACTGGGAATAAGTTATGCCAAAAGATAACATTTTTTGAGCAGTTTGAAAAAATCCCAAATGTGAATGCAAGCAACAGTTCTCAAACATCCACAAATGAAGCTACGAGGGATTACCCCATAAGTGCAAAATTGCACGAGCAAGGAAAAGAATAAGCACAATAATTGCCTTAATGAGGGAGGATTGCAAGTGTAGGGGCTGTCATCGTGACAACTTTTAAGCTTGACAGTGAAGGTAATAAAAGAAACCACAAAATTCAAAATATTACTGCATTGTTCCACTTGGATGATAGCTAAAAGAAAAAGAACTAATGTTTCCATTCAAATATAAAACTTCATCCTCGTCATCTTTCACGATTCTTAGGTCCTCAAATAATTAATTGCTAAATGTAGACACCACTTTGCATGACCAAAACTCATACAATCAGACTGAAAAAAATAATGGCTTTAAGATAACCAACAAATTTGTGGGTTTAAGAATTAAGATACCTATCTGCTATTATGATTTTCAAGCAACTAGAAGGACAATTTTCAAAACAATGACACATTACAAACATCTGCAATGCTGCATGATATATAAACTATAGCTCCTCAGTCCTCACCATAAGATTTTTCTTCTTCTCTGCTATATCATCATCTTTCTTTGACTTCATAGAAAATATAAGCTTTCGAGATTTTCTATCAGCCAGTTTCACACATGCAACGAGTGTCTGCAGAGATAAAGTTTATCAGTATCCTGATATGAAACTAACAACATTTTACTGCCAAATCAACTTCGCCTGACCTGACCAACTAATGATGTAAGAAATTTGCTTTTTTCTCCCTCATACATCTCCAGAAGATCTTCCAAACGCATATTTTGCAAAATTCCTCCCTCAGCCTTTTGAGCAACTTCTGGAGAAAGATTTGTCTCTGCAATACCATAACTTTGAATAATTCCTACATTTTCCCCGTACTTTGATGGATCAAGACCATTGCGTCTCAACCATGTCTCAAAAGCTATGAACCTCCATCCACTAGTAAGATTACTGTATGGCAAAACTCCAAGCAAAGGACCAAAAGATACCTGAAATGACTCAAGTTAAGAACAGTAGAACCGAAAATTTTAAATGCGAACATGATAGTAAGAAGAAGCAGTGTGCTACATAATACACATCAATCTTAAGTTTACTCACAACAAAACCTCCAGAGCCAGGCCTTATCAACTCTACTTCTTCCAATTTTCCTGTCCCAAGCAGTTCCTCTGCCCTGGTCCAATAAGTATCTTCCAGTTCCTACAATTTTGAAAGCAACCTCACCCGTGATCATCATAATAAATTTGTGAAGTAATCTACTGACATAAATATATATTTATATATATATGTTTTATGGAAGAAAATCAGACCTTTGAAGGTGATGCCACACTGGAATTATCTAACTCAACATCACTTCCGTAACTTTCAACAGGATATGCAAAATTTGTGTATGCACCAGCAGATTTTGATGTTTCTCTTACAGGTTGATCAATTCTATAACAAAGCAACCTGTGAATTAAGCAAAGTAATAACAGAATAAATTAGATCCATAATTACAATAACATTTTCAAACACCTTTTTGGCCTTCCTTGTAATGTAGCTTCCACAGAGATCTTCATATCGGCATCTGAACCTACTGAACGTGTAGCAGACTGTTCTCTAGGAGCAACTGCCACCTCAGTTGATCCAACATCACTATGATCAACTTGCTTTAGTCCTAAGAATAATACAAAAAATAAACAAACAAATAGTGGCATATTAACTTCAAGAATGTTTAAACCAGGAAAGGAACAATACTATAATGTCAGCTTATCACCTATGTCAGAGTCATTGCCATTTGCTTGCTCTTTTAACAAGGAATCTAACGCGCCCAATAAGTTCTCCACATCATTCCCTTCAAGTTTTGGTTGAGTTTGAACTGCTTCAGGCTTCTTTAAGAGTGTCAAATCTTCTTCCTTCACTTCTGCTTCTTGCTTCATAACTATGTCTGCTGTATCACTAGAAAGCTCTGGTTTTTTGTCAATATATCCAGGCTTCCTTAACAACACAACATTTTCATTGGCACTCGTCTTCACAACTTTGGACGCTGCACCAACGGAAGGCTTTTGTTTCTTATAACTATGTACATTACCCCCAATAGGTTTAGGCCTCCTTAACATCGTATCATCCACAACTCCGGGTTTCGCATCACTCAACCTTTGCGATGACCGTGCCTTACTGGTGTCCAGAGACAAATTCGGTTTGAGCCTTAACCCTGATGGCTTTTCTCCAACACCTTCCTTCTTAGATGTTCCTGGCCTTCTCAAATTAACATTAGGGACATCACTTCTCTTCGCGTCAAATACCGGTTTCCGAACTGGTAGGTCTGGCTTCCTTGTCTCCGGTGCATTTGGCTTACTGCTAGATTCAAACTTGACTCCTCTATTTGGAACTGGCCTAACCAAATTCAATCCGTCTACCGAGCTCACCGCCTGCTTCCTTGCAGGACGGGCTTCTCTAGAGGGCCTGTCCCAGTCAAGATGAATCACCTCAATTTCGGGTAATTTACCCTTATTCCTGTAAAATGATTTCTCGAGATCAAGAAGACTTCCATTGGGGTCAAGTCTTCTAGCTTTTACCTGACGAACCAAAACAGTAACAGTGAAGCAATCAATAATTTAAACCAGAATGACATTCAAAATACACAAACAAAAACGCACATATTACACACACATACTCGTTTCCACCGGAAGAAATAAACTCGCACTCAATCGTAAAAGTTCATTTGGATATTTCACAAAATTGAACTTATAGTGAAGCTAAATTCTCAAAAACCAGGGAAAGGTCCGGAAAATTCAAACTCGTTTCCAATTTTCTCGGCAACCAAACAATACACAAACGCATATGCACCACAATGACATTCAAAATACACAAACAAAAACACACATATCACACACACATACTCATTTCGAAACTCAATTGTAACAACTCATTTGGATATTTCACACAATTGACCTTAAAGTGTAGCTGAATTCTCAAAAACCAGGGAAAGGTAGGGAAAATTCAAACTCGTTCCCAATTTTTTCTCATCCCCCAATTTTCTCGGCAACCAAACAAACAATACAAGAAACGAATATGCACGAGACCTTGGCTAGGGTTAGTCTGGGGTCTTCGCCAATCATCCTGCCGAACTTGAGCTCCATTTTCTCCGATTCGCTGAACTCGCTTTCTTGGTTTGAGGAGCATACCAGAAACTTGTGCTTCCGGCGAAAAGCGACGCTTCTCGTTCTTGTTTGGTGCGAAAATGAGGGCAGGCGAGTGGTGGCGTTGACGGAGGTAGCGGAGGTAACGGCGGCTCCGGCTCCGGCGACGGTGGCTAGAGAGAGAGGTTCCATTTCGGGACGAGTGAGCTCATCAGAAGCTACACACTGCAATGGTTGGACTTGAGAAGACGAGAGCACTCCGTTTTTTGTTTACCGTTTGGCTTTAGAGGATTTTTGGGTGATTTTATCCCTATCTCACGTGACTTCCACGTGATCTCCGCAACTGTATACAAATACAAGGTGTTCATGGTTGGATAACCGAACCGACCGGTTCGGTTATTAAACATTCATAACCGAAAATCGAGCCAATGGGTGGTCGGTTCGGTTTGGTTATAACCGAATAACTAATCGGTTATGGTCGGTCGGTTCGGTCGATGGGTGGTCGGTTCGGTCCAATGTTTATATGTATAATATAATATGTATTATAAGACATAAACAAATGGGTGGCGCAGTGGTAGGTTCGAATCACGTTAGAAACACTTTATTTTTTAGAGTGTATCGGTTATTCGGTTACGGGCGGTTCCCGGGGTCCCGTAGCCGACAACCGAACTGATCGATTCGGTTACCGATTCCCTCAGTTTCGGTTCGGTTCGGGTCGATTTTCACGGTTCCCGGTTATTTGAACACCCCTACAACACCACTCCATCTCCTCCATGCTTTCTTTTGTTTGGAAATTTGTATGTAAATTTACTATTTCTATTACAAAAATGAATAAATTTGTTTAAAAATTGCGAAAATGCTCTTACAATTGTTTAAAAAAATTAAAATCATATAAAATTTCAGTTTGAGCTCGCCGATTTTTCTCTTCTCCAATTATCTATTATTGACCTTCACTTTCTCTAGCACGTCGTCGGTGACTTCTTTTTCTCACGCAACCCATCGTTCTTCTTCTTTAGCATTATCAATGCCCCTAAGAGAAACTTCGTGTTGATACGAGTTCAAATCTCAAGCTTGAGTTACTTCTCCCATGAGTTCAAGCTGGTATAACTATCTCTCTCTTTGGTGTCGTTGATGCATCGTACGTGACTAGGAAGAACTATTTATCAAAATTCGTTGATTCGAAAAAGTACCGAAGATATAGATTTAAGGAAATTTTGATTTTTTTTATTAAACTTCAAAAACTAAATAACATAAACGTATAAGAGTACTTAAATAGCCAAAGCATAACCAAAGAAAAGGAAATTCTAAACTTATTGGAAGATGAAACAAATTATTAAAATTGCGAAAAAATGTCCGAAACTTAAGAAACTACTATTTTGACACTCTAGATGATCTCTGATGGCCGAAATATGTTGCACAGCATGGCATAGCAATGACTTTGACTCAGACCGTCGTTTCTGCCCCGAAAACACTAGTCTTTTGTCCAAATCAGACACTTTCGCGATAACTCCAGGTACTTTAGCTTATGCATACCGACTTTCTCGACCGCACTGCATCAGTTGTGCTATCGAGTTGCATATTGGAGATGGTCGACTAGGGGAGAGGAAATCTAATGTGCTCGAACCAAAAACGAATGGATGAATGATTTTGGACACAGTTACATAATTTGCAAAAAAAAATACATAAGTTTGCAACTAATTTTTGCAATGATCTCAAAATTGGAAATGTGATAAAATGAGAAAAATTGACAGCCAGCATCTAAAAACAAACAAAAGTCATTTATAATTAAGTGAGAGAAAAATGTCTGTCCTCTCTAAATAAATAACACAAGTTAATCAAGTGAAAAAAAAATAGTTAATTACTTGAAAACTGGATTATATCTAGAAAATATAGCTATAAACTACAAAATGAGATAATACACAACCATCCTTAGCAATTAACTCTCACTTAAAATCATGTTTTATCAGTAAATTATTAGTAAAAGAGAATTAATGTTAATCATAAGAAATCACTGTTCTTCTTTGACTTGAATGTTCAATAACAAGCTTGTTATATAGATAAAAACCTCAGCGCAGGTACACATGTATATCATGTATTAAGAATGTACATTACTAAGAACCCAGAAAACAGAACAAAATTGATACATAGTTCATATCATTATCAATGTTCAGGGTCGGATTCAGGAGACGCAGGCCCTTCGTCATCTTCAACATCAGAAGCATCTTTCTTTTCCACGACAGTGGCAGCCATGACGGTGATATTATCACTGAGAGACTTCTTGAGAGAAGCGGTCTTGATGAGGTGGTTGTAGCAACCTTTCTCCTTGAAGAGCTGGGAGAAGTGGTGCTTGCAGTAGAGGAAGCCGTCGAGCGCGGCGTAGGAGGACGGCGTGAGGAAGCACCCCCCGTGGTTGCACCTGAAGCAGGTCTTGTGGAATATCTCTCCCTCCACCGTCACCTTCTCCAGTGGGTACGCCGTCTTGTTGCACTTGGCGCACTTGTCCACCGTCCCAGAAAACGCCCTCGCCAGCTTGCTCGGTGCCCTTTGCTGAGACGCACAAGACAATCGCAGTAAACAACGTTAATTTATTGACAGAAATAAGAGTAACTGACGGAAATTGGGAGTGATTTCCGTCAATAGTATTATAATTAGCAAGATTTCATATGTTTTGTTTCTTTTACATTACATTGAGTCGTCACATCGGCTATCTAGACCCACATAGCTCAGGATTTACTAGACCACCCAACCCGCTTTATTAGAGAAGTGCACAGAACCAAGCCTCTAAGACTATGGTTGGGGAGACAGTAGGGTTGCTCAAAATTAACCGGAAACTGATAAACCAGTTAGAATCGGAGATTCTAAACCGAAAGAAATTGGTCGAAATCAGTTCGGTTCCAGTTCAATTTATACAAAATTGTGGTTAACCAAGTAAACTGGAGATGGTATAGTACACCATATGTGGCTTGATATCAGCCATTGATCTCCATAAATCGACGTCCATGAGACGTTCACGTGTAGCAACCAACAAAACCGATTCGATTTGATCTGGTTTTTAGGTCCAAATTTTATTCAAAACCGGTTTGGTTTTATCCAGAAAACTGGCCAATAAAACCATTCGGTTAACTTTTGAGCTTATACCTATGCCGATCCAATTTCTGTTCATAAAACTAGAAACCGAATCGACCGATCCGATTTATGGTTTGGGCTTCTAGTTCTAGCTTTGACCTAGAAGAATGTGCCTTAGGAGGAGCACCAAAGTACGTCTATTTTCACGTTAGAGCTCACTCTTAACCCAAAAAACCAGTCTATCATATTTTGAGTCTAATATAAACTCTTATGTAACTTCATAATCATCCGATATAAAACTATAGACTTGCATGGGGACCAAACTATACATAGTTGGCGTACATACTATGGATGAAGAAGATCTTGGCAGAGTATTGAATTTGGAGGTGAAACTGCCCGTCTCCTTGAATAGTTGTTCAAAGTGAGGCTTACAGTACAATACTCCATCCATGGAGGAGTAGCTTCCCATCTGCGCGCGTAAATGTCAATAATGCACATTAGGTGTTCGAGCCAGATCAGAACCGGATGAGAATAAAATATATGTACCACAAGGAGGCCATTGCAGTGGCTGCATTTGAAGCAGGTCTTGTGGTAGGGCACTCCATCAGCAGTCAGCATTTCAAAGAAATGGACCGTCTGGTCGCAGGCCTTACATTTTTCTTGAGTCCCGGTGAACCCCATCTTCAATTCAATATGTTTGAAGATGATTCTCAGAGATTAATAGGAAACTTGAGAGTTTCTGAGGCTCTACCTCCAATTATTTCAGAGATAGAGAAGGAACTCACTAATAGTTATTGGTTATTGACCTTCTGGGCCTATATTTGAGAGTCTAACAAAGGGTGGATTTGCTAAATAATGGATGGAGATAGTTAATTGCAGCTTAATCATTGTGTCAACAGTATAAGCTAATTTTGGATGATCGCCTATTTATAGTGGTCAATGTGACTTTAGACACAGTCTTGGAATAAGAGGAATTCTGTAAATTTCTATATCTAGCAATATATTCTCATCCATGGAATAATGCACTATTTACATTATTGCAAACAAGTTACGGCACAAAAAAAATGACGATCCAGCATAATCTTATATCTGCAAGACATATATATTGATAATCCAATAACTCAAATTGGATCTTAATTTTCACCACAATCCTATATTGAAGTAAATTTGAACTTTCAATTATCTTCTGAGTTTGTTTATCACATATGCAGACACATTATTTTATACAGTGTAAATAAGATAAGAAAGATACAGCATGAACACTATTTAAATGCAATCTCACATGAACAAAGAAAGCACAACTATGAGAAAAGAGCAGATAAGAAGCTAACTTGAAGGACATCATGCTTCAGTTCAGCCCAATATCTTAAGCCCCAAAGCATCCACAAGAATTCTGGGGTATGTATCCGCGAGCGCGGTATTTGGAAGCTGTTTCTTCCACCTTGAGAAACCCTTCCCCTCGCTCGGCTTCAACAATCGCCTTCTTTTCTTCTGCTTCTTTGTGTATGTCTGCAATTTTGTTTTTCATTTTCTCTGCATATTCAGCTTTCTTCCTTTCAAATTTCTCCTACAACACAAGTTGAGAAAATACGGTTTCTTATAAAGTTAGTCAAACACATATTAAACTGCATTTCTACTTAGATAGCAATAGCCAATAGCTATGCCCTTAAATGCAATATCAAAACTATAAGATGGTAGTCAAATTAAATATGAGTGTTCAAATCCAGTTTTGGCCACCATAAATAACGATATAATTAGTTTCTCTGACTTCTTATAGTTGAAGTGCCGTGGGGATATTAATGGCATTTCATGCATAACCAACTTGGGAAAAAAGAAATTGAACATTCATTTTGGAACAACTTTTTTTCTGTGGGAATTGAACATTTATTTTGGAACGTGACTATTATTTATTTCTCCACTCATTTGATAGAGTTTGGCAAAGCACTAAATGCTACCTAAAGACATTCACGTTCCAGTGTTCTTGAAACATCATTTTAACAGAACAAGATGTTTCTGGACATCACATGCTAAATGGAGAATCAACAAGTTTTGTAAAAATGTCGTGAGATGAACGTTGCTAAGTAGTATCACGCCAAGTTAATAAAATTGAATGGAATGGAACTACACATATATATAAAGTGTGTATGCATTGTGTTGTGATTTCTTAACATCATTCTTATTTGAAGCTAGCGGTATAGTCTAAAAGGGCCAAATCGTCGCTTCATTACCTCAATCTGCCTCAGCTGTGCTTCTACTCCCGCTTTCTTGCTGTTCTCCCACGCGTCAACAGCCGACAACTTTTTATGTGCCCTGTCAAACATTTCCAATGTCCCGAGTTTCAATAACCGAGCGTCGAACTTCATGACAGTAATAGGAATTTAAACCGTGGGCCAAGAACATCGCATCCATACATAGGAAGCTACAGCCAACATATCGGAGGAGAAACGAAACTAGTAATGCTAAAGTTACCCAATAGTATAATTGACGAGGTGTATAGTGAGATTCATTATCACAAAAAAAGGGTAGCAAAATGTTGGTAGGAACTCTTCTTACTTGTTTTCTACTTTGGATTTTTCACTATCTTCCCATGCTTTGATCAAGGCCAATCTTTTCTCTGCCTCGACTCGAGCAAGAACAGCATCTAGAAGAACCAAACTGATCAATTTCAGGACAAATTGGTTCCAATCTGTAAACTTAAACACTTAGCCAGAATTCTACCTCTATCGAGTGAAGTCCCAGAGCTCTTTTCAGCAGCAGAATGTGCAGAGTCTGCCACAAACACAGCAACATTCAAAAACATGGTTTCTCTTTCTGCCCATTATCTTATCTAAATCAAAATTAAGCTACAAGTACCCACAATGATTAAAATCAATGAAATAACGTCTGAGGGTGATTTCTTCACTTTGGTTCAGTTTTTTCTCGGGAACCAAACAGAAAATTAAAAAAAAAAAAAGGTACCTTGAGCGACTACAGGAGGGGGCTTCTGGGGAGAAGCAAGGACCAGAGTGTTGTCGTGAACGACGTCGTTTGGACCCGCAGCCGTGGGTGGTGGCTGTGGCTCGTGCAAGGTGGCCATAGGAGGAGGCGGTTCTAGTTCCGGTTCAGGTTCGGCTAAAAAAACTCGCGTACTCTTTGAACTTAGCCACCGAAAGAGATCAAATATCAAATCAAACGGACACTGAATCAAAAACAAATTATGTTCCAAAAAAAATGATTGTATATATATAAAGAGAGGAGCTTTGACTGACAGTGAAAAGTCAAAAAGGCGGTGGCAGGTAGAGAGAGTAGTTTCTGGAACGGTTATGGGCCGAGCCCATTGGACTGACCAGACTAGGCCCAAACACGCGTAGAAACCAAAGATTGGGCTTTGTGCGTTTACTTGTGAGTTGTTGTGACAGTACGAGAAAGAGGAGTGTTGAGCACGTGAGGTAATGGACCATGTGGTCTGAAATTAATTAGTGAACTGTTGGGACATGTTCACGTGAGATGGAGCCTAGCACGTGCTGTCTCTGAGTTTCTCATGTCATGTGTTGGTGTGTAGTGTAGTGTCATGATTGGAGATAAAGACGATCATTTTCACTTTTCTTTATTTGCTTCTTAATTATTCTTCATATTCCATTCATGATCGCTTTCACTTTCGCACACTAGTGAATATATACTGCATGTGATATCCTTTAATCTTCTGCTGGGTATACATATAAACAATTTAACCTTCACCTTTGTATAATTCTATACCTCGTTTATAATTAATTTGATTTGTTTGAATGAACGAACGATATTTATATTGTTACAAGATTTAATATTTGAGTTTTAGTAGATGAACACTGCTTACGTATGTTATAAACATGGTACTGTTTTTGAAGAGTCGGTTATGTAGGGTAAATTATTTTGATCACTTGATTGTGACAATAAGATCTTTTACAGATTTCAAATTATTCGAGTTGCTAAATTAGTTAATTTGTTGCAATTTAAAACATAGGCAATTGATATTACTTTTGTAACATCTGGAAAGTATGTGATCTATAAGCTACCATTAATATTTAATTTTTCTATTCTAATATGTATTCAAGTTTGATTTGTTTTTACATGTATTTTCTTCTTTATTTGTTTCCTTATTATTAGACTAAAATCCAGTGTTATTTCGACTCAAGTAAACAAATTCTCAATCCAATCTACGCATATAAAGAAATGTCATGATCTCAACATATATATATAGGAAATGGTTCGGCTATAAATTAAATGTGCCGTGAGAACTACTGAACATTTATTTATTTTCGTTGGATATTAATTTATTTTTAATGGTCAAAGTGTTTCAGTTGGACATTCAGCTACTTTCGTTATTTTCTACAAATATTCACTTATTTTCAATGGACAAAATCAATTATCACATTCTCATAAAAATGTTTGGTTTTCACCTTATTTGTTCTACGTATACACACGTAATATATTATGACAATATATAATTAAATATTTTCCCTGGTTATCTTAAATTTTTAAATTTGATTCAAAATGTTACTGACTTAATTATGCAATTTAGATTATATTCTCTTACATGTCACAGTGTGTTTGTTGATATATGTACACTTCAACCTTACACATATTCCACCTAATGATAATAATTAGACACTAATCACCACTCATCATGATTGATAAGTCGTACCTTCTATATCCTATATACGGAACACAAATTCTTGGATTTTAATTACCACGTTTCTTGCACTTTACAATCATCTTGTTAATTTCCAATAAAATATGGGGAAAAGAGTGAAATATATCTATATATGCCTATAATTAATCTATGGTAAACTGTGGATGCAATGATATGGCATAAAGTGGATTAAAGGTCCCCTCTATTTCACATTCACAACATCAACTTTTTTTTTCTTTATGAACATGTTGTGGGGAATGATAAAGGAGCTGCACAAACACTCATGTAGCTAGTCTGGGCTCACATGACAGCACAATAAAATATAGATTATGGTTATAATTAATTACTGAGAAAATAGCAAAAATATATTAGGTCTTTGCAAAAACTTGTCATGCACTTTATGAATGATAAAATGTAATATCAGTTTTTCGTGCAAAATGTGTGTAAATAATGAAATTATTCTTAATATTGAAAATTATTTTTTAAAAATAAATATTTTTGTTTTTCCTGAAAATATATTGTAAATAAACTGTGTATAATAAATAATTGTAATTATATTTTTTTAATTACTTTTAAGTTTAAAATTAAATTTTAAATTACTTAGAAAACTATAATTTTTAATACTATGGGAAATTATTTTTGTATAAGAAATTTAAAATTCACAACGCAAAAAATATGGAGCATGTTATATGTTGTTGTTTTTGAAGGAAAACGAATTTTATTTAAGTAAGGGTAACTAATCCGGCACCAAGCCGGACAGTTGAAACTACAAATAGTATGACAGACCCCTCACCATAATCTCAGTTATTGTTAGTTAAAACAAATATGACCAATTCGTGAATCATTTGATTACGAGCAAAACAAAACCACTGAATTATGATAATGGATAGTACGGAACACCATTTGCTAATAATTTCTCTAAAGTTGAGCATGTTATATATTGTTGAAGTGTGGATAGCATATATGACAATTTTTTTTGCTATTTTCCTTTAATTATTTAATGTAAGAAGTTAGCATATGAATAAGGTATATATGTTGTTATTAATGCAAAATTAAATAGATATAAATTCACATACGTTCGTAGCAGCTGATGAATTGAAGACCCAGTAATTAGTATATAACGACGGGACCGAGACAATAATGGTCCTTCAATTCTTCGGTTCATAGTACTTATATTTGATGTTCCTCTGCATCATAATGATCATTATGTCACTTTGTACCATTTTTTTTTTGTCTCCAAACCCTTTTCGGAAGTTGTGTTTATTTTAATAATTAGGACGTTGTTTTTAGACTTGTAACGGTAATTAATCAAAACACCCACATCATTATTGGTCGATTGTATCATTCATTAGGGTCTCTTCTCCGGCTCAAAAAATTTCCGGCTCAAAAAATATGCTTATTCGTTTATCAATTTAAAGCCTCAATGATTATTGATTTTAATGATATCACAAAATTTTATCAATTTAAAACTTCAATGATTATTAATTTGAATATCGCAAAAAATAAAATAATTTTGAACGTACCAGCAATATTGCATTTTTAAAAAACAGTCGATTTTATTATTTTTGAGTGAATTTGGTTTCATTTGTTTCTTGATCTATTTGTTCCCGAGTAGTTTTGTGATGATTTTCTCTTTGACGCTTGCATGCACTTAATTGACACTTGTCTTTTTTATTCTCCCGAATATATATCGTTTAATAATATATTTTGATAACAAAAAGATAATTAAAATATTTTTTTGAAGTTAGAAGCGAATTTTAATAATTAATAGCAACTAACCCGACATCAAGTCAGACAGCTGAAAGTCTGAAACTACAGTTGGCGGAATAAATCTCACCATAATCTGTCAGCTACTATTAGTTAAAATAAACATGACCAATTCGTGAGCCATTTGATTACAATCAAAACAAGAAACACATGTTCCGACAGTGATAGTACACAACACTGTTCGCTAATGATTCCTCCAAAGTTTTTCAGCTCGACCCGTTTAGCATCATGTAGAGCCACGGCCTCCAACTCACACGGATGGAGAAACACCGTGATTTTGATGCAGAGTGCTTTACACAGGTATCCATGATAACCACGTAGACCAATCGACTCGAACTAGTTAGTTTCATACAGAGCCATAGCCTCTAACTCATACGGATGGAGGAACCTCGTGATCTGGTTGCATATCACCTTAAACCAGCTTCCCCGATCAACCCTGCGATCAATATGGGCATCGCGAAGTTCAAATTCTCCTAGCTCATTTGGTTTAACCGGATCAACCCATCGACATTAGGGACCCCCGTTTCCTTCCAGTACCGATCCCAATAGGACATCCAAGTGACGTATTGAATCTTAAGTAAGCCGAGACCCCCTAGTTCGGTATGCTTGCATGAGTTTGGCCACTGACGCCATATAACTCTAGTTCCCTCCTAGTACCGACCTACCAACCAACCAAAACCGACAGTTCCCACGTATTGAAGTTTAAGCAAGCCGAGACCCCTTAATTCGGTATGCTTGAATGAGTCTACCCACCGACGCCAGATAACCCCAGTTCCCTCCCAGTACCGATCTACTATCGCAACCCAAGCTCGCCCCACGTGCAATTATGTTCTCAACTCTGGCCTCAACCCCACTGCACTCGACCCCGTTCCTGTCATCCCTTTAGATCTGCCTCCTTCACCGCCAACTGTCGTCGCAGCTACCACCGCAAGACCCGGAATCATCGCCGTACTAGAAGCACTCACAGGCGGAGCCGTGCCGCCGTGAGACATCGTTAATTTTCGACAAAGAACCTAAATCATCACAGGCAAAGGGTACAGACCACAAAGAGGAAGGCCTCAGTTTATAAGACAAATAAAATATTGATAAGCTGAAAAAAAAAATATTAAAACCTAAGAAACAAAAAAAGGACCACTCGTACATAAGCAAGACTCAATCTAATTTATAAGTACATTAAATTTATATGGAATCTAACCACTATTATTGACTATGTACAAGGCCTTCCTTAAAAAATGGGGGCCTAAAGATAGAATTTGAAACGAGACATTTCTTTTAAAAAGATAATACTATACTACCATCTTTCTTCGGCGCCATCGCTTTGGGTTCGACGATTCTCTTCGTGAAAGATGAATCACGTATAAAACTTATGTTATTAAATTGCTATTAAGTGTAACAGTTAAAACTTGGTATATATGTAGATAATAATTTTTAAAAAATTGGTCTTTTTGATATTGGGCTGGTCGGTTGGGTATTTTGGGGCCATCTAAAATCGGGTTTCTGCTTTATGGACGGGCCGGCCCTGACTATGTACAATGATTATATGTACATCCTCATTTTGGTTTGATGTTTTGCAAACTCTTCGCCTTTCTTCTTAATTACAGACTATATGCTGTATATGAATTTTTATACGTTTGTAAGTAAATTACAAATATGTTTTGACATTCTTATTCAGTCGATGTGACATCGATTGATATCCATCCTCTTGTGTATATATTGATATTTTTTCACAAGTTTTCTACCCTCCATGACCTGAAAATTTCAAACCCATGTCTAGTTTTCAAGCCTAAATATTTCAGGCATCACCTAATGTTCATGCCCTACATGATATATTGTTTTCGTTATCGAGTATAGGGATGGACACTTTTTACCCAAAATCGAAATCGAATCGGGATTCAAACCGAAATCGAACCGAAAAATCGAGAACCGTGGGTATCGGATCGGATTTGGATCTCAAAATTGAGAACCGAATCAATTCGGTTCGGTTCCGATTCTAAGAGTGTAGAACCGCTAATTAACCGTTTCGGAACCGAACCGATTTTGGGGGTTTTAATTAGTATTTTTTGTATTACAATTTTATGTTTTAGCCTAAAAAGAGTTTATATATGTATAATTTTCACCATAAATTGAACAATGTTTTAATGTCACATTAATTGGATCTAATTAAGCAAAACTATACAACTATATTAGAGAACCGGACCTTTAATTTCACAATTAATCATTCAATTGAGTCTAATTGGATAGAACCGAGAACCGCACCGTAGAACCGGACCCAGGACCGAACCGAAACCGACTTATCGAGTTCGAATTTGGGTCTCCAAAATGAAGAACCGATTGATTGAGTCCGGTCCGGTTCTGACCGGTTCGGTTCGATTCCAGAACAGTGCCCATCCCTAATCGAGTATATATTTTTGTTTCTCATTAAATTTGTATTTAACTTATTTTAATAATTTCATTTTACAAGTGGATCGTGTTCTTCAAGAGCCGATGCTAGAGAATCCTGTAATTAATGACCAAAAGATTTTTATGGCATGGTCAAATTCATGCTTATCTCTCGTGACCATATTTATTTATTTTTGTCGATTTCAGCACCCTATATATATATATAAAGAATATCGTATAAGCCCACTGATTTCCACAAGTATCATCTTATTTTATTTACTTCTCTCTGGTGTATCTCAGTAGCTGCCATTTTTTTAATTATTTATTTCCTACTTCTGCTTGACCATGAGACCCTATAAATAAAATGCTATTTATTACTATTGTTGGGTAATAACTAATAAGCGCTTTATATTTAACTGTCTCCACAGGGAAGCTTCTCTTTCAATTTTTATTTACAAAAGCTAAATAGAAAATAAAATAGAAAAGAAACTAAAAGGCCATGTGTCGTTTCACGAGATCAGAGACTGTTGCAATACATTACATACAGTGAGAGAGAGAGAGAGAGCGATCACATTCACAGCCACACCGAGCCAAACAGAAACATTCTCAGATCTCGCTTACTCGACTCGCTACTGAGTCGAAGCGCTTTGATTCGGTGTGTCAACTCGGTCCTCTCCGTAGCAACGGTCGCTTCCTCCGCATTGGCCGGGGATGTTGGTTTTCCGGCGGTTTTTGACGGAGCGGCGGTGAGGCGCGGCGGTCTCCGGCGAGGATGTTCAGGTCGGGGAGGTGGAGGGGGGAGAAGATCAGGATCAAGGAGGTGTTCAAGTTGCAGCTCCACGCCACTCAGGTGCTGCGTCGCTTTCTTGGCTCTCGATTTAATTTCGCGTCTCATGTGTGGTTTTGATTTTTTTTTCCTCCCTTGGATTTGTGTTTGGCTTCCGAGAAAATGTAGGATGGAGGAAAGATAAGAAAGTGAGCTAACCTTAGATTTTGGGCGTTACTAATTTTTTTTCAAGGCACAGGGAAGAAATGGAACTTACCTATTGGGTTGAGCTTCTCGGTTGTATTTAGGCAAGGGACCACTGAGATACAAAATGCAGAAATTTCTGTTGTGTCCTGTGTTTCCAATTCAGTCGTTTTCTTTGTAACCAAACAGCTTAATGTGAGTCTTGAGACAAAGCCAGTGGGATACAACAAAATGCTGGGAAATTCCTCTTTTTTTGTTGGTTTATGCAACCAAAAGTCTGAATCTGATTATGGTACCCATTGTTTTGGGCCATATGGTGAATATGAATTGGAGGACTGAGCAGGTTCTGTAATCTGTATGATGATTTCAGGTGTTACAGTCAGGTGTCGATGCGTTGACAGTATCCTTGCTTCCTGCTGATGTGGGGAAACCGACATTGAAGTTACAGAAGGCAATTGTTCGAGATGGAACATGCCGATGGGAAAATCCGGTATATGAAACTGTGAAATTTGTTCGGGACCCGAAAACTAGCAAGATCAATGAGAGAATATACCATTTCGTTGTTTCGTCTGTGAGTGTTGGAGCACAATGCTGTTTATTATGGTTATGTTGTTCCTTGTGAATTGTTTGTGAGATGTAATTTGTGGGTTGTTGTAGGGATCATCAAAAGCTGGTCTCGTTGGGGAAGTCACAATTGATTTTTCGGATTATGCAGAAGCAACTAAGCCTTTCACGCTCTCTCTTCCCCTTAAGAATTCAAATACGGTTTTACATGTCAGTATTCTTTATCATATAAGCTTGATAGACAAGGTTTCTTTGATTTTCAATGCTCCCACAAGTCACAAGACCCTTGACTCTATCTGTTTCTTTGAATAGGTTTTGATTCGTAGGTTGCAGAACACTGCCAATGAAAGGTAAGCATACATAACATAGAAGGTTTATTTACTCTTCGAAGCTCTATGATTGCCTTTTACAAATCTAGAAGTGTGTTTGGGAACCTTTGTAGAGAGGTGGAAGAAACCCAAGAAGTAAAAGTCAGATCACGGAATAGGAGCTTGAGGAGCCATTTCAGCCTTGGCGACATGGATAATAGCATCGGGAGTAACTGTACTGAAGTAAGGTTCATCTAGCCTAGGCCGATAACATATCTTGAATTTATTAGTACTTTTGTTTCATTTGTCGTTTTATTTGTTCTACCAATACTGCTATATGAATGGTTATGTATCCTCACCATTGTTTCGCAGGATGATCCATTTAGCAAAACCACCCACAACGATGAGTTAATTGGCAACCGCAGAGCATCTAGTGGATCTGATGTTACATTGTCAAGTTCCGATACCAGCTCTGGACTCAACACTCCACTGGAACTTGCACTGAGAAACAGCATCCAGCCTGATCCAGCCAGCACCCTGTCATCTCTTGGCCGCTCAGAGGATAGTGAGCCAATGGAAGAGCACCAGAAATCACAATGGGTGTCGTCAGACGGTTCTGATCCCGGAATCAATACAGATGACTCCATGCATAGTCCTCAAGATACTCGCGGACAAGAGAGTTGTGAACAGTCTTCAGATGACGAGGTTGAAAAGCTCAAGGCTGAGCTTGCTGTTTTGGTAAGGCAGGCTGATGTGACAGAACTGGAATTGCAGACTCTCAGAAAGCAAATTGTGAAAGAGAGCAAAAGGGGGCAGGATCTCTCGAGAGAAGTTGTTAGCTTGAAAGAGGAGAGAAATGCTCTCGAGATGGAATGCGAAAAACTCAAGGTATTTCAGAAATGTGGCGATGACACAAAAGCTATGAACAAGTTGCAAGCTGAAGGTGGAGATGGAGACGTATGGGCTCTTCTTGAAGAGACTAAACAAGGACTCAATCATGAGAAGGACCAGAATGCCAGTCTCAGAATCCAACTTCAGAAGACACAGGAGTCGAATGCAGAGTTGATTCTTGCTGTACGAGAACTAGATGAAATGTTGGAGCAGAAGGATAGAGAAATCTCAGATCTTTGGAATGGATTGGGGTTTCATGAGAATCCTGAAGAGTTGAAGGGAGTTTTCTCAAAGTGCGAGACGGATGATGATGAAGAGCAGAAGGCACTGGAAGAGATTGTTAAGGAGCACAAGGATGCCAAGGAAGCTTACATGCTGGAGCAGAAGATCGTAGACCTCTGTAATGAACTAGAGATCTACAGGAGAGATAAGGATGAATTAGAGATGCAGATGGAGCACCTTGCACTTGACTACGAGATTCTTAAACAGGAAAACCATAATATGTCATACAAACTGGAGCAAAGTGCCCTGCAAGAACAACTCAAGATGCAATATGAATGTTCGAGTTCTTTTGTTAACGTAAACGAACTTGTAAGCAAGGTTGAGAGTTTGGAAAAGGAACTCCAGAAGAAATCAAATGAATTCTTAGACTCTTTAGCTACTATAGATAAACTTGAAGCCCGTATAGAGGGCCTGGAGGAAGAGCTGGAGAAGCAGGCACGAGGATTTGAAGCTGACGTGGAAGCTTTAATGCTTGTCAAAGTTGAGCAGGAGCAAAGAGCTATCCGAGCAGAGGAAACCTTGCGGAAAACAAGATGGAAAAATGCTAATGCAGCGGAGAGGATTCAGGAGGAATTCAGGAGCCTCTCTACACAAATGGCCTCTACTTTTGAAGCAAACGAGAAGGTGGCCATGAAAGCTCTTAAGGAAGCTGGTGATCTGCGTATGCAGAAAACTCAACTGGAAGAAATGTTCCGGATAGCTAATGAAGAGCTGCAGGCAACTAGAGATGATTATGAGGTAAAACTGCTCGAGCTTTCGAACCTACTAGATTCAAGGACCAAGATGTTGTTGGAGAATGACAATAAGTGCAAGCAGCTAGAAAGTCAAATAAAACACAAGGAAGAAGTTGACGGAGCACTCTCCCAGGAGATCCTAGTCCTTAAAGCTCAGGTTGAGAGGTTCACAACAGAGAATAATCTCCTTGCTCAACAAGCTCTACCAGAACCTCACAACTTGAAGGAGGTCGAGAATACGAGGGAGAAAATTAAATCGCTACAGGTAAATTAACTCCACTTAACAGCATGTAAACTTTGAGACCTATTTATTTTGACACAAGATTGTAAGAATTTTTCACAATGATGATTTACTTTTACAGGGACAAATAAATTCTAAGGAAGCTGCTTTAGAAACCTCAACAAATTTGTTTCTGGAGAACGAGAAGGACCTCCAGAAGAAAATTGAAGAGTTGGAGATCACCATGGAAGAGCTCAATCAGAACAGCTCTAAATTATTTGCACAGCCATCAGAAAAGGTAGCAGTATTTGCATATGCCATGTCATCTGAAATTACATTGTTTAGGTTAAATGACATTCAAAATTATTTGTTGAAATACCCTTGGAGGGGAATGAGTGTCTGTCAAAACCAAACTTAATTTGTTTCTCTAATTTTGCTAATATTTTCGCTTCTTTAATGCCTAAGAATGGTCCAATACTCAATTACTTGTGAATGATTTTGGGATACAGGTTGAGGGAGAAACAGGCAAAATTACATCTAATGGCAGAACTTTGCCGGACGAGGTGTTGACCGAGTTGACATCATTGAAGGAGAGGAACAACTCAATGGAAATTGAGTTGAAGGAGATGCAAGAGAGGTATTCAGAAATAAGTCTCAAGTTTGCAGAGGTAGAAGGCGAAAGGCAACAGCTCGTAATGACTGTACGCAACCTTAAGAATGCAAATAAGAGTAAGTAATCGTTATTTCCCATAATGAAATCTATATACTATGTATAGTTAATGTAGCTGGAGTTACTGATAAAGATGAATTCAGACCCTAACTATATCAGAGTGAACTAAGTTAATATGTATAGCGGTAACAGTTTTTCCCCGTTGTTTTCCCCTCTCGTGGAAATTCTACATGTTTCCGCTCCTTCAGTATCACATGATCTAAGGTGTTTAGTGTTAGCACATGGTCAGATCTGTCTTATTGTATCTTCTAGAGCTTGTTGCGATGTATTTGACACTTTTATCATTAACATATTCATTTCATTTATTTCTCGGTTTCAGATTATAAATGTTGAGATTGTTGGACTAAATTTGAACTTTGTTGAGGAATAGATGCTCTTTAGACAGAAAAGAGGATATGTTCTTACATACACACTGAACATATACAAGTATGCATGAACATGAAACCACATGGAAGGATGGGTGAGAATTGTTTTTGTCTGAATTCTTTTCTTATTCTATGAAGGGTCAAAAACAGACCACAATTGACTTGTGTTAATGAAATGGGAAGATCAAGGGTTACTTTCTTGCTAGCTGTGATGTGTTTCAATATAATCTATTTGTATCATGGAGCTCATTGTTTGCTTCTGTTGAAACATTCAATTTTCTACTGATCAAAAAAGAAAGGTTGGAAATATATACATATACTGTAGTAGTTCGATTTTATTATGTAAATAAACACCAGCCACCATTAACTAATAACTAGATCCATATAATTGGAGAATTTTATATTCACCCATATGAGGCTGAAGGGCTGCTTGTTAACTAGTAGTTTATGTGACAGTCTTTGACTTATTGTGTAAGTTCCAGTTTATGTTGAGCTTCAGACATTATTTATGTTAAGACAGTGTGTGAGAACAAACTAGAAGAAGAAAATGGTACATGGTCAATAAGATTACCTAATACTAATATAAAACTGGCATAAATCCCCAGTTGCATGTGCTTTATATGTTTATTTAACATGGTGGTAGCTAGAAAGCACAGGAAATGAGATTGATTCATGCAGATTTTCTGGATGTTAAATTACTCTTCTGGTAGTGGAAGTTGATTCTTTTTGTCTGCTGAACTATGCTCTTTCACAAGAAAAAAATAGAGAATTTTGTGTGTTTTGGCTTCCATGTATATGTTTGCAATTTGCATAGGGTTGGGAACGGGTCTGGAACCCTTACATCAAGGGCCGGTTTGGTTTTTCAATTCTATTCATTAGAATCGGTTAATTATTAAAAAAAATTAATTATGCGGTTTATGATCCGAATTAGACAATTTTGATATCGACTTTAGGAAAAAACTTAAAATTTGTAATTATGAAAAGTTGTAACGAAAATCAAACGTTAAAAAAACTTAATTATTACAACTCGGTCGAATTATAAAGTTTGCAAATAAATCAGATACGAAAATTGAATTTGAATTTGACGGTTCTCGACAGTTTTGTATTTCAAGAACCGGAACTGAACTGGAATTATATGGTTCTTTCAATTTTAAAACCATAACTGAAACCGTTTCCCACAGATTTGATAACTGGTTTTGGGTCTAAAATGCCCATTTGCAAGTGTGAGCTTGATCTGAAATAAGTGATTGAACAAGAAAAGGAAGCAATATTTGCATTTTTATAAGGAATTCTGCAAAAGACAATGTTTGTTTACAAGTTTGTGTTCTATGAACAATGCTACCTCAAAACAATCATCTCAAAAAACAACCCCTCTTCTCTGCAAACTAAAAACTAAAACTATCCATGAAAATCCAAAAATAAAACTTGTGGCTCAAGAACATGTTCCCTTCACAGTTTATGATTGATCAATCCATTCACAGTGACCAGAGCCATTACCAAGGAGCAATCAACATTAGGCTCCACCACCAAAGCAAACACATCACCTCCTAATGCAACTCCAGAGGATGATTGTTTTGGCTTCACCTGCACAAATTAAACCCATATATCATTATCAGCCTAAAATTTCCAACTCAAACTCAATGCAACAGTAACATACATACAATGCAACTATCACTCACCTCTGCAACAACATCTCCATCAATGTTGACAATCTTGAATGCTGAAAATCCAGCAGAATCCGATCTAACGATCCAATACTTATCGCTCCCGACAGTAACTTCACAAGCCAGATCTCCCATTACAAGCCTGCAATATTTCTTCACCTGAAACCATTTCATCTCCTTGTCTCTGCCACATCTGTACCCATCCCACCTCCCCAAAACTTGGAATTTCTGAAAAAAAAACAGCAAATCATAGTTTAGGCTTATTATTTAGGATTTCGTGTTATTATCAGTCTGATCTACACGGTTCTCTTATAGTGCAATGCGTGCAGCATAGCAAAATAAGGTCGAGATCAATAATATTATTCTCTGCACTGTTTCTGTCACACGTACGTACCTTGCGGCGGATGGTGCAGACAAGTTTGCCTGTGACGTCCATGAGATGCACTTCATTGCTCGACTTGTCGTCGTAGTTCTCAACTCTATAAACGAGGCGACCCTTTGAGTCGTAGGCGGTGCAGCCATTGGTGTGGCACACTAGTGATTTCATCCACACTGTGTATGTCTCTCTCTGATCTGATCTCACACATGATGGAGAAGAAGAAGAAGAAGAGCAAATGGGTTCTTGAGGGTAAATCTTAGCCATTGATCACAAGAGAAGCTATATGATAAATGATGAATGTGATTATGTTTGGACTAAGAAGCTGAGCTATTTGGTATTTATGTTCCCAGAAATTGGGTGCTGAAGCTACCTGGAAGTTTGGAACCTAAAAATATATATCTAAATAAATGAAAATGTGGGTATCTTCAAAAAGATCATGCCCCAAATAATAAAGAATAAAGCTTAATGTAAAAAAAAATGGGTTTTGGGATTGATTCTTGAGCTGTGACAGATCAACATTACAGATTGAGTCAAACGAGGGTATTTGTGACTTTTGTGAAACCCAAGATCAGATCAGGAGTTGTGTATAATATATAATATATAATATATATTTTTAGTTTTGATCACATTTTAGACATGTGGGTTTATTGTATACAATAATTGATGGGTTTGATTGAGCGTGTTTCTGTACGACACATGAATGGAGTCAGCAACAGTTGAAGAATGGTCTGATCTTCAACACAAGAAAGTTTCATTTTCTTCTTGCTCGTATATAAAATGTCTGCATGATTCTTATTTTTCTCTATTTTTGTGTTAAACGCGAAGTTTTATTTTTAACAAAGATAATAAGTAGGGCATATCCTATTTTGAATCATTTTAGTGTTAAGAACATGCTTTCCATTTTTTTTACAGTTTTAGGTAGGGGTGTAAACGAGCCGAGCCGAGCCTCATTTTGGCAGGGCTCGGCTCGAGCTCGGCTCAGGCTCGAACGAGTTTACACAACTAAGCTCGAGCTCGGCTCGAAATAAAATAGACGAGCTCGAGCTCGAGCTCGGCTCGGCTCGATTCAGTTCGCTTAAATTTAAATATAAATATTCATTAAAAATTAAATAAATAATAAATAATTCATTTAATAATAAACGAGCCAACTTGAAATTGGTTTGACTTGATTCGGCTCGTCTAATTCTATTATAAGCCCGAACCAAATATTTAACGAGCCGAGCTCGAGCGGCTCGTTTAAAGCTCGACTCGTTTACAGCCCTAGTTTTAGGCGTATTTATCATTTCCTATTAATTAATAGTTTAATAGTACTTTGTTCTTGTATATCAGTATTTTAAAAATCGGGTTAGACAGTAGTTTAAGTGGTGTGTTGGAACATTTAAGTATGTGAGATATGTTTTATTCCATGAAGATGAATTATAGAAGAAATGTTATATATATGGACATATATTTGTATTATATTCAAATAGAGTATGAGGCAATGTGGTACAATATCTGGTGTATCCAAGTAATTTTAAGTTACTAAAGGTAACTTTTTTAAAATCTAAAAGATTTGATGTGCAAAAGGTCTGAAATGTCGTTATGATTTGAAATCAGATTGGTCTGACTAGTTAGAACTTGATCCATTATAGTTGTTTTATTGTTAGTCATAAAAAATACTCGAAATTTTTCAATACCTCTATTTTCGTTCTTATATTTCACCTCTAATGTAGTCCATATTTTCTTGGGAGAATTAAGGTTGTGGTATAAGTCATACAAACGATCAGTCAGCTAATTGGGTGGATCAAGCTAGTGCATTGTCACAAACCAGAAGAACGTGTCCAAATCCGTAAATGTTCTCGACCGAGGACGATCACCATGGATGTCATTGAGATGGGTTCCAATAGTTTTTGGGCATATCACGCGGATGCGCATTAGGCTAGCCGGACGGCCCCAGTCGATTGGGCCTTACGGCTCAGTGGGGGATTAATGGCTCAATCTTAACGTGTCTTGGGCGGAATTTTCTAGAAGTTTGAATAAACACCAAATACTATAAATTTTCCTGAAAATATCATGGATATTTTCCAAAAACTATCTAGAAAACACATGAAAATATAAATATCTAGGATATTCTAATGATTGATCTAGAGAATAAATCCGAACATTTATTTGACTAAATCTTGACCATCTATTAAGGATTAGTTTAAGCATAAATATGATAGATAAGTTCATTTGTAAAACATCCAAGAATTCAATACTCTGAGTATTGTAGAACTCTTATAATCCTCTCTTTTAAGCGTACATAAACACTTTGAGAATTTTTCCACAGCCTTTTCATCTTTACTGACTTAGGCAAGTATAAGGGGAGTGTATCGAGCCTAAGTGTTGCACGTACCTTGAAATACTAAGGGGATGCATTCAAGGCGTGACAATACACTTCATTGACATGCTTCAAATCTTTAAGGTAGTATGCATCATCCAAATTATCCTCGAGAATACATTCCATCTTTCTCTTTGCTGACTCCATAACTGAAAATAGATATTCAGAAACTAATAGACCGCTTGTTGCTAATCACAACCCACAATACTTCAATCAACGGTTCAAGACATCACAATCATTCTACTCCTCTTCAAGAACAAATAATTTCTAATCATAAAATCAAATACGGTAGCATATCTAAACTTTTTGATATCCTCTGAAAACCCTAAAAAGTAGTAAACGATCTGACTCCCATCAATTTTTCTCCAACTTGCAAAATATACTTTAACCTCCATACAGCTAAAATCATATCTACAAACTCCTTAAAGTTGAATGCTGTAAAAGAAAAAAATTTATGCGTTGCCCCTCTCACTACCCCTAGTACGACCAAATTTCTCAATGCAAACAAATATAATAGATCCCAACGTGGGGAGAATATCGAATTTATTGAGGATATCATTCATACATTTTACAAGCACATATGTAGCGCGGTAAGTTTTAGACACCCATGGGGAATGTGTTGGCACCTCATTCAAAAATCGCGCATATTTTCCAAATCAAGCATAATTTAAAAAACACTTTTTGGACCGAGAGTTGTAATCACACATTGTAACTCCACTACAATATGTTAGTTTTAAATTAGTTTTTGAATATAAAATAACCAAAATACCCTTGGGTGTATTACAAATTTTCAAATTAATGTCATTATTCTTTACTTGGTTTTCTTCCATTCTCATTTTTCTTGTTGAATTTCACACTATTTCGAGATCTAAAACAACAACGATTCCACATTTTGGTGTAGCAGAATGAATGTTGTTTCAGATCTCAGAATAGTGGGAAATTCAACAAAAACATCATAACGAAAGAAAACCAAGTAAAGAATAATGACAATTAATTTAAAACTTTAAAACACATCTAAAAGAATTTTGGTATTTTACATTCAAAAATTAACGGATAGTAGTGGAGTGCAAAAAAATTCTCAAGTCAGTTGTAATTACGTGAAAATATCCTTACAAACATCATTACAACTAAAATTATATAGCAACCTTCAGTAGTAAAAGTTTTTGAGTTTTTCCATTTGTTTTTGCCGGAGTCGAAGATCATCATTGAAGACTTTTATTTTTAATTTTTTATTAAATTAATAAGTTTAGTTTAGTTTGCTTTAAAAAAAATAATAATGTAAGAGCATTTTAAGCATTTTACCTCACATTTTGTTGAATTTAACCTGTAAAAACACTTTTGTATTTACGGTCAAATATTTGTAATACTGTTAAATAAGAGCACGCTTTCCATATTTACTATTTTACAGGTGTAACTTAACATGATCATTTCCTATTTTCTACGTGTGATGCCTCATATGATGGTTAGTTTTAAATGTAGTATACATAAGTAAGTGACTAATCATTGTCTAATTTTAGTTTTGTTTATATTAAATTTTTTAATCATATGAACCAATAAACAAGGTTTATATTCCTCATTTGTATAATTTAGTATTGATAGCTAGTGAGTTTATTCATTTAAGTTATGAGCAAGTGACAAATAGTTTTTTTTTTTGAAATAAAAAAAAACTTGATTAATTATTTTATTTGAACCATAATACGTGTACAAAGAACAAAAATATATACAAAACATGATTATTCAAATGATAATGTTTGAAGTTATGACTGAATAATCAAAAACATAATTTATAATGAGTGATATAAATATTGGTTATTGCACTCTCTTTTTACTAATGTCTCAATGAATGGTTATGGACAGGGGTGTTAAAAAAACCGAACCGACAAAAACCGACCGAACTGAATCAAATTAAAAAATGGTCGGTTTTGGTTGGTTCGGTTTTGGTCAATTCGATTTCGGTTCAGTTAACTAAAATCGATCAAAAATCAAACCGATCGACTCCGGTTCAAATTATGATGAATTTTTCAGTTTATGCTTCAAATTAGGGTGTTTTTCAATTGAATTTTTTTGGGTTTTATTAACGTTTTATTTTAATTAGTGTAAAATTATTATACATAATTCCTCTAAAACCGACGAAATCTAATCATTTTTTGCTTAATTTATAAATTTTTTGGTTTTTTGGTTGATTTTCAGTTCAAACCAAAAACCGACCGATTTTTTTGTTTAATTTCTTCAAGAACCGAACCGTGAACACCCCTTAACAAATTAAACAATTGGAGTTGTAAATGGCACTTATGTAGTTTCTAGTATTTAGAATAATTGAAGTGTTAAATGACACTTAATTAACTTCTTGTATTTACATGTCAAACATTTGTGGGTTTATACATAATGATGAAAAATTACAACAAGATATTGCCAAATTAGAGGCTAAAAGTGTGTATGTCTTCAAAGGCACAAAATGGGCCAAAATCGACAAACAAAAATAAATTATTTAATTAAATCATCATGTAAACTCAATCTCTTTAGTCTTCACCTAACAACACCTCAAACTTTATATTTTTTTTATAAGAAAACACCTCAAATTATTTTATTCGATTTATGTTATTTATATCGACAAAAAGAATGAGCCCCACACGCTCGTCCCTCTCACATCGTGCCCAATATTTTAATCATCTCAATGTCTGCAACTAAATAAATTATTATTTGTGTGAGACAAAAATAAAAATCCAAAACCGAGTTTGATAATATTCATTATAGTGTCGTGTCTTGTCCTCTTCGACCGAGAGGTGCATGGGCCGGGCTGTTTTCAACTTTAACCCAACCAAATCATGAGGCCCATTAAAGCATCTTCAGTGGTACATCCCCGACTCTGTAGGGCCCAATTAATACCAACTAGAACTGTGGCCGCACAAACCTTGACAAAATTTTATATGCATACGGTTAAAATAGATGCGTTTTTGAGTTGAACTAGAATACAAACTAGGTAGTAGCATACAAATTTTAAAACAGTTTGTAACCCTCCGATCTTATAATTAATGGGTGAGATTTATGCTGACTCATCAATGGCACAGTAATGTAATTATGATTTAATTGAAAATTTATTTTGGTCATTTGACACAAATATAAGGGCATAAATGTACTTTTATATAATTAATTACTTTAATTATTATTTCTTAATTTTAATATTTTAAAAAATAGAATTGTTTGACAATGTGCAATTAACTACTTTAATTATTATTTTCTAATTTAAATATATTTAAAAATGGAATCGTTTGACAATTAATTATGGAATTACTTCATAATTTCGTTATTCATTAAATCGATTTCATCATGTTAGTTTCAAATTATGAAATCAGTCAATAATTTCATCATTCATTAATTCGGTTTCAAAATGTTTTATGCTTCAAGTTTCATGTTGTTTAAATCATCAAGTATCATTATGTCATTCGTCATGTGTTATTGTTCAATTCATCATGTGTTATTGACAAATTCAATGTCATCGTCAAGTTTCATTGTCTCATTGGTTTTAGTAAACTGGTGTAATTATGTCATTGTCAATGTTTTCTTGTGTCATTATTCTATTAGACATGTTCACTTGAAATGATTTAATAGTTTCAAGCGAAAATTTTAACTAATGCAATTGTGCAGAGAAGAAGCCAAACCATTTGCCATGAGAACACACCATTCAAGCACAAATAAACATCCAATTACATATAAATGACTCATTTCCGCTCATCAATCACACAATCCAAATACAATCAATTCAATAAATACATCAAAACTAATCAAATCAGAAATACCAATTACAGTATAATTTGATATACCAATGCAGTAAAATGTGAACCAACCTCAAGCAACCCAATTCTTTCAGTAGCGGATCCAAACTGGCGAGAACGGAATTTGGATCGAGGAAAACGAGGCTAAAATGGTGATGGGCGGCGAGACAGAGGTGAAGGACTGCGAGGCAGATGCGGGAGCACGACGATGCAGTGAGGGCGACAACGGATACCCCATCTCGCTGGCGCTTCCCGTCGAACTTTATCAAGTGACCTACTAAGACAACAAAAATATTTCAAGAATCAAATGACATATAAAACATGCACAATGACATATATGGTGATGACACTTGAAACACAGATCTATCGTACATGACACATTTACATACAATAGAAGATGCTGGTGACAAATTAACCATGACAAATTACATACATAGAACCCACACAGAAACAATCGATAATTCACCATCATCTCCGAATCGCCGAACCCACCACCGAATCGAATCACCGAATCGATTATATTATATAAACCTCAGCAACATCACTTCAATCTTCACTCACTGCTCGCTCCGCAAGCAAGAACAAGAAAACATGAAGAAGCTAGAGTCATTTTTGGACATCCTCGCTGACCTTCAACGACATCCTCGAGTACGCATCCGGCGGGACCCTCCTCGATCTCCTCCGGGGATTCGGCGGAGGGTTGCTGGAGACGGAGGTCCGGCGACACGCGAGGTCGGTGCTCCTAGGCGTCGACCACATCCACCGGTCGGGCCTCGTGCATTGCGACCTTAAGCCAGAGAACGTCTTGCTCGTCGTGGACCACAATTCCAGTCCGATGCCCTCGACTTCAGTTGATTCTCGGCGAGGCGCAACCTAGGAAGCCTGATTTCGATCTAAACGGTAGCAGCGCATCAGCTTCATCGATGGTGGAGACGATTGTGGACTGGAGGTGGCGGTTGGGATAATTTAGTGCATGAGACGGCATGTAGAAAATAGAGTTTAGAATGAGTGTTAATATATATATGAAAGGATTACAGTTGCCTTTTTATTTGTTTCATTTAGTAATTCATCTAATTAATTAGATTTATTGATTATAATCCATCCAACGGATACAAGTTGTTCTAACATTTATATTTTAATGGTGGTTTGTATTCTAGTTCATGCCTTCGTTTTTTTTATAGATTTGTACTTTTCTCACTGTTAGCATTTTGGTCTACACTTGTTAAAAATTGATGTTAAAAATATTAAAATGTACTTAAGGGTGTTGAATTTTCAAAATGTGTCATTTCGACCTTCCTCTTCTTCATCTGTATATCTCCTCCTTCCACCATCTGCACCAATTTGAACCTTCTTCCTCCGCCACTTTCATAATTACATGTTTATCAATTTAATAATTATCATAACTATAAATATTATCAATAAGTTAAATAATATAAAATTAGCTTAATTAAACTTATAACTGCACTGTTTGGTACAAGATCATTCGGTTTTACACATTCCACAAGTCAAACAAAACCTTTAATTATTATGCAAATACTGCAACAAATGCAAATTGAATTATCCCAAAACTAGTTATTGGTTCATAAAATAAATTAATTATCACAGATTTTGAATAATAAAATTGAATTATCATAGTTAATGAGTTAATAACATGATATATTTAAAATATAACTATCAAATGTCGCATTAGTAATTAACATTCCTATTATTCAAATACGTGCTGCTTTAACACAGTATGTAAGTCGCACTCGACTAAAGTTTGTAAATGAGTGCATCCCTGTATACATATTTTTTTCCGAATTAGTTGATATATTCGTCCAATTGAAAAACATTAAATGAGTAAAAAGTTGAAATGATGAAGACCCACTAGGAATCCTGTAATTTGAAAACTAATTTGAAGCAGAAGCACTTATATTGTACTAATTACTCCTAACAATTAATCATCATGCTTAATTTAATTCCATCTGTCTGCCACTGAATTAAAGACTGCACCCACTTTCATTCCCAGAATAAATTCACTACACAGACAAAAACATTAATAACATCATGAAAATTAATAACAAAAAATTAATAAACATCAACAAAATCAGATGTTTGAATTCATAAAAAAAAAAACTATGTCTATATACATCATGTATTGGACTCACAACATCTATACAAGACAAAACAAAACATTGTTCCCAGGATGGATCATGAAAATGTACCAACCCATACTCAAAAGAAACTGTGTATATCACTATATAAATTACAAGTAATTAATTAATGCCATGGAGATCGATGTTCTGTACATTTTCACATCTTGTGGTGGATGAGACCATAGACAGTGACAAGAGCCATGACAAATGATTGGTCCGTTTTGGGCCTCACCTCCATGGTCAAAACATCCTCTCCCAGAACAACTCCTGAGCTCGACCTCTTCTGCTTCACCTCTGCAACAATGTTACTGTCTCGGTCCACTATGATGAACTCTGTCTTTCCACTCTCTTTCACTATTCTGTAGCTCTCGATCTCACTCCCCAATCCCAATGAGACTTGGCAGGTTGATTTTGAGCCTCTCCTGACGATCCTGCACAGTTTTCGGGCCTTGAACCATGGCCTCTCCTTCCTCGCGCCGATGCTGTTCTTGAAACCATACCATGTGTGCCCAAAAAATTGTATCATCTGGAAAAAGCACATTCGATTCGGCAAGATTAGAGAAAACCCACTTCAGATTTGTGATAGAATTCGAGAAATGAGTAATTGTAAGGCGCGGTCGCTAGGGTTGGCCTGGCGGTCAAATGGACATCTTATCTAGTAAGAGGTCAGCAATTCGAATTTTAGTAGGCATCTGGTTAGGGCAAGTGGGGTTTAGGGGTTGAAGTAGAATTTTTTTCGTAATCTGGGAAAGCGTTAGGTCTAGTCGGGCAGACTTGTGATAAACCCCACTTCATATTGGAGAAAACCCACTTCAGATTTGTAATAAAGTTCAAGGAATGAATAATCACAAAATACTCACCGATCAAATTTAATAGGAATCTGGAACGCAAAAGTAGATTTTTTTTCCAGTGTTTTAAAAATGTTAGGCGCTAACAGTTAGGTGGAGGAAAACTTCTAGAAACATATGATTAATCGAACAAGTCAGAGATGATTTTAAAAACAGAATAGAAATAGGAAGGTACCTTGCGGCGCAAGGTGAAGAGAGCTTTGCCATGGAGGTCCATGAGGTGAACCTCATTGCAGCCTTTGTTTCCATAGTTATCGACGCGATAAACGACGTCGCCATTGGAGTTGTAGACGGTGCAGCCATAGCCGTGGTACACTAGTGACTTCATCCATATTGTGAATGTTTCTCTCTTGTCTGATTCATAGCTACTTGTGCTCTTCTTGTTCTTGTTCTTGTGGATTGGGGAGGTTGTGAGTGTTTGGGGATGAACCTTATTTGCCATGTTTGTGGGTGTTTTGGAGTTTTTGAGACAAGTGTTTGAGATTTGGAAATGAAGATGGCTTGTGGGTTGGGGGGTGTATTAATAATATTGGGGGAAGAGCATTGATTAATTAATTAATAATTTATTAGGAATTGAGAATTCAACGAATATAGTATTTTGATAATGGAAAGGTGTAATTAGTGGGGTGAGTTGGGTTGATAATATATCCTATTTAACTTCTTTCCTTTTCTGGTTCAGTCATTAACTTGATAAAACTGGCCAAATAATACTATATAGAGGACAGATTGATAATTATTTCTTTTGTGCGTAAATTTAATCAATTATGTATAGGAGTGTAAACGAGCCGAACTCGAGCTTGAGCTTGGCTCGGGCTCGAATGAGCTTATGTAACTAAACTCGAGTTCGGCTCAAAATAAAATATACAAGCTCGAGTTCGAGTTCAGCTCGATTCGGTTCGTTTAAATTTCAATACAAATATTCATTAATTAATAAATTAGTTAATTTGAGATTGGCTCGACTTGATTCGACTTATCTAATTCTAATATAAATATTTATTAAAAATTTAAAAATATATAAATATTAAACGAGCCGGCTCGCGAGCCTATTGAGCCTTAAAATGTTAAGCTTGAGCTCGGCTCGTTTATTAAACGAGCTCAATCTTGAGCTCGATTATAACGAGCCCGAACCGAATATTTAACGAGCGGAGCTCGAGCGGCTCGTTAAGAGCTCGGCTCGTTACCAGCCTAATTGTGTACATCGGGTTGAATTTATATGTGATATAAATTCCTTTTATATTAATTTTAAAAAAATTAGCATTTGACTCGATTTTTTATAATGTAAATCAAATTTTATTTAATAAATAGCAATTAACCTGACATTAAGCCGGACAGCTGAAGCTACAGTTGGTAGAACAGACCCCTCACCATAATCCCAGCTACTGTTAGTTAAAGTATATTTGATCAATTCGTGAGACACTTTATTACAAGATTTACAAGCAAAAGATAGAAAAACATCGAATCTGGGAGCTGAAAGAAATCGCCTACAATCGTGGTTAATTTCCTACAAACACGTTTCTAGTTTGTTTTCCTTGTCGGACGTGGTCCACCACCCTTAGTTAGACAACAGTCTCAAACTCTCCTCCCTCCAGTTTTTTCCTTTCATCTATGATAGGGCCTTAGCATCGAATTTTATTTAATAAATAGTAACAATAACCCGACATCAAGCCGGAGAACTGAAGCTACAGTTGGTGTGACAACTGAAGTCACCATAATTCCAGCTAATGTTAGTTAAAATATACTGGCCAATTCGTGAGCTACTTTATTACAAAATCTACGAGGAAAAGATAAAAAGACATCGAATCCAAGAGCTGAAAGAAACCGCCTACAATTGTGGATAATTCTTCCGAACATGTTTCTAGTTTGTTTTCCTTGCCAGACGTGGTCCACCACCCTTAGTCAATCAGTCTCGAGCTCCACCTTCCTCTAGTTGTTTCCTTTCGTTCTTGATAGAGCCTTAGCATTTGACTCTACTGATTTCTTATAAACTCATTTTCTTTATATTATTTTATTATATGGAACTTCATATTTCAATCTTAATTAGTTTCAATACATTTGGGATTGATTAAGCACATGTGAGTCACTTGCTTGTGAATCGTAAAGAAGATAGATGTTGGGTTGAATAATATTATATGTTAGCAAAAGTAAACGCACTATACATATATATGTATAGCTGAATCAAGAATTTGCTAAACCATTGATAAGGAATAATCATGACATGACCATAGTATTTTATGAGAACCCATCTATCTCTTTGTAAAAGTTGGCATATGAAATGTTTTTATAGCACTAGGAATATGAATATGAATATATATGTAATAGTATAGAAGGTCATTTATTCCTTTAATATGCAATGACAGAAGTCAAAAATGATTCCAAATTCATAAATGCAAGTTATAAAGAACAAATTTATACATTTTCTATTAAGTCTTGGTTTCTTTTCAAGTTTAGGTATATTATTTTTTATTGGTTATTTTAGTTTAATTTATGTATAAAGAGATATGCCTAATAATATGAGATAATCTAAATCAACACGTAGAGCAAAGTTTGATTCTTAGTTGAAATTTGTGTTGAATTCGAGTTCTATCTGGTTTTTTTTCTAAGCATAGAAATGTTCATAATTCATTCTCGAAGTTCAAATTTTCATATTAGTTCAAAATTAAATTTCAAATTTGAAGTTATAATTGAAATTTTCTCTATCAACAAAATTCAATTCAAAAATTAAATAATCAGTTAATAATTTTTAATTGTCCAAACGGTTCAAAACGTTCAAAAGTTTATTGATTTTTTTTTTCAAAATCAATTATTTGACGCAAGAAATCAATAGTTAATGTTAAACGGGTTGGTGATTTTTTCTAGGAAAATCAATACTTCTATAAACTAGTTTTGGTTATGCGCTTCTTTCAGAGTATATTAGCATTCATGGAAAGTCGAGGATGACCAATCGTTAAAATACAAATTAATCTAAATTCAGGTTCTCAACATACTTAAATTTGAAAGTAATATTAAAATAAAAAGTAAATTTCTTGTCAAGTGTATGAGTAGTTTTCTAGAGTTGAATATCACAACTAACTTGACAAGTTAGTTTGAAAGTTGGTTATTCCATAAAAATGGAAACCATGTAGTGATATGCATATTAAATTAGAGATAATGTTATGACAAAAAATAATTAGTTTATAAAAATAGAAATTACATTGTTTTTTGTTTAATGAGAGGTGATTAGCTTACAATAGCATCTGATGGGACACATTAATGATACATGTCTTGTCACTAGAACATTCTTTTTAGAGATAATGACTCCTGTCCTCAATGTTAATTTATTCCTCAAAAAAGAATTAATTAAGTGGAGAATTTAGTCTGTGGTGTGTGATCATGCACCATCTCACTTTATATTACGATAAATTATCACCCGTGAGAAATAAAATATCTTATAAAAATTGTGGGTGGACTTAGATGTTGGATTTCTAATTTAAATAATGAGGAATTTATCTCAAAATGTTTATCTTGATTTTGGTTTTAATAGTTAATCTAATACCTAACTTTGTAAACTCTCTAAGCCAAAAATTAGTTGGATATATATTATTGACAAAATATATAAAACCTAAGAATGTCAAAAGAATATGTAAATGTTATTGCACAAATGTAATAGCATTATACACATGATGTATTTTAGTGTGAACTGGAATAGAAATACGAATTTTTTGAACTTGTTGGGAATTCCTCATCTTGCGAGACTATACCAACACGTGACACGTGGCAACGACTTTCCATTACATTCATTCTGTGTTTCTACCGGTATAATATATGTTTCTATTATTTCACATTTAAGTTTTACCATATGTACATCATGTTCTTACTAGATTTATACCAGACTGCACTCATGTGTGCACCGACCTTGTGAAAAATATATAACATGTCCCCAACTGTTACGAGGGTGAACCAGACCCTCGCTAATCTGGCTTTAACTATTGTTATGAGGTCCCCGATCGTAACGAGGGGTTGATATATATATTATATACCTTATAAGTAAATCATGTTGGGATAGAGATATAATGAGATAGTCAAATTATATACTATACTTTACAAATGAACCTTGTTGGGGGAAATGTGTAATGAGGGAGTCGGGTTTTATATTATGTTAAGTGAACATTGTGTTTATACCAGTTCACAAATAAGTTTTACTGGTTCAGATAGTTTATATTTCTAACCCGATTTATATTTGATTTATCATATATACGTTGTGTATATGTGTATTATTATTTTTATTCTTTTCATATGACTCACATTAAACTGAAAATCCTTACATGATATTTATAATATTCTAATATGAAATTAACATTAATAGTCTATCTACTTTTCATGGGCGGATTAATAATTAATTTATGGCATTTACGACATAGTGCAGACCTTATCTCAAGACTCTAGTAAAATAATACGTACAAGCCAACGATGAATCGGAGAGGATAGTGAGGTACTTCAATTTAGTACATGATAGTTATTAATTAAATAATTAACGATGATATAGTTAAATTATCCCATCTTTTGAATTTTATTACATTCCCATTATCTTTATGAAGTCACTGTTCCATTTCCACATATATATATATATATATATATATATATATATATATATATAATATATTTACGTGTTGGTTTGGTTAGTGCTTGCTTGTGTCACTATCACGAGTTGACCATTTTTCTCCGTTTTCTTCGGTAATCGAAACCTTAATACGAATTTTATATTATTTCCGACATATGAGTGTCACTTAGTGTAGCGTTGGTTTATTCAATTGTTGGTACGTACGTAGGATGTTTATATTTGTCTTCTGTGCATGCACGCTTGCGAAACTTCACATTCCTATATGTTTTTTCGAATATATATATATATATATATATATATTCGAAAACCCAATTTTCTTAATTATAGCATGATGAATAGTATCGCACCAAATAACAACTAGAAGATTAGGAGGGGTAAGATCGCCTCCATAATCCTATATCAGGCGTGTTGATCTGTTACAGTTTTTAGAAATAAAAAGTTAAAAAAAACAGAAAAAATTTTGTGCAAAATACATAAGCAGTCATAAACTAAAACACCAAGTTGATCAGGGTCTTTTATATTACAAATTAGCTATATGCTTATATATATTGTGGCTTCAAATTAAATTTTTTTGATGCAACACATAAAACATAGGAAAACCTGGACTTATATTTATAAGATAGCTAAGAACATCATCACTTTCCAAGAGAACAATTGTGTTGTTTGTAAGATGATACGTCATAGTGCATTGTACGTTCGATTTATGGGTGAGATAATTGTCCCACTTGATTTGGTTTAATGAAAGAGTAAGAAAAAGTAAACTACTACTATAAATTGACACAATAAACAAAGGTCTTATTAAAATTAACTCTCGAAATTTTGGTATGCAGATTAAAAATTACTTCTCATTACAATAATAAATATGCCCAAGAATGTGTATTTTTTAAAAATACCCATTCTTGGGGTATTTTTTGAAAACTAAATGAACAGTGGAGGGATTTGCGTCATTTCATTCAATTTTTAAAATAATATATTTATCTCTGAAAGGTATTTTAGTCATTTCACACATTAAAAGTGTTAAAAACTAACAGAAATTGACGGAATAAGTAATGGTGATAAAAATTAAATTTTTCGGTATTCACCCTGACACGAAATTTTTTAGGTGTAGTCATGTGATAATGTGACATATTCAGGTATAGTCACATGAAATTATCCATATATTTTATTAATCTAATTGTTGAAATTGGTTTTTAGTTCACGTTAGAGCCCGAAGATGGGACACTCGGTTTCCTGGGTGGAAGGGAGGACAAAGCTACCATTTTGGCACTTATTATTTGGGCTATTTGGAGAGCAAGAAATCTCCATATCTGGAAGGGGGAGTCGCTCCACTCGACAAGGGTAGCAGTGTTGGCCAAGCGGTACCGGAGACTGTGGCTGCAACCAGGCCACCGGTAACCATCTCGGGCCCGGGGCAATCCACGTTTAGGCCTGCTTGGGGCCCTCCAGAGCCTGGTGTTTTAAAGATAAACGTTGATTGGGGCGTGGACGCAGAGAGGGGGTTTTTGGAGCGTAGGGCTCGTCTGCATAGGTTCAGAGGGCCGGATTGTAGGGGTTTTTTTGTAGACGCTTCTCTGGACATCTTCACTCATAAGAGGTGGAGGTCGTGAGTGTCAGGGAAGCCCTCTCTTGAACAAAAGGCAAGAACTAGACGCGGGTGGTGATAGAATCTAATTGCCTTAGGGTGGTATGTCATATTTGGCGCGGGAACCAACGTAAAAATTGTTTTGAGGGCATCATTAGTGACTGCCACCGTATTCTTTCCGTCTCTGGGCAGATATTTTCATCTCTTTTGTTCGTCGTATTTGTAACCATGTGACTCACGAATTAGTCATATATGTTTTAACTAACAGTAGTTGAGATAATGGTGTGAGGTCTATTCCACCAAATATTACTTTTTACTTTTGACTGTCCAACCTGATGTTAGATTAGTTACTTAATAATATTTATATTTTCTTATATAAAAATAGTAACGTGGATTAATCCATTGATATTATTTAATCTGTTACTCAATCACTTCATATATATATATATATATATATATATATATATATATATATATATTCATTTCAAGCTAAAGTCTTGATAGCTCAAATTTATAAGGTGTGGTGGGAGTTGAGTCAATGCATTTTAATTAATATTTAAATGTTCTGTTGCTAGTGCTTGAATTTTGGTTGATCAAAATTTCCATAAAAACTGTGAGGTTTGACTATTAATTCTTTTTAAAACATGTAATTATCACCTAACCCAATTTTACTATTACCAGTCCATCATGCGATTATCCATGACTAAACCAATGAATTAAAACGTACATGCAACTGCTAGCACTTACAAAATGAAATCGTTTTAATATTCTTTGTGCTTAATTATTTACTCAAATTAATCTCAGTAGACACTATGACCACTAATAAATACTGATATTTTATCTTTTACAAGCTAATAATACACTCAAGCGACCAATTAAGTTAGGTACACATTTTCTTGGCAGCCTAACATTAATTTGGGTGATTTACAAGTACACATACTTATCGATTTTGAGTTTTGCAAACTAAGTCGACAATGAGGATTTCATAAATCTTGCATGAAAAAACAAAAAAACACTTAGTACTAAATATGCCTAATTTTAAGGAGCTACGTATATTTATCTGTTATAAGTTTTATGAATTATTTAATAAAAATGAATTCATAATTTTGTGTTGAACGAAATTTAAATTTGTCCCGAAATTTAGATTGGACTTAGAAAAATAGTTATTACCAAAATTTACTTCACAACAAATGTGATGTTTTACGGATTGAGGCTTGGACATATTTCAAAAAATTAAATAATTTATTTCTTCGATATTGGATACCCAATGACTTGGAATAGAAAAATAGTCAGGCTCGGCCCAGTGAAGACGAGATACCAAATTAACGGGCCTTAAATTGGGCCTGGCCAATCATGTTACCAGCCCAAATCCATGGAATGGACCTATCTCACCTATTGGGTTCAAAATTCAGCCCACAATGGATTTGCATCATCAAAATTTTAAATTTGTACTAATTAAAACGGGCCTAACACAATTATCCTACTTTGAGTTTATGATATTTTTCATAAAACTACTTCAAACTCTATTTACCCATTAAACCGCCGAAAATAGGGTTTAGGTCACCCCCGCGAAATGATCAAACTACCCGATCTTTTCGCCTGTTTCTGTTAAATTGCTTTCCGCCCGTTTCTATTAAATTGAGAGGTTTTTGCATCTATGGCAAGTGTCGCGATATCTTGGACCGCACGTCAATCTTAACAGGAGTTTTGACGTTTTGACAGTTTTTTAGGCTTGTAGCTGGTATCTCCTATATATATATATTAATTTGATTGGGCCAACGAAATCAAACCCACTACCCACCTAATTACCCAGCCCAACCACAAGTACACAAGCCCACTTAAACCTAAACTACAAACCCCTCCTCGAGGCATGTCCTGATTTCGAATCCTAACCGAGGTCAAGGCAGAGTAGAGCTGAACCACTACGCCAACGAACATCCTCTTATTTTTATTTATTAAATCATGCTAAACAAGTTAACAAAATTATATTATCTCTCTTATTAATCACATAATATCTATTAAATCCAATAAAACCAGTGCATTGAATACATCATTAAACTCTCATTACTATAAATATATACATTATGAAAAAGACTTACAAGTAAAGAAATGTTTATATAGTTTAATAGTCATGAGTCTTCGTATGAAACGTACGTAACTATTTGTACTAAACATCTCAATCGTAATTAAGTTACAATAATGCACCTAAATATCCGTAGAATAGAGATTGAACATAAAAAATGGTAGTAGAGGACTTATAATTAATATAGGAGGGAGGTCCCTACGCCACGTAGGGTACCCCATTTAACGTACCAAACCCATATTCAAAGCACTGCGACGATGTGACCACTGTCATTTATGGGTCCTTTTTGCTTACGAGACTCACCCATTTTTGTCAGCAATTAACTCATATCACCTCTCACATTATTCACGTTCTGTCAATTTCATTTCCCATGTAAAAATTTGATATTTGTTATACGTATTTTTAACAGGCTCAAATCATAAATACGTAGCTTGGGCTCACTTAAGCTTGGTTTAGTGGTTGATCTTGTTCGCTCATTGAATTCAAAATAAAGTTCGAGCCTTAGTTACGGTATTTGAGTGAGGTGAGTTTTAAAGATACTTAAAAAAGTGATGTAATATTCAAAAATATATGTAAATATATATATAATTTTATGTGACTTTTTATTAAAGTTTATCTACAAAAATTTGTATAAACGTCTTCTGCGATTAATTCTAACCGACATTTGATAAAAATAATTGAAAAGAATACTCTCAAATATCTATATAATTTACAAAGTTTATTTTATATATGACATTAAATTTTTATTAGAATTAAAGAAGATTATCTTATCAGTAAAAAAATAGAAATTAGAGACTAAATGATGATCACTTGAAGTTTGATGTATTTATTTTCCATTATCTCTTATGGTTCTAATTTTGTGTAGAATGAATTTTTGTATTGTAAATATGACTTAAACCCTACTTTTTTTTATAGACAACTTGTATCAAGATTTTGGCTTGACTATGTTATTATGAAGTAAGACATCATCAAACTTGTAAGCTTTATGTAGAAGGGGGCACAAAATCGCCACTTGACTCGCAACGGGAGAGAGAGACCCAACAGAAGTTGGAAAACAAATATAAGATACCACATCGTGACTCGAACTCACTACTTTTTGACACTAGACTCAAGTACTTTTAACCTATTTGGCCAATTAAGCGTTAATTAAAATAATATTTATCAAGAGCCCATGTAATGTAATGCTAATTTGAATTCAAATCAAGAGGCTCCTATATGTAAAATAAAGAATTGATTTGAATGTTAGGTAGAGGTAAAGAGTTAGAAATATTTTTGTTGTGACATTGGTGATGGTGTAGTGTTTGTTTGGTTGATGACATGGACTGCTTAGCTAATCTAATTTGGTCACTACCTTTTTAGCTACTAGCGATGAACTACTTTCTAGCCTCCCAACCTCACCATTCCTTCAACCTCCCATTTTCTTGTACTTCTAATTCAAGACTCTCTCACCCTTTATCTACACGCCTCCGGGTTTTTGTTTTTGTTTCATTTTTATTTACTGCGACTTACTGTAAACGTCGTGTTACATTTCAACTACTTTATAGTTGAATCGATCGATCAATTACTATATTTTGGAGAGATTAAGATTTATTGAAAAAATGCGAGCTAATATTATTCGAGAGACTCTTAGGTTGGGGTGATTATTGAGGAAGGAAATGGAATAGGAACGATGAGGTTGCACATTGAGGGGGTGGAGGTTGTGAATAATTTATTGGTGAGAACTAACACAAAAAGGTGTGAAAACATGGGGGGTGCTTGGCAATTGGGGAGCACATGAGCCATTGGAGAAGGAAGAGAAGCAACAAGGAAAGGGGAGAGGAGGGTTCCTAGTAATTGTGACAACAAGACAACCCAACCCATGCATATTCTCAACATGAGTAGGGGTGGCATTCTATTTTAAATCATTATATATGTCAACACATCGGTGCTTCAATGGTTTATCAATAATATAATCGACCTCAAATTTTGATACACAATTTACCAGTAAAAGAAACATATATAATATAAATAAAAATTTTTGGGTCCGGATAAAGATAATTCAACCTTTAGTGGATGGTTAAAATGTTACAATTAGATTTCTCGTAATAGTTTGGTTAGTTCATACAAATATTAGTTGATAAGAGATCTAGTTCATAAATGATTGTTTAGTTGAAAAATATCTCTTATGGTGCGGATTAAGAATCATTTGACTAATTATCGGATTGACTGAATAAAAAACTGAGATTAAAACACATAATTAGCGATAACTAAAATTTAATTTAATTATCATATAAATTATATAGTTTAAAATGATGGGATTAATTTTCGGCTTTTATCTTTCATCCAACAACCGATAAGAATTATTAATTTCTATCACAATAATAGTTATCAGGTAGATGTATGCAATCCCCTAATATAAGTGAGATCATGAGTTCGAATCTTGGTACATGTGGGTTTTTCATTCAGATGCTGACAAAGAGGTTAAAAGACCGCTACAATTCTCCGAAGGTCGGTACATAATATGGGTTTTCCTGATTCACTAATAAAAAAATAATGGATATAGTAGCATATTTAAAATGGGATGCACTCCAGTATAAACTAGTAGAACGTCCGAACCGTCCGAACTTCTACTACACGTTGGAGCGCTGCAGATCTACGCGCACGACTTGTAGCAGCGAAGTTCTTCCGCGGTCATTTTTAAGGTTTTACCGGGTGCTTAACATTATACCATTTTACTCTAACATTCAATCGAGGTCATAAATTTCTATCATTTCACATTAACATTATACCAGTTCGGACGGTTTCTATTTACACTCGATTTGTGTTTAATTTTACCTCTATTGAAAATTGTGGATGGTAAAATTATTATTGTAAAAAAATATACATATGAAGTGGAGTTGTAGTTCAAGCCAAACCCACAAAAGCAAGCAAATTGGTTCAATTCAATAGAACAAGTGGGTCTCACAAATGGGTTTGTTTGTTTTAACTCATTTTTGACTATTCCACTTTGTTAAGATTAAAGGAAAAAGGAGACATCAACATGGGTCATAGTTTATTGTCCTGTCAATTCCTTTAAAAACACTCCTCCAACTCTTAATGTTTTGCTTAAAAGCATTGGCAAGTGAGGACTGAGGACCCTTCAAACTTAAACAATCCCCATTTCTTGTTACATGCCAAACACAAAAAGATGAAGAGAACCAACATTAATTTAATCAACTGAATTTAGCATTTGAACATTATTGTCACTTATCATAATGTTTCTTTATTTTGTTTTAAAAATTATATTGTGTTCTTGCCATGATCTTTCAAATACTGCAACTTGCTGTCTGTAATCATGTTGCAATTGTCTACTAAAAAAATGTCAACACAAGCATTTTCTTGGTATCAATCAAAAAAATTAAAGGGGTGGTTGTTGAATTGAACCTTTTGGTCTTTTTTTTTTGGCATCAATCATGTTTCATTAATATTCATGTTTATGGACAACAACTGTAAATTTTTTGGAGCTTCAACATTTGGGTCTTCATTTTCAAACATGGCTTTTGCTTCTTTGATCTGTTCCTTGAATGACACCTATATATATATATCTTAACTAATATATTTTTATTATCAGACTTAAACATGTTCAATAGATTAAAGATGTAAATATTTGACCACATAATCAAATAAGAATTACTTACTGATTAAAGATCAATTGTTTATTATTTTTGGTTTTTCCTTCATTTGCATGTTCTTAGAAATATATATACTTACTCATGCTTTGTTTTGTAGTGATTTGGGATTAAGCTCTTGGACCTCAAAAGTCTTGAATCTAACTAATATTATCTTGACCCATCTCTCAAATTTCATAATAATTTTATTATTGGGATTAAAGTAATATTTTTTTGAGTAAGTTTAAATTTATGATTTTTAAAAACGTTTGGCCAAGAAATCAGCATAATAATAACAGAAAACGCGTATATAAAAAACAGAAAAAACCTTAGTAGTTGGTATGTACATGTCTCACAATATAGGGGTAAAAGAGTGTAAATTTGATTCTTAAACAAAAGAGATTGTACAAAAAAGAAAGAAAGTTACTTTTGACATTTAATTTGTGATTGTTAACAGCTTCTTAATGGTTATTTTAATTTAAATGTTGTAATTATGGATAACAAAAGAATTTAATCCCGGCGAGTACTCGAAACACTCGTTCCCGATTGAAATAGGCGAAACCTGAAAAAATTTGGGTTCATACTTTGGAGCGGAACTCTTTTTAAATTTATACATTATATTTTCTCGAGTCAGGTTTCAGAAGAAAAAAAGAAACGTATCTAGCGGGTTGAACACCCATTTACTGTAAATGAATTTTGAGCACGTGAGGTATTCATTCGAAATCAGCTGGAGCGGGTTTGACCAAACCCGACCCGTTACCACCTCGAGTTGTGATCTTCATTTTTTTTATTTAAAAATTTAGAAAAAGAAGAGAAAAAAGTTACTGATATTTAATAAAACTGTCGATCCCAACCAACTGCTCAGGGACATGTCTGTATAGAGAATTATATCATATGGTGATAAAGTGGAGATAAAAGGAGCGTGGCGTAAGTTAATAATTAAAGCATGGTTCTAATCTGATTGAGAGGGATTGGTTCTAACATGCGCCGAGGGCACATGATTGATTTAGCTTACATGCTGAAATTACGGAATGGACCCTCACCATTGTCCCCACCTATTCCATCCCATTAAAATCAGATGGACCCCATTTTGGTCAATTTGATATTTTTTTTCGTCCACTTTTTATTCGCTCCATATTTATCTTCTCCTTTTACATATTTCAAATTCCTGTCCCACCAAATATAACATATTAGTACTATTTTTTTGAAAAAAAAAGGTTAATTCCAAGTAAATCACTCAAAGTTCACCAAAGTTTTATTTACCTCATCTGAAATGAAAATGATACTTGTGAGTTCCTGAACAATACTAAAGTCTTGCTCATCACCAACAGTATTATTAATGACATGAAATATTGAATTTGCCCTCAATTATCTATCAAAATTTTAAATTAATGTAATTATTCGTCAAACTATTTATAATTCATCAAATTGTAATATTTGTTAATAATGAATAATTTTTATTAATAAAAATTAATTTATTATTACTGTCATTGATATTTATTATAATTATAATGATTTAATAAAAAATAATATTAAATCAATTTTTGTTAATTATTGATTATTAATAACAAAAATAATATTAAAAACTAAAAATAAATTAATTATTAATAATTCAAATAATATTAATTAATACTAATACTAATTATAAATAATAATATACTGAAACTTTCGAAAAATATAACTCTCTTATACGAGTTTCGTTTCGGGCTCATAATATATCAAATCGGAAGATCAACAATTTTGTAGAAATAAATTTTTGTCTATATATTATTAATAATTGATATAATTTTACTTGATATAATTATTTTGTTAATGATTAATAACGTTTTAAAACATTTTTCTCTAACACCGTTAAATGTTGGAAGAAATTTTTTTTGAAGAGTAAAATTTTTGTTATCGTTGGATGAAATTTTGGACAGGAACCTCTTTCTTTCAAATTTATGATCTTATGATCCTCTTCGATTTGATATACAATTAGTCATAAACAAAACTCGTATGAGAGAGTTATGTCATTCGAAAGTTTCGATATATTAATAATGATTAATATTATTTACATTATTAATTCACTTTTAATTTTTAATATAAAAAATTTCTTCAAAATTGTTGATCTTTTGATTCTTATCGATTTGATATACTATAAGTCCAAAATGGAGCTCATACGAGAGAGTTATTTCATTCGAAAGTTTCAATATATTATTAATAATAATTATTTAATATAAATAATAAAAAACTGATTTTAGTATTAAAAATATTATTTTTAAAAATTATAACACAAAAAAATGTTTAAAACCCGTTTTAAAATTTTAATATTAAAAAATTATATTAGAATCAGTTTTTATTATTTATTTTATAAAAAAATATGTTGAAACGTAAGTTAAATTTGAATAACAACAATTTGAACATTAGTACGAGGATAAATTCAACATTTAATGTTATTATAAGTAGTATTTTCATTTTAGGAGAGGTAAGTGAAATTTTGATAAACCATGAAGAATTTATATAAAATCACCCCAAAAAATTACAACTAAGTCTAATAAATATAAATAATTGTAATCTTATTTAACTAAAAAAAAACTAAATGAAAGTTATAGTGCTTATCAACTTTATTTTTTGAATGATTTTAAATACATTTAATTAAATGAACAGAAAATTAAGTTAATATGATAAAATAAGTCATTTATAAGAACGGACATCACGTATTAATAATAAAATATTAATTTTAATATAATGTAGATATAAAAATTGAAATCCTTTTTTATTATTATACTAAAACTACTTCAAGTAAAAAGAATTTAGATTTAAGCCTATAAATTGAATCCATTGTATTTAATTCAATTGTCAAAAACAATTTAAAACTTTGAAACACTTATTCATTGATAAAATAAATGGGAAACATCTCCTTAAATGGAGCTTAACATCAGAATTAAAGCTGCATTACCGATGATGGACCACATCCTTCTTTCGGGTCAACGAGAAATCTTAACCGTTCAAATGAACCGCAGTTGATCTGATTCATGAGGCCTACGAGACTACAATACACCGCCCCGCAGCATATAAAACCCCAGGCAATCATTAGGAGTACAAATTAGTCACAAAAATGATATTTTATTTATTTCCGCGAGGAACGAAAATCATATATTACTAAAAGAAATAATAAAATCATAAAATATATATCCTAAAAAACCGCCATTTTTATCACCAAAAACAAACAGAAAAAAAAAGCAAAAACACCACACTCTCTCATCTCTTCACAAACATGATTTTCTGGGTTTCGTTATTTATTTAATTTAATCTTCTTTATAATTTTTTTAAAAAAAGGATTTTGCTGGTAACAAACCTGAAACCTCTCTTTTAATCCAAGTCTTCTTCTCCGTATCGCATCTGGGTGTCTCTTTTATCTTCAGTAATCTACATTTTCTCTACTGATATTTTTTCTGGGTCACTGTGTTGTAGCTAAATCTTCGATTTGAGCTCGGTTTGGTCCTGTTTCTCTGTTCGTGAGCAGACCCAGTTCAGTATATTACATTACAATTACAGTACCGTAAAGTTTCGTCTCGATAAACCCAAATCTCCGAGTCAGTGGGTTCTTTTTTTTCCTTTCATTCTTTTCCTTTCTTTAATTTCTCCTTTTGGGGTTTTGGGTTCTTTTTGGAGTTGCTGGGTTGATGATTTCTTTGGGTTCTGGATCCGAGAGGAGGCTTGAGTGAGTGCAGAGAGGTGTTTGCTGAGAAAATGAAACCAACTCCTTCGTTTCAGCTTCTGGGTCTTGTGGTTGGAGTGCTTTTTGTGGCTGCTGATTCGTTTTCTGCTAATGAAGGTGCGTTTTACTTGAGAAGTCTGCTTCTTTTTTCAGATCTTGGGCGTTTTTGGGTTCAGATAATGTAGCAAAATGTTAGAAATTGGATTTTTTCAGTTTGATGTTTTGGTTTGTTTCTCAACTGTAATATGAGCAAGGCCTGTACCTCAATTGGGCCATAAAAATGCTCTCTGGCCATCTGATTGTGGTTTCTGTTTTCTCAACTTCTGGAGAGATTCAAGATTTGGGTTTGCTGGATTCACTCCCATTTTCTTAGTTACCAAATAGAGCAGTACTGTTCTTCAAGTTTCCTGATCAAGTTTCTAGTATTCTCCTGAATGTAGGATTTTGATTTTAGGTGTTTTGAGGAACAGTTAAGGTTTTGGTGTTGACATGTTTAGTGTTGGCTTGGCCTAATGAATTGCCAATGATTTATAGTCTTCATGTGTATAAAATTTTCCTGGCTGGATGTTTTGGGTATTCTGTGCAGCTTGGGTTCTGACAACTTTCAAGGAAGCCATATATGAAGACCCACTTCTAGTTTTGTCTAATTGGAATACCCTAGATGCTCATCCCTGTGACTGGTCTGGCATTTTATGTTCTCCAGCTCAAGAACATGTTATACGGATGTAAGATATGTCTGTCTTGTCTAATTCGATCGCGAGACCCCACGTTGAAATGATAGTGTTGTTAATATGGGGATGAAATTTTGTTCTACAGAAACATATCTGGATCGGCCCTCAGGGGATTTCTCGCACCTGAGTTGGGTCAACTGGCTTACATGCAGGAACTGTATGCTCTACGCCTCTTGATTTTATTTACTTTGTTGGAAATGTTTGGTTGAAGTTTAATGTCCCTTGTTGATTGATGGTTTGTAGAATATTGCACGGGAACAAACTGATCGGGACAATACCTAAGGAACTGGGGATGTTGAAAAATCTCAAGGTCTTGGATTTGGGGATGAATGAACTGACCGGTCCAATTCCTCCAGCAATTGGGACTTTAGCCAGCCTCACGAAAATGTATGATGAATCCATAGCATTGTGTTTACTGATTACACTATAATGTTAGACTGTTTATATTCTTACTAACATTCGAGACTTGCTTATTTTGCTGCAGAAACCTTCAGTCCAATGGGTTGAATGGGAAGGTACCTCCTGAGCTTAGTAATGTAAGGAACCTCGTGGAACTTAGGCTGGATCGAAATAGGTTTCAAGGAACTATCCCTGCTGGTAGCAATTATAATCGCGGGTAAGTAGAAAGGTTCTTGCATGCCAAAACACATCTCCTCTGTGATATATTTTGGCATATAACTATTTCTCAGCGCTACTTCCATTTGAACTTCTGAATGTAAATCAACGTAGATACTTGTGTCTTTTATGTGCCTCCGTAGTACATAGTCAGGTATAATCTGTAAAGGTGTCTAATTTGCTTACTTGAGTCTTTGGCTGGCGTACGTTAGATATTCTATCAAGTCACTGAGAGAAAAAAAAACTCTCTTTAGCAAAATACTTGTTTTTTCACATTTACTTATAACATGGTAGGCCATAAACGACTCTTAATGTACATATAGTGCCTGGCTAAGCAGCTGTGACAAGAAAAAAATAGTTCATTTCTTAACCTACTCTCTTGTAATGCACTCTTTCAGGTACGCTGCAGCGACAAACTTAACTGGCTTCTGTCGCTTGTCTCAGTTGCAAGTTGCAGACTTCTCATACAACTTCTTTGTTGGGAGTATACCCAGATGCCTAGAGCGTCTTTCACGGTACTGTTTCTATTTTACAATGTTAATGGCCTATGTTTGTATCAAAATTCTCTTTAAACTTTATAGTCAACGTGTGTCATGCAGATTGAGCTTTCAAGGGAACTGCCTTGAAATCAAAGAGCCAAAACAGCGTTCTACAGCACAATGTGGTACATAAAACTGACTTTTGTGTTTTGACATAATGACCTTATCAAACCATTTGGTACCAAGCCCTTCCACTATAAGATTCAATCCTGTATATATTGTTATTTACTGTAACGACATTGACTGTGCAGGTGGTGGTCCGCCCGCACATCCAAATGTCAGCTTGAAGCACCAACCTGTTGAAGAGGAATCCAAGCACGGGAGGGGATCGAAACCTCTATGGCTTTTGGTTTTGGAGATAGCAACGGGAACCATGGTGGGTTCCCTATTTCTTGTTGCGGTCGTCACTACTGTTCATAGATTCAAAAGTAAATCTTCTATCATAATCCCTTGGAAGAAATCAGCTAGCGAGAAGGAAAATATGACAGTGTATATAGGTAAGCTTTCTTACTTGGGCATTTAGTACGTCTTCCTCATTGGTTGTTTTAAGTTTATATGTATTTACTGAGAATTGCATTGACTGATATATAAGCAGATGCTGAGCTATTGAAAGATGTAACGAGATTTAGCAGACAAGAACTTGAAGTAGCCTGTGAAGACTTCAGCAACATCATTGGGTCCTCGCCTGATAGTTTGGTGTACAAAGGGACCATGAAAGGTGGGCCCGAGATTGCCGTTATATCTCTATGCATCAAGGAAGAGCACTGGACAGGATATCTTGAGCTCTATTTTCAGAGAGAGGTAATTGTTCATTTCTACTACTAATGCATAAAATGCATTTTGAACATTACAAAATGTAAAATCGGCCAAGTTTTGATTAGTTCCTAATATTTTAAGTTTCTATGTTATTCAGGTTGCCGATTTGGCTAGACTGAACCACGAGAATACAGCAAAGTTACTTGGCTACTGTAAAGAGAGCAGTCCATTTACACGGATGCTTGTTTTTGAATATGCGTCAAATGGAACGCTTTACGAGCACCTGCATTGTAAGTCTAGCTTATATGTGCTACTGCCTTTGGCTAAGAAAATCTTTCATTAGATCTCTCATCCAAGCCTTTGAATTGACTGCAGATGGAGAAGGATGCCAAATATCTTGGACAAGGCGCATGAAGATCAGTATTGGCATTGCTTGCGGGCTCAAGTATCTTCATACAGAACTAGATCCACCATTCACTATATCAGAGCTCAATTCCGGTGCTGTGTATCTCACAGAAGATTTTGCTCCCAAGGTATAAATATGCTCAATGCCCTGTTTCATTTATTATTCTTAGGCTATTTCTTAAGATGTGATATTCTTTGAACTGAAAACCCCTAGTTCAATTCTAACTTTTACGGGATTCTGAAATAATTCCAACTCCCATTTCAGCTGGTTGATTTTGAAAGTTGGAAGACAATCCTTGCAAGATCAGAGAAGAACTCGGGCTCGATAGGCAGCCAGGGTGCTATCTGTGTTCTCCCAAATTCTTTAGAGGGACGCCACTTGGATGTGAAGGGCAACGTATATGCCTTTGGCGTGCTTTTACTGGAAATAATCAGCGGGAGACCCCCCTACTGCAAGGACAAGGGATGCTTAGTAGAATGGGTGAGTAAGATTCACAAGCTTCTCTATATAACTAAATCCTCTTTATCTTTTCTCTTGAAGCTGTCTTTGGAGGATTTAGGGTTTAAGTGGTGTATAAACTTGATGTACAGGCCAAGGACTATCTGGAACTCCCAGAAGCAATGTCCCACATAGTAGATCCGGAGATAAAGCATTTTAAAAACGAAGACCTGAGCCTGATATGCGAGGTGGTGAGTCTTTGCATCAATCCAGACCCTACCAAGCGGCCGTCTATGCAGGAACTGTGCTCCATGCTGGAGAGCAGGATAGACACCTCTGTGTCGATTGAGCTGAGGGCGTCTTCTCTGGCATGGGCCGAGCTCGCCCTTTCTTCGTGATTAGCAGCTAACACACTGTACAATACATCATCACCAATATATACAAACTGTAATACTCTTCTTTTTTTTTGGTTTTCTTTTTTCATCTCAGCATTTGTGTTTTGTAAAATGCTAAGCCTCAGCCTGCTAGAGGAAGAGGAGACACCAAGACAGTTACCAACCACATTGGCTGATAAGTGAAGTTGTGAAATTACTTAGTTGTATCAGATATGTGAAACCAGCTAGTGTATTTTACCATCTGTTATTCTACTGTGGGTGAGTGCATGCAATTGAGAAGTAAATATGGAGAAGTTTGAACGTTCATCTTTTGTTTCATTTCCTGTACTCTTGCAAGACAGCTTCTATCCTTACTGGTGGAGTGTCTTGGTCATGAAGATGAGAGCTCTGATATGGAGGCCCACCATTAGGGGTTATCCCAAACAAGCTCACATGAGAGTTCATGGGACTCATGCAACAGTACTATCAAATGTCACATTTGAACAGCTTGTTCCCACCTCAATCATATTTAATAAAATTCTCTCTCAATTTTTATTTGGTTAAGTAGCAAAATCTCGCCTTATTGGATTAATTTTAATCAATTTGTTAATTCGATTAATTCCTGACTAGTCTCCATAAATGAAATATCTTATTGAACGACCAGCGCTTAATCTCTTTTGGGAGTACTTTATGTAATGGTGGTTTTGACTCGACATGTTTCAATGGATTGCAATTACCGGTCTTCCTCCAGTTTGTTGGTCGACTAAATCCATCAAAAATGCTTTCAGACTCGTCGAACAAGTTATTTTTATCCATCTGTATAACACCTCTGGCCATCACTTTGATCGGGCTATTGTTCTCATTTTCTCGGAATATCTGGATTCCATATGCGTATCAGCTTATATCTCGGTGTTTGCCAAAGCCTTTCCAATTCAGATTTCTGGAATCGAATATGCTCCCGTACCCATCTCTTTTCTAATACTCATATCCTCAGACAATGATTTGGAGGAGTGTTAGACTATATTAGATTTCCTATATTTAGTTTTCTTATATTTATGTTTACTTTTCTTTCTTGTATTAGGGTTTCCTATTCTATTTCTATTACTTCTATAAATAGAGTTCTCTTGTAATTCACAACACAATCAATTCAACAGTACTTCTTATTGTTAACATGGTATCAAAGCCATATTGATTCTAGGCAAAATCACTACAAATTTTCCGCTTTGCCCACTTGTCAATGATTTGTAATTCTGACGGGTGGGCGAGGTAATTAAATCTCAATTGATTCTGCTTTTTTCGCTTTGTCCACTTGTCGGTGATTTGTAATAGCGGTAGGTGGGCGAGGCTACGAAATCGCTTCCCGGCCTCGTGGTCACTATGGTTTTTTTTTTTTTTTTTTTTACTTTTGGCGGCTGCATACGATTTGGTCTCGGATTTTAACGTGGATGAGTTGATGATGCTTCAAATTGCTTGATTGGTCCTTCTCTCTTATGCTTTCTTCCAATAATTAGAAAGTACCCGCCGGCCATTTGTCGCTATCTGGATGTGTTCTCCTTGTCTTGCATCTCAACGAGCTTTGGTTGAGATATTATTTTTTTTAATTGCTCGTTTCTTATTTGGCTCTGTTTTCGTCCTCTATGACATTTGTTTTGGCCAGCGACCATAGTCCATGTGTACAATCCCGTAATTCGGGAAAGCTACCCCGTAATTCGGAAATCCCGTAATCCGGAAAATATATCCAGTAATTCGGAAATATCGTAATCCGGAAAAGCTACCCCGTAATTCGGAAATCCCGTAATCCGGAAAATACATCCCGTAATTCGGAAATCGCACGTGAGAGGATCGATGAGCATCAACGAAATCCTTTTGAAGATTCCAACTCGAAATGAGGGAAAAAGACCGGAACATATTATGATTAGTCCAGTAAGACGCCCGTTCAGCGTATCTGGCATCATACATCAGGCATCAGGCATCTACCATTGGCCGTGAGCGGCGCGCATCCTCAATCCTCGCCACATCACTTTGACAACATCCTCGACAGCTGCAACCCTCGCCACAACTCAATACTCTCAAGATTCAAACTCAATTCTTGTTTCACCGTATTGAGTTTGAGGGAGGCTGTTAGACTATATTAGATTTCCAATATTTAGTTTTCTTATATTTATGTTTTCTTTTCTTTCTTGTATTAGGGTTTTCTATTCTATTTCTATTACCTCTATAAATAGAGGTCTCTTGTAATTCATAACACAATCAATTCAACAATAATTCTTATTGTTAACAAGGAGGGTGAAATTCACCATCACTGACAGCTGATTGAGCAAACTTCAGCGACTATTGAATAAAAGACGTTCTAATTTCTGACCATTGCATAAAAGACTTAATGGACCGACCAGAAGGGGTAAAGATCTTTCTTCAACTTATATCTTGAATTAATAGTTCATATGTCATCTTCCATAGACTAGCATAAACTAATTATGCAATTATTGTCTTTGCTTCACATGAGTGTTCAAGTAGGATCTGAGTTGTTTATGGCTGGTGTAAGTGTAAGTAATCCAATACATAATGAATGGACCTATACATGTTTTCAAGCTAGCTTCAACAACAAAAAAAGTGCCCAAAAGGTGAAGCAAGCAAAAACAAATGAGTAAGAGGCAAAATGGCATGAAACTCTTTCCAGAGGGGCTTGCTTAAGGCAACACCATGATCTAATCATACCAAACTCAACCCAAATTAAGTATTAAACAAAAAGCTAAATCATCAGGAAAACCAAAGTCACTCATTTCTCACAAGACAAACATTCTTAAAAAGAGTACAAAAGAATCAAAGGGGTGGTGTTAATGTGTTGTGGTTGGTGATGATGAGTGATGAGACTTGAGAGCCACTTGTTTTGTCTTGTGGGTATCTTGAAAGATAAGGGAGTGAGGGAGAGGAATGGGTTGGAGTTAGCTTTGAGGCCAAGTCATGCATGTGATTGTTTGATACCATCACACTCTCTTGCAGCCTTAAAAAAACACAACACCACATTGCCTTTGGTCCACTTCCTCACTACCACCTGCATTAAAGCCATTTTTGCAGTCTGTTTTGTGCCCATATTTGGAGTATAGCAGCTTCTACGCTCCACCACCACCCTCACTTTCTTTACTAGTCACTTAAATTAAAACACTTGAGTAATTATTGAATGAAATATTGTATTAGTTCATCAAGTAATTAATCATTCTATTCACATTCAAAATTCAAAATAAATGTTTTAACACTCTCTCAACTACATGCCAAATGCCAGGAAAATCTTTTAAATAATTAAAACTTACAATCGAACAAACTATGATGATATATTAAATTTAGGAAAAGTTACAAAAACTCTTGTTAACTATTTTATTTATGTAGAAAGCCTCAGTGTAGTGTATATTTATTGCAATAACTCTCTGTATGTGCCTTGCACTTTTTACACTATTAGTGTAATTCAATTAAAACAGACAGAAATTTTGGAATATTTACATAATCTTGAAAATATACTCATCACTCCGTACATTCAATTACAAAGAGGACAAAGTTTGTGCAAAAAAATTTATATTGTATATCGAGACTCTCGGCAAAAGTATAGTAATATATAAAAAAAATTATAATTGTATGTACTAAGTGATAAATGTATTTTCGGTAATGAAAATATTTCAAAATACTCGTATATTTTAATAAAATAATATTAACAATACAAAAAATACAAGATAGACAAATAGACTTTATAATGAACATTTATTTTATGCTTGTAGATCTTGTAATAAAATAGCTCACGAATTGGTCAAGTTTTAAGAAACCGTAGCTAAAATTATGGTGAAGAGTCTGTTACACTAACTCTAACTTCAACTGTCCAGCTTGATGCCGTGTTAATTACTATTCATTAACAAAATTCATTTTACCTTAAAAAAACACAGGTTGGATAATGGAAAAATTTTGCTATTTTTACTTCAAAGCTCAATAATATCAAAAATAAAATCCACTTATTTCCATGTGCCCATGTCCTGTGAGACAGAATTAATTCCCACAGCAAAATTATCAGATGCGGCCCGTTCCATATTTAAAAAATACATACGATGCTTACCTCTTTATGATCCGAATCATGATGCACTGAAATCAAGGACCCGCAGCGTCAAGTTCCAGGTGCAACCCCACCTGATCAAAACCCAACTCCAAAAATATTCAAATTCCCATTAAACTAACGACGTTAACTAACGATGACCGTTACGTTCCTTCTATAAAATCATTTCTCGGCTAACTCTTTCCCCCCAAATTTTCCCTCTCCCTCGGAAAATCCACTCTCCATCGCCAGAAATTTTCCGTCACTTTCCCGAGAAAAATACAGAAAGATGCGAGAGATCCTGCACGTACAGGGAGGTCAGTGCGGGAACCAGATCGGAGCCAAGTTCTGGGAAGTGGTGTGCGCGGAGCACGGGATCGACTCCACGGGGAGGTACCAAGGAGACTCGGAGCTCCAGCTCGAGCGCGTCAATGTCTACTACAACGAGGCGAGCTGTGGAAGGTTCGTTCCTCGCGCCGTGCTTATGGATCTGGAGCCTGGAACCATGGACAGCGTCAGGTCAGGTCCCTACGGCCAGATCTTCAGGCCCGACAACTTTGTCTTTGGCCAGTCCGGCGCCGGGAACAACTGGGCCAAGGGCCATTACACCGAGGGAGCTGAGCTTATTGACTCTGTTCTCGATGTTGTGAGGAAGGAGGCGGAGAATTGTGACTGCTTGCAAGGTACGGACCTACTCGATCTCTCTTCATATTAATTCGTCTTTTATGATGAAGGATTAGTGAAGGAATTGAGACGTGTTTGGACGATTGATGCTAGGTTTCTGCTGATTTCATGCTATTTTGGTGTTTGCTGTCAATTTCTTTTGAAAATGTCTGTCTCGGAGCCTGTTTGGATTTAGGGAAAATGAGAGAAAGTTGAAGTGCATGCGTTGGTCACTTAAACAAATCATACTCGCTTGCCATATGCACTTTGATTTAATATATGTTTGGACGATTTATGCTATGTTTCTGCTAATTTCATGCTATTTTGGTGTCTGTTGTTAATTTTCTGAAAATTAAGCCTGTTTGGGTTTCGGGAAAATGAGAGAAAGTGGAGGTGCACTGGTCTTTTAAAATGAGAGAAAGGAATTGAGATATGTTTGGATGATTGATGCTAGATTTCTGCTAATTTCATGCTGTTTTGGTGTCTGATGTTGATTTTCTGAAAATTTATATCTCGAAGCATGTTTGGATTTGGGGAAAATGAGAGAAAGTGGAAGTGCATGCACTGGTCACTAGAACAAATCATAGTCGCTTACAGTGCAGCTTGATTTAATATATGCTGAAGAAAAGAAAAAGAAAATAGAATTTGCCATGGCTGCTTTATTTTCCTGTTTTAATGTTGATCATGTGCTGAATTGTTGGTTTCTGTTGTTAATTTTCTGACTATTAAGTCTGTTTGGGTTTCGAGAAAATGAGAGAAAGTTGAAGTGTACTGGTCGCTTGAACAAATCGAACTCGCTTACCATATGCAGCTTGATTTAATATAAGTTGAAGAAAATAAAATTTGCTGTGGCTGCTTGATTTGTTGTTTGGCTATAGGTTTTCAGGTGTGCCACTCCCTGGGAGGTGGTACTGGGTCTGGAATGGGGACACTGCTGATATCCAAGATGAGGGAGGAGTATCCGGATCGGATGATGCTCACTTTCTCTGTGTTCCCATCTCCTAAGGTCTCTGATACTGTTGTTGAACCTTACAACGCAACCCTCTCCGTTCACCAGCTTGTTGAGAACGCAGACGAATGTATGGTCCTTGACAATGAAGCTCTATATGACATTTGCTTCCGCACCTTGAAGCTAACCACACCCAGTTGTAAGTGCCTCTGATCACTTATCGTGTTTTGAATCTTTTGCTTTACTATCTAGTTTATGTTTGGCACCATGGAAAGTAGTATGGAATAATTGACATATCTTTTATTCAGGTTGCCATATTTTCCCGAGTTAATTATTATGATTATCTAATAATAAAAGGATCAGTTGTAACAGTTGGTCTAGTTAGGTTGCATGGTATTTTCAAATTTGTTTCTGACTGGATTCCATTTCATACTTGAGGAAAATTTTGGTGCAAGTTCAAGACAATTTTGATCCAAGATGTGGGTTTTCTACTCCTTTTAGGAGCTTGGAACAGCTAGATCCACATTGCAGATGGGAGATTATTCTCTTTTAACCATTGTATATTGGTAGCTTGAAACAGCTAGATCCACACAACAAGTTGGGAGATTCTTCTCTTTTAACCCACATATACAGTTGTTATATCACATGGGGCATCACTACTTGGGTCTACTGGCGCAAATAAACACATGATATTATTCATATACTTTGCGTAGGATTTTGCCATTTATGGGTTGTCTGCTTATTAGGCAATACCACCACTCTTAAGACTTTATTGATCTTTCAATGTACCTTCAAATAAGTTGTTATTTAGCTTTAGATCTTAGCTGTGTTTATCTATATTGCCCACCTGACAGCACATGCTGGCAGTTATGACTGTATAATATCCTATTGTTTCCAAATTCCAACAATAGGCAGACACTCAGAGCTTCTGTGTTTTTATTTTAATGCATGAGCCACCAACCATCTAGGTGGGGATGGCTGCTGGTAACTACTGTTTCAGGCCAGCTTTGTGCAATCAACAAATCCCAACTAACCAATTATTCAGTAACTAAATTGCTAGTTTCTCTAATTTTATGTGATTCAAATGGCGACCCATATGGATAGTACTGCATTTTCTTCCTCATGGTAACTAACGAAAATGAGCTATGTTTTGTTGAGCAGTTGGGGATTTGAACCACCTTATCTCAGCCACCATGAGTGGGGTTACTTGCTGTCTCCGCTTCCCTGGTCAACTGAACTCAGACCTTCGCAAGCTTGCTGTCAACCTCATCCCATTCCCGCGGCTTCACTTCTTCATGGTTGGTTTTGCACCTCTTACATCCCGTGGTTCCCAGCAGTACCGGGCTCTTACCGTCCCAGAACTCACCCAGCAAATGTGGGATGCCAAGAACATGATGTGTGCCGCTGACCCTCGCCATGGACGGTATCTGACAGCCTCAGCCATGTTCCGTGGTAAGATGAGTACCAAAGAGGTAGACGAGCAGATGATCAACGTGCAGAACAAGAACTCGTCGTACTTTGTGGAGTGGATCCCGAACAACGTGAAATCTACCGTCTGTGACATCCCTCCCACCGGCCTGAAGATGGCTTCCACATTCATCGGTAACTCCACATCAATCCAGGAGATGTTCCGGAGGGTCAGTGAGCAGTTCACCGCCATGTTCCGCAGGAAGGCCTTTTTGCATTGGTACACTGGGGAGGGCATGGATGAGATGGAGTTCACAGAGGCAGAGAGCAACATGAACGACTTGGTTTCAGAGTACCAACAATACCAGGATGCTACCGCGGACGAGGAAGGAGAGTACGAGGAAGAGGATGGGTACGAGGAGGAAGAAGCTTGATCCATAAATGAACTTGGCCATTACTGATCTTGGTTCCTTGATATAATTTTCTTTTTTCCTTCTGTGTTCTTGTGTAGTTATGCATTTGTGAGTGTTTTCTGATGTGTGGAGTTGTAGACTGCTGTTTTGCATTGCTCTCTTGGGAATGTCATTGTCACTTGTGCTGATTTTTGCTTCCATGTATGGATGGTCTTTTAGTAAAGTTTTTTGTGTGTTCAAGCAATGTTGCTCTTTCCTGTTAAATTCTTGTGTCACTTGTTTACCATAAATCTAGAATTATTATGCTTATGAAAGAAAATGCTTGAATTTCAATACTGTAAGTGACTTGTTTGGACAGGAAATAGATGTGCACACATGTGTAATCAACAGTTGAGGGCTTACACAACTTCTGATGAATAATTGATATTGTTCACATTACTTTCACTTTCTAAGGGAATCCCAGAGAATGCCCAGGTCAACATTACCACCTGAGAGTACAATCCCTATGTGGCTCGAATCCTTCCAAGTGGGATTTTTCTGGAAACTATCAGATAAAACGGCAGCTAGGCCGATGGCTCCACTGGGTTCTACTGCAACCTTGAGAATCTCGTAACAGAGTTTCATCGCTTGTACTATATCGTTGTCCTCCACGGTAATGATGTCATCGACCAAGTCTCGTACTATAGGCCTGCTCCAAGATAAAGCAGTATCGTATCAGTCATAGAAAGTGAATTGCAAATAGAGCATCATTGAGACAGCATGAGAATTGTGCTTACCAGGTTTTATCTCCAAGAAAAGCTCTGAGGCCGTCAGCGATAGTGTTGGTTTCAGGCAGCGTTATAATCCGACCTGCTGCTTTGGATTGTGCTGCATCGTCGGCTCCCTTGGGCTCAGCAGCCAAAATTCTAATGGCTGGGTTGATGGACTTGGCAGCCAATGCCACTCCCGATATCAATCCCCCTCCTACATTTTTTGTAAATGACAAAGACAGCAACATCAACAACAGAAATGATGAAAATGAGACTTAAAAGGGTGGTAATTTACGGACCACTTATGGGAACTATTATCGTGTCTAATTGTGGGGCTTGCTCTAGAAGCTCCAGTGATATGGTTCCCTGTCCACTGCAACAAAGTAATTACATCACGAAATGTGTTCACAGCTAATGTTTCATCTGAAAATATAGATAGCAGAAGAGAATTTTCAGTTTGAGTATTTATGAGACTACAACGCTAAATTCAGGTCGGTAATTAATACTTAGTATTTCTTTAAGGAGATGGCCTACTATTGCCACCTTATTCATATCCGAACAATAAAATGCATCCTTAATTCACTCAAACAGAATGACCCGCCACTACTTTTAAGCTTACCCTTTGTTCATCTCTACTTTCACAACCCAAATCAATAGAGGTAAAGTTGGACAATTTTAATGAGAACCTAATACCTTATAATGCGGCCATCGTTATACGGATGGAGAAGAACTGCACCAGTTTCTTGCATAACCTTGGATGCCACACTCTCCCTTGACTGCATTGTGGGTTCACTCCAAATCACCTGACCACCGTAACGTATAACATTCTCAACTTTACATTTTGGAGCATTTTTTGGTATTACAATATATGCAGGGATGCCCCGTAGTTTTGCAGCCAGCGACAACGCTGCAGCATGGTTACCACTGATATAGGAGGATACAATCAGTCATGAACATAAACACCAAGAGGTTACGGAAAGTACCCATAAGATGCCATTCGGTTTAGGAATACCTGCTGTGTGTTAAAACCCCTTTCGAAGCTTCATCATCGTTAAGTGAAAAAACAGCATTGCACGCGCCTCTAAACTTAAAGGCTCCACTGTTAACGATAGAGAACAAAAATAAGGCTATTAATTTATAGAAGACCTCAAATGTCAAACAGAAGGTAAGAAAATACGGAACACTGAACATTTTAAACATTCAACTCCTCACCCCTTTTGAAAACATTCACATTTGAAAAACAACTTTCTTCCGGAAATATCATCGAGCGTTCCCGAGGACAAGACTGGCGTTTTGTGTATGAGAGAGCTTATGCGTGTTTGTGCTTCTCTTATGGACGAAATATCAGCAGCATACTTCTCTCCATTCGTTTCGCTCTCCGCATCCATATTCGCACCCACACTAGTAAGTTTCGACAAACTCAGCAACTCCCTTTACGATCAATTTTCACAAATTTGCCAGTGAAAGGGAAGTCACATTCAAATTTAAGCAACAAAACAAACTGAATCAAAATAGGTTGTCAGAAGCCAAATCTTTCATTCACTCCAATAATCCACCATCAACAGCTATGAATAATTCATGACATCAGAAACAGTTCAACACATTGCGAACTATCTGCACTAAGACAAATACTGATAATCCCCTTTTTTCACAAAACCAGTTCAATAACATTGATTAGCATTTTCACAACAGCTTCATTTCTAGGCCTGGAGCCAAGTAGATGAGTAGAACCAGTAACCCAGTTCAAATCAGTCAAAATTAGTCAAACCCATTGACACAGTCATGAAGCTGATCAACCCAGTCAACAAAATAAACCAGGTAATTGGTTCATATCAACGAATTTGACACCCAGTCAATAATACTCAATACTGATATGTAAACTAAAATCAAGAAACCATTAAAGGCTCAAACATAAGAAACCAAACACTCCACAAATCATGTTCATAAGAAACAATAAGGGAGCAAAGGAATCAAATCTAATCAAAGAGGTGAACTTACAGATTGCTCAAAATTGAGTTGTAGCTCTGAATCTGACACCCAAAATCCTGAGACTCAGAGACAAGGAAATAGGTTTCATCTTATATATATGGCCTAATACGGCGACGTTTTAAATCTTGATGTGTAGAAGTCAAATTTTGTAGTAAAAGAGTACAAATTTTGCATACTAATGTTTTACCTTCAAATTCAATTATAATGTCATGCATTAGTTAATAATTATATTACTATCATATAATTAAGAGATAATTTTGTCAAGTACTATTAAATTGACACGTTTTTTACTTCAATGTACATAGTTTTAACATTTTGACTAAAACACGGTGATGGAGGTGACCCCTTTTGCAAGACTCATCTAATGAATAGAAGTCGGGTTCGCCTTGTTGGAAAGCCAAATATGCATCTAACTCCGCTCGCACTACAAGCTCCACGATTACAAAAAAAAATATTATTATTACGAACATAAAATACTTCAATGTTAATAACAAAAATAAAAATAACGTATCAGTATTTCTAAAATCTACATGACTGGCAAGTCTGTTTTGGTAATTGAAATATGCGTTATAAATTAAAATTTTCTGCTGCCGGGGTTCGAATCGGGAATTTCATATTCAGTTCCGAAATTTACCAAGTGCTACAGCGGATTATGTTGTCCAATTATGAACATGTATTATATATATATATATATATATATATATATATATATATATATAACTTTTTAATATACAAAATAAGCTCACAACGATCAGTTTTCACAAATTAATTAACGTTCATATCAATCATGGTTTTCCAAGTAGAAAATTAAGCGACCAAAAAAATAAAAAATCAAAACAGGTTTTCATTCCCTCAAATAACAGGAAAAACATCAACTATAAGAATGGCTGACTGCTCTCGTTCACCGTCTTAACAGTGACGGTGAACCGTCGTAAGTCCACCGTCCTTATTAGCGACGACAATCAAATGTCTTTACAGTGACAACACATTTACTCGTGTAAGTCATCCATCCTCATAATTTGATGAAGAAAATAAAGAAATATAAAACATGAATTAATTATCAAAATAAAATAATTAATTCAAGAAAAACAAAATATCATACAATTAAAATTAATATATAATTTCGAGTTCATATCTGTTTGTGCACGAATATAGTTAAAGCATGATCTTTTTCTTGCCTTTTTCAAATTTATTCGTGTCGAGCACGATCTGCTTCTTGCTGAGCCTGCAACAATTCCACATGTAATTTAAGAGTATCGTTCTGTCATATTTGTCTAAGCATATTAACTATTAGTCATATTTCTCTCTCTAAGAATGTCTTTCTTTTCAGACCTGCGTAAAAAAAATCAAACTCGAATACTGAGTAATGTCCAGTCAAATATGGTTACTATCGACCATGTATCAATATTCAACTAGTTTATGAGCAACACCCGACGCATAGTATTAGTCAGGCATACTGTTTTTTCCAGTAATGATATACATAACTCTAGCACTGTATACACTTCAAACTTCAATCAATTTTCGCATAAATCGTGTTCATAAGAAACAAAAGGGGAGCAAAGAAATCAAACCAAATTGAGAGGTGAACTTATATCTTAATATGATCTTATACGGCACCGTTTTAACTGTTGATGATGTATATGAATGGACCTTCTAATTTCTATTTCAGATAAGTACAAAAAACAATTTCCGCTGCCGGGGTTCGAACCCGGAATTTCTATGAGCGAAATTTGCCAGGTGCTACAGCGGATTGATGTGTTATCGGAGGGCATAAACAATTAATCTAGGTGGAGTTCATACAAAACAAAATAAGTGCAGATATTGCCCATTTTTTAAATAGACTTTTTAACTTTTTATTTTTTCCAATATAATCTAGGGTATTAAATATTGTTCCTTATCATGTTTAAAAGAAAATTAAATAGTAATACAAATGAGTATACTTTTTTTCTTATCGGCAAATTGCATCTAAATTTGGGCTCGACTATGTTGTGATGAAGCAAAACAGCGCCAAACTTGTGATTCTTAAGAGTGTTTAAGATTATTATATCAATAATGGTTCAAAACACACCATTATTTAGAAGGGGCCCCAATATTGTCACTTGATTCCCACCGGGAGAGAGAGGTCCAAAAATAGTTGAGAGAGAGGGGTACAACAGAAGTTGGAAACAAAGACGAGATGACGCAGCGTGACTCGAACCTAGAAGATTTGAATGCAAATTCAAGTGATTAGTCAATTGACCAAGCAATCGTCGATAAGTATACTTTGTTTTCATGTTATTACTCTTGACCGGGAAATTGGTTTTTGTAATACCATGACTAGTTTATTGTTACACTATCAAATTATGACATATTTTTGTTAATATTTATTTTAAAAATTAAACACAAAAGTACTCTACTATTTTTATAAAAATAATCAATGATGCTCTCTTTTTGAAATTAAAAAACGATCACAATCTTAATTCTTAACCAAAATATCTCATTTTTCACTTAGAAGGTGAATTGCTTGAATTTCCAGCCAATCTTAATTTTCACCCGAAAATCTCAATAAATACTGTGGTGTAGTTATATTCTTTTTTGTAGTTATGAATTAAAATTGGATGACTGTACACAATAAAAGGTCAAACTGGGATATATGTAAAGTATTATACAAACATACAATTTACTATTGGGAATGCTACGGCACTCGGCTGAGATAAGTACTTGTGTATGTACATACGTTGTTGCAATATATAATTTCATAGACTACTAAAAAATATTTCTACACTTAATGTGTGGTGGCATATAGTCGGCGTACACTATTTTTGGGTCCTAAATGGGAAAGTTGGCAACATGTTTGTTTAATCAAATCATACAAAATTACCAAGATAGGATAAGACTTCAAGTAGTCGGAATGTGGAGCCTTTTGTAGAGTGTGGATGATTTATTTTAGTGACCTCATATCTCAGGTGAACATTAAGTAGAGGCGGAAGAAAGATTAGAATACATATTACACCCTTATGTAAAAGCAACGACACACGCGAATGTATCTTGCTTCGAACTTCATTGTACAAGAAATCTAACTACAAATGTTTGTTGACTATATTGAACTTAATGTCAATGGAATGGCAGACAATAAGATCAAACACACATGTGATCACACGTGACTATGACGCACAATATTAGTCAGGCATAATATTTTTCCCAGTAGTGGTATACGTAAATTCCATCAACTCTTCCGAGTCATCATAATGTTGATGTTGAACTTAATGTCAATGAAAGAGCAAACAATAACGTCAAACACATATTTGATCATATGACTATACTCTAGTAGTATAATGTTAGGTAGATATGTTTACATATACCCGACTAGCGTAGCATAACCATGTCAGTCAAGTATACATGACCATATCCAACTGAATATTGAATAATGTCTAGTCAAGTATAATTACTACCGACTACTAAGTCCCAACGAAGTATCCATAATTGTCCGGTCTTCGAGCAATATCGACACAGTCAGTTCGGGGCAAATAATTTTTTTTGAATTTTTTTAAACACTAAATATTTGAAAAATTATCATGCATATCTTTAAGTTTTGGTAATTGAAATATGTGTTTTGTTGTAAAAAATTTTATAGTATGATTTTAAAATTGAACATTGAAATATGAATTTTAAATGTTTTTATATAGCATTATATATAAATTTATATTAGATAAATATATAATTTATTTATATAAATAAAAGTTTTATAGTATGATTTTAAAATTGAACATTGAAATATGAATTTTAAATGTTTTTATATAGCATTATATATAAATTTATATTAGATAAATATATAATTTATTTATATAAATAAAAGGAGCAAAGGAAAGAGTTGAAGTAACCAATACCCAACAAAACGTACCGTTTAAATTCTTAATGTATTTCTATATCAGATAAGTAAAATAAAAATTCCGCTACCGGGGTTCGAACCCTGAATTTCAGATTTCGTTGCGAAATTTACGAAGTGCTACAGCAGATTATGTTGTTTAATTATGGCAATGTATTGTATATATAACTTTTTAATATACAAAATAAGCCCACAACGATCAGTTTTCACAAATTAATTAACGTTCATATCAATCATGGTTTTCCAAGTAGAAAATTAAGCGACCAAAAAACAGAAAAGGCATCAACTATAAGGATGGCCGACTGCTCTCGTTCACCGTCCTAATCGTTGTTGGGTTTTAATAAGTTAAAAGCTATCAATTTTTGTTTTCCCTCTGTTTGATGGAATCTCACATGGAAACCATTAGATTTATCTTCAGAATTTATATTGTTTTGCTCACTTCTAGTGTTTGTTTGTGCTTTATAGGGATAACTTGAGGCCAAACTCACACGCGCCACTGCCTCCTGGCTCGGGTCCGGTCTCGAGTTTTGGCTTAAAATATTCTTTTACTAAAAAAATCTTGATAATGATTTTCAAACATTTGAATTTCAAAACATGTTTTAATTCATGAGTTATGGCGTCGGTTTGATGACTTGTCTTTACTGCTCACCAAACTCATACACAACTTTTGTAAATTGTCTGGCGTTCTTCGATTGTGCGATCTGACGGCTCACGAGTCGTTGTTCGTCCAACCGTTGTCAACTTCCACTACGAGTTCTTCACTTCCTCTCTTTCTTCCTGGATATCGAGTTCTTTCCCTTCCTCTCTTTCTTCCTGGATATCGTCTACTTGTTACAACCTCTTTTGTGCGAGTGGGCACTTCACAGAGGGACAACCGTGTTAACCTCGGAGACAACCAGCATTCGATCGCCACCATGGTCTACCCGAAAAAATTGCTTTCAAGTCAGTGACTCCCATACCACGACGCGGTTCCTCTTCCAATTTTGGCTACTCTACACCAGTTTGCGTTTTTGCTAATATCGACAACCATGTTCTAACAATCGTAAGTTCATTGTCCTTATTAGTGACGACAATCAAATGTCTTTACAGTGACAACATATATACTCGTGTAAGTCATCCGTCCTCATAGCTGGATGAAGAAAATAAACAAATATAATACATAAATTAATAATCAAAATAAAATAATTAATTCAAGAAAAACAAAATATCATACAACTAAAATTAATATATAATTTCGAGCTCATATCTGCTTGTGCATGAATATAGTCAAAGCACGATCTTTTTCTTTCCTTTTTTCAAACTTCTTCATGTCGAGCACGATCTGCTTCTTGCTGAGCCTGCAACAATTCGACATGTAATTTAAGAGCATCCTTGAAAGAGATTGAACCAGTGTTTTAGTTTGTCTTGTTAACGCTTTCACAAAAATCTTCCATTTTTCATCAAAATCAAAATTACAATTATAGAGTTAGAAACAAATAAAACTAAAAAATAGAACACTTACCGCCATATCGTGGTCGTCAAAGTGATGAACGAGCCTAGCCCCTCCTCCTTCTTGCCTTGGAACTTCCTTGGAATGTCGTTGGGCTTGAGTACGTCAGAGACGTAATGTCTGTAATACGACGTCATGTTGGTTTTCCTTTTTCCTTGTAGGCATTACAAGTTGTTGTATGATAAAATTTCATCAACTCCTCTAAATCATGTTGCTCTCTGAGGAATCATCTTGTTTGGTTACTTTGAAGAAGACTTCCTCGTCGTCTTTATAAAATATAAAGTAATGAAAAGAGAAATGATTGAAATCAAATATGAATTCCATCAACTCCTCCGAGCCATGGTGAGGAATCATCTTGTCTGGCTACTCTGAAGAAGACTTCCTCGTCGTCTTATCCTGAAAACTAATGACCGCCCTTTTCACACTTTTCCTCTCGTTGCGAAGATGATGCTCACATTTTGCGCTGCCGTAACTATCATGCTCAATGGCCGGATGTTGCTTGTTTTCCCTATAATTTTTGCTCTACTTCGTTCCTGTCTCTTTTACACGATGTCGATATTTCCTCTACTTTCGAGCATCTATAACTCAACATTCGTAACTTGGATCGAATATCTTCGATGAAAATGTTAAATTGCTCGACACTGATAGAAGGTACAATCTGTTGATTTACTATTCATATAATCTCGATGAAAATGTATAGCATATAATTTACACATATTTTCTTTTATTGTCTAAGCATACTAACTATTAGTATTTCTCTCTCTAAGAATGTCTTTCTTTTCAGACCTGCCTAAAAAAATCAAACTCAATACTGAGCAATGTCCAGTCAAATATGGTTACTATCGACCATGTATATCCATACTCAACTGGTTTACTAGCAACACCCGACACATAGTATGAGTCAGGCAAACCGTTTTTTTCCAGTAGTGATATAATTCTAGCACTGTATATTGATACATTTCAAATTTCAATCAATTTTCACACAAATCATGTTCATAAGAAACAAAAAGGGAGCAAAGAAATCAAACCAAATTGAGTGGTGAACTTATATCTTAATATGATCTTATACGGCACCGTTTTAACTGTTGATGATGTATATGCAAGGACCTTCTAATTTCTATTTCAGATAAGTAAAAAAAATAGTTTTTCCGCTGCCGAGGTTCGAACCCGGAATTTCGATTAGCGAAATTTACCAAGTGCTACAGCGGATTACTAAATATAGCTTGAGTTCGTATAAAACAAAATAAGTGCAGATGTTGCCCATTTTTTAAATAGACGTTTTTAAGTTTTTATTTTTTCCAATATAATCTAGGGTATTAAATATTGGTTCTTATTATGTTTAAAAGAAAATTAAATTGTAATACAAATAAGTGTATTTTTTCTTATCGACAAATTGTATCAAGATTTAGGCTCGACTATGTTATGATGAAGCAAGACAACGCCAAACTTGTGATTTTTAAGAGTTTTTAAGATTATTATACTAATAATGGTTCAAAACACACCATTATGTAGAAGAGGGTTCAAAACACACCACTTGACTCTACCGGGAGAGAGAGGTCCAACAAAAGTTGGAAACAAAGACGAAATAACGCAGCGTGACTCGAACCTAGAACATTTGGACCAAAGTTCAAGTGTTTAGTCAATTGGCAAATAAATCGTCGATAGGTATACTTTGTTTTCATGATATTATTCTTGACCGGGAAATTGGTTTTTGTAATACCATAACTAGTTTATTGTTACACTATTAAATTATGACATATTTTTGTTAACATTTATTTTGAAAATTAAAGACAAAAGTACTCTCTAATATTTTTATAAAAATAAGAAGCAATGATGCCCTCATTTTGAAATTAATAAACAATCACAATCTTAATTCTTAACCAAAATATCTCATTTTTCACTTAGATGGTGAATTGCTTGAATTTCCAGCCAATCTCAATTTTCACCCAAATTTCTCAATAAATATTGTGATGTAATTATATTCTTTTTTGTAGTTATGAATCAAAATTGGATGACTGTATATAATAGAAGGTTAAACTGGGATATATATATGGGATATATATAAGGTATTATACGGACATACAATTAGTTATTGAGATTGCTACGACACTCGGCCGAGATAAGTACTTGTGGATGTACATGCAAAGAAGTTCCACGTTTAATGTATGATGAATATTGTCGGCACACACTATTTTTGGGTCTTAAATGGGGAAGTTGGCAACATGTTTGTTTAATCAAATCATATAGAATTAACAAGATAGGATAAGACTCACAGTACTAGAATGCATAGTACAACCTTCTGTAAAAGCAACGACACACACACATACAACGAACAAATGTATCTTGCACAAACCTCATTGTACAAGAAATCCGACTACAAATGTTTGTTGATGATGTTAAACTTAATGTCAATGGAATAACAGACAATAAGATCAAACACATATGTGATCATACGTGATTACGACTATACCCAACTAGCTTTTGTTAAGTAGGGTTACATATACCTTACTAGTGTAGCGAACCCGGAATTTCAGATTTCGTTGCGAAATTTACCAAGTGCTACAGCGGAATAATGTGACATTAGAGGTAGATAAATTATAATTATACTATTGAAATTGCAGTCCATACAAAGACTAAAAGCTTGGACTTGTAATTTTTTCCCTCTATGTAGTAGGGTAATTATAGATGGTTTAAATTTAGTGTTTTAAATATTTTTCCTTATTATATATTTAAAATAAAAATAAAATTTTAACATAAATAAGGATACTCTTATTTCGTGTTATTATGGGTGATTATAAAATAGGTTCTTGTAGTACCTAACCATTTTAGTGTTACATTTGATCAAATTATGTTGGATTTTGTTAACATTTTCCTTAATAGAACAAAATTACCCTTTTAAATATTTATTTTAGATGATGCTCTCCTTTTAAAACTAAGGGATAATTGCATGTAGGTGCATTTGAGAATTCGTTTCTCAGACAGGTTATTTAAAATATTTTTAACGGGTTGTTGGATCAATACATCTTTGACTGCGAAGCTATTTCCGGCCACTCCCTCGACTTCGGCAAGCCTTCCAGGTTGTCCGCGAAGGCATAGATGTGTGGACCTTTGACATCGTTGAGACGCTCGTCTTGAATGTTCCCTATTACACGCACTGTGAATACAAGTGAGTCGCCTTATGATTATGGTTGAACAAGTTAATAAATGCATTTTATTTTGTGGACAGGTTGGAAACCTCTATATACAGAGCAGTCATGCTCAAAATTTTCCACAACATCAACGATAAAACCATAGACTTATCAATATCAGTGTGGGGCACCGTGCGTTGCACGGGCTATTCGTGAAACCTTTCGAGCCTAATTTGTTTTCATAATTATTGTTGAAGCTCGAGCCTAACAACATCCCAATTTCTTGTGTTCTCAATCTCTTCATAGTTATCGTAGAAGCCCGAGCCTTTTTGCTCTATCCCGATCCTCTCCAGTTCTATTGAAACCCCTCTTATCGTACCTCGTCTTGAGTTCCACCCGTAGTAACCTCGAAGCAACACATCTGCTTGTAAAAATAATCACGAATGTCTCTAAACTTATATCACTAAGAACCCATAAAACTTATATAATTATTATATTTGTAATTGAAAAGTCAATTTTGCCCTCAATGCATTAATTAAATTGGGTATTCAATTAGGGGTAAAATGGTCATTTTATAATCATATCAATTGAACCAACCAGACCAGTTTAACATACCAAAATGATTGAGGGCATTTTAGACTTTTTGACAGACCAAATCAGTTAGATTTATTTAAACTTGAGGTATGTCATTCGAAAAATTGGAAGTTGGGGTATTAAATTTGAAACGTGACATAGTTGGGTGTAGTCAACTGTCATTACCCCTAAAAATAATTCAGAACATCACAACCTCGGGGTCCCACTTTTGTGCGGGAGGAGTAGCGACGGTGGTTGTCGTCAGAGATCCAACGATTCAGGCAGGGTGGATTTCCAATTCACACAAACACGCCTCAACTTAATCTTGTCACCGTATAGAAGGTGTTCATCGATCTTCTTTAATAAATCTGAGGGAAGATTGCTCCACGAGGAAGAGATCAACGACGACATTATTTCAGAGTCAGTTGAGATTCTGAACATCGTGTACTCCGATGTACATATATATACATGGGGGTGCACTCCACTACAAACAAGTGGAGTGTACGAATCCCGACGAACGTACTGTGCGAGCCGCTCATCTAGCAAGATTAAAGCAACACGCAACATGTGTCATGAGTGCACTGTGCACTTAAGTGAGAAGTGACAAGAAGCTGATCGATCGGGGTGGAGAGAAGATTTCTCCAATCGAGGTCGACGATGTGCTGCTTGCCCACCCCGACATTGCTCAGGTCGTCTCATTTAGAATTCCTGATGATAAATACGATGAAGAGGTATGAAACCCTGATCACAAACTAACCTTATGGGAAAAACATTTTCGTCTTTATACTTTCAAAATTAACATTTTTGGAATAAAAATTTGAAAGCTTTAGTCTTAACTCTTAATTGAAGGTAGCCAACTGAAAATTACATACAGTTATTACTTAAATATTAACAATTTCGGGTCCTGCTGTTTTTACTATATATGTCACAAGCTTTAGTAGTGCGAGATGAATTATATATGCTACTGTGGTGGGATATTGGTATGAAAATAAGTTATTTAAAATATTTAGAAAATCAAGTTTGAGTTTTGAGTGTAGTTTACTTTAACAACAAGGTTTAGGATAAACATTGGGTTTAAAATAAAATTTATTAGTGTCTATAATCTTGGACGGGAAAGGAGTCGAGTCTTTAACGAGACACTCAAGTTCGAATCAATAAATATTTGATTTGGACTTTTATAATCAAGTTGAGTAAAATTTCAAGTTCAAAGTGGACTCAACATGACAGCGAATTGACATGTTTAATATTTAAATAATCATATATTTATATTTACATGTTTTTAAAATTTTTAGTAAATATTCATACTAAAATTTGATGAGTTGAATCAGATCAAGCCAGTGTGTGTCATCTCGCGAGTTTATTGAGCATGTAACTTGAGTTCGAATTTTATTCAAACTCAATTATAACAAGTTCAAATCATTTATCTATTGAATCGTGCTCGAGTATCTCATTAAAAATTCGGTTCATTTACCATGTTACTTATAGACACTAATATTTGTATTTTAAACTATGTTACCTGTTGCAGTAATTTTTATCTTAAACCCTATTGCTATAATGTTAAAAAGTCGAACAAAATAAGAGTTAAACCTAATTTTCTAAATATTTTGAATAATAATTTATTTTTCTGAATTACATTAAATTTTGATGGAAAAAAGCCATTGTGGTAACACTACGTTTTCTAGTTGCTCCGTGAATCAATTATCAAACCCACAATTTACGTCTCTCTTAATGCATGTGAATTTGGACAGTACAAGTCAAGTTGGGTTCTACACTTAAAGTTCAAATTTATTAGTTGAGTTAAAGCCTTTTACTTCAACAGTTAAAGTAATGCCCTGACTTCCTATACTATTAAAGATTTTAAGGATTTTGTGTGGCATAGTGATCCGCGAGCGTAATCTCCTTGACTAGAAGTCAGGGTTCGAGTCATGAAAATTACAACCAGTGATAATTAATTGACTTAAATGAAAAAGAAAAGAATTAATTTTGAGACGATTATTTTTAAATCAGAATTTCAACATTTACTAAAGACTAATTTTACCTTGTTTTATGATCTCCTAAACAATTATTTATTTTAAATACGGACAATTTGCCAACATCTACTCTAACTATGTTTAGCTTTCACAAATAACGTTACAAACACAAACAAACTAAATATGTTATAAAGCTTTTCGGGTACTAGGCCAATTCATAATTATGCTCTACCTATATATTTAATAAAATTATGGCGTGAATAGTAAAAACGAAATTCAAGTGAAAATTATTTTTAGAAACAATTAAAGATTCATTTCAACAATTGGATTTATAAAATAAAATGATAAGATTTTGATGATTTTTTTATAAGTATGAGATTAGATGTTGGAATCTCACATTGTTGTAAATTTTCTCACCATCTTATATAACAATCTAGGCTTTTACCTATCAGTTTGAGCAGTTTTGTGCTATCTTGGACATGACCTTCATCATGTTATTGGGCCTAAAAACTCATGGATCATGCCATATGTTTCGATGGATTGGAGGGTGTCCATTTTGTAGCGGCACCCCGTTCGGTTGTTTCCACGTGCATTCCAACCCAAATTGTACGTGAGTGGGGGTGCTGAAATCCCACATCTAAAAGAGGTGAATCTCTTTACCTGCTTATATAACAATATAGACTTCCACGACATTTAAATGAACAATAAATTAAATTAAAGTTCAACAAATTATAGATTTTTCATCAAATTAAAGTGTAGTCCTAAGTCTCAGTCTTGTTACTCCCACAATTAAGATAAGTTATTAGCCCACAAAAATGATTTCCACCTATAAATATAATCTCTCAAATATTTATATAGGGGTGTTCATTTTAAACTTGGAACTGCTCCTGAACTGAGAACCAAACCAAACTAAAACCAAAAAATTGAGAACTATTGACAATAGTTTGGTTTTGATTCCTATTTTGTGAGAAGGTTCAAATTGGTAAGATTTTGGTTTAAATTATGTGAAAATCGTGATTAACCAATTGGGAATGAACTGGTTTGCAGAACACGTGTCTCTCATTCAGGCACGCTACCCTGCTTCAGTGCTTCTACGTGTCTCAAGAGTCTCAACAGTACGTGAAATGAATAATGAATGCCAAAAAATAGAGTAATTTATTTAACTTAGTGTTATTATATTTATAAACTTTTACATTTCGATTGAGTTGTAATAGTAAAACCACTAAAATAAATTTTGTTGTTATTTTTTATAATTATAAAATTTTAAGTTTTGGATGATAAGTTGTGCTAAAATTCGTTTATTGTGACTCAAAAGTCAAGTTGAAATTGAAAACTCAAAATCAACAGTTCTATATAACAGAACAGAACCAAAAAACCGAATTGAAACTAAACGGTTTGAAACTGGACCATCTTCTCACAAACAATTATAATTTTAATACTTAAAATTTAAGTATTGTTTTGACCAGTTCGGTTCTAATCCCAAGCGTCTAAGAGTTTATATGTGTTAAGTTTTATAAACATAATATATAAACCAAATTTTACTATTTCCTTCATAATAAAATCTCCTTCAATCGTAATGAGAGTTACTATTTCATTCATATTATATTCACTTAATTTCATCAGTCCACATATTCTTCTAAAGCGAATATTAAACAAAACAAAAGTCTGCTACTACATTATTTGAAAATAATTGTAAATATATGAAATCGTAGATGAAATAACCGTTATTTTACCACTGAACTAAGAAACTCTATCAGAAAATTATACATTAAAATTTTTTGAGCTTTCGGGTCAATGGGCTGCCCCTACTTGCCGCCCCTAGATCCACCCCTGCACAATCTCCACTTCGATTGTTATGCAAATTGGTCGCCTCGGCACCTTGCACAATATCCTCAGTCGACCACACAAATTTCAGTTTCTCGACACTCCCCTTTACGTGAACTATTACAAGTCTTTTATTGATTATTGTTTCAAAGTATTTTAGTTGATTCACTTCTTTTAATTAAAGTCGAAAACTAATTTTATTTTAATAAGCTTATTATTTTACTTTACCCTATACCGTTTGATGGGGTTAAGGATGTTTTTACAAAACCTAAGTACAAAGTAGTATCATGATACAACTTTGAGTATAAGCGTGTAATAACAATATTATTCAATATGGACTAGTAAATTTAGGGATGTAACATCTAATCTCCCTAAAATTATACATAAACCAAATCTTACGATTCACTTAATAAAATCTTTCTAATGGTGATAAAAAAAAAGTTAAATTCCTCTCCCTTTCACACGATATTTTCCTTCTATTTTTATGGGGACTTTCTTGAAGCCCAAGTTGGAGACGAAGAAAAAATAATTATTCAATTATTTTTCTAGACGAGTCACTAATCACACTGATCCAATCCATGATGTAACTTCCCCAGAAAAATACACTAACGGACAGTAATTTCTTTTTTTGTACACCTAGACTTTATAATATAATTCTACTTAATTAATATATACATGAATGTGACTTGATTACATCCTCACAAATATTGTACATTAATTGAATATTTTAAAAAATTTGGCAACATCTAATAAAGTCACTGATAAAATGTAATTGGTTGGGTAAATGTTCTATTATTTTAATAAATAACCCATCGCTAACACAGTCTTAGTTTCAATTGTGACCGGAATTTTATAAAGCTAACCTTATTCATGTGGTTCATAATTAACAAATTTATTAATGAATAAATAAAAGCTGCTTGACATGTCATCATGGGACGTGGTGGACAAATACAAATGATAAAAGCTAAAAACCATGATTAATGACAATGTTGTGGTCATTTTAATAAGTTTCATGATTTTTTTAACATTAATAAGAAGTTTTTTTCTGAATTTTTATTATTGTTAAAAGACAAGATTCTGAATTATAAAATCTGCAATTCATGAAAGATTCTCCTTGACGGTTCATGAAAAACAAAGTTATGAAATTTGGATAGTTGGAATATATCAATCAACTGACGAAAAAGGAGATATAATAAATTCAAAAAAATTACTGAAATATCGTGGCAAAACATGTTTTGTATATATATATATATATATATATTAGAAAAACTAATATTTATTATTATTTACTAAAGACAAAATGAATATATTTAATCATTTTTATTTTCAAACATGTTAGTGATCTCGAAATTCAAATTAAGTTGAAAGTGAAAGAGACGAATTAATGGGGGTTTGACATTTTGTTATGTATTAACTTAAATTTCGAACCAAAATTAATTTGGTGGACCGAATAAAATCGGATTAAATTGGACAAGACCGAAATTAGTTTATTTAAGTTAGAGCACGCCATAATTAATTGATTTGGACCGGATTAGACCATAATCAATATAAATTTTGCTGTGTTAATCGAGTTTGACCGGTATTTTCACCGATATCGACTGTTTCGTTTTGAAAAACTTAAAAAATCAATATATCACCAGTACATCGACCGGGATTGAGAATATCCATAACGCTGACCAAAAGTTTTTGTTTGTTTTTAAAATAATTATTTGTATTTGTTAAGAAAGAAAATAGAATTACAATTTCCAATAACGCAGGAACGAATCAGTTGATATAATATGGTATAATTATAGTGACGCAAATTGCGGCACCATTCATGAATAATATATACATTATTTATTATATCATGTTCAAACATTAATTAGATAAGATTAATGATTTTTTGGAATATTATAACAATAACATGGAGTTTATTTAATTCAAACAAAAAACTTGGAGTGGTGGCAAGTAATTTTACTATATATATAAGTGAACGAGAATGCTTAAAGTTGTAGCAATTTGCAAGTCGGGGTCGCTCTGCTAGCCTTTTCTTTCAAGTAAAGTTCTTCATCTTTCTTTCTCTACTTTTTTTCAACAAATTGTGTATTAATTAAGTAAGTTTGGGCTAGACCTTGTTATTAACAAGTAACAAACACTACCATTTTGATTCGTAAGAAATTGTAGATTAAAAAAATTAATAGGTAATTTTTAGGTCTTTCACAATCCAGCTGATCATTTCGTTCATTCATGTATATTGTGTAAGCATATCATAAAAGTAAGAGGAAATGATAAATAAAAATGTGTCATATACTATGATATTTGTGTACAGTGTTGTGTAGTTTGTTTAGACGACAAAAATGTGATATACACTTTGTATTTTCTTACAAACTGAATGTATTTCATTAAAATAATGGAAATACTCTTAGAAATAAGAGTTATTTTTTCTTAAACTCAAGAATAGATATATTAAAGTATTTTTTCTAATTTTATCTTCTAATTAATATTTGTATCATCAACAAATAATTTAATTGTTTACTTAAGATGATTGTTGGAAAATATTCTATAAGAATCCTAATTTCTAAATTAAAATACATTTTTTTCATTTTTGTACATGCATGCAATAGTGTTTTTGTCATCAACTAAGTACACATCAAACACAAGACACAAATTTGTCATTTTTCATGATTAATTATATAACTCTAGTAGATATTAACTTAGAGAACCCTCTCTAACTCCTCAAAGTTTAATATGATAAATTTGTGTTTATCCAAAAGTATTTGATAATTTAATAAAAGATTTTGAATATAACTCTCTAAATAATGAGCAAAAAGAACTTGTAAGTAAGTTGTTATTACCCAAATGGTGCCAAGTGGAACCATGATCCGAATCATTTGTGAACCATAATGATTGATTTTTTTTAACTTTAATTATTCTATTGCAAGTCAAATGAATCACACACCGTTGGATCCCATAACATGATAATCAACACACTAAAAAAATATTTTAGTCCAACCACCTTAATTATGTTATAGTGTCCTCAACGTCAACGCAAAACCCTGATATTAAACAAAAAAAAATAAAGAAATGAAAGTAACTTAAACTAAAATAAATCAGACGCGTGTGTCTAACAAGAACAGAACATCATCATTCGCAGGTACAAGGAAGTGTGGGATCGAATCGATTTGATTCATGGCGGCGAAGTTTCTGGCATTTGCTTGTGTCCGCGGCGAGAGCCTGGGTGGGAGCGGCGACCTGTCGCCGCGCCCACACTACCCGTCGATGCCCAAGTGCCCGACGGGGGCGTCCGTGCAGGAGGAGGCTGAGGCCAAGGCCGTTTTTTCTGTTTTCGGGATGACCTGCTCCGCCTGCGCCGGGTCCGTCGAGAAGGCGGTCAAGCGCCTCCCCGGGATCCGTGAGGCCGTCGTCGACGTCCTCAACAGTCGGGCTCTGATCACCTTCTACCCCACCTTCATCAACGTATGTTTCATATCATTACCAGTGTTCTAAGAATTCCTGACTTGTTTTATGTTTTAGTTCCTGATTAATTTTTTGTGATTTCTGCTCGTTTTGTTCGACCAGCGTCTAACATTTGGCATTGATGATCACTTTCTTGGTTTTTTGCTTGATTCCATAAGTTGGTGAATGGAATTTATTGGGCTTTTGTTCATGTATTGGTGGTTGGTGGGGATGACTTTATTTGATTTTGTTTGTTTCAGCTGAATTGGAATTTTGTGCATATATTGATTTAGAAGAATTAATGGGTTTTCCATAAGGGATTAGGAAACATTAATTGAAGCAATTGAATTTCTCACATACATTTGAATCGTTGCAATCACTTATATGGGCATACAATATATTGATTGAACGTGAAAACCCTCGTGTGAATTCTCTCACACTACCGTAAAAAGGTCATACCCGACTGACATATAGTCGGTCGAATATATGTTACAAATTGGTCGGGTATACATACCCAAACAAGATGTTAGTCGGGAAATCTTTGCTGGGTGTGGGCTAGTACACCGACCGACACTGTTAGTCGGTTATATTGGCTCATACCCAACACACAGTGTTAGTCGTGCATTCCCGAGTGACACAATGTTGGTCGGGTATTCTTAATTATACCCGACTAACACGGTGTCATGTCAGGTGTGAGTTCGAGTGTATACAACAGTTACATGTTCATTTATGCAAAAGCTTTTGCTTATCTTATTCTTTCAATCCGATCACCGTGTACATGAGAATCCATACGGGAGGATCGAGTTTTAACAGATATGGTACTTATGTTATATTATGTAGGAGGAGACGATCCGAGAGACCATCGAGGACGTTGGATTCGAAGCGACCCTCCTCGAAGACGAAACAAACAACGAGAGATCAACACAAGTATGCCGAATCCGAATAAATGGAATGACATGCACGTCCTGCTCCACCACCGTCGAGTCAGCTCTCCAATCCCTCCCGGGCGTCGAGAAGGCCCGAGTGGCCCTAGCAACCGAAGAAGCCGAGGTCCAATACGACCCGAAGCTCCTCGCCCACCTCCACATCCTCCAAGCCGTCGAGGACGCCGGATTCGAAGCCATCCTCATCAGCACCGGAGAGGAGGACATGAGCAAGATCCTCCTCAAGGTCGACGGGATCAGAACCGACCGCTCCATGAGGATGATCGTCAACTCCCTTCAAGCCCTCCCCGGCGTCCAAAACGTCGACACCGACCCCATCATCAACAAGTTCTCACTCTCCTACAAGCCCGACGTGACGGGCCCCCGGAACTTCATCCAGGTGATCGAGTCGACGGGCTCGGGGCGGTTCAAGGCTATGATATTCCCGGAGGGAGCCGGCGGGAGGGAGAGCCACAGGAAGGAGGAGATCAGGCAATACTACAGGTCGTTTCTGTGGAGCTTGATTTTCACGATCCCCGTGTTTTTGACCTCCATGGTGTTCATGTACATTCCGGGGATCAAGCACGGGCTCGACACGAAGGTGGTGAAAATGCTCACCGTCGGAGAGCTGTTGCGGTGGGTTTTGGCGACCCCGGTGCAGTTCATCATCGGGAGGCGATTTTACACTGGGTCGTATAAGGCGTTGCGCCATGGCTCGGCTAATATGGACGTTTTGATCGCGCTGGGGACGAATGCTGCTTACTTTTATTCTGTGTACACCGTGTTAAGGGCCGCTACCTCAGAGGATTTCAAAGGTACCCCTAAACACGACATTTCTCACTTAGTTACAGATGACTAGGAAATCCTCAACGAATTTGTCACAACAGAAAAGTCAACTGTAGTTAAGTGAGAGTATATCTTATCTGTCTGTGTAATGACTTAGCCATTTTCCACTGTTTGTCCAACAGGCACCGATTTCTTCGAGACGAGTTCGATGTTGATATCGTTTATTCTGCTCGGGAAGTATCTCGAGGTGTTGGCCAAGGGGAAGACATCTGCCGCGATCGCCAAGCTCATGGACCTCGCGCCCGAGACAGCCACGCTGCTGACCCTCGACGCGGAAGGCAACGTGGTCAGCGAGCAAGAGATCGACAGCAGGCTGATTCAGAAGAACGACGTGATCAAGATCATCCCGGGCGCGAAGGTGGCGTCGGACGGGATGGTTACATGGGGGCAGAGCCACGTGAACGAGAGCATGATCACGGGGGAGGCGAGGCCGGCGGCGAAGAGGAAGGGGGACGCGGTGATCGGGGGGACGGTGAACGAGAACGGGGTGCTGCACGTCAAGGCCACGAGGGTCGGGTCGGAGAGCGCGCTGTCGCAGATAGTGAGGCTCGTGGAGTCGGCGCAGATGGCCAAGGCGCCGGTGCAGAAGTTCGCCGACCGTATCTCGAAATACTTCGTGCCGTTGGTGATAACGTTGTCGTTCTCGACCTGGCTGGCGTGGTTCCTGGCGGGGAAGTTTAATGGGTACCCCAAGTCGTGGATACCGAGCTCGATGGATAGTTTTGAGCTGGCACTTCAGTTTGGGATCTCCGTGATGGTCATAGCGTGCCCGTGTGCGCTTGGGCTCGCGACGCCCACGGCGGTTATGGTTGGTACCGGAGTGGGTGCGTCGCAGGGCGTGCTCATCAAGGGAGGCCAGGCGCTGGAGAGCGCACACAAGGTCTGCGCCTCAACTTGAAATTACACGAAATCTATTATCTTTTATAACTAATAAAAGATTGAACTGAACTAAAAATTCAAGTCAAAATCGGCTATGAATATGAAAAATTTATATCAAATCGAAAATAGGCCGACTAAAAACAAACTGAATTGCAACTGAACTGTAAGTAATCCTAATGGAAGGATTCAAGACAAATTTAGTAATATTGTTAAATCGGAATATACAACTCAGTGCACACTCTGAGCTCTTACAATTATCATTAGTTCTGAGTCTCGTTCATTCTTGTAGGTGAACTGCATCGTGTTCGACAAGACGGGGACTCTTACGATTGGGAAGCCGGTGGTTGTCAACACGCGACTGTTGAAGAACATGGTACTTGCAGAGTTCTATGAACTCGTTGCTGCAGCTGAAGTAACCATTTTCCTCTTCTACATTGGTTTTGCCCGTTTGAAGTTATAAAAACGTCTCTTATACTATATCATATGTCTATGGCAGGCCAATAGTGAGCACCCACTAGGCAAGGCAGTGGTGGAGTACGCCAAGAAGTTCAGAGAAGACGAGGAGAGCCCCGTGTGGCCCGAAGCGCGAGACTTCGAGTCCATAACGGGGCATGGAGTGAAGGCCATTGTTCGTAACAGGGAAGTGATTATAGGAAACAAGGGGTTGATGGCGGAGCAGAACATTTCTATTTCCCTCGACGCTGAGGAGATTATGGCAGAAACTGAGGGAATGGCGCAGACCGGGATATTGGTGGCGATAGACGGAGAGGTTACTGGGGTTATAGCCATTTCCGATCCGCTCAAGCCGGGTGCTCGTGAGGTTATATCTATTCTCAAGTCTATGAATGTGAGGAGCATCATGGTGACTGGTGATAATTGGGGAACCGCTAACTCGATCGCCAAGGAAGTGGGGATCGAGACTGTCGTTGCAGAGGCCAAACCCGAGCACAAGGCAGAGCAAGTCGAGGAATTGCAGGTGCGTGCTTTAGTAATTATTCTTAACCAAAAGTTGCGCGTGTGAAGCATGAGGTCGTTCTTTCCAATCTTCACACCAGTTGTACTACTGAATAAATTTGAGGATAATTGTGGTTAAGTACTTGCCAAAACCTAACCTTGTAGCTTCACATGTCACCTAAAATTCATTTTAGGGCGTACTTATGTGAAAAAACATAAACAAGAAATTTGAGTAATCTGATAACCTTAAAAAAAATTAGGTTTTAACCATCGTGTTAACATATTTTCATTTTGTTTGTGTTATTAATATACATCGTGTTCGAATATTTAGGTGGGGGGAGGTTCAACAGTTGTGTCAGAATGTTTAGATTCATTTTGTGTGATTAACATCTTATTGTGTTCGAGTTTTTAAGTGGGTCGGGTTTTAACAGATATGCTAACATGTTTAAATTCGTTTCACGTGATTAACCGTCGGGTTTAAACGTTGGTGATGAGTGATAACACGTTTGGATTCACTGTGTGTGATGATCAGGCTTCAGGGCACATAGTGGCAATGGTGGGAGACGGGATCAACGACTCGCCGGCGCTGGTGGCAGCAAACGTGGGAATGGCGATCGGGGCGGGCACGGACATAGCCATAGAAGCAGCCGACATAGTTCTGATGAAGAGCAACTTGGAGGATGTGATCACCGCCATAGACCTTTCCAGGAAGACTTTTTCCAGGATCAGGCTCAACTACATATGGGCTTTGGGCTATAATCTTCTGGGCATTCCCATAGCCGCCGGAGCGCTCTTCCCGTCGACGGGGTTCCGGCTGCCTCCCTGGGTGGCCGGAGCGGCAATGGCGGCGTCGTCGGTCAGCGTGGTGTGTTGCTCTCTGCTGTTGAAGTACTACAAGAGGCCAAAGAAGCTCGACAACCTTGAGATGCGTGTGATTAGTGTTCAGTGAAGGAAATCTTAAGAATCGTAAGTTTGGTGTTGTCTTATTTCGTTATAATATAGTCGAACCCAAGTCTTGAAACTGCTTGATAAAAAAAAATGTTTTTAGGGATGAAAATGGGGAGTGGCTAGCTTTGATTATATGTGGATAAGAGCGAGGTTTGGTTGTGGGTTTTGGGGAATAAGTCACGGAAGCGACGATTGTGTTATTGATCTTTGCTAATGTGTATTTAATCGGTACATACACGGCCAATAAGCTTCTTTACATTTGGATTTTGATAGTACATTTCAATTTTTAGCATTGCTGTGGATTTTGATAGTGTGTGTTGGTTGTGCATATGTTATCACATTTTTGAAGGTAAATGGTGGCCGCAATGGCTGACAGGACTTCGAAAACTACACGGGCGCAACGTCGTGGCATTTTGACAAATTTTGAATCAATTTGGGTCGTATCTATTCAAACTAATTATTTTTAAAAGAAAAGTTGAAAATATAATAATTTTTAGCATAATATGTATTTTCATTACATATATAAAGCAATTTATTAAAAAAATTTAAAAATACAAAATAAAAATATGGTGGGAATGCTCGAACTCTGGTCTGAAGTTAGGGAACGAGCAATATCAACCATTATGATAAGTTTAAGCTGGGTTTTCACCATTAATAGACATTAACTCATAGTAAAAATATATTAGTACGATTACTTCTTCCTAATATCATTTGACAAATGATTTAGTTTATTTTCTTATCATTCTGTCTTTACATTTTCCAAATATGTCAATATCCTCGATTTCTTCACTTTTTGTATCATATCATTTTTACCTTTTTGCTAACCAAAAGAATTTGAATTCAATTCAATCGTAATCAAATTTTTCATTCCACTAACCCATCAAGAATTGAATTTTGAGCTGAATTCAATCATTTCCGTCATGAAATGACCAATAATCTTCAAACCCAGTTCAAAGAAGAAGACAAGACAATAATCTTAAAAATGCTATGAACTCCAAAGGTTCGAAGACTCTTTGTTCAGCCTCATGTAGTGCTTTGTCCTCGAAGATACCGATTCCGTCCCATCCATAAATTAAAAAAACATCACCATCGAATCATAAATTAAAAGGATGGTCCTAATAAACTAGCTCATATTCGTCTACGTACGTCTCTACCGAAATGTTCTAGAAACTACCCAAATACGTGAAGACCCAAAAGCCAACGATGCAAAATCTTTCACGTTCACACCAAATCAAGTGAACAACATCATCGCAGCCGTCAAATTCTGATACCAAAAGTCAACGCACGATCCGGCCGTCAAATTTGATCGGTATCGAGCCACGTGTCCACGCCAGCTACAGTACAAAATCGCAGACTCTATAAACTGTGAGCTGCTCTGGTTTCCGAATCCTCCATTGCTCTGTTCTTCGACTCGAGCTCTCGCCGTCGCCGCCATAACTAGTTCTCGTTTCTTGTCAATTTCGAAGCAAACCCTTTTCGATTCCTCGTTTTCTCCGTCGATCGGAAGAGGGTATTTTGCAAAGTTGATTGCTTTGAGATCGGATCGGACGATGGCGAGCCAATCGAGTCCTCAATCAATCTACGACTTCACTGTCAAGGTTTGGACTTTGCTTTGGATCGATTAGATTGTTGTTGTTTTTTTTCTTGGTTTAGTGATTTTTTAGAGGGGTTTAACTTTATGTTGATTTGATATGTGTGAGAAAAGCTGAAATTGATTGACAAAGGGCTGTTGGGTTCCTGGTAGAAATGAGAGAGGAGACAAAATTTTGTCCCTTTGTAATGTTTAATTGTTTAAGGAAGTTGTGTTTATTTATATCTTACTTTAGAGGATTTTGTACTGGAATTGCCATTGTATAGATATGAACTATGAAGGGTGTATTTGAATTTTCAGGATGCTAGAGGAAATGATGTTAATCTTGGACAGTATAAAGGAAAGGTCCTCTTGATCGTCAATGTTGCATCACAATGGTAAGCTGTTGTGTCTCATACACTTGAAGTGCTGTCTCTGTTGAATTCGAATGAGAAATAGCTAAAAGATTGTACTTCATCGCTTACCACATTCATATCATGAATTATTGAAGTGTGTGTATTTTACTTGCAAATTACAATTCAAAGACTAAAAGTGGGTATTTGAACAATCTGGCTGGAGAGCTGTTTTGTGCATGTACTATAAAGGTGTTTTTTATCATTCAAATGAGTTATGTTGGCAATATATCAAGGGATATAATCCGTTTCTTTGGTTCAGACTCGACTTTAACCAAAGATTAGATATCTAGCTATGTTTGGACTACATGTATCAGCTATGTCTTGGCACTGTGGTATTGGGATTATAGTTTAATGTTCACTTTCTGATGCAGTGGCTTGACCAACTCGAACTACTCGGAGCTGAGTCAGGTGTATGAAAAATACAAAAATCAAGGTTGGTTATTTTTCTTCTATTTTCCTTCCATATCATAGAAATTCGGGATGGATGGTAAAAAATGGTTTTACATGTTATAGAGGGGATGAGTATGCCTTAACTCTTCAGCTTGATTGTGGTAACATATACTTTGTTTACCAGTGTAACTATAAGTTAGCTGTTCGTTTTTACCCTCCATGGATATGTTTCATCTTTGTTATGAAACCCATTCGGATACATTTCATTAACTTCAAGAATTCACTCTATGGCCGTAACTTTCTTTTCCTTTCATTTATATGATTCTATGGGACATCTTTCTTGAACCATGATACAGGTTTGGAGATTTTGGCATTCCCATGCAATCAGTTTGGATCTCAGGAGCCAGGGACTAATGAAGAGATTGTCGAGTTTGCATGCACTCGCTTCAAGGCCGAGTATCCCATCTTCGATAAGGTAGGAGCCCCCTGGGACTCTTGGTAGAATTATCATTTTTTCCACGTTTTTCTGTTGAACATTTTTAAGGGGATATATATGTTGTTGAATGGAGAAAGAATTCAGATAATTAATATTTGTCATTGACCCTGTTTGTCTAGACAAGGCTGCATTATTTTTAAAGCTGAATTTTTACATCACCGCCGCTACTCGAATTCTAACCAGAAGGGATTGAACCCGATACCCTTTGCTAGTATAAGTACAGTTGTTGCGGAAAGACGCGTGTATGTCCCAGGGAAGTGTCATGTTAAAGAAGTCATATTTCTCAAATAAACTATTCTGTGCCGATTTAGGTTGATGTGAATGGAAACAATGCTGCTCCACTGTACAAGTTCCTAAAGTCGAGCAAGGGAGGGATCTTTGGGGATGGCATCAAGTGGAATTTTTCCAAGTTTCTGGTGAATAAAGATGGTCAAGTCGTTGACCGCTATGCTCCCACCACTTCCCCTCTCAGTATCGAGGTAAACCCAATTTCTTCCTTCAAATTTTAAAAACATTGTATACATATTATAAAAAGGCGGGATTGTCCGATTGCTGATAATGTCTCGGCTTATCTTGCGTCTTGCAGAAGGATATAAAGAAGCTATTGGGGATTGCATAAACACAGAAGAATGCACAATCAAACTATCAGTGAATAAAAGAATATTACAATAAACAGGAACATGCTTTGTTAAATTTGCTTTCATACATATGGGACATGTTGCTACTCTAATACTGAATTAATGACAAGCATTGTAGTCCAATTCAAGTGTGTTATGCTATTCCCTTTCTGGTATCATGCAAATTAGTGAGAAATTCATTTTGGCTCAAAAGAGTGTTGTGTGTATTTATATAGGAATGATGAACTTGTCTAATGCAACACTTTTGTAGGAGAATGTTGTGTTGTTTGTTGATGGCAAAGGGTTGATGTATTGTTTGCATAAAATGATGAAATTGCTTCTGACATTAAAAATTAGGACTTATAACATACTTTTAATTTAAAAATAATATAATTACAAAATCCATACTTAGTTAAAAGACAGGAACAAGCTTTTAAAATATTTATTTTTCTGAAATTTTTTTTAATATTTATTTTTCTGAAATTTTTTTTTATTTCAAAGGTGGTTGAGTCATTTTTATAAAAATATACATATTTTGCACACAAAAATGCATGCAAGAGTACCTTTTCACATCGGCAAACAAACAACACCATTTTGCAATATATATGATATGATACTTTTTTGCAATTTTTCCTTTAAATTACACATATCAGAGATAAAAGAGAATAGTTCATAGTACAACCTAAGAGGAGCAGAGACCTAGGTTACTTGAAAATTAAAAACAATTGTTTCTGTTACAAAGTGTATCTTCAACTCCAAACTACCACAAGAATCACAATTATGTTAACTCAAGCATTTTGAAGGTATACAAAATCATGTCTGTTGCATTGCACCATAACTCTTCAGTTCAGCGCGTCAAGTCGATATCAGTGTGCTGAGGATTCCTCATATCAGGCCAAGCATTCATTGGAGAGGGAGTGAAACTTTGGGTTGCTGGAGGAGCATTACTTGCCATAATTGCCTTGTGCTCTGTCTTCTCGTCACCTTTAGGACTACTGATGATTTGTTTGCTTTTGTTCTTGGCACCGCCATGTACAAAAGTGCAGAGCACAACCTGCATCAAGCAATATTCATCAAGTTTAGAACACAAGGCGATGCAAGAGGAATGTTACAGGGGAAGATTTTACTTAACCCTAAGTTGGCACAACTTTATATCTAAAATTGGAGGTTTGATTCAGGTCATACTTTTGGTAAGGGTAAATTCAAGAAAATCTGTTTATATTTTGTTGGCGAGAAACACAAGCATCAAAAACCTAAAACACATACAAGAGAATAGGTAGAAGAAACAATCTAGAGTACCTGAACTGGGCTTGCTGCAATAAGCGCCCCAACAGAGCCACCAACAACATGGCCTTCCGGACCGGAGAGGGAGACGCTAACACCACCAGTTCTACTCTGAGGACCACCATCTTCAGCAACCAGGTAGGAACCTGACAAGCATAATATCTCGAAACGTCCCTACAAACACAAAACAAACCAAATAAGTTTCCCTTCAACTCAAAAAAAAATATAGAACATTTGCTACGAAATGAAATCCCATATTGGGCATATCTTTAGCATGGTCTTTAAATTGTACCCATAAGTGAAGTCAACCATCCCCAAACCCTGTTGAAACCATTATACCATTTTCAACTACGACAATTACCAGTAAAATGCACTGTACATGCTTAGGACACTTTATTCCAGTGGAATAGCCAACTTAAACCAGAGATATTCTCTGTCACTTTGGCATCAGAGCATATGCCACCATTTTCCAATAAACAAACTCATTCCTTACAACAGGAATAACATCCAATACTTAATAACATGTAAGAAAAAACCTTAAGATGAAACTCAAGTCAATGCTGCCTAACCATATCCACTACTAGCAGTTCAGGCCGGTTTATACATCTATTTAGAACTAATATATCCTTGAGGTCAGCGGTTCGAATCCTAGTGGTACCTGCTTGGGACAGGTGGGATTTACGTGGGTAGAAGTAAAAGTTCTTTGGATCTGTAATCCTATAATAATAGGCAAAAAAATGAGTATTTATACTGATACGTCCCGTGCACTCGAAGTCCAAGTTCCAGATTGAACAAGAAACATTTCATCGACCCCATCATCCTATCCAAAACTTTCAGCAATCTAATCTTCAATGACTTAAAAATTTTAGAATACTGAACGTAAGGCACTGAGATTTATTGATTTTGCAGGGAAAAACAAAAACTATGAATGCTACTGAGTGCTTGAACCTCGTATGTGATACTGCCACCAGAAGTAGGTTGCCTCAATGTTACTAGAGAAATTGCACCACTGCCTGACAAAATGCATACAGCCCTTGGCCTCTGCTGTGCAAATGACAAAATCTTGGCTGCAATATCCTGAAATAAACCAATAAAATATTACTGAATATCAAAGTTAATATGCATCTCATGCATCAACAAAGAGATGCTGTGAGATTCTAGACTTGGACTTTTGACACTAAGAGCTGTCCTCAGAACATGAACAGTTGGCAAGTAGTAGACTGACCTGTGTCAAAGCAAGAACACTTACAGGGGAGTGATACTTTATATTTAAGCTTTTTTTATTTGGAGTATTTATCTTGCCATTTGTGACTTGCTGATTAATTTGTCAACCAATCAAATACGTTCTAACAATTCATATTTTGTACGACATTAATTCATCAGCATTTACAGTCATGTTCAGCCTCCATACAAGCAGGATGAACTTACAAACTGTTATCAACTTAAATAACTATATCTATGAAGATTCACAGATATAAACCATCCATGCTTCACAGATACTCTTGTGTTTGTTCATTCAAAAGCAAAGGAAAACATTCCAGTTAATCTAGATATATATACAGTCATAAACAAGCTAAGCCCAGTTCTTCAATAAGGATAATTGTAGATTTTCACAAGAACATGGATCACAATTTACTTGGGTAAGAAACTAGAGTGGTATCATACCTCTCCAGGCACTGCGTGAACAACATAAGGCGCAAAAGCAATTCCAGCTGATTCGTTCATCCATTCCCCTGTAAGAAAATTGAATAAAGTTACAAATTTGAACAGACATGTTAACAGAGATTCTCAGCAAACTTGAAAAATAATCAATCTTTAAAGCTTATTTTCAGGCAACCTCTAAGGAATGCTGAAAATTATCCAATTTACAAACATTTCAACATTAATGTATAATAAGATCTAAAACAGTTACTAACGCAACTGAACAAACTAAAATCTCAAATAGAACTCACCAAGAGCAGCTAACTGCTGCTTTCTCCCAGTCCCAGGTGGCCTTCCTCTGCTCCTTTTTGGGTTTGGTGAGCTCAATGTAGTACAAGGATTAGGAGCTGACATGGATATGGGTGACAACCTTAACGACACCGAACCCGACCCATCAGGGGCATATTTCCGGGGCCTCCCTCGTTTCTTCTTCACCGGCTCACTCTGTGGCACTCTAGGAGACATGTCCATGTCCATGTCCATGCTCATGTTCATGTCCTGAGCAAAATGGGTGTTAGTATGACTGTGAGGAGCTTCCATTGAGAATGCCGCTCCAACGGAGCCTCCCCGGACATTGGAGTGAGCCTGACCGGCGTTAGGGTTGGACAAGACTCTGAACCCAGGAGGAGAATGAAACCCACCAGCTTGTGCTGAGGAGGCAGACCCACCAACACCTCCTCTATGTATGTAAAATTGAGCTGACCCACCAGACATTGCCATTGCTTCTCTCCCATCCATGCATTTACTGTCACTAAAAGACTTGATTTTTAGCCTCTAAACACTGAGTTCTGCAGTTTCTTCAACCTGGGAAGACTACAAAATTTTAGAAAATGAAAACTTTGAGCCCCAAATCAGCAAAATAGAAGTAGCAGCATAAGGAGATTTACAAACAAGGCTTTACAGCAAAATGTTCACTCTCTTGCTCACAGAAATTGGGAAGGAAATGATGTTAAAGACTGGACATTTTTCACTCCAAGAAATCCACAGGCACAGTCTTTGCTTCCTCAGAAGAACTGTGAGGAATCAAATCACCAGACACTGACACTTGAAGTAGGAGAAGGAAGCAAAACAAAACCCTAGATTTTAATCAAGTAATTGAGAGGAAGATGAACTGGCAGAGAAGAATAGGGGAGGGTAGGAAGAAGACAAATAGAGATTGAGATGAAAAATGAATTGAAAAATTTTGAAATGAAGGAGAGGGGTTATGAAAGGAGAGAGCTTTTTCTTGAATGGTATAAGAGTCAAGGAAGGAAGAGACAGAGAAGGGTAATGGTGTGTTGATATTGGAATGGTGGCCCCTACCAAAGTACCAAACCCTACAAGTCCTTATCAGGAGGAGTAGGAGCTTGCACTCTTAGGTTCATGAGCCAATGAGCCCTTTCTATTCCCCTTCCCCTCTGTTTTGACAATACTTTGGGTGGTTTCATCTTTTACTATTTTGATGTAAACTGTATAGAGAGGTGCAGAGTGGGCTGTGTGGTCTTTGCAAGGTCTTGGGATGTGGTAAGTACCAAACCCTATCAGCCATAGATAGCCCTTTCTTCCCTCTCTATCTGACCCTCTTTTGATAATACTTTTGGTGGTTTCTTCTTTTTACTACTCTTGTGAAAACTAAAAGGTTGAGTGGAGAGAAGTCTGTGGTCTTAGTTGGTAGAAAAGTCTTGGGAAGTCAAAAAAATGCAGAAATTTTGGATTTGAAAGTATGTGCTGTTGTTATGCTTGAAATCTTGTATAAACTAAAACGCAAGTGTATTGAGCAGTTGGCAATGAAGTGAGTGAAAGGATGTATGTATACTTGTGAATTCTGATGATGAATAGTGTCAGTTGACTGTAATTTAATGGTCTCTTCTCTTCACACTACTACTGTGCTGTCTGTGAGTGTGAAGTGTGAAGAGTCTTCAGTTCACTTCACTGTGACTGTGGAGTCAAGACTCAACAGTAAAATTCACGTTCTACAGTTCAGTGGAGGCTCGTTTGATTTCAGTATGAGAGAGAAACATAACCATGAGACCAGACCATGGTCGGTTCCATATTCCATTTACTTCCAGTTCCACTGGTCGGTCATATTCGGGTTGACCATTCAACTATACCCGTGAACACCAAATTTGTATGGTCCCCACCCACCACAGGCACAGAATCGTAACACACTTCACCTTGTAGACTAGAGAGAAAACAGATTGTTTGTGGGTCTGCCAAAGTCTTAATCATTCTGGATCCAAAATGAAGGGCCTCATTGAACCAAAGGTTAGGACCATTTTTTTCTCCTCATATATTATTGCTTGCTAGTTGAAGTGTGGATGGGGTTATGGGCTCTTAATTGACCTAAAACCAATTGAATAAATTTTAGAGTGAAAAAACATCATCTAATACTCTTGTTCATTGCTGCTGTATATGAACAAATGGGGAAAGACAGTCCAGCTCTGCACGTTTTTTGGCCTCCCTTCTAAAAGGCTTGCGGTTTCGCCACCACAGCCTGTTAATCCCACTGGGATGATGATACTCGTCGTCGCAAATATTATTGCTTTCATCTGAATTTGTCAACGTCTTCTGCAACTCCACCTTTTCGGCCTTCCTTCTTGATTCTGCAACTCCTTTCAACTCCATTACTTTGGTGTTTGTAACCCTATATGTATGTACAAGAAGATGCAATTAGTTGCCCCTATACTATATGTCCAATGAAATTATCATTCTTCAACAAAACTTTCACCAGATTCAAGTGTTCAATGACAACTTACTCGTCGAGTGATGGCGCGGATGACTCCAACTCCGTTGAAGGCTTACACGCGGGGCATACATAGTACTTTGGCGTGGAGACTATTTTAATGCAATCAAAGTGATACCATTCTTCGCACTCATCACATGCAATCATAGCTCTCTGATCGTAAGGCTTCCGACATATACAGTAGAGCATACTTCGAGCTCTCAACAACTGCACGCACAGCCAGCCACGTTGTGTTTGGTTAACAGCAAAATGATGTATTTGGTTTAACAGATATGTAAATCCTTACCTTCAGTTCCTTTTCCAAAGAAATAGGCAACTTTTCACCCTCCGCGATGAGGTCAAACACTTCACTCAAGCCAAGTGCCCCAGCATCAGTAGAAACCTGAACAGAGCATACAGAAACTGCCAAATCAGTATGATATAGCAATCTCAGTTACAATAATACTTGACGATTTTTCAACTCAGTTCAGACCTTCTTGGCAAAATCTGCCCACCGCATGCCACTACGCTTCAATTCAGCAAGTTTCTGCCTAAAATGATCTTCTATGGGTATATTCACAGCCAGCCCCTGTCATGTGAATACAAACTTGATTTAAGAATGACACCACCAGTAAATATTTAGTACACATTGAATCTCTTTACACCAGATAGCAAAATGATATTTGGTTAGCGGATTTTTTACCATATCAAAAGTTGAGATTAGATAACAAATCAATTTAGAGGGTGGAAAAATACACTGGAACCAATTCTTTATTGGTTATGAAGAGTGATTATGTACCCGCCATAGAGTTTTCTCATTTCCGAAGAACTAACAGATATATGATCTTTCTATCATTTCCTCGTTTCTATTGCACATTTCTGATTTTTTTTATTGCAAATAATTTTACAGAAGGTTACGAGCTTTTTTATTTGAAATAGTCAGTGGAAACTTCTAAGATGTTTTCACGAGTAAGCTTTATGATCAAAATTATCATCTAAAAAAGCTAGTGCAATATTCTGGAATGATCGAATGCTCCTAAGGTGTAAAATATCATCAGATCATACCTCTTTCAAGTGCCGCTGGATCTGCTGGATTGTGGATTTTTCTTTGCTCTCCAGCAATTTGCTGGCTCTTAATTTCCATGAATGCCTTGTCAATGCCAGCTCAAGATCACGCATACCTTGATGATCATATATACCAGCCACTTCTACAGCCTGATAAACAAACTCGTCTTTAATCAGAAAGGTATACCAATTTACTGGTGTATGCATTCTACACATGCCAATTAGAGTAAATTAAGCAGCCGGATTAATTAAATTTTACTAGTGACAAATGTTAGTTTCATATCCAAAAACTTTACTCAAACCAGATGTTTCTATACCACTGAAAATAAGGACAAAAGAAACACATAGTTGATAGGTACCTTAATCGCAGTAATTAATTTATCACGGACAATATTGAGGTCTTTGTCAATATAAGCCATGGTAAAATCCAATATTTCTGTCAAGCGAGATTTGCATGCAATAGCTTGGCCCACAAGCTGCTGTAACATGTCTTTTTCTTCAATCCTGTATATGCCATTAATTAAATACCTCCCACCATATAGATTTTTTACTCAGTAAGAAACACATCAAAGACAGCAGAGCCTTGTGTAAAAACCTTTGAAATTTGTAGTAAGAAATTATACCAAAATTTAGGCAAGATTGAGTCACTTCAAAATAACTACGAGACCATTGTTCCCGGTGCTGAAAAACAAAGTTTTAAATCTACTAAAATTAAAAATAGTTGATAGATAAAATAACATAACTTGTAGTGAACCCCAGTACCCATCTTTTTAAAGGCTTTGCATCTAAATGATAACCCCAAAGTCATTTCAATAGAAATCCTCAAATTCTTTCTGTGGCATGTTTTTTTCAACTTAAACTCAAAAGTGAAATACATTATAATGCAACTGCTATGAACGCAGAGCACTTGTACAGTAACAAAATTCAAGTGTGCTGGTGGGACAAGACAAGTGAGGCAGCCTACCATAAAGGAAGGGCTTCAGCATCAGAGAAAAGTTTAATCAGCATCTTAAGTTCAGGGCGTTTCCTTCCAGATCTCTGTTCAGAGAAAATTATTTTATGAGCAACATTAAGGGATCTTTTCAGTGAAACCTTGAAGAAAAATGCATACCAGAGGACTGGATCCATTTCGAGGAATTGATCCATTCTCTAACCATTGGCAATATAGACAAGAGTAAGTTTCCACATGTTCTATCTGAGATAATGTCAATCCAAGGCACCCCAAATGGTAGCTGCTCAAACGAAAAACAGCCAGAGCAAATAATAGTTATATATTTACAGAAAGGAGCAGTGGACCAAATTAAGATTCAAATTTTAAACTCACAACCTTCTATATGGAGGATTCCCGATGAGAAAAAGGTCAAGCCTCAAAGTAGAAGCGGAAAATTTGAACAAAGCATGAGTACCTTACCATTCATTGCACGTTGAACAAGTTAGAATTTTGGGATCCACGGTGTCACTGGAGCAACAAATTGAAGATTTTCCGACTTCTTTGGAACTTAATTTGTTATAGATGTGCAAGGATCTAGTCAGAGTCTGATTGATCTGCAATTATTCGTAGAATGAATAAAATAAAACTGTAGCCAAGAGTTTAGAGTTTCAGAAGAAAATGAAATAGAAACATTATACTGTAAAACCTTCAGCAGGGCACTGAGCAATGGGTTCACATCTCCACTTGCAATCTCAATAATACCCTCACAACGTTGCTTCCATTTCTCAACCTTTTCAGCTTTAGATAAAATCATATCTAGCTCAGAGCAACCAAATATAGCACCTTTTTCAATCTCCTGAATGTGATTAATAATATTAACTGAATGTTAAATTCACATAAACTGCTAAGAAATTGAGAAAAGATATTTAATAATTTATGTGATGAAGCATTGTGATGGTTTATACAAAAAACGTCAGATTATGCGAGCACTTCCCCTCAAAATACTAGCCCTACAAAGCCACTCTTAATTCCTTCAACAAATTTGAAAATTGAAAAATCAAGAAATTTCTCATACCACCAACTTAGTCTTATTATAAAGAAACACATAGTTAGGTGAAAGTGAAACTTCCCATACATGTTTGAATGTAATTAGTAAAGGCACTCTAAATTGGTCTGTAGAAAAACAAATAATTCTAAGGTTCCAAATATGCAATGTTAAGTTCGCACATTCAGATCAAGAAAACCATTGATCTTCATAACATATTAAAAGCTCTAATATCAATATGCAAAAGGAGGCAGCTATATAAGGTAGCACAGGCAACCAAAATCACACAGCAAAACACACCATGAGCTTCAGTAGAGGAAAGGCAGAATGATCCCCAGATTTTTGACTGAAAAACTGGTGTACTTGTTCTTCCCATAACCTACATTTACAGTTCAAATTGATATAGAATTCAATTATGAGAGAAATAAAAATAACATCTTCAAATATTATAAAATTAATTGAAAGGTGTGTACAGAAGCAAGTATGCATGTGTGAGGCCACTGTATGGCCTGCTTGTTATTTGTGCTATTTCAAAGCCAAGGAATGTGAAACGCATAAAGATAACAGTTTATGAGTAATTGTAATTATTCATGCATATTTAAATGTATTGTCGCAATTCTTTATGGTCGTGTAAGCCATCCCTTCACCTTAAATGTAATGGGGAGGTTTCACATGCCATAAGCTGTTGGTCTGACATTCTAAATTGTTCATCAATCCAAGAGCATTAGAAAATAGTCATGTGAGAAATTCAACTATGCAACATAGCTATAAACTGAAGACAACAAAACAATAAGTTCCGCAATGACAACATTGAAAAATTGTTGTGGTTAACCTCCAAAAGAAATAAGTTCACTAGACAGCTATTGCTGCAAGGTAATAGCTATAGGTAATTTGATAAGCAAGAAAGAAAGAAATATTACGAGTAAAAGCAAGTACTAATGGAGGGCAATATAGAATTTGGAGGTAAAGATTGTTGTATCAACACACATGAATAACACAAACAAAACCTGGGAAAACTATGGGTTTGGGTAAAATACTAAGATGTAAGAGCAATTCAAGAGCATATATACCTATATACAACGAAATGGTATTTGAAACTACAAAGTTATGATACAAATAAAAGAAATGACTTTTAAGTGTGAAGGACGAATTGTGGAGGAAAGCAAGACCAGGGCGTCAGAAAATTAGAAAACTCACTTTTGCTTCTGAATAGCCTGTGTAAGTCTAACATGCATAATTGGAAAAGACACTTCAATACACTGCAAGTAGAAACATAAAAATTGTATTTTGCATGAGTCTAACAGGATCTGCCAAATAAAAATGTACTAGACGTAAAAGGTAAGCACTGCAAAGAGTAAACCTCATAGGCAGCGAGAACTTCTTCAGCATCACTCAACTTGCATCCCCTAGAATAAGATGGAACAAGAATCTTAGCAGCCTTCTTGAGCCATTTAACTCCATCAATCAATGTCGCTAATACAGCACCTGCAGAAACAGGAAGGCTTTCTGCAGTTTCTGCCAAACTCTGAGCCTCCTATAATAATTAAAAATAACAAAGCTTTATCGAGTGAATCAATAAGGAAATGTCACTGCCAGTTATATGAAAGGAACTTAAGATTAATCATAAGTGCAACAAGTTTCATCTTTCAGAGCAATTCAATGAATGTATTAGTGAAGCACAAACATGGAAAAGTGAGGAAATGAAACTATAAAAAGCAGAACCCTGACTAAATTTCTAAAACTTTCAGTAATTTATTACACGTGTTAAAAGTACCATATCAAAAAAAATGTGGATACATCCAATAATTGAGCTTTTAGGTGGGTTGGCTTTAACAACATGATCAACTGAATAAGAAACCGAATGGCATACGAAAAAACTGTGCTTATCATGTCTAAAAGGAAAAATAAAAGGGAGCATGGATAAATAATCCAACCAAAGAAATAAATTGCTGGTTAGTATTAACAAGGGTAAATTTGAAGCATCACCTCAAAAGATGGGGCAGTAGAAGAGAAGGAAAGGGCCTTATTGCACCATTGCAACATAGAAATAGCATTATGAAGTTTCGGAATCTCATCAAAGTCAAACCCAATAGATAGCCCAGCTTCTATTATGGATTTTATGTTGGTTGATAGAAACCCGATTTTTGAAATAAATTCATTGCTCATTCCATCATTGATGTTATGCATATTGAATAGGCAATCTACATCTTGCAGAACAGAATAGGCATCACGTTGCCATGCATCACACTTCGCCAGAACAGACTTAAGCATTTCCCGTTCTTTCAAAGATATCTTAAGAAGTTTTGACTGAGCCACAAGTTCCTGAAAAATAATGTAGAGAGGGAACATTATCATGCTTATTCTCCAACAATTCTTAAATAACAAAATAGATGTGGGTGATGACAAAAAACCTTCAGGACATTGACTTTCAGCAAAGAACCAATAGCCTCCCCAGTCGAAAAGGCAGGCAACAAAAATGGCTCAGAATTTTTTAACCAAGAGTTGGCCACTGATATTGCATCCACGACATCATGGAGGGAAGGAAGAATCACAGAAATATTCTCTGACGCCCTGAAGTATTAGATTTAAATTAGTCAAACCAGTGGAATAGAAAGAAAAAACAATCAGAGATGAATAAACAAATAACCACGCAAAGATAGAGAAAAAGACTCCAGACAAAATTTGCGACATAAAACCTTAGAACATCCTCAAAGTCAGACATTTGAGCCTCATTTGTAAGAATGTATGTTGCTCTTTCTTCCCAATTTGTTGCAATTTCAACCACTTGAGACATATGACTAAATATTTCCTCTCCGCCAATATGTAGCCTGAAATATATCACGTATAACTTCAACAATAAGTGAAAGCAGAAATCGCTATATATTGAGAAATATTAAAGGAGGAAAGGCAAAAGGCATACACTTCAGCCTCCATATTTAATTGTTTAATGAAGTCAAGAGATACTCTAGTAGCACGTGCCTGTAGCAGAAATTACATTGTGAAGATTTGGGATTAAGAAGTTCAAAATATGGTATGGTTTAAGCACCAGAAGTAATCTCTAGATAAAGATTATGAGAATAAAGTTTGACTAACCTTATGAGCTTTCTCCCTGCATCTAGCCTTTCCCAATTCAACCTCTACAAGGGGCAACTCATCAACTACTCAATACCACAAGAGCAAGTAACATTTTACGAGAAGACCACCAACAAATACACAAGTTAATGAATAAATACATAGAAATCTGCCAACTTTATGAGACAAAAACACTTTGCATGTGGCAAGTAACAAACCATGGATTCTCAAAGATGTTCCAGCTTTCAGAATACAATTTAACTCCTCAACTACACTTTCGTGATCCTGCCGCTGATGAATGTTCACCAGCACACTATTCAAACGGGAAATCCATGACAGAGCGTCAATATGATGTTGCCTCAAACGCTGCAACTCTGGAAAGCTAACAGTGAAATCTTGCAGTTCCTCAAGAAGCACTTCAACATCCTGTGAACAATTTTAGAAAAAGCACGTGCACTAAATGAGGAAAATGCAAATTGAATTACATAAAAGGATAAGCCCCCAAGACACCTGACCTTCAGATTTATAGGACTTCTTAACAGGTCAATGCACCGAGTCTGACATGATTCAACTTGACTTAATAAATCGATAAGCCTTTCTGTTTCTGGAAGTTGCACTTGAAGCTCCAATGCCTATCAAACATAACATCAATGTATGTGGTCAAATAACAAACAAAAAGTCAAAATTATTAACACTCAACAGGGGAACAGAATTACAACAAGAAACAAAGGTCGTCAATAAGGACAAGAGCAGAGACATAAGTTGGGGGAATTTCAGTAGCAAGTGGTCCATATACCTCTGACTTCAACCTGTAAAGAGTCTCAACCTCAACGGCAGCAGGATGATTTTCATGGATGCATTTGTTCACACTTTCTATCCAGACCTGAAACAAAAAAATATAATAAGGCCGAAGTGAAATGTATATAATTTGAAATAGAACACAGGAAAACAACTTAATTTAAACAAAAATTCCACGTTTGGCATGCATTTGAACACCAAAAAGTACTCTCCTTTTATCTGGTTGGGGACAAGTATGGGATGATTGAGGACAACTAATATTTATTACTCATAAGACCAACTATAACAAAAACAATAATATGACATTTTTAACATGCTCATCGAAAGTTAATATTTTTGTCAAAAGCAATTGTTAAAAATTACAAGAAACAGACTGCTAATGCATCATATTTACAGAAGTTAGGTTCCTTATTCATCCAAAGCAAATGAATGGTCATTACAAATTATAATGCTGACATTTCTAAAATTCGCGAAAAGCAATTTGAATAAATTATACCTTTGTTGAAGTGATCTTCTGGGCAAGCTTTTCATTTTGTTTTACATGGACTGGTATGCGACAAGCTTTTGAGTATAGGGATTCCAAGTCAGAGATCTAAATGGCATGTATAACAACCAAAGATCATTTATTAAATGAACAGGGTGAAAAAATGGTATACATTGGAACTATTGTAGCTAATAACCAAAAGATGGATCATTTGAACAAAATCTCAGAAAAATACCAACTTAGTAAGCAAACAAAGTATATAACATTTAACATGTAAGAGACCTTTGGATGAGTTGTAAGTGTATAATGAATTTCTTGATCAATTAACCTTGCCTCCTCTGCATAATCCTGAATTAAGAATCCAAACAGTACAAATTTCAATTGGCTTACTGAAGGTAAACACATAATGGAAACTACAATCACTTGCTAAACCATGCTGACCTTCAATTTAAGAAGCCCGGGAACATCACATGGTGCAGGACTAAGACTCAACAACTTGTCAAGATATTCGAAGTCCAACTTCTCTGCATCTTGGCCACAATGGCACAACCAGTTCTCAACTTTAGAGAGGCACTTTTTTATGCCTTCAGCCCATTTTCTAGCATTGTTAAGGTTTTTTGCTGTCTCTCGCACCTAAATCAAATATATTTTGGTTAGTGCTACAATAAAGTGCATATTACAGAGAAACACAAGAAGAAAACAGTTGAAGCTTCTCACAGCATCCATTTCAGGGCCAGCCCAGAGAAATTGTTCAGCTTTCTTCAGAGCAGTACTATAATCTTCACTACAGAACGGACTTTGAAAAATCTTGCACGAATGCAGAAGCCATCTTTCTGCAAGTTGAGCCAAACTAGCATGGCCCCCTTTCACCTACACGTGTTACAGTCTTCAGCAAACAGTAGATACTACATTCATTATGACCCATGAAATGAACAGGCTTGCCACTCTTTTTTCAACAATCACCATCAACTTATAAAGAATATGTAATTTGTAAATAAGAACCAAGAAAAATCAGCCAATCATGTTCGGATTTTGTTCAAGAATAAAGACTAATAGAAACCACCACATCATCGCATCATCTACATGAGATATTAGTTATCATAACCATTGACATAAGCAACTGAAGAGATGATTAAGCATGAGTTCATGAAACTGAGTACTAGTTAACAATACAATATGGATTTGGTAACTAAACATGATAAATGTACTTCTATGTAATTATTCTACATTAATAACGAACAAGAAAATCATTAAGCATAATCAAGTACAAAAGGCAAAAAGGGTGATAGACTCTCCTCAAATCAAGAGATGTTAATTTTCTGGAAAACTCAGTATTTGTCACTGTATGAGATGATTGAAACAGCAAAAAGTAAGAAATCTACAATATGTCAAAGTTGATGGGAATCAGTTAAACCTTTTTTGTCAAAGCAAAAGTTTCTTTGGAGCATGGAATTTGCCTATGTATCTTTCCACTTTGAGGCCCTTCTTCAATACTATATTTATCAATAGAGAGCACCAAGTCATTTAACTCTGCAAGTGTATGACGGTACAGAAGCCGCCTCTTGTGATGTTTACATTCACAAAGGTGTTCCCAATGCTGTACAGCAAGCAACTATAATCAGTAATGAGAGGGAAATATTTCACCAGTAGAAAAGGTTCAACATAAGTATGGAGATAACCCTTGAAATGTTTATAACCCAACCAGAAAAAGTTTAGGTTGAAGTGATGGTTTATATTCCCTCACTAAATTATGGCAAATATAATCCAGTGGATCACAATTCAATCAACCCAAGTGAATGACATCATTATAAAAATAATTTAAGCATATATAATCAACATAAGTAATCCATTTCTTGGAAAAATATTTTTAACAGAAAATGACCAACTGACTTCACAAAGGCAGTAACATCCAAGAAAACACAAAGTGCATTTATTTCTTCCATATTGTAAAATCAAAAAAGCATGAAAAAACAACTAGCAACCATACAGAAGAATTATAATCAAAATAAGTCTTTTTTCCCTCCAGATAAAATAATAATGGACATGTGCTGAACACACAGTTTACCATTATGTGTGAAATTACAGAATAACTCTTCAAATTAGAATTTACTGCATTTACATACCTCCAAACAAACAAAAGTAGATGGCCTACAGCGACAAACAACTGCAGAGAGATAAAGATATTGTTGGCATATAATGCATGTTGGATCCTGAAAACACAAACAAGAGATGTTCATAACAATCATCACTGTACGTATCAATTTAAGAGTATTTTGGAAGATAAAAATTTTGCTGCAAAAAACAAGCACCAATCATGTAAATGCAATACCATATACCTCTTCAGTACCCACATATTCAGGACATTTTCGTGAGGGCATAGGAGATGACTTGACAAGGCCATTTTTCCAGAGTTTTTCTCTCCAAGTTTTCTCTTTAGTATATATTCTGAGCAATTCCTTCTTCAAATAAGGTGACACTTTACTTCCGCAATCTTTCTGCTGGAAAGAAAAAGGTAGCTGATGAGATTCAGCAAACCATGCAGAGAAGTAGTACTCAACTGTCAACAGCTCTATGCAATAAACAAACACAAGACTTCATTATAGCTAAAGAGAATTTGATAAGCATTTCCATCAAACCAGTTACCAGACCATCCCAACTGTTAAGACAATCAAGGCATCATTTCACTCTTTTTTAAAACTTGAAAATGTTATCAGCCTGTAATTTGTTTGTAGAAATAAGGAACAGATCATATGTAGGAGATTGTTAGTTTCTTCTACCTTAAACTGCAATTACACATTATTGTTCTGGAGTATAAAACCCTACTTGAGATTGTCTGTGTACTCATTGGCATATAGAGAGAGTATTCGCATAGTGCATTTATACTTGTACATACACATATCAACACATGCACACACAAAATAGAGATCTGGTACATACATATCTAGGCTTTTCTGTCTCTTTTATTTTTTAAATTAGCAAGTTCTGTACCAAAATGTGGGCTTGAACGCTATGATGAAGCAAGACAGCACCAAACTTATGATTCCCAAGAGTCCTTAGGATCGATCTATCAATAATGGGCTCAAGACCCACCCTTATGTAGAAGGAGGAGGGGCCTAATATTGCAACTTGACTCACACCTTAAGAGAGGCACAACAGAGGTTGGGAGAGAGAGGCCCCACAGAAGTTGGAAGATAATAAAGGTGAGGTAGATACCACAGCGAGACTCGAACCCAAGTCCCTTGGACCCAAGCTCAAGTGCTTAACCAGTTGGTCTAGAAAGTGTTGGTGCTTTTCTTTCTTTTGTATAACAAATTTAAAAATGGATCTTCCTTTTTTCTTTAATAATGCATCCAACAATGAAAGTATTGCTTGAAAAATCTCTAATCTGAAATTTCCAAATCATATCATCATTTCTTTGATGTTCAATAGCTGGAATATGGGAAACAAAAGGTTTTAACACTTGACTGTGAAGGGTCATTCATTAAGAATTAGAAGTGTGAAGGAATGATGTCTTGAAACAGATCAAAAGAATAAAATAAAAGTGTATTTGAAATTTGTTCCACATGGTTGACTCAAAGGCAGCAAAAGGGGGAAAGCTTAGTTCTCTCCTAATTATATTTCCCTTTTATCATGTTCCTTTTTATTATATTCCCATACTGACTGTTTTCCTTTTGTGTCTTTCCTTGGCAATGAAGTAAAGACTATAAGAAAGGGAGGAGGAACTTGGGGTAGGACATGTCAGATTTATTAGATTAGTCTTGTAATTGGGCTCTAGGCTGGCGAGAAATCAGGTCTCTCGAATACTTGGAATTATATTATCCATAGAAGTCATTTATTATTATCTAATTATTTGTTCTGTTTTCTAAGCTGATACCTTTGCGACCACACACAGAAGCTCTTCATGTGATAAGACAGCAGCTTTACGATACAGCTGATAAAGCTCTGCTCCAAACCCACCATGAGGAAGCCAATCAGCAGGAGCAAAATTCACAGCCTCGGCACAATTCAAACCTGAAAAGACCACAAGAGCCTAACTACCATATACAATTTATTATTGTACATCGACATCCGCTCAACCAACCAATTACCAGTCACATACCAAAATTGAAACCTCCATGATAAGACCGGGGGAAGGTGACCACAAAATTTCCAGGCTCCTAGAAAGAATGAACAAACGTGTATCAAATTATGCAAAAATAGGAATATAGTGGCACAAACACAAACATTTATCAGGAAGAAGCAAAAAGTTTGGAGGCATACTTTGTTTACGATATATCCAGATATGACTAGCAAAATATGTGCATGAAGTCATGTATCCTACGACTGACATGATATGCAACAGACAAGCATAAGCCTGATTTAAAACGACCTGATTCAGCTGTCCATGCAATCCAAAAGAAAGTTTGGATAACCTAAGCACCTAGCACATAACAATTAGAACACGCAACCTAATTTACAGTCCTGACAACTCATGCCTCCTTTTCTCTTCTAATTCTGATTGTAAAAGCAAACAAAACAACTTCCACTTTTGTAGCAAAAACTCTTATGAAATGATCATATAAAATACCCTTCTCCATACTCACCACACTACTCGGAAATTTACTTCAACATGGTAAGAGATATTATTAGCACCATCCCCAATTCTGTTTCAATCTATAGATGCCACTTTCAGTTAATGGAAATAAGGAAAATAAAGATTAAGGTTGAAAAACATGGTAACTTGTCTTGTCATAACAAACCTGCATCACATTATATACTGGGACTTTATTTTCTTGCAGGACAGACGGGTTCAGCATAGTGACAAGCTGAAAGAGCAGATCTGGTTGGGCATCAAAGAGATCGGGGAGACTGTTCCGCATAACCTAGAGAGAGTAAAAAATGTGATCATTAGCATACTTTGTCGATAAGAATCCAATTGTTCAACACAAAAATAGGGCACATTCCTTGTTAGCATAAGGTAGAACAAAACGAAAAAATATCACTCCACTGATCTTAAATAACTAAATTTCAGTGGACATGATAAAAATACAGGATCAAATGAAACACAAAAAATCAAACGAGATGTGAAACTACCTTCTCAAAAGCACCAGCCTTACTACCAGGGACGCTATACCAACATTTAGGATCTCCCCTAAAAACACAATAAATGCAGTGAGCAAGTTATTTATTATACACAACAACAAAAATGATAGAACCAGACCCAAAAAAATGGCAAAACATATACCATGAGAACTAAGGCAAAGAAAAAACAGAGTAAGGTGTATTAGTTAATGGGGGTGTTAGCACAGAAGATTCTCCATGTTTATAGGTTGCAGAGGACAACTGTAGGTCTATTTCTTTCCACATGCTCAGAAAATAAAGGAAAGTGATTTGTCATGGTAGACCTTGGGTTCAAGCCAGCTTATCATTGGTTGACGTTGTCAAATCTTTATGCCATATACAAACATAGAAAGGTTTAGATGTGTAACTGCCTCATGAGTTCATTATGTGGGACATATCAGGTTTCTTATGAAATCTTTTGATCGAAATGGTGGTCATGCCAAATTTTATTAGGAAGATATATGTTTTGCCAGAATAGAGAAGTAGTTTTAGCGTACATGCTTCAGAATTGGATAAAAAATGAAGGGTACCCAATTTAATTTCCCCTAGGTAGATAACTCCTAATGAGCATCATCTGCTCTCTAACCCTGGAGTGTGCAAGTAGGAAAAATATATATTCATTCTCGTATGAAAGTGGCTTTTGGCTCAAGTCAAAAAGGCAGTTAACTTAAAAGCTAAAGTTAAGTCATTTGTTGAGTTTATCGTTTCAAGGAAACGCAGAAACAGTTAGAAGGTTGACCAAATCTACCCCTCCACTTTTCATCACTATCATATGAATGACAAACTTCACACTTCGCCAAACTAACTCCAAAACCTAAATTTTCAAAAAAAATAATCCTCAGTATTTCAATCTTGCCAGACTTAACTACATAGTATATATCGAACAACTTCAAGCCTATCAGAACCAATACTTAGAGTTGTTGTGGTACAAGGGTGCCCACTTGTACATAAAGACTAAAACCAATCCCTTCTATGAATTGCTATGTCTTGTCGAAACTGCATGGTTTTATTTGGTTGATTTTTAAATTGATTAACTATGAGTTATTCATCAGTTAGCCATATAGATGCACCTAAGCAATTAGAGATATATCCTCAAACACAACTTTTTTATCAGCAAAAACAATATACAATAAACTAGTGAGCAGGATCCCGATAAGAGAGCCAGGCACACAAAGCCAAAAAGACTTGACGATACAAGGGGGACTTAGAAGTCAAAAAAGTACAAGAAAGAGACAAGAAGAAATAAATCCCTAAACGGTCAGAAGTTAGAAGCCTAGGAATCACAAAACTATCAATAAATTCATCTATCATCAGGTCTCTGCCACATCTTTTTAGTCACCCCTAATTGAATTCCCTCACCCTTTGATACTGAGTCGTTAACCCCCAATGTCGTACATCTCAAACCATCTATATGATTTGATTTTACAGCATTTCATTTGAACCATTATTGTGATAGTTTCATTCCAACTCCCATCTTTCCTTGAGTTAACACACACCGACAAGCACATTGTCATCTTAGTTCCTTTGTCCCATTGCCTTGGATAACGGAGCAATGAAATTGTATCTCAACATACATCAGACTTCTTCCAAGATATTAATTAATAATTTCCTATGGTCAACTCCTGAAGGCCTCTGAATAAAATTTGATTGACTGGGCTCTTTTTCATTTTTGTTCTAAGTCACTGCTAATGAATGTATAACTTACACTTGCAAAATAATGGTAAAACATGAAGGGCTAGTCATGATTCGTGCTCATTAAGAAACCTCAATTACCCACTAAGAGATATGACCTTAACAATCTAAACTTTTTGCTTATTTGGACTCGCACATTGCTCGCAATATTATATGATTTACTAACTTACTACAACTACACAATACAGGCATAATGATTCAAGTTGTTGTGGCATAACCATACAAAGTGGATATTGATAATCCTAATTAACAAATGTAATTCAACTAAGGTTCTGATTCACAATTTCCATACACCCAGCCAAAGAGAAAATTGTCAATCCAGTGGTTAAGGTAGGATAAGTTTGAAATCAAATATATATTTGAATTCAAAAGGAATGGAAATAGGTTTTCATACCACCTATATGGCTTATATATACCAGAGAGGTTCGGGAATATGACATCAAGGAAAACGGAGGTACTTTCTATCCCTCTTCTTAGTTTATTGACAAAATATCTCGTCGCCAAGTTTTTCAAATTTATTGAATGGTCGAAAATTCATTTTATGATAGAGATAACACTTCAACTAAATTAGCAGTTCAAAGCTTCCACTTGAAGGGTTAATGCCTACTTCCTTCTAATTTCCGACATTAGTGCATGAAACACCAACATTGTTCTCATTTACATTCGAAAAGGGATGCAAAAATGTATAGTACTCATCAAGTAAAGATCAGTCACATGCATTTCATTGTAAATTTTTAATCGCTGACTCATGAAGGCAACCACATAAAACAAGTTTTTAGGACTTATTTGTGTTTGTAATAAATTTCTCTAATCTTCCTATGGTTGCAAATAGTCAAAAGGGCGAGGCAGGGATAGGTAAATCAAATAAATTCATAGATTCCAGTAAGCTGTTGTGATATACATACCAGTGAAGATAATTCATTGAATAAAAACAATGGTCTTCAAAATGCCAACAAAAAGATGAGAACAGCATCCCAATATACAGCCAAGGCACCATAACCCCAGCAATGCTCTGATGAACAGCTCGTAGAACTGAACCCTCCAACTTGGGCAAATTATTTAGATTCCATGGGCTAGAACAGTATTCATCCCATACCTTAGCATCAATTGATTCTGGTTTCTGGTGACTCACACGAGGAAAACCACTACCATATATAGAAGTATCCAAGTCACTGCCATACAAAACTTCAACTTCACCTACTGATCCCTCCACAATTTCCCAAAACTTTTTTTCTATTTGCATCTGTGAAATGGGTCCTGGCCCAAACCATTTCTTTTTAGCCCGATCAGCCATGCGCCTAAAAGCTTCTAGTGAGAAATGCTTTCCAGGAACAAAACCAAAGCTATCCTTGTTAGAGTTCAAGCAGTCAAAGCAATACCAATTCCCTGGAGGAATCTGCTTCAGGGGTGGAGAGAGACAATAAATATGCCACCCCCTATTACACCTATCACATAACAACATCACTTCACCATGCAATCCACTTCTGCACTGTTCACACATCTGATCAAGCTCTTCGTTATTCTCTACCTTACAAACATCAACCTTCTCAGCATAATTGTTCCTCCGCCTCCTCTTCGAACTCGAAGTTTCAACCCCTTGTTCACTCTTCATCTCCCCATACATTCCCCTCTTAGAACTCCTGCAAACTTCTTGATTCAGCTTACTATAATAAGTCTCGTAATCATACAAATGCTCCCTATATAACTGGCACAGAACATGCTTCGCACATTCAGAAATCTTCGTAGACGGGCGCACAAACCGAAAAACCTCTCCCCACTTCTTATCCTCGAGAACCTTATCGTACCCACCAAACCGCTTCGCCGCGTTAAACAACTTGCACAAATCCAACTCCTCCCCCTCAAAAACCACCCTCTTCTTCAGCTTCTTCCCGCCGTGATCCTCCAGAAACCTATTGTACTCCAACTCAAAAGTCTCGGAATCGCACGAGGCGGGCCGGGCCTGCAACTGGTGAATGGCCTGAGTCTTGGTCGGGAATGTGAACGAATCTATATCCAACGCAAAGGGTGGCTTCCAAGAACTCGGCGGGACAATCCTACAAATCCCATACGGTTCAGCCTGTGGCCTGATCTTGTAAATATACTCCAAAGGGTCCTTAAATTCCTCCTCAGATGGGTGAAACACAGGAGCAGGAGGTATGTTCAATGATCCAGGAGCCACTACACTCGAACCCTGACCTCCTCCCAAAATCCCCTTCTCCACAGCCCTAGGTCTCCCCTTCCCCATTACCTCCACTAACACTAAGCAACACCAATGCAATACATGAAATTCGAACAGAGCCTATGCTTAAACCAGCATGAATCTATAGGTTGTGCAGATAAATTTCAGAAACTGTAAGTAACAAGAGCAAAATAATTTCTAGGGTTTGAAGCGTACCTTCTGGCGCAGAAGACGATAGTGGAAAAGAGTGAAGTCTCGGTCTCGTGAGAGATATTTGGTTGAAGGAAACGAACGTGAGGGCTATATTATAGGGTCTGGTTTTCGGGTAAATTACCAAAATGGCAAGCCTTTCGTCTTTTTCTTTAATATCGCTGTGGCCTCTTTCGCCGAGTGTGTCGGGCTTTGCGGTTGGCGGTCACGCGCTGGTGCGATCGGACGGGTGGGCTATCTGGCGGCTGAAACGGACGGATGAGATTTGGTGGTGGGGTTCACGTTGGAGGAGAGGAGCGTGGTGTGTGCACGTTAGTTATTGAATGGATGGGGAAGGTAATAGAAACTGAAACCGTCCTCGCTAGGGATAAAATTGGTAACCATCTAAATAAATATATTTCTTTTTTCAGTTTTATAACTAGAAAAAGTCCTTCCGTTTATATATCGTATGGAATTCAGTGTGCAAAAAATTCCCGACTTTCAATGATTTGTATATTTTTGGGTACTATGCTTAATAGTTTTGGAACCGCCAGAACCAAACTTGCAATTCCTAACTTATAAGAACTAGATTTAGAATCACTACGTGAGAAATGGTTTAGTAGATTTAGAATCACTACGTGAGAAATGGTTTAGTTATGTATCCAGTTCTCTTATTCAGTTGCTCAATTATGCTTAGTTGAAACCTCTTAGTTGTTTATCTTGAATTTATGCGCGATTTATTGACTAAATTAAATAAATAAAGCATGATTTATAGTAAAAATATTGAATTAAAAAAAATTATTAACAAAAATTGAACCTTAAGATTTAATTACTTTTACTCGAATATAATAAAACTAAAAAATAAATAACATATTTTTGGTTCGGTTATGAACCGATTAATTGTGGTATTTATAGTACTAAAACCGGAATAATAGAACATTCTCTTGTTATCATAACCAAAACTAAATCATTTGGGATTAATTTCAAATCCAAATTACCAACCCCTTCGTGCGACATTAATACTAGAGTTAATTACAACTTACTATACTTATTTGGAGTCATTTTATATATTACTATACCTATTTTTAAAAATTACAACTTACTATACTTAATTATATTGTTTTTTATAATCCTCTCATTTCCGTCCATATTAACTGAGATTGCTGTTAATTTTTTTTAAATTGAGAAAATGCCTTCCATTTATGAATATCCTCTCTATCTCAAAATTTTTCAATCTCCTTCCTCTTCTCTTGGATTGCTTATTTTTGCTCACTGAATCGGTAAAATTGATCAGTCTCGAGCTAATTTTTCCCACAAAATTGATTAGCGTTTGAAATTGCAATACTTATTTTTTTATTGCCTTTTGAGAAAGCTGACAATAAAAATTGTTCTCCAAAACACAATTCGATATGTGTGTGCTTTGATTTCGGCGGCCAGCGCAACAGTGGCTCGGGATAAGTTGTTTGTTTTAAATCGAAAATATGCTATCGTCAGAGACTAAAATCGGAGGCGTTGACGAGTGATGGAGGGAGACCTGGAGTATAGTGATGATTTGGGAAGAGCGATGGCTGCTCTGTCGCACCTTCAACTCAGGCTGTCGGGCCGAACGGAGCCGCCCTGGTTTTGCGTCGGTTGCTCACAGGGATTTTAGAAGGGGAGCCCTAGATCTGGTTGCTTTCCAGATTGAGGCTTCATCCTACTCTAATTCCGAGAGCTTGACGATGGTAATTTAGTGGGAGACGCATCATCAGCAACCACGCATGAGAAAGTATCAGGGGCTTGGGACTCCGGTGCCGTTGCCATAGTCGTTTTTCGAAGAGGCATAACGATGAACCGAAGACGGATACTGCGCTTTCCAGACGAATTTTGGGGCGAGAAGGATCGAGCAATATAGCGGCAACCGGGGAGGAGCTTGGGGTTCGCTGGCGGCGGCGCGTTCGATTTTATTTCAATTTGAGAATTCTGGGTTTGTTTCAATTTTAATGATTATTGATTCTCATTGATGGTGGTTATGGTTATTACTGAATTGATGGTTGTGTTTATTTTTGTTTTAAATTGGTAAGATCTCATTTTATGAAAACTTGCAGGTTTTGATAAATTAGTATAAAAATTAGAGATGGAAATCAGATGAAAAACATTTATAATGAAAAATGAAGAACAAAATAAAAATAAAATAAATCAAAAAAATTGGGTAATAGTGATATGGATGGCATCATTTGAAATTTTGATTAATAGTCAGGAAGAATTTAGACATTTCACGTTTTAATGAAAGTTTTCATCCAAAATTTAACGGTGTTAAAATATATCGTAAAAAACAAAGTAAATAAGTGTATTAAGTTATAATTTTTTAGAATATATATAGTAATTTGTAAAAATGCTCCAACTAGGCGTAGTAAATTGCAATTAACCCTTAAAACTATGATGGATCACTTGTCACATTACACGTCATGGTTATTAGATTAATTAATCGATCAAAGCTGACTAGATAAAAAAAATACCAATTATGTACCTTTATATCCATAGTCAATTTCTTTTCAGCGTGTTAAGTCTTACATTTAAAAAAAAAGTATATCTATTCAACAATTTGAATACTAGATACAACTTTTCACTTAACCACTTCAAATATTTGATGGATCAAACTTGAACACAATAAAATAATTTTAAACTTCTCTAATCTTTAAATTTGGTTTACATTAATTATATATCATTTTACTGTACTCTGATAACTAGTTAGCCATATAATTTAATTTAGTTTACACTTTCGTGTTGTAATAATGGTGAAAATGACTGATTGGTTAGCTAATTTCATTAGCAAGAAATTGATTTGAAAATAGTATATCATGTAATGTAATAGGTACATTGTTGCAATAAATGTAGCTAATTTTATGGGATAATGACGCTTTGTTATGTCTAACTATAGCTAAATGACATTTTCATACCCTAATTAATTTTTTTTAGTATCCTAACAATTTTTTGTGACAACCTACCTCTAAAATGCCTAATATACCTAAAATACTTCTGGTTCAATTGAAAAAAATAGAATTGAACTAATAGTAAAATCAAACTAGTTTAAATTGGACCGGTTTAAATCAGATACATTTACCCGAACACAGATATTTTAGGTATATTAGGCATTTTAGAGGTATGTTGTCACAAAAAAATTGTCATATTAAAAAAGAGAGAAAATAATTAATTGGTCTTATTTCTGAAGTAATAAGAAATTTTTGTTTGTCATCACAATGTGTTTTTTTGTCTCAATTTGGGTTATTGTTTGTAATCACTTAGGAACTTGTTTATTGAAAGGAAGATACTACCAGCTTATATTGTATTTTAGAGCTTTTGTCGACAATGGAAGCTTCAAAACATGATAGTGTCGCTTTCTAATCGATATCCATATGTTATCTATGCGTTCGAACCTATCTGGTTGTCGTTGGGATCTAAGAACCTATTTCGAGTTGTTAAAATTGCTATAATGCAATAACTCTACTTATCACGGTGCTCAACGCTATGTTTATTCTTAGTCCAAACAACAATGACAGTTCTCAACTGAAGATATGCGCACAACTGAAATGTGAAATATCAGACAGAATTTCATTCTTACGACGAAACTACAGAGAAATCTGAAATTACATTTAGGAACCAAGTCTCGTTTTATATTCCACCAAGTCCAACGGCACAATAGACCTTGATAAGATGACAACGAGGGACATACACAAATACTTATGGAAAATACTAATAATCATCTGAATGTGACGAATTATTGCAAATGGTGACTGAGAAACTAAAGCAGCATGGAGCAACCAAGGTTACACCTACAAATTTATGAGTCGCAAGGGCTCTTTCAGAAGGATCAATTTCACGCTATTGCTAGTACAGTAACTCCTCAAAAACTGGATCCACACTCTGTCCCCACTTCCCATGATACATCTCCAGGAGCTTCTCAGCTGGTGTTACACCTGATAAAAAATAATAATAATTCACATGAGTGAATTATAGCCTCAAGTGGTTTATAAATTACATCGAACAACCATGTCTTCGCGCAACTGCATGCATTAATAGCAGGTGGTGTAAATATTTCTGACTCAAACATACTGTTACTTTCATCCCAAAATAAACGGTGATGTGATTGGGAATTTCTCACTCGGACATACTATTACTTTTATCCCAAAACAAATGCCTATTTTTATGTTTCAAAATAAATATCCTCCGTCCCTCAGTTATGATATAGTTGAGTATGTTACAACATACGAGGGAGAGTCAAGCATCTGTTATATACATACACTTTTGCAAGAAAAGTGCAATGGAACACCTAGTTTGGAACAAAGGGAATATTTTTCAGTCAAACATAGAAGTGGTCAATGTCGGAGGATCATTCATTTGTGTTATACTTTTGTACACTATAATCCCAGGTCTTCAAGGTCACCTTACCATCATACCCAGGTTCAACTTCGCTTTTAGTTAAGAATTCATGCACGCAACATTGTACCTAATATCTGTGCAAGAAATTGTAGTGTACTGAAGATATTTACCTCATGGCAAGTCTAAATTAGAGTAGATAAGCCTACAAGCTTGGCACATACCGAGTGACATGTAAAACTGGGTTGTACATATCGGGCCGGGATCCACAACTAAAAGCTCAAGCTTATTAGTCGGGTTTCACATTTTCCTCTATATACAACCCTTTGATTTCATATTCTTTCAACGTGGGACTTTATATTCTCAACAGAAATTTCAAAGAAAAATCAGAAGCAAATCAATGTACCTGTTCTAACCACTTCCGACACTTCATTTAAAAACCCTGACTCCTTGTAGCCTCTCCTTTCCAAGCCATCCTGCAGAAAGATTGAATGAGTATATAATGCAGTCTGAGATCTGCAGCAGCAACATAACAATAATCATAATAGCAGCATCAACATCAACAAGGTTATGAGTTACCTTTGCCAACTTCAGAACATCTTCAGCAACATGTTTCAGATATCCATCACGGAACGGTGTCTTTAAGCCTGTCACTGGGACCTACTAAGTAAATATTTCAATTAGCACTGCTTGGAAAGATGTAACCAGGTCAGATTTCAAAATACAAACATTGAATAATACATCGAGCATAAAGATCGCATATAGCACTGAGAGTTCCTAATTTACCTTATTCCTCAACATCTGTCTTTCTTCCGGAGTCCAATCAGCAACCAAGTCCAGAACATTTTGAAGTGACACCTCATCATACAACAAACCTACCTGCGTTACAGAAGAAAAACCAGGATGAACTGGAGTTGCGAGAATAAGACAGTTAAATGTATCATCTGCATACAAGAGGCTAAAATATTGAGATGACGTTGCAAAATATGAAGGTCCCAAAAGAAACTCTGTTTATATGATGTTTCAATTAGAAGTCGTTCCTCTGAAAATGTACAATTATCAGATTGTAGTCTTTGAATGCAGAGATATGCACATTACGATGCATGACCCACACATGAATATGACTGCTAGAAAGGGGCAATGTGCATTGAAAATAATCTTAAAAGACAAATGCCAACCTACCCAAAATGCAGGCAACGCACATAACCTCCTCCAAGGGCCTCCATCAGCACCCCTCATTTCCAAGTATCTCTTCAGCCGGACCTGCAAGAAAAGAGTAAGCATATGAGTATGGCTTAAGTTGGACATTATTACACCACAAAGAAGTACTAAAAATCATCAATAATATCAAAGATACATATAACAAACCTCAGGAAATATTGTTGTCAGATGGTTTTCCCAATCATTTAAGGTCGGCAATTCACCTGGAAGACAAGGAAGTTTTCCTGCCAAAAAGTCCTGCAGAAAGTTTTATATGATCAGTATAGCAACATGGCTGATTGAGATAAAAAAAATATATGGACAAGGAAAAGTTGTTTGAGCACATAATATCATCGCTACATAGAAAGGCTTAGATTACAAACCCGGAAGGATAGTCCGGTGCAGTCAACATACTTCTTTTTCCGATAGACGAAATACATCGGAACATCAAGAGCATAGTCAACATACTGCTCAAACCTGCATCAAAAGTTTAAATGGATGAAGTACATGTAATGTAATCAATGTTTTTTACCCTCACAAAAATAAAAGTTCATGCCTTAGAGATTATACAAGACTTGACCAAAAAATCAGATGACTAAAAAATTCGGGCATAAGAGTAGAATAATTGTTGGTCAAGATGAGTTGTATCTCTCTTGAGAACAAGGGTTGGAGTCCGGGAGGGTCACCTGCTTGGGAGTGAGTAGGTGTGGGGCTCAGGGGTTTTCTTCTTTCTGATTTTTGCCTGACTAGGCCTAGTTAGATTTACCACTTTCTGCCCAAATTGGGCTTGCCGATAAAACAAAAAGTAGCGCAATTGCATATAATCTGTATGTAGAAAGTGCGTATATTTTAACGGTGACAATCCTAAGACAAGCTTCAGAAGTCAAGTAAAAGGTACAATCACAGATTAAAGCAATGACATGCAATACTGTTTCAAAAAGACTTACCCAAAAGTGTCATCAAAGACAAAGGGAAGCATTCCAGCACGGTTGTTATCAGTATCCGTCCAAATTTGGCTGTTAAAATAGAGAAACATTAGGGCAGCTGCCTGGGTGAGGCAACTAGTGCAATATCAAAAGTAACGACCATGTCAGAGCTTCAAGATACCTTCTCATGCTGAGATAACCATTTGGCTTCCCCTCGGTGAAAGGTGAATTAGCAAATAGGGCAGTTGCTATCTGTATTATTAATCAAATTAGTTGATACGCAATATGGCGGGGGTTTCCATACAAAACAAACAAAAAAACTACTGACAGGCTGCATGGCAAGACCAACACGGAATTTTCTTATCATGTCTGCTTCAGAACTGAAGTCAAGATTAACCTGTAGAAAGCAAAATCAGACATACATCACTTTTGGAAGAAAAGTTATGGTGAAGAGTGGACTGTGCAGATAGAATATGCTTTTGGAGACATGGTTACTATATCCGGAATATTAAGCTGACCTGTACAGTGCATGTCCTAAACATCATATCAAGTCCGAGAGAACCAACTTTGGGCATGTAGTTCCTCATAATCTCATATCTTCCCTGAAACAAAATAGACAGTCGGTAAATTGCACAAAGACTTGAAACAAAATCACAGAATGATAAAAGCTGGCATATGAAACGTCAAGTACTTATATCTATTTTGATTTCATCACTAACAACAACAAGCTGCGAATAAAGACAGCAAGGCTTCACTATTTGAAGAGACAGTGTGTGCCATCTCAACGGAATATATATAGGGACCATAGCAACTAGAATAAATGATATACAGAAAAAAGAGATTCAAAAAGAAAATTGCTCAATTGTTTAGTCCATCTGCAAAGGGGATTTATGTTTCTTTTCAAACTTGAGTATTTAGGAATACAATTGAATGGGTGAAACTTGATGGAAGAAAAACATACCTTGGGCATTATCGGTATGTCTTTAAGTCCCCATTTAGGCTGAAAACCAATTCCTAAAAATCCAATCCCCATTTCCTCTGCAACAGCTTTAACCTTGTAAGAAGAAGGATATATGTGAAGACAACGTACAAACTCGATAGCAATAGAAAGAAATCTTTAAAAACTATAACAGTCTACTGATTCAGAAACATACCAAACAAGCTATTTTACTAGGATATGAGAATGAAGACTATCAAATTAACACAGATGATATTGCAAATGTAATACAACTGACTTTCCAGTAGTATAATAACATTATTTAAAGCTAACAAGTCAGACAAAGTGAAATCAGATTGAAATTGGTTGGAGTGGATAAAAATATAGAACAAAAAGCAGTTGTAGAACAAACCATATATAATCTGCTGACAATTTGAGCAGATATCATAATAGACAAAATATTGTTCTATTTCATATATTTTTACTGTGAAAGAAAAAAAAGATAAGAAGGAAAGCTACAAATTTACCAAACATCATAGAATCGCAATATGGTTTTAACATAATCTTATCTAAGAAGAAATAAACAATGAAGACAAGGATTATAGCAACAAAAAAATTACTACTCTAGGGGATCCAAATGATATCAATGCTCTTAAATTGGATAAAAACATTGGAAATTTATCATGATGGCTTACTGTCATGAATGACACATAGAATTTGCTGAACTAACCTGGTAAAGGTGTGAATTAACCTCTGCACAAGTTTGATGCAATGTTTCAAGAGGTGCGCCGCTAAGCTCAAATTGACCACCAGGCTCTAGTGATATACTTTGCTTCCCCTGGCCCAAGATATAAAAATTCACATTAGAAGCTTACCAAAATAAGCCAAGAAATAGTTATAAGTCAAGTTCACTATATCTGAATTACAAAAGCAAAGCCAATAGTTAACAGAAAAAAATATATTAGCAAAAGTAAAGTTTCAAAAAAGCAAATTCTGATTTTCACAGATAGAGCAATCAAACATAACAATTCATAATATATTGACAAAAGCAATTAAAATCTATAAGACGCTGTCCACATGTAAAATATTTCAGTTTACCTGTTTGAGACCTATGATATTGTCCCCTTCCATAACTTTTTCCCAATCAAACCTCTCAGCAATTCCATTAAGCAAGAATGCTATTTGGTCATATTTCATAGGCTGTAAGGTTTTTATCTCAAAACCAAACTTCTCGTGTTCTGTGCCTATTCTGCAGAGACAACACAGTTTAGTTGTTAAGACTAAAATGCATTCATAAGAAGTTGGTACTGAAATAAGGCAGGAACCAAATACTATCAAACAAAGAACAAAGGTTCTTTATATTGGCTCCAAATCATTAGTGGAAAAGTACTCTCTCAACTAGAGGTCTCCTATTGGTCAACCATAAAGGGAGTGAAAAAAAGAATTTTAGAATGTATAAGAGCTTCATAGAGGGCACGATAAACTGATCAATCATTGTCTCTTTCGTCAATATAATGAACAAGACGGACTACTTGACTAGTAAACACAGCACCTTCTGTATTCACCTAAAGATTGCACAAATGGGATGGCAATTAGCACTATACTTAGACTGCTAAATTTCATTCATTCTTGTAGTTTTCTTATAAGTTATCTTATTGTACTTCGAGAGAAGGATTAAGAATCTGTCGTGTGCATATCACAGGATGAAAATTCTACAAAATAATTGCAGCGAATAAAATAAGCTCTCAAACGTCAGCCATTGAGTAATTCCAAAAACCAAGATGATTATAACCAGGAGAGAATTACAAATAATTCATTTATTTAATGACATACATTAGTAGCTTCTTAAATGCCTTTCAGTTCACAAAATGAAGCAACCAAAAACAGCATGCTAACAAAATACTGAACTTTCCATAACAAAGAATACACTTTATGTTCTTGAGAATCAATCCACTACATGGAGAAAGCAGTTCTGTTCAATACAAGTATCAAAAAATTTACACGGCGGCGCCCAAAATAAGTGTTTGTACTCAAATGTTGAAGTATAATAATTAACATAGTAGGCTTACCGTTTACTTAATAATTAATTACTTGATTTCACCATTTCAGTACGTGACAAGGGAGGAAGGAGAAACTAGGACAAAAGTATGTAGTACAAATGTATTTAATATCACTTCCTTATTGTCGAGGGGAGAACTAAAATGTACACTATGAACAAATAATTGGACATTTCATCAAAGAAAAAGAAAATAAGTGGAAAGACAGAAATAAGATGTAACTTGCTGGATGGAAAATAATAAAGTTCCAAGGAGACGTTAAACTAGAAAGGTCCTTTATGCCACTCAATAGAAAAAGGAAATGTAGGAATCTGTACCTCCAGTTTTCCTTAGGCTTGCACCCTGAGGCAAGGTATGCTACAAGATCCTCTTTCGTCAGTGGCTCCGTAGCAACAACAGCATCTTCTGTTGGAGGACTTGCGGCAACAATGACTCGATTCCCTCGTTTAGATCCCACTTCCACACCGCCTAGATGCAGGATCGGTTTCAGGTGGGAATTATAGCATGACAAAGAAGAAAAACTAGCACGAGGTACTCTCAATTTGGACATATCCACATTGTTTTCCACGCCAAAAACCCCATGGCGGCCCGTCCTGCATCGTGCTGACTCTGCACGGATGCAATATGATGAAGCAGCCTGGGAAACAAGTGCCATGGCGCGTCCCTGAAAATATAAGCAATTAAGTACGCAGTTTCCCAACTAGAAAATATAGAAACATGTCATAGGCACCATGCATCAGCATCACTATAGAATCAGACTGTTTCAACTTAGTACATTGACTCTCACTTACTAAAACAATATAATACAAGAGACATCAGATTATGTAACCCCACCAACTAGACTTTTCAATACCAGTCAAGCTTCCAAGCATCCTATACCCCAGAGCATTGGTCCAATACGGTTCTTACTGCAATAAATCTTTAACTGACACACGGTGCAACCAACTACTTTAATTTCCTTGAAAAAATCACTTCTGTCAGATTTCTCATCCTCCTCCACAGACCCAATTGCCCAATCTATCCAACAATCCACACCCACCATCTAAAATAAAAATAAATACATAAATAAATAAATGAATAATTCAAGCCATATCTTTCACAACCCAATTCAGCAACCCTCCAAACGGTCCAAACCCATCACACCAAACCAACAAATTCAAACAAAACCAACAAAATTCAACGGTAAACAAAAAAAAAAACCGCAAGAACCCATAAGTGAACGGTACATCAAACAAACAAATCAATCGGTATATTTGGCAACAGTGTGGAAATGAAAGAGATTCACTTCCATGAAAATCAAATTAAACAGTGGCGGGTAGTGAAACAATTACCAGAAGCAACGATTGTAGAGCTCCGAGGACCAGAGGAATTGGCTTCTCCGACAAAAGGAATCGGAAAATTGGGGAAGAAATGAAGAGTGAGGAAGAGCCTCAACTTCCCAATGAAGAGGTGTGTAGAGCCTCAATATAGAGCGGCACTGTACTAACTTTTCCGTGGTCCACTTTGCTTTTCACGCTGACACGTCATAAGAATCTCGTCACGTTCCTCATTGTCCATCCCTTTTTTTATGATTTATTTTTATATTTTATTTATTTCCTTTGGTGCGCCAAATCATCACTATAAGCGCATTAATTTCTTATTAATAGCCTATTTATTATATTTCCATAAAATAAATCGCCTGATGGAAAATTAACATATTTTGGATTAATTAGTGACCTAAACAGGCTGCCTATATTTATTTAAGGGTTAAAAGATAATTTGTTCATATTATACTGGCGCGTTTTATAATTTGCCACAGATATGATAAAAAGTTTAAATAAAATACGCTAAATGTATTTTTTTTACAATTTCGTTAGAAATTGGATGAGGACCTAAAAATTTGGACGGAAACCTAAATTTTTTTCAAAAAAGACGAACATACCCCTTCAGCTCGTTTGATAATATACTGAAACTTTTGAATGTCATAACTCTTTCATACGAGCTCCGTTTCAGACTCGTAGTATATCAAATCGAAGAGAATCGGAAGATCAACATCTTTGAAAAATTAAAATTTGTCTATATATTATTAATAATTAGACCCGAATGACATTAATAACTATAAATTCAAAAGATCAACAACTTTGGGTGTTAATAATTATTAATAATATATCAACACAATTTATTTATTCAAAATTATTTATTTTATGATTTCTTTCGATTTGATATACTATAAGCTCGAAACGGAGCTTATAGTATTAACCCTTAATTTAATTTAATTACCAAATGTATGTGCACGTTGAGATGGATTGAAAAGGCGATTATATATATATATATATATATATATATATATATATATATATATATATATATATATATATATTAAATATAAGAAAGATCAAATTCATCATGATCACTTAAAAGCAACATTAATGATTCAATATTAAAGTAATGTGGCATATGTTCGTAAGGAATTACGTAAACACCTGTTTTGGGTTTTGTCGTCTACCTTCATTTTGGACCGGCTCAGTGGGCTCTGGTATTGGGCTTTCTCTTGGCCCAATTGTTTGTTTTGGAAGCAACAGATCCCTGGTCCAGCCCATGAAAAGAGGATTAGAACATTTCAATTAACCACATCGTCCTCTGAAGTCTAACATATACTGTACAACAAAATTGAAGTTCTAAAATGGAGGCTTCTTTGATCTCGAGTGCTCTGAATTTGGGTTTCAGATGGTGAGTATAGGCAATTTCTGGAAACAATAATAGGAAAATAGCAACATAGGCCCAACTGGTCAAATTGTGGATGAGATTGAGGAGCAATAGCATTATAGCCACTATGTCAACTTGCTTGCCCAACTGGTCAAACTTAGTTGATGATCTTACGGTTCGTGTTTCAGCAAGGTATTTTCAATCCAACGAGATATGAGAGAGATTATTAAATCTGTTTTGAACCTGCCCCGTTACTATCTTATAAAAACAAAAATCTCTTAATCCAATGGGGACTCGATATCTCCAATCTAAAGAAGTAGGGATAAAAATGACTAAATTTTTCCTTGTGCCATTCCTTATGAAAAATCAGGATATATGATCAATTGGGATAAGATATGGAGATCACTAAATGCATCTCGAATTTGCCCCGTTGACATCCTATAGAGATGAAAAAAATACATGAATCCAACAGAACCCGATATCTCCACACGGACCACACCATTAGAATAAGAGAGTCACAGATCACTAAATCTACCTTGTTGTTATTCCTTATTGAATTTGAACGTTTCCAGACGAAGAAAGTTGTAGTTTTCAAAGGTTACCTCTAAAAGCATAAACATTAACTTTTTCATGTGTTATGCTGGACACACATTTTTCTCAAAATGTTAGAATAGAAATACGAGGAGAGATCAAACTCAAATACTGAAAGAGTGAAAGTACGCACGGAGATCATTGAATCCGTCTGGAATTTACCCCGTTGACATCCTATGAAGGGGCAGAAATCCCCCGAATTCAACGAAACTCTACATTTCTAAACCACGGAGCAGAGACAGAGATCGCATTGTTGACGTCCCTTATTGAATTTGAACTTTTCAAACTAATCTAAAAGAGACCCCATATCTCCCAACAGTGCAGGAATATAGATCACTAAATCTACCTGGTACTCATCCCTTACTGAGCTTGAACTTTTCAAGCTGAAGGAAATTTTTAGCTTCTCTGAAGTTAACTCTAAAGGCATAAACATTAACTTTTTCATAGATTATTCAGTTATAAGCTAAATATGTTTAATGGAAATACAAGGAGAGATCAAACTCACAAATTGAAAGGGTGAAAGTACCCAACAAATATATTTCACAGATAAGACTTACATGATGCCAAGTTAGGTATTCAAATGCTACCTGCCTATTTTCTTTAATCATTTTTTTTTCTTTTCCTGTTTTTCCCTTCTGGTTATACACATTATGGCAATGGGAACCACCACACTATACTTGTGATTATGAACAAGGAGCTGTACATTGTAGAAGGGTTACCAGAAGATGTCATCATCTGCATATGTGGTTTCACTGCGTCTTTCATCATCCTCTTCCGCTTCCATCTCCATCTCTGGCTCTGGAGACCCGTATTCAGATTCAGCAGCAATAAGGTTCTTCAGGTCAACCACTGAGAGCTCGTTCAATTCTCTCACGACCATGTCTGCAGCCGAGAGCTCATACACAGGATGCTTGCTGGCGACGGCCACACACTTCATCCTTGCATCACAGGCGGCCTCCACAGTTTGGTTTGAGTTCCCAAACACTATGCACCGCTCTGGTATAAATTTGAGAAGCTGCGCAGCATATATATACATTTCTGGATCCGGCTTCCCCCTATACACATCCTCTGCAGCTACAATCGCACTGAAACAACCTTCAATCCCTACTGTCCCCATTGCAGCTTCGAGTGTTTGTCTTGGGCGCGTGGACACCAATGCCATGGGTATCTTGTAATGCATCAATACATTCACAAACTCTTGAGAGCCATTCCGTAACGTATAGATCCCACCATGTAAATCATGGTATATCTCCTCCTTCCGAGCAGCCATCCTTCTCACCTGTGCAGGGTCTCTTGACCAACACAGAACTTCGGAAATCGCCTGCTCGTTCTTCATCCCCTCTATTCTCTTGAGCATAAAAACCGGGGGAGGGGATTTTCCTTCCTCGTCGCAAATAGCCATCCATGCTTGCCTCTCGAGATCGGGATTATCCTCAACTATCACTCCTTCCCATTCAAATATAGCAGCCAACCAACCGCAACCCATCATTTCCTGTCGAAGCAATGGATTGTGTATTGCAGGATCATCCGCTATATTTGCCGGTGGCCACGACCCAGGTTTCCGATCATAATCAGTATCAATCTGGTCGTCTAAGTTCTGGGGTATCCTCTCTTCCTCTCTACGTGGAGGCTCTCTAGTCAATTCCCTTGCAAAAGCCTTAATCCTCGAAACCGCTGGCTTATCAACTCCAACTCTCGGTCTCGCGATAGACATAGGAGCAAACATCCTTCTACCAAGAATCTCCTTACACGGGAACCTACATATGTACACCGGTCTCTGCCTAATGGACAAGTCCTTAATCGAAGATCTTCCACATACCGGGAGATGCCCAAATAGAGAAGTTGCAGAAATTGATTCCACCATTTTTCACCCACTAATTCAAATTGTCTATCTAAAAGTAAAATCTTCCCAAATCACTGGATACCCCTCTGAAGTGCTTCTCTAAATCAGCTCAAAAAAACCTACCAAACAAACCTACCAACAAGTCAACAACAGTGGGTGGGTTCAGCAGCCAGATTGAAATTCTTGGATCAAACACTTTAATCTACCAGAAACCTGCTCAATTCAAATCAACAATCAGAGATATTCAGAAACAGCCTTCCCACAAGTAAAACCCAAATATACAAGCAAAGAACCACCCAAAAACACCCCTTTCAATCCAAACCCAATAAAGCCCCAAATTTTCAAGATAAACAACTATAAGAAAAACCTAACAATGATCAAACCAGAGATCAATAGCGAACCCAATAACCCAATCAGGAAAATAAAGCAAACCCAAATTCCACAAACCAGTTTCAGCTCTAAGAACCCCTCTGGATTGATCGAATGAACCCAATTAAACGCAAAACCATGATAAACAAAATTAAAAATCAAACAAAAATACAAATACAAATACACCAGATCGATGAAGAGCGAGAGAATAATGAATTAAACCTGAGAAGTGATCAAGAATCGGTGGGTAAGGTGCGTGCGACCGAGAACCAAACAAAAAGGAGAGAGAAAAAATTACAGAGCGATGAAGAAGAAGAAGAGAGGATGATAAATGCTCTTTCTTTTATGTGGTTTATATTCAGAGCGTTTTTAAAGAGGAGAGACCGGTCGTGCCGGTGAAAGCAGACCTATCACGTACACGTGTCGGTGACTACCCATTTTTCATCTTTAGGAGGTTCGGTTAATTAATTAATTTATTTATTTTCTTCATATACTAATATTCTCAATCTCAAGTAATTGAGGAATCGACGTTGACAAAAATGGAAGTTGTTGCTGTGTAAATGGGCACGCAATCCATTAATGCCTCTTTCGAGAAGCAACCAAAAATGTTAAATTCTGGCTTTTTATTTTGTATAAGCTGTCAAAATTTAATACAAGTTAGTTTTTTCTTCAATTAATTAGGTTGTGATTTATGAATAAAAAACATATCAACATTTAAGTATTGTGATAATTTTACGGAAATTTCTTAGGTTTTTTAAAGTTTCACTTGCATTCTCGTATTATAAATGGTAACTGCATTTTTATGGTAAAAGCGAATTTTATTAATTAAATAGAAACTAACATGACATCAAGTCGGACAACTGAGACTACAGAAAGTGGGACAAATCCCTCACCATAATCTCAGCTACTGTCAGTTAAAACAAACTTGACCAATTCGCGAGTCATTTGATCACGAGCAGAGTAAATAAAAACACATGTTCTGATAGTCGTATAGCACGCAACACCCTCTGCTAATGATTCCTCCAAATTTGTTCAGCTCGACCCGTTTAACATCATGTAGAGTCACGGCCTCCACCTCATACGAATGGAGAAACCCCGTTATCTCGTTGCACAATGGTTTAAACTGGCATACAAGATAATCCCGAAGACCAATCGACTCAAATGAATGTTAACTTAAACCTCTTAGATTCACTTAAGTCTCACCTAACCATACTTTGTTAATTTTTTAACAAATGTTGTGTACTTTTTTCGAAATGATGAAAATACCCATGTATTAAAAATATTTCACAAATATATTTAGACTTTTGTAAAACATCTTTTTTATAAAATAAATAATACAAAACTGATTTTAGTATAAAAATAGAAAAAAAACGATGTTTGAAATTGTATGAATAAAAAATATACCACAATTAAGCATTTTGATAGTTGTGTTTTCTCTGGATACTTAGTTTTTCATGAAATTATTATATTTTAAATTGTCATGCTTACTAATTTTTCGGTTTATCATTTTATTCTTTTAAATACTTAATTTTTCATAAGGCGAATTAATTTTTATTAAATTTATGTTACCCTGAGAAATAATATTGATTTATTGAATTTATGAGCATAACAATAAAATTATAACCCTTTAGTACAAGCACTAGACATATTTTAAATAGGAAACATAACCAACATGTCATAAACTATTTTCTAAATTATATTTGACATATTTTAAATAGGAAACATAACCAACATGTCATAAACTATTTTCTAAATTATATTTCTTAATCATTCTGACCAGTAGATGTATGGAAGTGATCATACTTTTCAAAGTCTGAAACATCAATATTATTTTTCCAGATATATTTTAGCATTATATTTAACTTTAACCACCTTTTTCGCATTGACATTTCACCATGACATATTTTTTATCACCGTGTTCACTTTTTTTTAAAGCAAAAACTTTATTATAAAAACTAAAATATGATAAACATAATAAAGATCGGTGGGACAAACCCCACACTTGACTCCAAAAATATCATATAAAAATAATAATTGGTCGATAATACAATCAATAAAAGATTATTTAAGACGAACATATTGAAGACTGTATCTAAAACAGTTCTAAACTGACTCTCATAAAAACATTGCCACTCTGTCAATAGGGACGCACGAAGAAGGCATCACCCCAACACCATCTTCGATATCTTCATCATAACAAGATGAGAGCAATAATGATAGAAAATGAAGAAGAGATTAAAAGATGAATCGGAAAAACTGATGACGAACATTTTATCACTTGGGTCATTTGTCACGTTCCAATTTGCCTATGTCCAACAATAGTTTATTTTTAAAATAATTCTTACAATTATTATGAGATTTGAGTATATAGTTTTTTTTTAACTCTATACTTGCCCCCGAACAAATATATACTAAAATACAATAATGGAACCTCTAAAAATTAATGTGGTTGAAATCAGGGCATTTTATTACTTCAAAAAGATAAATAAATGTTTTTATAATTTTTCTTTTGAAACAACATAACAATTTTTTTAATTATTAATTGCAACAAGTGGAAGGAAAAATATGAAACATAACTCATATTCACTTTTATAATTTATTTGATTAATCTAAATTTTACCTAGTTAATTTTAATGAACTTGGATTATATATATATATATATATATATATATATATATAATGATTACGGCTACCGTAATAAAATATGTATCCATAAATAATATAGTGAAGTTTGAACTAATTACGTGTAAGGGGGCACTTATCGTGTCTTAGAATTAATTTTTCAAAAATTTTGTTATTGAACTTTTAACTATTTTATAATCAGCATTCAAAGATAAAATTCGCATACATCAAAATTTGAACTCATAATATTATATACAAAAATTTTAAAAATATATTCTTTTCAAAATATTATTAGTTGCGTAATTGACCCAAATCGAAATTGAAGAAAAATAATATTAGTTTACCAAGTATATATTGTTTCAAAGGGGTTCTGATGTATGTAAATTTTGATTATTTAACATGTTTAACCTAATGACGTAAATTGATGTGTTAATGACTTTGTATATGCTTATATTAAAGTGCTAATAAATCTCAACATTTCAAATACAAGTGCTTAAATTAAATTGATTTAATTTAATTTATCGCGTGAGTGACCGACCAGAGCCAAATTAAACTCCCATCAATCATATTGATGGTCAACGAGGGCGCAATCGAAATTATGGACCACAGGCGAGGGCAAAGTAGTCCAAACCAAAAGTAATGTCCATCTCCCATTTGTGCATGGCCTAGAACCAACCTACGCTCGCTGGATCATTCTCTCACAGAGGCCTTGCCACGTGTCCTCTTCTCAGATGATCCTGTTTCTGCCACGTCACCAACTAATTATAGTACTTCACGTGTCCATTTGGGCTTTGAAGATGGGCTTTTTCTACCGTTTCTTGCAGGGATGGCAACGAGGCGGGGATTGTTAGAATCGAATTGGGAATTTTTCTGTTTCTGGCGAGGCCGAAGCATCTCTGTCGGATTCGAAAATTCTCCGTTTTTTATTTTTGACCCAAAAAATGTTAAAACATTTTATTTTTAATGAAATTTGTATAAAAATATATTATTTTAATAAAATATTATTTCTTCATCAAACATGTATTATAAAATATTATTTTAATAAAAAGATATTATTTTTCATTAAATATGTATTTTAAAATATATTTTTTAATTTAAAAAATTAATATATCAGGGCGGAGCTGGGCCGAGCGGGGCGGGGATACCTCACCCCGTCCTCGCCCCGTTTCCATCCGGATTCGGGGATTCTCCGCTCCGTTTCGGTTCGGATTCGGGAAAACCCGTCGGCGACGAAGTATATTATCATCCCTAATTTCTTGGGTTATCTACAGTGCCTTTCACCAGGTTGGGCACGATTTCAGAATTGAATCGAACTTTTTGAAACTAAACCAAATCGAATAAAATAAAAACTAATTATTGAGTTTGGTGGCTATATTCAAAATCATTTGTGAGAGAATAGTTAAGTTGTAAATTATTTTATTTCGTTTCGATTCTCGGGGTTTTTTAATATGCATAACTACTCATTACAAGGTAGAAGCTCAACCTATCGACAATCAAGGCTAAAATTGAGGAGAAATCAACTGATTGCGAGAGATTCAATTCATTCAAGCTTAGAGTTCATCTTTCCATACTTTTCTCTAAAAATTTCTTCCTTGTAATTAAATGTTTATTGAGTACTGTAGCTCCATGACAATGTGCTAAGTCATGTGTGTTTAGAGTTTTTTTTACGTGGATTTTGATATTTGGTTGACAAAATATTGGATGTTTATGCATGAATAATTGTGATCATGTTATTTTAGATGATTATATGGTGTTGATGAGTAATGCATGATTAATTGGTGTTTGTGATTCCGAGCCCGAGAAGGTCGGTGAATAATTGACAAGTAGAATTAGAGGGTTCAACCCTACGGGATCATTATCCATTAATTGTTGTTTGAACTGCAAAATTAGTGTGTACTCCAGTCTGAGAGGATAATAGACACATCGACTGTAGACTGACTAAAATGTTGAGAGGTGAAGTTGGTATTTTAGCATTCACAATAATGAATTTTAGCATCGACTGTAGACTAAGTTTTATTATTTGCAACGACCGTGTGCACTTACATGTCATAATAATGAAAATTCGGTTATGAAAATACGTGGCATAATAATATAAATACATGACTTAATAATGGAAATATATGATATAATAATAGAAACACGATTCTTACAGGTTCTCACAAAACCTCATGGTTCTGAGAATTATTACCCTGTAAGTGCTCAAACATGTGCTAGTAGGAAGATGAAAAGATGTTGTTTTTAGCAATTTTGAATCGGTTTATGTGTTTTCGGCTATGGGTGTTGGACTTGAAATCCTTGGGAGAAGCCGAGCTCCCCCCATGTGGGATGGCCACTGGGTACCTAACTCGGCAAAACTGTGCTTATTTCCTTTTCTCTTTTCGGGGACGAAAAGTTGTTAAGTGTGGGGTGGTTTGATGTGGGCCATTTCTGCCCCTTTTTGAACCCAAATAACCCCCTCTTAGCGCACTTTTCTTCTCGTTTCGGTCATATTAGAGTCATTTAGTGCGGAGATCTACTGTGGGATGAATTTATGTGTAGGAGCACGATTGGAGAAAAAATAGAGCGAGTCGGGGCAAAAGACGAGGAAACATGCAGCAACTAGAGAAGGCAAGAAAAGAAGATTGTCATATCGTGACAACCAAAAACCCAATTTCAGGAGCAAAATCACGATCGCCCACCCGATCGTGACACATTAGCGTTGCAAGGGCAAAAAAGCGATGCCATGACAAAGAAGACTACCTCGACCGTGACGCCTTTGGTCATGATCATGACCACGACAAACTCCAAAGTCGTCACGATCATGACATTGGCGTAACAAAATCCAGCAGCAACGAGTTATCTTGCGAGGGCCATATCTTCCACATCCGACATCCAAATCGAGAACTTATTAAGTCGAGAACTTATTAAGCCTAAATTTGATAAAAAGAAAAGACCTACAATTATGTTGAAGAAAGATTTTTCATTAGAGGACTGGAAGAGGGCAAAAACGACGTCAGAACAGTGACTTGTCGCCAGAACCGCGACTGATCCAACTCGGTCTAGGCAGGTTTCAGCCCCAAATCAAACTCGATTTTCACCCTTTCCCCCCAAAAAAAATTCATTTGTTTAGATATAAAAGGAACATTATGGCATCAATTTGAGGAGAGACTTATTAGAACCCAAGCTCTCATCTCTTCATCCTAGCCTCCATGTTCCCCACTCACACCATCCTCCTCTATTAAGGGCCACCCAAAAGCTTCAAGAGGCAAGGAGGAGGAGAGCTTTCACCACCACACCTTGGAAGGACATCAAAAAGTTCTCACCCAGAATCTTCACCAAGGAAGCACATGATTGGAGGGTTTTTGAGCTCCCAACTCATTTTCGGTTCTTGAGTTTGTTTAGCTTCTCTCTACTTCTCGAACCTTGTACTTTTCTTGTTAGTTTTTGTTATAACACCGTGATTTTGGGCTAAAACCCGAAAACCATGGGTGTTAGACATTGACATGTGATTTGCTATATTCAAGGTATATATTATTCACTTTGAGTTCATGTTTGTGAATCTACTTGGTAATATTGCTTGATGATAGCTTGTGTTATTTACTTGTGAAACCATATATTTAAATCTTGCACTTGAACATGACTTGAATGCTTGCATGTGAGAGATTTTATGCATTTATAGTTTTGCTAGAGATAGAGCTTGCAAACTTGCCCAAGAGGGAAGTTTAAAGGTGGATATCAATAGACTCAAAGTTTAGAAGTTTAGCTTCATACTTTGGTTCGAAAATAGTTGGGTTTAATGCTTCCTAACGTTGATTGTAATATCCCGAGAGAGTACTCAACGTTAGGAAAAGCTTAGTCCGAGAGGATAAGCATCGATAACTTAGACCTCTTGCATTGCTTGTTAGGCATAGTTGATAGCTTAGCTTGACATTTTGCCGTCGGTGTAACACCTGTGGTTGCTAGTTTATTGATTTCCATCCTCCTCTTTACTTTATTGCATCTAAGATGGTGTTTCTTTAGTGTAGTTTGCTTGATTGTTAATTAATTAGTTTCTCAATCGAAAACCCCAAAAAGAATTGTGTATTTTTACTTTCCATTTTTGTCAAACTTAAAAGAGATCGCGAAGCGACTAAGTAATCAACCCACGTGGGTCGATTACTTAGTCGTTTCACGTTCTCTTTTAGGTTTGAAAAAGATAGAAAGTAAATGCACAATTTTTTGGGGGTTTTCGATTGAAAAACTAATAAATTAACAATCACCAAATCAAGCAAACTACACTAAAGAAACATTATCTTAGGTCATCGATGCTTATCCTCTCGGACTAAGCATTTCCTAACCTTGAATACCCTTTCGGGATGTTTCAATCAACGTTAGGAAGTATTAAACTCAACTATTTTCGAACCAAAGTATGAAGTTAAGCTTCTAAACTTTGAGTCTAGTTATATCCACCTTTAAACTTCCCTCTCGTGTAAGTTTGCAAGCTCCAACTCTAGCACAACTATAAATACATACAAGCTCTCATAAGCAAGTGTTCAAGTGCAAGATTTAAACATATGCTATCACAAGTAAATAACACAAGCCATCATCAAACAATATTATCAAGTAGATTCATAAACATGAACAATAAATAGCTTGAATGTAGCAAATCACATGTCAATGTCTAACACTAATGGTTTTGGAGTTTTACCCCAAAATCATGGTGTTATAGCAAAAACTCACAAGAAAAGTACAAGATTCAAGAAATAGAGAGAAATTATACAAACCCAAAATGAGGTGGGAGCTCAAAAACCTTCCAATCTTGTGCTTCCTTGGTGAATAATGCCTTATTGATGTCTTTTCAAGGTGTGGTGGTGAAAGCTCTCCTCCTCCTCCTCCTCCTCCTCCTCCTTACCTCTTGAGGCTTTTGGGCGGCCTTTAATGGAGGAGGATGGTGAGAGTGGGGAAGATGTAAGCTAGGAAGAAGAGATGAGAGCTTGGGTTCTAATGAGTCTCCTACAATTGATGCCCTAATATTTCTTATATATCAAAACAAATGAATTTTTGTGGGAAAAAAGGGTGAAAATTGAGTTTGATTTGGGGCTGAAATCTGCCCAGACCGGTCCGGGTCGGGTCAGTCGCAATTCTGGCGACCAATCACTGTTCCGACGTCGTTTTGGCCCTCTTCAAGTTCTCTAATGGAAAAAATTTCTTTATGAGAATTTTAGGTCTCTTCTTCATCTTGAATTTAACCTCAAGAAGTTCTCGATTTAGATGTCGGATGTTGAAGATATGGCCCTCGCAAGATTGCTCATTGTTGTTGGAATTTGTAACGCTAATGTCACAACGTGACAACTTTGGAGTTTGTCGTGGTCACGATCGTGACCAAAGGTGTCACGGTCATGACGGTGGTGTCACCTTCTTGCCACAATCGCTACAGGATCGTGGCATCGCCTTTTTGACGTTGCAACGCCAATGTGTTACCATCGGGTGGGCGATCGTGACTCTGCTCTTGGAATTAGGTTTTTGATTGTTACGATCGTTACATCGTGACCAGAAATGTCACGATGGTGATACTCTTCTTTACTTGCCTTCTCCAGTTGCTGCAAGCTTCTCGTCTTTTGCTCTGATTCTCTCCATTTTTGCTCCAATCGTGCTCCTACACATCAATTCATCCTACAGTAGATCTCCGTACTAGATGGCCATAATATGACCGAAACGAGGCGAAAAGTGCGCTAAGAGGGGGGTTATTTGGGTTCGAAAAGGGGCACAAATAGCCCACATCACTCCTCTGATTGAAAACGACAATATGTTATCTCTCATCCTTCTCCCCCTACTGCAGCCCCACTTTCACCTCCGGTAGGAAACGACAATGTTCCATCTCCTCGTCCTTCTCCAATTTCAGCCCCCATTTCCCTATCAAAAGATGCTGCCACTGTACTCCGGGACATGCTTGAATGACGGCAGGTCCATTCTACCCCACCTGCATGTGGACCCACCCCATCACGAGCATTTGAAGGTGATGACGTAGGCCATGACCAGGTCAAGGAGAATGTTAGTGAAATTTGTAGGGAGACAGTTAATATGTTGGCAGCAGAGGCACGGGCAGAAGAGGAACGGGCTGCTGATGCATGGGCAAATAACGTATTGGTAGAGGCGCAGGGGCGTGAATGAGAAAAGGAAAATGACAGTTGTTGGGCCAGGCAGGGCACTTCAATCTTCGAGGGTCAATATCCCAACATGTGCCACTCTCTCCTCCCCGCACCACGAGTGGCGTACTGACTTCCTCAGCATGCCAATGGATCAGGAGCGAGTATTGTTCTATTATGTGACCTCGTGCCAACCAGGTGAATTGGGGTAAGATTTCAATTTTATGTGATCTTAAGAATTACACATGTTTCATACAGACATTGATTATGGTTTTACACAGATATTTCTGAGTGAGTATTTGTTGTTGATGGATGACGGTATTACATCGCTGAACCCGAACCATGGCCAATCGATGTACAAGGAGACGTGTGTGGTACCTCAACAGCCTTGAAGAATATGTCCCTGGGCCAAACACGTCCTACCGAGTCTTCTTGCCGTTTATCCCATGCGTAAGTATAGAACCTCTGTGCATATGTGTAGAACATTTACAGTTTGGGGTAGAACTATTGGAAATATTGGTCTACCCTTTACTTTTAGGAATCTAAAGTATTGCTACGTTTAAGTGTTGGCATAATTTTTTAGCGCAAAAGTAAAAAGTCAGTGCAACATGTTACACGACATGTTGAGCGACTGATTACGCCCCAGATTAGGAAAGGTCTGAAGCTTTCCTATTTAGAGTCGCTTGGAGCGTGTTGAATTCCAAAATATATTGGTATTATTATGAATAACTTGTTCTTAATTACAATAGCTAATTCCTTTATATAAGGAACAATAGGAAATAAACTAAAACTAGGAAACATAATACTAATAGAAAACCCTAATTAATTAACTATTCTAACACTCCCCCTCAAGCTGGAGCATACAAGTCATATGCACCAAGCTTGTTACAAATATAACTTATGCGGGGTCCTCGCAAAGATTTTGTGAAGACATCTGCCAGTTGATCACTAGAGTTAACGAACCTGGTTGTGATGCATCCATACATAATTTTTTCTCTAATAAAGTGACAATCGATCTCAATATGTTTGGTCCTTTCATGAAACACTGGATTGGACGCAATGTGTAATGCAGCTTGATTGTCGCATATTAACGTCATCGAAGTAACCTCTATCAGTTTGAGCTCTTGAAGTAACTGCTTTAGCCATACGAGTTCACATGTAGCCAAAGCCATGGCTCGATATTCGGCTTCCGCACTGGATCTAGCAACTACAATTTGCTTTTTACTCTTCCATGAGATAAGATTTCCCCCCATCGTTACACAATAACCTGACGTAGAATGTCTATCTGAAGGAGATCCAGCCCAATCTTCATCAGAATAGGCAATTACCTCAGTATGCCCTTTATCTTCATAACGTAACCCTTGTCCTGGAGTTCCTTTGATATACCTTAAAATGCGTATAACTGCATCCCAGTGAGAATCATATGGAGATTGAAGAAACTGACTTACCACACTCACAGCAAATGAAATGTCTGGTCGAGTTATAGTGAGGTAATTAAGTTTCCCAACGAGTCTTCGATACCTTCCAGGATCTTCTAGAGGCTTCCCCTGTCCTGGAAGAAGTTTAGAATTTGGGTCCATAGGGGTGTCACATGGACGACAATCAAACATATTGGCCTCTTCAAGAATATCTAGAACATATTTTCTCTGAGAAATGACCACTGCGTTACTGGCTTGGGCAACCTCAATGCCTAAAAAGTACTTGAGTTGACCCAAGTCCTTAGTTTGAAAATGTTGAACGAGGTGCTCTTTTAATCCACGAATTCCTTCTTCATCGTCTCCAGTGATAACGATGTCATCCACATACACCACCAGATAGATACACTTGCCTTGGATCGAGTGGTGATAGAACACAGAATGGTCGGCCTCACTCTGAATCATGCCAAATTGTCGGATGACAGTGCTGAATCTCCCAAACCAAGCCCGAGGAGATTGTTTGAGGCCATAAATTGAGCGCCGAAGTTTGCATACTAAATCGGTCTTCCCCTGAACAACAAAACCTGGGGGTTGCTCCATGTAGATCTCTTCCTCAAGGTCACCATGAAGAAAAGCATTCTTGATATCTAACTGATGAAGATGCCAATGACGGACAACAGCGATAGAAATGAGCAGACGAATAGAGGCAATCTTTGCTACAGGTGAAAAAGTATCGCCATAGTCGAGTCCAAAGATTTGGGTATAACCTTTGGCAACTAGTCTGACTTTAAGGCGATCCATTTTTCCATCTGGTCCCACTTTAATTGTATAAACCCAACGACATCCAATATAAGATTTTCCTGTAGGAAGGGGAACTAACTCCCAAGTTCCCTGTGACTTCATAGCAGATATTTCATCTACCATAGTCTGTCGCCAACCCTGATCGGATAGTGCCTCACTGGTAGAGTTAGGAATTGAGGCAGTAGACAATGAAGAAACAAAAGCAGAATATGATGGTGATAAGCGATGATAGCTCAAAAATGAATAAACATGGTGTGGATTACGAGTAGATCGAGTACCACGTCTGAGATCAGGAGGTATGTCAATGACAGGAGGCAGTTCCGCGACAGGATGAGGTGCTGAAGAAGGAGATGAGTGCTCAGAGGCATCTACAGGGCCTGCAGGAAGGCGTCGAGAATAAACCTGTAACGGGAGAGATCGTGTTTGTGCAACAGAAGTCTCTGGAAGGGATGAAATTGAGGGAATGGGCAAAATATCACAAATATCACTGCTATCAGAATCAGACTGAGAGAAATAAGGTGTTGTCTCAAAGAAAGATACACCAGCGGATATGAAATAACGATTAGTATTAGGAGAATAACACTTATACCCTTTTTGAAGTCGAGAATATCCCAAGAAAATGCACTTAAAAGCCTTAGCGGACAACTTATCACGCCTGCGTTTTGTCATGAACAAAACAAGTGCACCCAAATGTACGAAGGGAAAGCGGGTGGGGAGACTTGTTTGGATATAAAATAAAATAAGGGATTTGATTATTTAACACAGATGAAGGCATACGATTAATTAAATATCCCGCAGTAAGGACGGCATCAGCCCAAAAACGACGGGGGACATGATGATGGATGATCATAGTCCGAGCAGTTTCAATAAGGTGACGGTTTTTGCGTTCTGCAACACCATTTTGTTGAGGGGTCGATGTGCATGAAGACTGGTGAAGAATACCACAGGAGCTCATGAACTCAGTATAAGAAGAAAAAAATATTCTTTGGCATTATCATTGCGTAAAATGCGTATTCCAATATTGAATTGAGTTTTTATCTCAGCATAAAATTCTTTGAATATAGAAAATAACTCAGAACGATTTTTCATTAAAAACAACCAAGTACATCGTGAATAATCATCTATAAAGGTAACAAAGTACCGAAAACCCAATACAGAAGGAACGCGACTCGGACCCCAAACATCAGTATGAACTAACTCAAAACGACAAGAAACACGATTATTTAAACTTTTAGAAAAAGATGCACGAGTTTGTTTACCCAATTGACATGGCTCACACTCTAAAGTTGACAGAGAGGAAAGACTTGGCACCAAACGTTTAAGTTTGGAGAGACTCGGATGACCAAGGCGATTATGAATAGCAAGCGGGGACTCGATGGAGGTGCAAGCCACTGTAGATCCTTTTACTTTGAGATAATATAATCCTTGACACTCATATCCTTCTGCTATCACCTGTCCTGTGCCGCGGTCCTGTACAGACACAAAATCAGCATCAAATGTAACTGAAGAATTTAAAGCACGAGTAATTCAACTGATGGAAACAAGGTTAAATGGGCTTTCTGGAGCAAAAAGGACAGATCCTAATAGTAAGGATGGTTGAACCGACACCTTTTGCCATAGATACAGATCCGTCAGCAAGAGTAATATTTGGAAGATTAAGAGGTTTAGAAATATGAATGAAAAAGTCTTTATTACCAGAGATGTGATTTGATGCACCAGAATCAAGAACCCAAGGATCAACAGAAGAAGATTGACTTTTGCAAGCCACAAAATTACCAGTATGGGCACCACCAATGTTAGAGTCGATATAAGAAGTATTTGGTGAGTGCTGTTGTGAAGTTCGATGTCGCAAATAATTCTCATACTCAGCACCTGTGAGAATGAATGAAGTAGGAGCTTGTTTGTCAACGGTGGATGAGTCATCAGCGGTTTGTGCAGCATAAGCTGCATGTGAGTGAAAATTTGGATAACCAACCAGTTCATAACATGTCTCCCTAGTATGTCCCATCTTGTGGCAATGACTACACTCAATGTTTCGTCGCTGATAACCAACCAGTTCATAACATGTCTCCTTAGTGTGTCCCATCTTGTGGCAATGACTACACTCAATGTTTCGTCGCTGATAATTACCATTCTGTCCTCCTCCTCGACCTCGTCCTCCACCACCGCCTCTTCCATTACCACGACCCCTCATAGAAGCACTCGAGTAGGTTGGAGTAGTGTGGGAGGCAAGAGCTGATGTATCAGCCGGAGAATGCTCATGTGGAGGGACAGTAGAGGATACCCTCAATAGTCGTGCAGAAAAATCTTGTAAAGTTGGGACAGTAGCACTGGCCAAAATCTGATCACGTACAGACGACATTTCTGGAGGCATGGTAGTAAGACCTAATACCATAAATAATGTATCTCGTTGAGCGATTTGTGTATCCGTTTTTTCAGTGATTGGCATGAGCGCATTAAATTCTTCTTTTAGAGACTCCAATCGACCAATAAATTGGGACATATCTGATCCTGTCACCTTCAGTTGAACCATATTAGAAATCACAACATAAAATTGTTGAATGTCATTAGTGTAGAGAGATTTTGCTTTACTCCACTTGGACACATGTCCGATAAGCCTTGTATATGGCATACAATTTCGGATCAATTGATTGCCACAAAATAGTGACCAATAAGGCATCAGCCTTTTTCCATTGAACTCGATCGGCTTCAGGAATTGTCTCACTTGTCTTTGTAAGATGATCTTCGAGCCCTTGACCCATAAACCATAATTCTACGGAAGCTGCCCATGATGAATAATTGGCGCTTCCACTTAATTTTTTAGATGTAATAATAGGAGTACTCATAAACGAGGAAAGAGTACTTGACTTCAAGTCAAGGAAAGACATACTAACAATGCAGACGGAGAAAGAGGCAGAAAAAAAAAACTGGTTTTTTTTTTTTGAATCGGGTACTGTAGCACTGAAATAGTGTAGCACGTACTGTAGCAGGACTGTAGCGCGTACTGTAGCAGATTACTGTAGCTTCGATTTTACTGTAGCAGAATGAAAAAAAAAAAAGAAAGGGAGGCTAACCTTCCTCTGATACCATGTTGAATTCCAAAGTATATTGGTATTATTATGAATAACTTGTTCTTAATTACAATAGCTAATTCCTTTATATAAGGAACAATAGGAAATAAACTAAAACTAGGAAACATAATACTAATAGAAAACCCTAATTAATTAACTATTCTAACAGAGCGAAATAAGAATGACGTCACAACTACTGAGAGACTTGGAGCGCAAGAGAATGATGTCGACATGCCAGGTGACTTCCAGCTGTCACTAACACGTCAGCAAAGACGGCAACTCTGCTTGCCTAATTCATTTAGGAAGTCTGAGAGAATGTAGAGCTGCTATAAAAAGCTTGAAGCTTCCCCATTAGCAGTCGTCCATTCTTGTTCATAATTAGCTAGATTTCTCAGAGCTCTTAACCGTGCACCATTGGCGTGTTGAGAGGCTAATTAGTTTGCTAGAACGGCTTTGCTCCGATCAAACATCAAGTTGCGAAGATTGAGTGCTTGATCGGTTAGGGTTCTTGTGTTCGTGATTGAAGATTCACAAATCCGTCAAAGAAGACTACGACACCGAGCATAGGCGCTTGCTCGAAGGGTGGAATTGAGAGGATCTCAAAGACAGGGGGAGAGGACCTTGGTCGAGGTTGTTCACGGTGAGATCCATAGTAGCTTTGGACAATAGCTTGTGTGATAGCTAGTTGGTGCTTGAAGTTGTACTATTGACTACCATATAGTTAAAACCTTTCCACTGGCAAAGTGCCCCAAGACGTAAGTGTAGAGTCACCGTACTGGGTAATCATCTCTGGTGTCGTTATTATTACCTGTTTATTGTTTAAATTACGAATTGCGTTTTCGGAAAGTTGTCGACACAAAAGTTATGACTTTGTGTTCGACTTCTTGACTTGGCTACGAATCAGAATTTCATAAACAAAATCATGTGTTCGACCAGACTTAGTTCAAGAGGCAATCGAAGCATGCTTGGGCATCGAAGGGATTCAGCGCACATGGCTGATTTGGTAAGATTGCACAGTCAATATGTATTCTATTACACTAGGTGGGAGTAGTGGACCAATCATGTTGTGTTGCAGATAACCGTCCCCGTGGTTAAGTATGAACATTTCTTGGTCATGTGTTTCGACATAAAAGCGAATAATATTGTTATCATTGACAATATTGACGAAGGCGTATCAATTCAGAATAGATACAATTTCACTCTAATTGAGGTGGTTCGTACATTAAATAATGGGAAAAGGAAACTTTTGTGCACCTAAATATACATTTTTGACACTTACATACCCTAACTTTTTTTTCTCTTTTTCCATATTTTAATTTCATTTTGGGACAATTTTCTTCAGAAATTTTAAAATACCGAATTGAGCCGGTTCAATTTCAACCAGATCCAACCATATTTTAATTAATATGAAATTACTTTTTTACCCTCAATGGAATAACAAAATTATCACACAATTTAAGGGTATATTTGTCTTTTCAAGTAACAAATTAAAAATTGAAAAATAAATTATTAAATTACAATTATGCCCCTCTCTACTCACTATTCATCATCTTCTCTGGCAGCCCAACCACCCATCTCCGCATCGACCGTCCGCCTCCGTCCACGACGTCCTTGCTGTCTACTTCGTCCAACCCTCCGCCGCATCGACTCCGACGCATCCCTCTCGCTCTACGACCACCTCCACCTCAACTTCTCCTCCTCCATCCCTCGCCCCCTTCTCGAGGACCTCGCCTCCGGAACCCTAGGCTCCGCCACCAACTTCACAAGCTCAAATCTTGATGGTTTATGGCTAATTTGGTGGTGGCGCGCGATGTTGGCGGAGAGGAGGCAGATCTCGTAGAAGAGCTCGGCGCCGCAGGTGTCGAAGGAGGCGACGACGTCGAGGTCGATGGAGGATTCGCTGAGGGAGTCGCGAACCCTGGAGGCGACGACGAGGTGGTTCTGCTCGATAGAGGAGATGCCAGTGGCCTGGGGCGACGACGAGGCAATTCTTCCTAGTGGCCGTTGATAGAGGCGGGGACGGGAAGGGCGGGTGTTGAAGGTAGAGAGGGGCATTCAATTGAAAATTTGATGAATATGTGAGGGTAATTTCGTCTTTTTACCCTCTTTAAAAGTTGGACCGGATCTTTCCATCAGACCAGATTTAATTTTGGTTCAATTCAGGGGTAATTTCGGTATTTTTAAAATTTTAAGGGTAAATTGTCCAAAATAATATTCAGGTATGAAAAAAAGAGAGAAAAAAGTTAGGATATGTAAGTGTCAAAAGTGAATATTTAGGTGCACAAAAGTGTCATTTTCCTTCAAATAATTGATATTCGTTATTCATGTTAAATTTGGGGTATATTATTGTATGATTCATGATTGTATGTGTGGTACAGCGTGAACACTTGGTCCAATATTTTGAACGTGTTTGCCCTGCATTGGCCAACAAGTTCAGGGACATCCAACCAAAATTGTTGCACGTCCCATGGGCTAAGCGACTTTCCGACAAGGATTGCAGGTATTCACTATGTGACACTTGGAGGCTTACATGGAAGGATAGACTTGAGCGCTTCAACAATGTTAACGTACCGTTCATATTTTAAAACCTTTTTTAGATTGAAAGTGTAATATTGTTCATGATGAGTAGAATGTTACACATTTGAAGTAGAGTGTTATAAATTTAAAGTGTAATATTACATTTAAAGTAGAGTTTTGTACCTGATAAATAAGGGGAATGTTTTTTATTCCAATCAATGTCTAAGTTAGAATGTCAGTATTCTCCAGTATAATATTGGAAGTCACAGATAGAATGTTACAGTTCTTAGGCATAATATTGCAAATCATAAGTAGAATGTTATAGATCCCCTAACGTGTGTGTTAGTAGAATGTCAATTCCACTTTCCGTTACTTTTTGTATATTGCACCGAACGGGTAGGATGGGTTCGGACGCTGGGCGAAAATTTCGGACACACTCTATTTCGCACTGGAGTGTGCCCCTATATATATATTCCAAGTGTGAAAATTTGTACTTAAATATATAATGGGATTGAGATGTGAATAACTTACTGAGCCTACATTCAAGCTTGCTGTTGTACACAGATTGTTCACTTTCATGGACGACCAACACATGTATCAATGCTCCATACACTCAGCTGAAACTCAAATCAAACATATGTAAGATATATAACTTATAAGCAGTAAAACTCCAACCCAAAAACATGAGTTTCAACTTTTAGACATTACCGAATCAACATCTATTGCAAAAATCATGTTTATTAGTGTCATATATAAAGTTCGTTCACATACTCCAGTCCAGTCTGATTCACCACAATCAATTTTCTCTAAAAAAAACTCGCAGGCATTCCTCTCGATGGTAAGTGTCTAGTACTCATAGTCATACCGTGGCATTGAGATGTGTAATATGTAATCATTCACTAACCTGTGCATCTGCGCCTGAAGAAACAAGCATATTCATAGCGCGGCCTTCAGTTTGTTTTTGACCTACCAATTCACTCAACAAGCATGCTTCCACATCAGTATAAGAATCAAGGAGCTCATCACAGACATTACTATAAGACTGATATCATCCAAAGAAAATAAATGATGATTCAATCCATTGTCTCTTTCCTTTAAAGAAATTTAAGAGATGGCACATTACATTGGTTTCCATCATTATGCGGGGCATTTAAATATGCAGCCTAACCCTTAAACAAGAATTCATAACTCTGTTCAAGTATTATCTCGACACTTTGGAAATACATAATGCAAACCGAATCTAAAACTAGCTACTGTGACGGGATGACCCGGGTCAACACTTAAATGCTGTATAAATGCAAGAATTCATTCTCTTCAACATAATATATTTTTTACCACCATACATGAATCAATAGACAACGAGGAAAAAAAATGCAACCAAGAGAATCGCCTCACCTCACCTCATCGACTCTGACATTGTATATTGGAATTGTAGAATCATCCATGCCTATTGCAATAATATTATTATTATCTTCTGGATGGAATGCCAAGAAGGTGGGGACATAAATGTTGTCATGACCTGAACAGTAATTACCCAGTTAACTCACTCAACATGCATCCTGGCAAACATTAATTTCCTAGTATAACAGTTCATTTGATGATAAATCACAGGAAAAAACTGAGAAGCTTGAGAACTACCAAAAAAGCAACAAATAATGGACATACCTTAAATGTCATCATGTTGAACAAGGAGATTTTACCGTCGGATGCGGACATGACATAAGAATCATTCTTGGACAATGCAATGCACGCAGCAGATTCTTCAGCTGGTTTACAATCACTTATATCAACAAGAGTGCGGCACCACATATGCAGTGGCCTGAAAGTTCAACACGGAGAATTACTAAAAAACGATATTAGCAGAAGAAACATGATAAAATTTAAAGGGCACAAAGCAAACCTTCCCAGTTGGATTTCTTTCACCACGCTGCCATTTCCAAAGTTTGTGAACGGCATTGGAAGCGAGGGCCAACAATGTAGATCAGCCTCACAACCTGTAATTTATTATTTGTTTCACCAGCAGCAATAAAAGAAAGGCATGGAGAAGAAGTGCATGCATGTGCATTTATTATAGTGAGATTTGATATTTAATTTTCCCAGGTGTTGATTGTCTTCCTTACTAGTTCAGGCACATAGATACTAGCTTATGCACAGTTGAGTGTCGCTAAGCTAGTATTCATGATTTATCACTATCTCCCATTAATGCCGACCATTTCCCATCTGAAATATTCATCTTGAAAGCTTATTGTTTAAAATCTCAAGACTGATGCAGCACAAATATAAATTGCTGAGAGCTATTGTGTATGTCAGCAGATATGACCTTCCCTGTCAAGGGACAAACACCAAAAGTTTATCATATGTACATAAGTGAAAATATCAACAAAAATAAATAAAATGGCAATGAATTTGAACTTAGCTCATATAGTTATTAGGTTAGTGCTGAAAGTATCATAAACTCCTGATAATTAATTGTGGAAACAGATATCCAATATACTGCTGCGGATACACTGATACAGTTATCTAGAGGAACCAGATGATTAAGGGAGAGTCAGAAAGAGCACATTGGAGACTGGAAACAATCAGGTTTGTTAGATTTGGTGTTTAATTGAAGGGGAAGGGAAGATGCCTTTCTTTTAATAGTGTGGTAAATAAAAGGCGGAGAACATATAGTAAAAGCAGCTTAAGTTTCTCTTATCAACGAAAGGCAGAAATATTTTCAAATTATATATTTGTGTTCCCCATGTTAAACTGAACTCCAACCAAAAAGCTTAAATTATTTGGTGGAGGTAACAAGCGGTCACTAAACACTCCCTTGTGTGCAGGCTAGATAACATAAAGGGCATATTGGGTAGACAGAAGTGCACAGTTCAACTTACGAAAATAATGTTTAAATTACACCACATGAGACAGTTCACGTAATCTGCAAAATTAACCAATCCACACTCCACAGATAGGCAGCACGTTGTTTAGACAGAATGACATATTTTGATTTGTTAACACCAGAAAAGAGAACAGAAGACAAATAAGATGCAGATTACTAGTTTTCTCATCAAGTCATATTAGGCTCAAAGTAATTGTAAACTATAATAGATGGTGCAGAACTATTAAGGCAGCATTTTAAAAAATATAGTTTAATAAATCATACTCAATACCCACCTTTTTTGGCTGAACACTGAAGTGAACACTAAATAAACTAGTGAATCAGGCAATCTCAGAGCTTTCAGCTGTAACAATCAAAGGCTGCAAAAAGGGTTTTATTCAAAATGATCAGATATGACAAACCTCAATAGCAAAATCTAAGGCATACACCAAAAATTTAAACAGACTTCCATAGTAGTTACTGCTCTAACATATATTATCTTACTTGTGTACTATAAATACCTCCAAATTATCACAATTAAAATAAATAACAAATATAAAAAAACTACAATCTGGCTATCTAAGACCGCAGTTTGGTTGTTCATGCCACCCACCAATAACCAAAATTTGAGAACAGACATAAAATACTTTGGAGCCGCATTGTTCACTAAGACTTTGATATCATTGTTTTGTTGGCACTGCCAATTATGAACCTTCTTTATTAAACCTCAGTCTAGGACTAGCATGAAGGAGTACAATAAGCCTATTGAACTTGGTGTAAAAGTAAATCACTACTAACAGGCAGCCCGTCATCTGCATCAACTACAGTCAACATATTTGTATTATCCATATCCCAGAACTTGATATGAAATTCATCGCCAGCAGCTAAGAATCACCTAGAGAGCGCTTCCTGAAACCAGAATATGTTCGCTTCATAGCTCCTTCACTCGACCAGATGGGGTTCACCCTCTTTACTTGTTCCACAGGAGAACAGTCTGCAAGATATAGCATTTGTGATCCAATAAGCACGTGAATATAGGGAGGAGAAGGTCGGGATTCATTAGAAGTAGTAGGTGCACATGAATGATCAATAAAGAGTGTTTTAATATCATGGTTTGGCCGAGGGGGTTTGCAAAGCTGGTGCTGCCATGGGAGCTAAGATTAGCCACAAAGTAAAATATATCATGTAGCAATATTGTCCGAGCTCAATTATCAGTAACTGCACAAAACATTGCTTAAGAACTACCACATGCAAGTTAGGTCAATGTTTTTTTTTTGATAAGCTACGGAATATTATTGCAAAAAGTAAATGATACAATAATAAGAAGGAAATACCCAGAAATCAAACAAAGAGCCAACCTGAAAAGCTATTCTAAAAAATGGTTTACATTCAGATTATCCATGTTTGCATTTATAAGAAACATAAAGATGCAAGTAATGACCTCTGATTTACTAAGGTTCTCAGTCGTGAACTTTTGAAGGCTTGTAATGTAAGTTTGTTGCGGAAGAGAGGATTTTCACTTCAATTAGCCTTTTTTAAGTTCAACGAGCATTATACATTTATACATTTATACTTCGAGCTGACTTTTGTCTCTCCATACTTTGAAAGCTGCTCATTTTGCCTGATCAAACTATTAAGATAGCTTAAATTATCAAGGACCAAGGACACAGCAGATCATTGTAATACTAAAAAGACAAGGCCAGATACCTAAAGTTATCGAGAGTAAGCACCTGAGTGATCTCCTTAAATAAATCTTCCTGGAAGGATGAAAAAACCTTAAGGTCCTTCACGAGAATCTCCACACCTTTTGCTTGATCCTGCCTGGTGGGACAAACAGAAACAGAAAATTGAATATTTCAAATATGCAGATATATGTAAAAAAATTCAGATTGAAAGAAGATATTGTAACAGTAACATCATAAAAAAAACCTAGAGAGACCAAAGCATACCATGTATTCTTTCAAAGTACTAAAACAACCTCTACCTATTAATTCCCAAACACAAAGTTCCAACCTAAAGTGTACAAAAACAATGACAGATAAATAGACATCACAAAAACAATTTTTATGAAGTAAGTTACACAGCTAAAATATAGTACTGGTCACGTGAAAGAACAAGATGCCAAGGTACTAGGCACTAAACAAAATGGAAGTAACCTCGCTGCTGAGAGTAAATTGATTCAGCACTAAAACCAAATTGCTTCAACTAAAATAAAAGGTTTACAAAATCCAGCCTAACCTTGATAACTTCATTCATTATTTTCAAATCATACAAAAATGAATAACAGCACTAAATTCATTTCCTCAGTTTTTTCATCAACCAAATGCAACATTAAGCTCGAGCCAAGCAATCTAAAAATAGAACAAACTTACTTGCGAACTGTCTCCTTGAACTTCTCCTCGTCCAGAAACTGAAATTAATAACACCAATCCCCTGCTTAAGGAAGACATGGTCCCAGGTAACCCTATCCACGTATCTATGCAATGTCAACTTAAATACTTTAAATGCACCACAACCACAACCAATAAAACATGAGTCATCTGTGAAAATTCAGTCAAATTTAACATGTACACGGCGCAAAAACAAATTTAACATTTTTACTATACCTCTAAGAACTCAAAGCTATCTACTTTGAAGCATGAGTATGATTGATCAACGAATGCGGTTCAAATGGGCAAAGGGTACTGGGTTTGCTTTCGGGGCGGGTTTGGCAGCTTCAGGGACCCCGAAAACATTCCAGAATCTCAATGTCTCGTCTCCAGCCGCTGAAGCAACTGTGCAGCCATCTGGACTCTGAGCCATGTAGAGAACTCTTGAAGTGTGGCCAGTAAGCTCTGCCATTTTCACCATTGATGGATACTTCCAGAGAGTGAGCTGGTTCTGGGTAAACCCATGAGAGCTCAGCAGCTCCCTCTCATTCTTGTTCCACAGAAGAGCGCAAACCTGTGATCCGGTGTCCACAGAGTTCACACAAGCGCCCGTGTGTGTGTTCCAGAACTTGATGCAGCGATCGCCCGCACCACCTCCAGAGGCAAGCAGGTTGGCCTGGAATGGGCACCAGGCAAGGGCCTTCACTGCAGATGTATGGTCCTCGAGTCTGTGAAGCCATTGTGTAGGTGAGCTCGAAGATGCCACCGACCTGTCCCATATGTGAAGGAGATTGTCATTTCCTCCACTGGCCAATTGTTGTCCTGAGGCTGACCATTTAAGCCCACAGACCTCTTGGCTGTGCCCTTGGTAGGTCTCAACAATGTGCGATCTCACCCTCACGTCGTTGTTGAAGATCTGACCGTCCATTCCTCCGGTGGTCAGGATGTGATTGTTCCATGCCAGAGATCCAACTCTCGATCTGTGACCCTTTCAATGTCCTCAGCTGCAGAAACATCACAACAAAGCAATCTCAGTATAAAGAGTAAACATCAACATAGATAATGTGTAAAGATTGATGACAATTGACAAACCTGTCTGTTAGCTGTGGAGTCCCACAACTGGACCTCAGAATTGTTCAAGCCAACAGCAATGTGACGGCCATCAGGAGCCCAGCTGACGCTGGTAACGGGGCCAGCTTCGTCATCGAGAGTGACCAATTCTGAGGTAGATCCATCAGCAGCATCCCACAGATACACTGTGCTTCCAAGAGCTATTGCCAAGACATTGCTGCTGCCCCAATCAAGCAGGTTCAGGTAGTAATCATCCACAATGTCTGGAGCATCTAGTGTCCTCTCAGATGTCTGTACAAAATAGGATTCACATATCAACAATTCTGAATTTTGCAATACAAGATTGACCCAATTCATTAAAACTTAGGTTTCTAGTGAATACAAAAAAATCTAGATTCTGTAAAACAAGACCAACCCAAATCATAACATGTTTTTTCCTGAAAATATAACTTCAAATACCCAAATCTAAATTCAATAAAACACGCCAAAACCTCATTTCATGTTCAACATATTCTTCATCTAATCACATACCAGATCTCATGTTCACTACAATTAAAATGATGAAAACACAAATACCCAAATTACAACATGGTTTTTTTCCTGAAAATAGATAAAACTTCCTATATGTTCAATACAAATAAAATGAGTGAAACAAAAAGACCCACCTGAGGGATGCTTCTGCGAGGCTTGACAGATCTGGGCTGTTGAAGAGCAACCGACTCGCTGGGGAACAATTCAACAGCCGCTGGTGGCTTGTTCTTAAAAGCCAGGATTCGGGTTCTGTTCATGTTAAAGGTCTCGGCGAGACACCTCTGGTAAGCCTCACTCGACGGCGAGCTCACAGATGGATTCTCCTTACCTTTCCTTGCACCTTCCGTCAGCATGTAATGGGCATAGTCAAAATCCATCGCCGATCTGTTTGGGATGAACCTGTCCAACTGGAAAAAAAATCCCCAAATTAGAATAACTGCAAAATTCAAAAACCCTAATTACCATGAAAAAAATGAGATTCGATACAATTTTTGATCCCAACACTCACATTTTCCCGAGAATTCTTTCTGTGGAGGTACTGATCTTGAAGCGGGCACCGAGATTGTTGTGCCTTCAAGCTCGAGGAAGAGCTTACCGATCCTGCATCCATAATTTCGATACCAAAAAACACAACAAGAACAAATATATGTATGTATAGCAGAAAAAAGCGCTGATTCAGAAACAAAAACAAGAATCGAGTAAAATCAATCAAATAGTATGAACAATAAGAAGATGAGTACGAAAATAGAGGGTTAGATTCAATATTCAATAAAGCAATACGAAAATGTTGAAGAGAGAGCAACAGAGAGCAGAGAATCAGAGAGCAATAGCGAGCGAGACAGAGAGAGAGATGAGAGAGTCAGAGAGAGCTTTGGTTGAGTTCTTGAGGACGATCTGGGTGGCTTAATATAGGGTTTTGCTTTTGGGGTTGTTTCAGGATCAAAAATGAAGGAGCCGTTGTAATATGAATAGACGGATATGCCCCTTGCCACGTGGCCTCTTCTCAGACGATCTGTTTCTGCCACGTCACCGACTAGTTCTTCACTGCGTGTTCATTTGGGCTTTCGAAATTGGGCCTTTTCAACCGCTCTCCTATGGGCCTATTGGTATTTCGAGGGTATGGTTTCAGAACCGAATCAAAACCGTTTGTGAGAGGAAGATCCGATTTTGATGGTTTGGTTTCGGTTAGATTTTCGGTTCTGAGCGATTAGAACTGATTGATTTTATATCTTCAATTTGATCTCCATTTATGAATCGAATTAGATGATCTTAGACCTGATTTATGGGTCAGAATTTAAAACTTTCAATTTTATAAAATAGTAACGATATTAGTTCTGTCGGTATAACCGTGGTTTTGAATTTCGAGAACCAAAATCAAATTCACAATTGATCGGTTTTCTCAAAATTAAAACAAAACCAAACTATTATCTACGGTTCTTAATTTTTTACTCGCGATTTGGCTCGATTCTCAATTCGAGATCGGTTCGGAGTTTAAAATGAACACCCTTATCCATTCGTCCAAAACGAGATGGACTCATTAAATATTTGTTTCGCACTCGTTATAATCGAGCTCGAGTAGAATTCGAGCTCAAGATTTGACTCGTTTAATAAACAAGTCAAGCTTGAGCCTAACCTTTAAGACTCGATAAACTCACAAACATGCTCATTTAATATTTAATTAAGTATATATTAATACTTAAAATTTTAATAAATATTTACAATACAATTAGGCGAGCCGAGTCAAGTCAAGACAATCTAAAGTTGACTCATTTATTATTTATTTAAAATTTAATAAATATTTATATTGAAATTTAAGTGAACCAAATCGAGTTGACCTAAAGCTCGAACTTGTCTATTTTATTTCGAGCTGAACTCAAATTTAATTTCATACGCTAATTCAAACTTAATTCGTGCTCAAGCCAAATATTCTTTTCGCCCGAGACTCGATTCGGTTTGTTGTAAATATCTTAAATACTGAAATTTGAAATCTTCTCAATTATTTTAGTATTTAATCTGAGTTTGTCATCATCTAATATTAGTTCAAAGACTAGACGAGCTCAGTTTTGACCAAGCCATCTTTAGTCCGTCAATTTACATTTCTACCCTCAGTCGCTGTTCATGTCCCTGTCTGGTACTGTTTACAATTGATTGGGTCAAGAGAGGCGGTACCAAAATAAATGGTCATCAACGAAAAGGGTGTTGGGTTCGTTTCATTTCATGAGGACGAAACCAAAGTCAAGTGATGTCTTATCTGTATTTGGTTGAGATTTTTATGGCTTTTCAATTGCAGTAAAACCAGCCTTCATTTCCGGTTGCTGGGAGGTTGATGATGCATTTGCTCCAGGGACATTATGGTAATCTCACCCTCATGTAAGTAGTAAAGTAACTAAGCATCTATCTGCATTACTATTTGTTAAAGTTAAACAAATGATTAATTTTTGGGAACAGTAACATTAATGGTTTGATTGGTCTTTGGTTTCTGCAATTCATATAATAGTACGTGTCAGTGAGCATCACTTGATGATTCCAGAACTACCCTCCACGTGTCAAGGCTTGTTGCTGTTGTGAGGAGGGTAGGACTGTCTTTTATTAAATGTGGGAGATTTAATTAAGAATTGAGTGTGAAAAAGGGACTGTGAATTGAACAGAATGGCCATTTTTTTAGTAGCCAAGTTGAGGAGAATCACAGTATTGCTCTGGCCCTCTCTTCTTGTTTGGGTCCTCTCTCTGGAGGGTATGGTCTCTCTCTCATTATTGTGCTTTACTGCTCCTTGTCTCTGCTTGTGATTGTGATTTTTTTTGCTGCTTTGCCATGTTCTTCTTCTTTGAGGGCTCTCTGGGTCACTGATGACTGTTTCTGAGATGGGTTTTTGCTGTTTTGCTTAATTGGTGCTTTCTCAGCTCAAAGGGTATTGTATTATGATTGCTTCCACTGGGTTTTCCTTGAAGTCACTTCTCTGAGATCTATTTGGGTATGGCCATTTCCTACCATTTTGCATTTTACTTTCTGGGTTTTTAGCTCACAATGCTAGTGAAGATAATGTTGTTCTCACATCCATTTTTATTGTTCTGAGCCTTTAGTTGGGGTTGCTTTGCACTGGTGATATTGGGCTTGCTGGTTCAATCCCTTTATGTGATCAAGTTTAGTTTTTTTAGGATTCGGGTGTTTGGTTTGGTTTTGAAGTTTATTTGGGGATTCTAATGATTTAATGGAGTGTAAGCTTTTTTAGGGAATGATTGGTTTGTAAAGACTAAAGATAATATCATTGCACTGTTTTGTTTCTTATAATTTGGAGATGTATTTTGTAGTTTGCTTTATGAAAAAGACCCCATTGTCTCTTCTTTCCTTTTGGGAACTATGCTTGATTCTATAGGCTTCAATGTATATTTTTGTATGCTTTTTTTTTTGTCTCAGAACTTTGAGATGGATATGCATAACACTTTACCTTTTGGTATGAGATATTTGTAAGTATGGTGAAAATGTTTCTTGTCTTGTCTTGCCTTGTAATCGTATGATAATTTCAGCATCAGATGCACAGATTTTCTGCTAAAAGCCTTTTACCTTATATTTTAGTGTTTGTGTAATGTGAGATGTACTTCTTGTTGTTCATTTCCGGATTGTAGGGAATTTGATGTTTTTGAGTCCGTGGGTGTTCCTTACTTCTTTCATTTCTGCAGCACTTGGGGATCTCTGAATGGGACCAGAGACGGAGTTAGACCCAAGAAAAGGCCGCTCAGAGGGTCTGAGCTCTAAAGGTGTTCTTTTATCCTATGAACAGTGTCAGGATGTTGGGAGGAGTTCAAGAGGAAAACCTACCCGTAAGGATGATATGTTGAATCTGAAGGAGGATTTGAGAGATGTCAGTTTTGGTCGCTACCGTAGTTCATCTTGTAAAAATGCCCCATCGAGACCTGTTGGACCAGGCGGTAACATAGAGCTGAAGAGAGGTTCCGTATATCAAAGCTCCAGAGAGGTAAGTAAAATGAAGAAAAAAGTGTCCCTCGAGGGGAGGAGGAGAAGTGAAACGCTACGCAGGAGTGAGAGTACATTCTCATCTAATACGGGTGTGAAGAACCAAGCAGAGAGATCTTCACCATTGTCTTGGAACTCAGACTCAAAAAAAGCAGCTTCTGTTAGTAAATCCCGCGTAGAAGATGATTACTTTGAAATATGTCTGGATTCTAACAATGGAGAAAAACACTCTTCGGAAAGTATAGGAGAAGCTCCATCTGTGGACACTAATTGCAGACGTAATAAGAAAGTTGGCCCTCGAAAGAGTGGTAATGAACCTCTAGAGAAAGCCAAGTCTTTCACTTTGCACAAGTCCTTATCAGCTAAAGTGGGAATGCACCAGCAGCTACCTTCTCTACCGGAAGGCAATCATTACTCCAGAACTAACTCAAAGGCCAGATTCAGCCCGATCAGAAAGATGTTTGATCCATTCATGAAGTCTAAATCTCTGCGAAGTCCTCTAAGTGACACAATGGAGGCTTGCAAGGCGAAAGGAAGCAATTGTGGCACAGCGGATACTAAAAAGAACAAGACATCTTGGAAATCTATGCTGGACGACTTCTCAAAGTCACCGAAACCAGAAGTCAGTCCCCAGAGTGTCACGCTAGAACGTCAACATTCACTTGTGGCGGGTTCTCCAGTCCACTTGCACGGCTGTCTCAAGTTGGAAAACAAAGACGGGATGCCATTTTTTGAGTTCTCGCTGAAATGCCCTGAAGAAGTGTTTGTGGCCAAGACGTGGAAAGCTGATGATGGTGTCAATTGGGTGTACACCTTTCACTCCATTGAGAGTAGAAAGAGGAGCAATGCAGGTGCATGGGGGTCAAATGATACCAGCAAAGAATCCTCAATGGTGGGTCAAATGCAAGTTTCTTGTTATATTTGTTCAGAGTTGAGACATGACGGAGCTTTGGTTAATTCCGTGGCTACTGAGTTTGTATTGTATGATATCACGCGTGCAAGAAAAAGTGTTGCCCACGCCCAAGAATTTGCCAATTCTTCTTCCCCTGATGCCAATGAACCCGCCAAAGAACCCGGGAGAAGTTCAAAGCTTTATCCAGCAAAAGTCAGCCCCCAAACAAAGCAAGTCGTGGAAGACAGAGAGATGGATTCTTCGTATCTGTACCCTTGGTCGCCAGCGTTCCTGCATCCAAGCCTTGAAATTGCAGCCACTGTTATTCAAGTACCCTTCAAGAAGAGAGAGAGCTTGAAGAAGCTTCCTAAGACGGAAGGGAAGGGAACAATTCTAGATAGCACAAGTCCGGGAAAGGTGAAAGTTGTAATCCCAAGTGGAAACCATGGTATGCGTAGCGATGAAAGTCAATGCCCTTCATCGTTACTGGACCGGTGGAGACTGGGAGGACGATGTGACTGTGGTGGATGGGACATGGCTTGTCCCCTCGTTGTGTTTGGCAATCCCGATCTTCCTGGCACAGAGGATTCGCTGGAACTTTTTGTCCAGGTAAGCTTCCTATTTCGCTCCATGGCTCTTAGAATAAATAAGAAATATAGTTTAAGGATCTTGGCTAAATTTCATATTGTGTTTTCCTTTAATAATATAAAAGGAAAGTACACTTAGCTACACTGAACTATATATATTTTTTAGTTAGCTAACCGAACTAAGAGTTGACTACTTCGATACACTTTAGTTTCATAAATTTCCACCCGTTAAGCTTTTGAATGGATAATTTCAATTTTGAAAGTAAAAAAACAAAAATGACCTTGGTCGATTTCCAAATTTTCGAAGAGTGCCACTAGTTCAAACATGGAGGCGTGGTTGGTTTGGGATGGTGTGAACTCGGGATGGAGCTCGGGTTCACTAGAGGATGGCGAGGCTGGCCGGTACTCAAAATCCAAACCAATTGCACACTTTGAAAATCAACCAAGGGCATTTTTGTCTTTTCACTTCCAAAATTAACATTTTCCAACTTGAGTGTATCTGAAACAGTCAAGTCATGTAGTTAAGTCATGTAGTTAAGTGAAAAATGTGTATAGTTCAGTGTAACCAAGCGTATTTTTCCCTCATATAAAACCCTAACTAGTAGGAAAATACGGCTAAATTAGAATAGACAATAGCACTCTTTATGTCCATTACAACCTGAAAGGCCCCGATGCCACTATAAAGCGTGAATTACTTGATTATGATTTTGTGCATAGGGATCAAAGGAGGATACACCAGCATTGACCTTAACACCAATACAAGAGGGAGAGTACACAGTTGACTTTCACGCACAATTGTCTACGCTGCAGGCGCTCTCCATCTGTGTCGCCATCTTGCATAGCGCGGAAGCTTCAACTTGTGTCGGACAAGAGAGAAGTATGCAGTTGCCGCAATGCAACTCCTTAAAGACGCTTCTCGAGGAAGAAGTGAAGATCTTGATTGGAGCGGTCACGGAAGATGACAGAATGAAAGCAACCCGAACAAGAAGAGAAATTCCAGCATCGTTTGCGCTCAACCCGCCATTTTCTTCCAACATCGGTCGAGTATAAACCCGTATCGTTGGATCAGGTTCATGAGTTGTGGTATTGTCTCATTTTTCTTCAGTTGTAATTAGATATGAACGAGGAACTATCACATTGTCCATATGATTTGAGCTTTTATAGCGTGGAAATAGAAGTAGTGATAATTAGATTGTTGATATAAGATATAAAGGGTGTGTTGTTTTGTTGCTCTTTTTTTGTCTTGTCTCACTCTTGATTGATTTCATCTCAAAATCAAATTTGATGCACAATAGTATTTAATTGATTTAGATATGGATGGATCAGGGACATGGGCTCTGTTTGGTAGGGATGGAGGTCCAGTCCGCGACGTGACTTAAAGTAAAATTATCTTAGAAATACTTTTTTTTTAAGAAACAGTCAAATTTATTAAGAAAAAGGCTAGCTACATAATGAGAAGAACAAACGACAATAATTAGCAAGACAATACCCGACCCTGAGCCCTCAAAACCGGAAAGATAACGATAAACTTGGCTAACATCACATACAAACACGATTCAATGACAAATAAAATAGTAATAAAACACTAAACCAATAAAGTCACAAAATCGGAGATAAAACGACCCGACCTATTTAGCACGACTTCCACCGTGACTGGATGGAGAAACCCCGTGATTCCGCTGCAGAATGCTTTAAACAGGGTTCCTCGATAACCCCGTGATTCCTCAGGCGGCATTCAGGCGTTGTTTTTCACCTCACCGCCCCGGTTTTAAGCTAATCGAAAGGTGGCGAACGATTTGGTTCATCAGGCTGTCCAGGCGGCCGTTCAGGCGGACAAGAACTTTATTTATAAAAAAAATCAATTCAAATTTAAAATTTAAAACTTAAAATGTTAAGAATAAGAAATCATATATAGTCGCTTCGTTCCATTATCTCGCCTTAGACCCTTACGCCTTAAACCTCTTCGCCTCCGACGAATGTTTGTCGTCCGCCGCATCTCTTTTGCGAATCAATCGAAGTAAGAGCTCTTGTGCTTTAGAATTCACTTCATGTTTGTAACGGGTGATTTGCATTTGCTTATTCATTTTGTTTGAGCTAAAGGTTGATTTGTTTATTCAATTTGTGGAAGTTTATGGTTTATTTTCAAATTTTCACGGTGACAATTGTTTGAACGGTTCTGTGATGAAAATTCAGATTTTTTAGATTGTTAATTAGAAATTTTTATCTTTGAAGTTGTTGTGACCACTTATCACTATTTTAGATTGTCCCAGAAAAATTGTGGTTGTTGATTTTTTATATATAAAACATTTATTTTTAATATAGTATAATTCGTTTTATATTAAAAATAAATTAAAATACAAATCCGATTAATCCCCGATTAATACTCTCGAGGTGTTGTCCGCCCGACTAGCGCCTAACGTTTTTTAAAACCTTGTCGGAGACAAATCGACTCGAATCAGTTAACATTATGCAGAGACACGACCTCACCTATAATGGTTGGAGAAACCCCATGATCCCACTGCAGAACGCATTACCAAGCTTCCTTGATTAACCCTAATATCAGTATCCTTACTACCAACGATGTCGATCGATATCTTTAGAGGAATCACGAATCTTTAATAGTCCAAATCCTCCAAGTTCTTCATGCTTACCAGGAACAACTCATCGACGCTAGAGAACCCCCTCAAAGTATCGAGTCATCAAGCAGAGATTGAACACCCGAAAAATAAACCAATTGAACTAAATGAAAAAACCAGACCGGAATCAGATTTCGCTATTCAAAATTGCTCTCTCGATTTTCCACGATTGTCGATTACCAACATAATGTCTTCTGCAGGGTCGTCTAGGACGAACCCTACCTTCCATTCTTTGATTTTGGTAAAAATCGGCTACATTAAGAAATATATGGCCTCACACTAACAATCGCATCCAAAACCCGAAACTACTAGCCTCAAACCTAGACCTTATGCGAAAAAATTCAAATCGCGGACTCTAAGCCGCGTAACTCGTCAAGACAAAAGTCCTTACTTGTAGAACAGACCACACATGTATCAAACCCTAATTTTTTTAAAAACTACTGTTACTTAAATAAACATATTTCAAGACATCATATTTGATCAAATATGTGTATCAAATTCAAAAATATTATTATTTTAATGAAATAAATAAATATAAATATAAATATAAATATATATAGTAGATATCAAATACAAACTAGGGGAAAATGTCCGAACGTCCAAACATTGTCTCAGCTGTCTGATTTTTGCGCGTGCTTTCTGATTGCGACACGTGGCACGGAAGGGATGTGGATTGAGTTAATGGTGTCACACGAAAATTGGGGGGTATTTTTTTCTTCTCGTGTAGCAGTTATATTTACATTTTCGTTGGTTTTTATTCCCAGATCATCACGCGTCTAGTTTGGCTTCTCAGATAAACGCGATCAAGTGATTTTGACTTCGTCTTAGAGACGGTTGTTGTCGTCGATATGGTTGAGAATTATCGGTAAGTAGCGCGGTTTGATGATAGATCTGTAGTTGATTGTGTGTGTTGTGATTTCTGATTTGCTATTTTTTTATTTTAGCCGGTTTCGATCCGATCTAGGGTTTTTTCTTTCATCTACAACAAATTTGAGGTGCAGAAGACGATGATGATGAGGATGACAACGACTGACCACCGTCGCTAAATGTTTTTTTACTCATTTTTCTGTATTTGTAATACTTTTGTAAACGATTCTCCTTCGAGACAAACTTTATATTTATCAAGTTTACATCTGTCTTTATGTTTATGTATAACATGTCGAGGTACTCTGTATAACATGTCGGTTTGTACTATATCACTTATGTTAAAGTTGATTCATATAATTGAGATCATAATTTTCTATTAGCTTGGTTGACTTGTAATTAATATCCCACTTAAATATATGCAGTAAATGCTCATTTAATTTGGAAATAAATCTTCAATTAATCATCAATAATTTTGGTAACGAATAGTTGATCGTTGATTGTTTACTTGTAATTTATGTCCTAGTTTAATACATCATATATGCAGTAAATGCTCATTTAATTTGGAAATAAATATTTAATTAATCATCAACAATTTTAGTATAATTAGTTGATGGTGGTATACCATGTATAACATGATGTTATATATCATATAACTAGTGTACTTAGATGATGTTCAACATCACATAAAACGATTACCCACTTTCAGAGGTTTGTGTATAACTGTCTTATTGTTAATGTATAACATGTCGATGTACCATGTATAACACGATGTTATATACTGTATCGATGAACAACCGCTCTCTGGATCTAGCCTATTTTTAGCGTGAATCGTTGAATGATCGCGATTTAAATGCACCTATTTTTAGTGCGAATCGCTGAATGATCGCGCTTTAAATGCGCGATCAGTTGACACAATATGATGTTATACAGTCCAACATAGAAAGTTATACATCAAATCTGATATTGGAATGACGAGCGTGCCCTCAGCTCTCCGTCTGTTTGTGACTAACGGGGTTAGCGAATCACTCCGCCACGTGTCACTTGATCGTCGCTCGCGAAAAAATGAATGTACATATAAGGGTTTGGACGTTTTGGTAGAGTTTGTAGTGAAGTGCATCCCTATATATATATTAAAGATTGGAGTGGTTTTCCCTTGTAGGTCTGTAAACGAGTTGCCCCATTGATGAATAGCTCAAACTCGATTCGAGTTCGTTATAATCAAACTCAAGTTAGATTTGAGTTTAAGGTTTGACTCGTTAATTTATTAAACGAGCTGAGCTCGAATATGACCCTTTAAGGTTCAATAGGTTTGCGAAGCGACTAATTAATATATACTTATCTTTTTTAAATTATAATAAATATTTATAATAATATTAGACGAGCCAAATCAAGCTAAGCCAATATCTAATTGATTCTTTTACTAATTAATGTACTATATATATATATTTATTTAATATTAATTTTAAAATTTAATAAATATTTGTGTTGAAAATTAAATAAACCGAGTCGAGCCGAATTCGAGTGCAGCTAAATAGATATTCAATTCGGGTGGTTTACGCCCTAATCAATCACCCGTATTATTTAGGTCATTTTGTTTGTAATTGCCGTCAAGAACAACGTGGCTGCGCTTGGAACAAAAATATTAATTTGAACCACGCAATCGCACGTGTAAGTCAATCTGGACCGTCAAAACCAATCCATCGATCCAGATTCACGCGATCACCATCACCCCCAACAACGGCACTGTTCTCGAATCCCAAATCACTTTTCTACTATATTCCCTCCAACTCCACAACCCATAGCTCAAGTTGAAGAAGCTCTTTACATGGATTTTAATTTTACTACCCAATTTCGGCCATGGCTCACGTTAGCAGCCACCGGTTCGATTTAGGTGAGCGCATTTTTTGCTATCAACTCCACTCTCAAACCCTACCTTTCCCAGATTTTCTCGGGAAAAAGAGCCACAGGAGCGTGCAGAATCTGCCGAGGTTTGTTTTCTGGAGAACTGGCGATTTTGTTTTGTTTTGTTGCTTCTGTGTGATGCTGTGGTGATTGTTTTCATCTGCCGCAATTTTCTGTTTGGCGTCCGAGAAAGTGAGAATAGGAGTTGACCGGACCAGTCCGTGATTGTGGTGGTTGCTTTTACTGATTGCCATTTTGTAGTGTGTATGTGATCTGTAGTAGTAGCTACTGAGTTCTTAATTGGATCAATGTTGAGGTTATTGCCAGTGTGTCAAGTACTGTATAATGGTTGATTTTGATTTTCAATTGTAGGAGTCTTGCATTTTTCAGTGAATTTCATGTGCTCTTGTTGTTGTATTGTAGAGCATCAATCTGCAAGATTCTCAGTCAATCTAAAAGATATAGAGATGGGAAGTAGTTGACAGGCGAAGAATTTAGTGCCTGTCTTTATATTTGGTAGTTTGCTTATTCTTATTAGATTCTTTGATTCAATTTCGTTGATTGTTGAAAATGCACTTTTCTTTCGATTTCTCTTAAACAGCTAGAGTTGGTTAGTTTTCTAGGCTGAAAGGTTTCAGAATCTGCATCGTAAAATAGACACTTGTACTACAAAAGTACTACAATTGTACTTTTGAAGTTGGGTTGTAAACATGTGTTGTTATTTTAGTTGAAGAAAGTTTGACTCGTATTCCTTGTTGTTGCAGTTAGTTACACATCAAGATATTATTCTGCTGCCTGCCATTTCAACACAATAGTTGATTTGAGAAGATGGTGGAGAGTAAAAAGAAGCCTAGAACTAAAAGTTCTCAACCATCTATCAAATACAGGCACAATGGAGTTAAAGGTGTCTCCTCCGAGCAGGCTGATTTTGGGTGTCAAGAATATTCCCCTCCTATCTCCAATAAACATAAGCAAAAAAGTGAGATACCAGAACCCAAGTCGGTTGAGATACTGAGTACCGCTGAGCTCATCTCAGCAGTTGGTCAGATATGGGATCGTGTGGATCCACTTTCCATACTTAGAACTAATAGAATCCCAAATAACAATAACAAGGGTCTCTCGGGAGAGGATGTCTTGGGAAATCTTGGTTTGGAAGTAAATGGCAAAGCTCCTACTTCAGCTGATAGTAAGGGCTTTCAAGTTGATTTGGAAGCTGGTGACCATGTTTCACACATGGTACAGCCAAGCGTACAGTCCCATAAGATGAATCAGATGATGCCTACCATTGAACTGTGTAGGGAAAGCTACATACATTCAACCTTACAAAGGTTTACCTACTTACCTGAAGACTACCGTAAAGGAAGGGGGGTTGGAAGTATGCGAATATCCTATGAGTTGGATAACATATATGGATGGATGAGTTATGTAATTCCAACAGGAATAAAAAAATTGGTGAAACCCACAAAAGTTGAGAACAAGAGAAAAGGTGAAGACTCAATTCCAGGAAATACAATAAACTCTGTGGAAGGATGTCTTTCAGGAGATAAAACTCACTATGTGAAGAACTTGAGCACTATGAATGCTGAATGCTTGATTCCAAGAGATACAATCAGCTCTTTGGAAGGATGTCTTTCTGGAGATAAAACAGATTCTGCAAAGACCTTGGTTGCTGGAAATCCTGATCGTCATCCTGATTTAATCAAAGCTAAAGATTCATCATCATATGATAGTTCAACATTGCCAATGAATACGAACTCAACCTCCAGTCTTTGTTCAGATTATTTCCTCAGTGTCACCCAGAATTATAAGACACTTGACAGTGTTTTAAGCACTCCAAAGTCTGGCAAACATGCAGATTACCATGTTAACCTTCTAGCTTCTGGTACCAGTGCATACAAAGAATGCCAACAGGATAAGGCTGATGTTGATGAGCTGATTGAGAAGGAAAGCAAACAATGTGGAAAGTTTGTCATTAAGGAGGAGCCAAGCACTGAAATGTGCTCAACTGCACGTGAAAAACCTCAACATACGCTTGCTAAGCAAGAACATGCCTTTGCAGGTGCATTGGCGGGTATATGTGTTAGCCTTTGTCTACATCCCGTTGATACAGTTAAGACAGTCATTCAATCCTGTCGAGCAGAAGAGAAGTCCTTATTTTACATTGGAAGATCTATTGTATCTGAAAGAGGTATGGTTTATATTAACTGAAAATCTCATTTTGGCTACAGGTTTGACTTGGAAAATCAAGAACTGTTGTTTCGCGATGTCAACAATGCTCTTATGGGAATTAACCGGAATGCTTTATGCAGGTTTAACCGGCCTATATCGTGGATTTTCTAGCAATATTGCATCTTCAGCTCCAATTTCTGCAATTTACACTTTCACATATGAATCAGTTAAAGGGGCACTGCTTCCTCTTTTCCCTAAGGTAATTTTAATCTTTCACTTTGCATCCTAGTCATTTTCCTTGTTTAACCTCCCTCTCACTCGCTACTATTTGTGGAGAAGGGTTAAAGCAATAATCTTTTCTTAATATCTAGCCGTCTAGTCTGTAACTTATAATTATCTTCTTCTTGCAGGAGTATTACTCTTTAGCTCATTGCATAGCTGGTGGTTGTGCAAGTGTTGCCACTTCCTTTGTTTTTACTCCAAGTGAACGGATAAAGCAGCAGATGCAAGTTGGTTCTCACTATCGTAACTGCTGGTAAGTCTTTACTATTCTGAGGGTCTTTCTAAATATGAGCAATATGCCAAGCTCATTGTTACTCACTTCACAATATGCATTATGTTTAGCGATGAGGACATTAACCCTTGCATGGATTCAGTGTCATTTGTGTTTTAATTAGATAATTTATGTAGCATGTTTGCAAATCTAGGCATCTATGCTGGAAAAGAAAAACTGATTCCACATAGGAGACTTTATTTCATTCATGTGCTTCTTCCTTGCTAATTTCTGAATTATCTTTGCAGGAACGCGCTGGTTGGAATTATTGGAAAGGGTGGTTTGTCTTCATTATATAATGGGTGGGGAGCTGTACTTTGCAGGAATGTGCCACACTCGATTATCAAGGTTAGTTCTTTCTACACTGATCGCTTTATTTGCTGGAATGATTATCAGTTTTGGAGCAATGAAAAGTTAACTTAAGGTGAGGGCCATGTCAAACTAATCAAAGAAGATATCCAAGACCAAAAGGTATATGTCCCCAAAAGGTATCAAGTGTCAGTGCTCATGTTATATTATGCTGGATGAGTATTGATCTAAATTCACAGCGTTGAACCGTTTTATCTCTTACTTTATATTAGTTCTCCTGACTTCTTAAGCATGTGATTTCCATTTGTGCAGTTTTACACGTATGAAAGCCTGAAACAATTAATGTTGGCGTCACAGCATTCCAATGCTCAACCAAGTGTATTACAAACGGTTAGTTTTCTTCTAAACATGATTTCTATTCATTTATTTCTGAGTACTGATCCTATGGTAATCTAGTTTTTCCGAAACTGAGTGGAAACAATTTACTTATACTTTATTCGAGTCACTCCTATACAGTGAATTACCAAGTAATTTTCTATGCATGCAGCTTTTGTGTGGAGGACTAGCTGGATCTACTGCTGCTTTCTGCACAACTCCTTTTGATGTGGTGAAAACAAGATTGCAGACGCAGGTTTGTATTGTTTTCTTTAGCCCAGAATATGATCTATGGCGTCAATTGACCTTGCGAGTTAAAAATTAAGATGATTTCTGTTACGAGCGCCACACGGCAGCAAGGGCACTTGGCAATTTCAAAAGGAATAAGGATTAGTGCTCCATAAATATAGGCTCATTAATGCATTTAGTTTTGCATTGTCTCATTTTCTTAAATATGGTATTTAGCATTACCATATGCATTTCCTATTGCTATTATTTAGGCCACTTCTCTAGCATTTAGCTCAAAAGATTAGTGGACAAGCTTGTACAAAAAATAATCAATGAAAGAAGTAAATTAATCAGTCAACTAGTTTAGTAAAAGAAATTTGAAAGGTGTCACGGGATTCTAAAATTCTCTCATAACCTATCCGTGTTCAAAACTCATAACTCTATCCTAATCTTAGACCGTAGCAGATTCATTGGGTGAGTATCAAATGAATTTACATCCAACCTTTGTAATATGAATTGCTTGCTCCTCACATCATTTATCAGATGGGCACGCAGTCTGTCTAAACTAACTCACCAGACCAGAGTATGTTTCGCAGAGAAGTACAAAGCTAAGCTGAGAAATCCCTAGTTCATATATCACAAGAACAATGTTGAGGCTAGAAAAGATCATGACGTGCATAGATTTCAAACACAAAAAGTTGTACTAACATAAATTTTGTAATACTTAAACCTTCCTCTCTACCATTGCTTGCAAGAAATGGTGGTGTAGCATATATTAAATTCTGCAGATTATCAATGTTTGTTATGTTATCTTATCTTTATACTTGTGACTCAGTGCTGATTATCAAGTAAGTTAATTTTGCCTGTCTTATGAGGTGCATATCATGCAGATTCCTGGATCTATGAGCCAATATAACAATGTTCTTCATGCCCTGCAAGAAATAGGCAAGCAGGAAGGTCTGAAAGGCCTCTACAGGGGGCTAATCCCAAGATTGGTTATGTATATGTCCCAAGGAGCACTCTTCTTTTCATCATATGAATTTTTCAAGAGTATGTTTGCTTTGAGTGTACAACGAAGTAGTCACCAAAGAATCCAGGGCCAACCAACCATGGTAGGTGATGCAACCTCAACCCCCACACAGTCACTGTCTTATCCTTTACCATCATCATCGGCGTCATCAAGCAAGCTGCATGGGTGACATTCTTCAGCACACGATGGCATGGGAAAAAGAGGAGGAATCTCAGTCAAAGCACTTGAACTAGCGTAAGCCTTCAGGAAACCCGCTATTCAAGTATAGAGACAGACGAGGTGCTAGGAGCAAGTCGGGAAGATTGAGCTGAGCTCGCCTCACCAATGTAAAGTTGTGATATTGGTGCTGCTTTGCGGGAAAGCATCAACAGCAAACAGTCTGCACCGTATCATATTTGGTCTGGTAGTTTAGTTCACAAATTGGTTAGTGTTGCATTCGCTGGCGGATGTGACTCCAAAATCATTCATTCTGATGGAACTCTTGTTGTGCCATATGTATTCAAGTACAGAAATTCTTAAGCTATATTCATAGAAGCTTGAGGATGGTATATACTGTGATACTGAAGAATTGTTTTGGACATCAATGTCAAAGAAACACACTTGTATTACACATTTTTGTACTGCGACAGTAAATTGGCAATCTCAGATTTGTGACGTGAACCTTGTTCATTCTGGATATTTGTACTCTGAGCACTGAAGTTATGATATATTACTTGCCACTGTCATGCATTGGAAATTTACACATTAAAGGTCTTCATTTATCATTCTGATTTGGTTCATCTTCGACCTTTACGCTTTGAAGGCTTAATATTTCAATCAGAGTTTAATATAACATTGCGCCTTTTCATTCCGACTTGTTCAGTCTCTAGGAGCTCTGCACCGAGCTGAATTTAAGATCGTTATGTAATTCAAAACACTAAGGTAGCAGCATATCAGTAAGTGAACATTTTATCTCATAGTTCATGATTAATGATTTGGGCTGTGAATTAGTGAACAAAATTGGTATATTTATTGACATTGTTTAAATCTATCAACAAGGTCGTTGTAGTATAGTGGTAAGTATTCCCGCCTGTCACGCGGGTGACCCGGGTTCGATCCCCGGCAACGGCGTCTTTTTCTTGAATCCTTTTTTGCACCGCTCGGACTGAGGAAAATGGGCCGATGTGGGCCTATTCTGCAATGTTGTAACCTTTTTCTGGGCCGTATTGTGGAATATGGGCCTCTTCTGAAATGTCGCAAACAACCATTGTCCAAGTTCAAATCTCAGCAGTTTTCTAGAAAATGAATGTATTGAAAATTTACTTCATTTTCAATAAAATTCACTGTCTAAAATGCATGTAATTTTTTTTATCGTTTTAAATTACAAGCTTAATGTTTGTTACCTTCAAAATTTATTGTTTGTAAGGTTTATTACTACTACGTACTCACAAGTTAATTTATTTGAAAACCAAACATTCATTGTACAAATATTGAAAGCTCAACATTTAATCATTTTCGGTATACAATTTTTTACCATTTACAAGATTTTTCTGTAAATAAAATTTTTATTGACCAATTGATTCAGTAAATAAATATTTGTTAGTTTGAGTGTATATGACCGTAATTAGACGATGATTATTTTTCTCAATATTTGAACGATAAATTTTGTTGATTGTGATTTTTAATGATAACTTTTTTTATAGACTTATGTCTTTATATTTTAATATCAAATTATTAAATTTATTGATTTCAAATATATATATTTGTATTGCAAAGAAATATATTAATTATTTTATTTAGCCAATTTATAAATAAATGAGTTTGATCTATTCTTATTGAAATTGATTTTCACATGGTAAAATCACACATACACATAGTTTACAATAGGCAAATAATCTAAAGATCAGAACTCACTGTTCATATTTCTATAAATTAGTGAAAGCTAATCGATCACACAACTAAACTAATCAAACGAGTTTAGTTTCAGACAAGAGAAGGTTCATGGAAACTTCAAAAACCCTTTACAAAATTTGTACTTTGCTTCAAAACAAGACATAGATTATGTCACAGCAGGACACGTATTTGTTATTTACGCAGCACAATTATGGTAATAAATTCAGTTACGAGGTCCCTAAAATTGATGTTTTGTTTAGAGAACCGATTATAATCTTCCCCGCTTCTTTTAGCCAATCAGATATCGACAGTTCAGCAACCGAGTTCGCGTGAACTCTAGTCCCCACGCGCTTCCGGCGCGTGAGTTCCAAATCCTAACGAACACAACAGGGCGGGAAGTTCGGTCCCAAACGAGCCGAGGTCAAATCCGTCATTTACGAAAAGTGAATAAATGGTATTTAATGCGAATTGAGAAAAAAAACAGTGATTCAAATTCGATCCTCTCCGTTGATAGAGTTTCTCTCCATTTTCCACCTCCGAGGACGGAGGAGACGACGGCGACGACGCCGTTTCGGTGGCGGATCGGAGCAATCGTGTTGATCGAGCTCGCGATGAGGACCAGCTGATTCAGACTCGGGAAGCTCTGGGAATTAGGAGATTTTCGCGACTCTTTTTTCGGGTCCGTGTCTTTTTTTTTCCTCTTCTTCTCGTTTTCGCTGTGTATTCGTTATCTAGGGTTTGGTGGTGAATCTGCTGCTCAGATTTTGATTTGCTCGCAAGCTGAGTTTCGGATTGTGTGTCCGCTTGTTATTTTCTGGAGAAAGAGGACATTTTTGTGTTGGAATGGCGAGTTTTTGGTGTGTTTTTGAATTTTGGTATGTGGGGTTTGCATGTGTTTGGGAGCTGAGAAAATGGGGGAAAATGCGGGTTTGGGTTGTTTAGAAAGATGTAGGCGTGCATGAGCAAGTTTGGAATTTTTGGCTTCCACTTTTTTTTTTCAGCTGCCAGCTTTTGTCCCTCACCCATAGTGAGTTGATTGAGTTCAAAATGTAGGGGATTTATTTGAAGCCCTATATAGGTTGGAAATGAGGTGGGACTATAGTGGCACTTGATGGCCTCTTGAATTGCTATGGGATTTTAAATTTTGCGTAACATGCCTTCATCTAGTCTTTCCTCGCCACTTTTTACCTGAGTGAAATTGATTTTTTTATCAGTGATAAATTAAACAACAATACTGTCAGAATGAGGATTGGCACCAATGACCTTTGATTCTGAGTGGAAGTGGTTAGTTTGATGATGTTTGTTGTGTTTCAAATATGATAACATGATTGATATTGTGATGCCATTTTGTTTAATGTATGGGTTGGTGCTTTGATTTGTTTAGAATTCGCACGAGATCAAGGAGATTAAGTTATTTCTATAGCATACCATCATGAATATCCCCTCAGGATTGCAAAAGAATGAAAATGGAAAGTTTGACAGCACAGATGATGTTTGTAGTCTAGATGATAAGCAAAATGGAAATTTTAAAGAATTTGTGGAAGGTAAATTTTATTTCCCTTTCTGCTCATTATGCAGTCTACACTCATGCTCAGATATGCATATGTGGTTTTGTTCATATTGGCTGATTGTCATTTTCATATCTTGGAACTTTGTGTTATTATTAGGTGATCAGCTAGTGTCTTCGGCTGAATGGTTTAACAGCATACATCCTCGTTTAAGTTTTTCATTGGATTCAGAGGAGGAATTGAGGGCATACTTACTTGATGGTAGTGTTTTATGTGCCATTTTGGACAGGCTGCGTCCTGGTTTAATTGCAATGGTTGGATTCTTTTCCTTCCATTTCTACACGTCACTTCATTATCTTATAGTTTCAAGGCCTTTCTGTTTTGTCCTTTTTTCTAATTTGAGCATAAAAATAGAACTTTCTTTTGCATCCCGTTTTCATTAGATCAACCATCACTTTTCTTTCCCTTTTCTCGTACTCAGGTAGGCGGTTCTGAGCCCAGTCTTGGAAATGTCGAAAGGTTTCTGTCAGCTATGGATGAAATGGCATTGCCGAAATTCGAGAGGTCAGATTTGGAGAAGGTAATAAAAGAGTTGATGCTCTGCCTATACTACCGTATATTCTTAATGTTATAAGGTGTACAAGTTACATATGCTAAAACTGAAGCCTTTTGGAGATCTAGTATAATCTTAGGGATCTAAAGTGAAACCTGACCTTGGAGTCACTTATGTTATGTTCCATAGGTAAATTGATCATATTAAGATGCAGCATACAGGTTCCAATGTTTCTCGTTCGTCATGTACCAAAACTATAGGGAAACTCAAAGGGCTGGTAAACCTCCCATCAAATATTTATTTTGACCTCAACTTGGGTGCATAATATCTTGCGGGATAATTTAAGTTCCAGGATAGTTAGTTTTCTTTAATTAGGGAATCTACCTGCAATATAGATTTGAATTTGTGCCGAACTGTCTGTGACCGAAGGTAGTTTGCACCTATACTTGGTAAGTTGTCATGCACTAGTTCATATATATACTATCCCTATATTTCTCATCTCTAACATCCTTTGTCCTCATATAATTGGGGGTTCGAGATACCTGCAGGGATCGATGGTGCCAGTTTTGAAGTGTCTCTTGGCATTAAGATCATATTTCAATTTGAATGCTGAGGGTGAGAACATTCAAGATCTAACAAGAAAGAGACGGACCCTATCAAATGTAGAATATGTAGATGGAATTGGTAGGTACTTAGGGGATGTATCAAGATGTGGAGAAGAAAATGGAAGGAGTTCAATGAACTTCAAATTACACAATAAAGAACAAGAGATGCCCCAGTCAAAGCAAGAATGTTACGATGATCTTTCTCATGCTACAATATTGGAATCAATGAACATAAATAATTTAGATGTAAGTTCATTTGAAAGGTTCTTAATTTTCCCCAACTTAGAATTAGTTGAAAGGAATTTACAATTAATTTTTTATTTTCACCGTGATGAGAAACAGGTAAATGAAAGAATTTCTGATGATTATTGCACTGAATTATAACCCCTATTTACGAAGATACTCCAAAGACAAATTTCTAATGCCAGCTCTACACGCTTAGCATATTTTCATCACTTGTTAATTCTAACAATTCTGGTTATTTGGGTATTTTTATCGCGCAGTCTGTCCCAACTCAATTACTTCTGAACATAGTACATGAAATCTTTGAGGAATACCTTGAGAAAAAGAATGGGGATGTTCCTAATGTATGTTAGTGAGCTGACATTTCAGTTGATATATATTCTTACATTTCATCATACATCTTTCCTTTTTGCTTAAATTTCATAATCTAAGCATATGTCGCTAATGTTCAGCGCACTGCATGCCTGTTGAGAAAAGTTGTCCAAATTATTGAGCAACGGTTAGCTACTCAAGCGGAAAGCCTGAAAACTGTAAGTTATTTGAAGGCATATTTTTCCTGACTATTGGCTTATAGTCCTCACGAAAAATTGGTGTTTCTTTGTCGTATTCGTACAGCAAAGCAATCTCTATAAGGCTCGGGAAGAGAAGTATCAATTAAAAATAAAAGTACTAGAAACCATTGCAGCAGGGACAAGTGATGAAAATGAGGTACTTTAAGGGACAGTTTTGGGTGTGTGACCTTTTGGTTTATTGTTAACGTTTTATAGAAATCTACCTGAATTGGTTTTCAACTGTTTCAAATAGGTTGTTCTGAACCAGCTTCAACGAGCCAAGGTACTATTTCAATCATTAACAACAGTGTTTCTTATTGTTGATCCTTCATATTTTGTCTCTCTTACACTGCTCCGCTTCATGCATCCTTTGGTTTACAGATTCAGAATATCAGATTAGAAGCAATTAACAAAAATGAAGAACAGGATGTGGTTAGATTAAAGAAAGAGAAGGTTCAGAATGAAAAAGAGATTTCTGCTCTAAAACAAGAACTAGAAATGACTAGAAAGACTCATGAAATTTTTTGCTCTGAATTAGAAGCACAATCTAAGATAACCAAGACTGAGTTAGAGAAGAAGATCAATGAACTCGAGCTCCTTCTTACGGATTCAATAAACAAGGTGAAAGAACTAGAAGCACATTCTGAATCCAAATATCAGAGATGGCAAAAGAAGGAAGGCTCCTACCAAAGATTCTTAGGTCTTCAGTGTGGAGTGTTACAGGTTTGCCTTATTATCATGCTTATCATCATATACTACTTTGACACATAACTATGTAATACAAACTTCATGCTGTACAGGAATTAAGGGTGGTTTCTGAGTCCATTAAACATGAAGTCTTGAAGACAAAGAAGAGTTACTCAGAGGAATTTTATAACCTTGGTAGAACTGGTTTAGTGCTATTTGTTCTCATTAGTCTTTAGTTTTGCTTTAAGTTTCCATTGTTAAGAGCTCTCTTGTGATGCAATATTCTAATATACAGGAGTGAACCTTAAAGGCCTAGCAGATGCTGCTGAAAGTCATCATCTGGTTCTTGCAGAAAATAGAAAACTGTACAATGAAGTTCAGGATCTGAAAGGTGTGTTTTTTTGCTCATGATACCGTCATATACCAGATCTGAACACGGATTAACCCGCCTTTGGACCAATGACCCAAATATCTAACCACTTAGACATTGATAAAAGTGTACTGTTTGTGGTAGTTCTTAGGTTATTTGGATTTTATTGTTTAATTCTTTTCTGGGAACAGGAAACATTAGAGTTTACTGCCGGATAAGACCATTTCTTCCCGGAAAAAAGGGAATACAAACAACCGTTGAATACATTGGTGAGGATGGAGAACTGGTTGTTGTTAATCCCTCAAAACAGGGAAAAGAGAACCACAGACTATTCAAGTTCAACAAGGTTTTTGGGTCTACAGCTACTCAAGGTTCACATTTCTTGTACAGCTAAGTAGAACATTTTTCAAGTTATAGTTTGCAGGGTATTAAGGAAACATAGTTCTGATTCTTTGAACCATATGATATTTGGCAGAGGAGGTATTCCTAGATACACAGCCATTAATTCGGTCTGTTCTTGATGGATACAATGTTTGTATCTTTGCTTATGGTCAAACTGGCTCAGGAAAGACCTATACTATGGTACATGACTTATCTTCGATTACTTTGGCGTTTTTGTTAGATTTTGTAAACATATCTTATGCATTTTCTTTTCTGTGTTTGTATTAGAGTGGGCCTAATATATCATCAAAAGAGGATTGGGGAGTCAACTATCGAGCATTGAATGATCTTTTTCAAATTTCTCAAAGCAGGAGGAGCTCCATCTTATACGAAATTGGGGTCCAAATGGTGGAGATATATAATGAACAAGTCCGTGATCTTCTCTCAAATGATATTTCTCAAAAAAGATATCCTTCACATTTTCTTCTTCTTCTTCTTCTTAAAATCAGGTTTAAACCCCCAGCTTTATCTGAACCTCTAAACTAATTATAATTTTTTCCATTCCCTATGCACATTACTTTTTAATCTGTTTCTCTGTGTTAGAATGTTATTCCTATAAAGAGTTTTCTGTTTCCTTTGACTTCCACACACTTGGGATTTGGAATACCACCCAACCAAATGGGTTAGCTGTCCCTAATGCAAGCATGCACCCAGTTAATTCTACCTCGGATGTTCTAGAATTGATGCATGTTGGCTTGATGAATAGAACAGTGGGTGCCACGGTGCTGAATGAAAGAAGTAGCCGATCTCACAGGTTTTCCTTTTCGTTTCATTTCCATTCATTATCCTTTCCTTGAATTAGTTCTCTTTTAATGATGCATTTTTTTATAAAAATGTTTTACGTGCAGTATTCTCACTGTTCATGTTCGTGGTGTGGAGTTAAAGACTGATGCAGTTTTGCGTGGTAGTCTACATTTGGTAGATCTCGCTGGGAGTGAAAGAGTAGATCGATCTGGAGCAACTGGAGACAGACTTAAGGAGGCGCAACACATAAACAAATCACTCTCAGCTCTAGGAGATGTTATCTTTGCTCTAGCACAAAAGAATCTGCATGTGCCATACAGGAATAGTAAACTGACTCAAGTCCTTCAGAGTTCGTTGGGTAATTTTCTATTTGTGTGCTGTGAGAGTGAGCTGGCTCAAGTCCATGGAACATCACAGTCTGCTAATAAGAGTGTCTGATTATGCATAATTTATTATCTATCTATTGGATTGATTCCACGTGATTTCTTTTCCTATGATCAGGTGGCCAAGCAAAGACCCTAATGTTTGTGCAGCTGAATCCTGATGTAGAGTCCTATAATGAAACAATCAGCACTTTAAAATTTGCTGAGAGGGTCTCTGGTGTTGAGTTAGGCGCCGCGAGGAGCAATAAAGAGGGAAGAGACCTTAAAGAACTTATGGAACAGGTCGATTTTATTTTTCATGCCAATGCGCTCCTTTTGCTCTACATCGGAATCTATAAAATACTATTACTTTGGCTGAAATAGGTTCCGTTATATATTTGTGGACTTGGTCAACCTGTTTTCATGGTTAAGTTAGTTTTTTTTACCTCTACTGAGGTGCAGTAAGTAATTCCATGAAGACAACATTCTTTATTGTTTCACCCTGTGCTATGCTATAATTTATCTTAAGCTAAGTGAATCTAGAAGCAATAAATTGTTAAAAAGGAACAAGCTTGGCCAAATTAGTAAACTTAAACCTACCATTTTGTATACTAACATAAAATTACATTGGATCTGATTTGATTAGTTTTTCTTATTAAGTTCTATGGATCTTGCAGGTGGCAACCCTGAAGGAAGCAGTTACAAAGAAAGATGAAAAGATAATGCGATTGCAGCAACCCAAGGCTAATGCAAATGGTATTAGCTTACTGAGGTATGGGCCTTCCTCTCCCAGAAGACAATCCGTGGGGCCTCTTAGAGCAAGCCGAACACTGTCTACGGGGAAAGTCTCGGGATTTCTTGAGAAAACAGCTTCTAATATGGACAACGGTTCGGTGCAGAGTGATAAACCGTCTGAAGCTGGCTCTCAACAGTCAATACACGATTTTAGGAACATGCAGTTTTTCCTGCAGTCAAAGCTTTCCACAAGGGATGCTGACCAAAACTGTTCTGTCCGTCAAAATATTATTGAAGATCACGACGATCTCTTGGGATTTGGAAATGGAGATTCCGAAGAGAGATTAAGTGACATATCTGACGGGGTTCTTTCTATGGCGACAGAAACTGATTCAATATGCAGCGGCGCTGTGGAGTTCACTCTGTTCCCTGAGCTCAACAAACCAGTTGACAACACAGAGAAGTAAGTCTTTCCTTTCCCTTCTGGTTTTCATTGCTATTTGCAGTATCTTGCAGAAGAAGCTACCAAATTATGCGTGATGTTTATATATTATGGTTCATTTTCGAACCTTATGCTTCACTTGACATTGTTGTCAATGTATGGATGATGCAGAACCAGTGGGCCGTCTTCTCTCAGACCATCTAACAGTGCACCGCCCAATGCGCTGTCCATTGATCCATCGAAGATACCATCTAAACTTCCAAAGTTCCAACCAAAGCCGGTGCAAACCAAGCCTCGTTCATCATTGACCAAAAGCGCGTCAAATGTAGCATCAAGTGAGTGCATTTCATATTTTAGGATGTGAAACACAGAACTCGTCATTTGCCAAATGATTCTCATTCTCTTGTTTTGTTTTTTCCCTATGTCTCATCTTCAATGTCTCTTATATTTTGTTCAGGTGCTAGAAAACCAGCATTAGGCAGCTCCTCAGTGAGCAGGACCTCTTCGAGCTTGGCCAAGTCCAGTTACTCTAGTAAGCGACGACTGTAGATTAATGGCAACTGGAGACTCGCTCTGTAACATAGCTTTTACAATTATTGTATTTTGTGTTCCATGCTCTATTTTGGTGTGTAGAGAAGAGAACCATTGAAACCTGATTTGGTGACAAGACATGGATGTAAATTTGCTTACGATAGTAACACGATTAATGTTAATATTATCTCCACTTTCCTTTCCTAATATACAATTAATCAAACAATTAGGAAGTTGTTTATTTAACCTATTGAATAGTTGTCGGGTCAAAACCCTCGTTCGAGATTTCTAGGGCCGTGGAGGTTGTCGAGAGAGACTCTGTCGCCATTGCCCAGAATTTTGTTTCTCTGTTCGCTTTGCTCCAGCTGGTGCTATCCAAGGTGAGTTCTGTTTGGCTGCCGAGGCAAGTTGAGTTTTCATGAATTCTGAGCAGAACTGATTGAGTTTGTGTCAAAATTCTTTTCACTGCGTAATTGATGAGAAAAAAAAGAGGAATTGTTTGGAAGATATAATGTGATGATTGTAATTTTGTAGGTTACCAGCTCTGTTGATCATATGCATTGCTTCGGTGATGCTGCAGCCTTCAGGTAGCATTCAGGAATCTGGTAAATAACTTATTTAAATTAAGTGATTTATGAACTATATATTGGGTTGCTTTTACTGATAGTAGCCAAGTAGGTAAAATGTCTGGGCTTCCAATTACAAGTTTGAACTTTTATGCATGTCGGGTTTTAACATGGTATCATAAAGTGATTAATGGTGTGAGAAGGGGTGCTGAGTCCCACATTGATAAGATGTGGATCCATTCACTTGTTTAAATAATAAATCCGAGCCTCTATCTATAAGCTTGAGCTCTTAGGTGGGTTGAGCTTCTAACGTTTGGGATGGATCAGCATATGAGATTATCATGATAAGTAATGGACGTGAATAGTGATGGAAGTGGACTGATCGTTTAACTCTGGAAACTTGTTCATTTATATCAAAATCAACCAAGTTTTGTTTCATTAGTATCTTCTGTCACACTGATCAATGTCTCTGACATTCTAGATGCATGCATTTCATGGTATGGGTAATTTCTTTCTGAAAAGTCACCTAATGAATTATTTGTCATAGACTAGTTTAGGACATCATGATATGCATATATTCATCGCAACACATATTTTCTCAAATACCAGAAATGACATGTTTGTGCCAAGTCCAAACTGAACATAGCTATTTCGATATGATTTTGGAATTCTTCATTTTCGTGTTGCAGATTAAATGAGGAAATGAAAGGCTTACAGGCTAGCCATGCAACTGTATCCTTGACATTTTAGTCTTCCCCCTTACTTTTGTGTTACATGAAGTATGCTCCTTTCTTACCCCCACGCGCTTTTATTCTACAGTCCCGGGGTGGTTTATAAGGCCTTAAAACGATCCATGAATATGTTTACTTCTATTTTCCGGTGAATATCTGATGAGAAATTCAATTTAAGAATATAAAACTCAAGTATTAGAATTTTCATGACTCATGTTTCCTTGACACTTGTAAAGAAAAGTTCTTAGGAGGAATGTAGATGCTCTAGACTCAGCAGCAAACAAATTTCTCCGACTCCCATGATACGAGTGGAATCATCAGTCAATGTAGATGTCATGCACTCACCTCAAACAAGCTCCCATCATTTGTATGATGTTTTGACCCTCTCGATTCATTGGCTGTGAATTGAAACTGGTATGAAGTGTGTTCAAGTTAGAGCAGAATAACAATCGTTTCTCGCTGTTTTGACTGTTAGATATACGTTTGTGAAACAGATACTGCTGAATGTGCACTTGTGAATTGTGATTACTGATATAGCCTAGCTATCTGTATAACATTCTCTCAAGGCTCATGTTGTGTGTGAGCTTTTAGAGTAGTCAGTTTTGGGCTTAAAGCCCACATCCAATCCATCGCAATAGGATTATTCTGAACCGCTACTAAGTACAGAGACTTATGAATGAAAATAGCATCCAATGTTGATTTTTCTGCATTTGGTTACGTTTGAATGAAGGCAGCTTTCTAGAATCTTTGTTTGTGTTTGGTGCTTGTTTGGTTGTGCGGTGTGAAACTAAGATCACATTGCTTTCAGACCAAGAAAATTGAATAGCATAAAACAAAGAAATTAACTGACCTAGTTGGATCTCTCTCTCTCTCTCTCTCTCTCCCTGAGTTAGAAGGAAGAGCAGAGATTCATAGTTGTTGATCAATAAATCAAAAAGAAGACAAGGGAAGGTGGAGTTGAAAGTTAGGTACACGATTTGATTCACTAATATTTAATTTCAGAGTGTTTTAGATTTGCAAGTAACCTATTGGCACATTGACATAAACCAACCCGGAACCACAATATGGAAACCAATCAAGTTCCATATTTATTTATTTATTTTGTATTTTCAGTGGGTTTCATGCAATTTTTCAAGTGAAACATGAATATGCCTTTCAATCATGTGTACATTTACCCCTAAACCCTAAAATGCTGCATCTACATAGCAAACCAGGCAGTGACTACAAGCTTGCAAAACATGTGCACATTATATACCCTTGTCCGGTAGTTGTTGGTCCCAAGTCCAACTCTACACTAGTTGTTGTAGCTCTCTTGCTTTACTTACTACTTTCTGGGTCTGTCCAATGTTGTTTTATTCACCATGTGAGTGTGCTCTTTCCTGGATCAAAACCCAGACTTTAGCTATATATGTGTGAATCAAATACTTGACAACTTTTACTTTTCACTGCCCTCACTCATTATCATTGAGTATCACTATAAGTCATAGCTCTCAAACCTATCTTCACTTATATTTTCTTGACTGCAACATGTATACATGATTAAGGGATCCCTATAATTTATATGTTAAGAGTATTTTCTTCTTCTTTTTCTTGGTGGGAATTTATGGTACCAAGTTATTCAAAATTCAAGCATGGAGATGGAGCAATTTTTTTTGCTTATCTTCTGTAACTGGTTGGTTGCTGTGAACTTAATTGAATTGATATTATTGACACTGAATTTTGGCTGCTTCTCTGTAGTGGTGTTGACCAGTAGGTGCAGCATTTAAAACCAGTAGGTGAGCTTTTGGCTTGGCTCTACCTTTTCACTTTATATTTTTAAAAGGAAAAGAAAAAGATCTTACTCTTCTGTTTACAATGATTTTTCATTATTAAATCCACTTGTATAAAAAAAGATCATGTATAAAATAATTAATTTTTTTGCATGGGAGTTTGGGGAGCATGTCAAAACAAGAAAATGGAAATTACTTTTCTTTTTTCTTGAATGGAATTGGAAACCTTCAGCTAATCAAGAAAACGTGCTACACGCTTGCAGGAGAGAGACAATCGTTTTATCATTTTCCAGCAAAAGCTGAGACTGTCTAGAAAAAAAAATCAGAGCAGCACATGTTCATTGATTTGCTCAACACATGACTTTAGGATCGTTTATGTTTTGAAGAACCCAATACCTACAGTGAGGAAAGTTGTCACATGACACATACTCACATGCTTCTTCTCAGTCAACATATTCATCACCAATCACCTTTATTATCAAATATGCCCGTTTCCTTGTCTTTCCTGCATAAATTAACAAGAGAAAATGTTTGTGAAAAAAGAATTTGAAAATTTGGATTTTAGCACACATGAGAATGAGCTGAGCTCTACTACCATCTATGTTGGAGAATTGAGACTCTTCAACTTTCTCTGCTCAAATATGTATCCAATAGTGCAAGCAATGTGTGCTGCTAAGAAGCCCAAAATTAAATGAAAACTGATCAATTTAAGCAAAGAAAGATAATAAGATAAAATGCTACAATTTGGCATAATAACTGTTCTTGGTTGTTTCTTTATTATTCCTTACCAAACTCCACCATATAATGTGGGACAAAACCCTCCAAGTGCTCAACTGTTGATGTGAATCCTCCACTGTTTTTTTGTGGTACCTTGTGTCCTCTCTCTCTCTCCTCTTTATATCTATATGTTTGGTAGCACAAAAACTCATGAAATGACAATGAAGTGAATTGCTTATGCACTAATATATAAACATGGTGTTTTTTTTCTGTTACCACAATTGTGGAGCTCCTTTCACTTTTCATATGGTTTAGGTTTTGGATTTTTAGCTGGTTTGTGGTTATTAATTACTCTGTGGAGAGTGAGACTGAGCTGAGCTTACCCATTTCAGCATTATTTCACAGTAAGTGGTCTCTGTGCTGCTGCAGTTTGTGGTGTAGTCTCCTACAAGTGTCTCCGTTTTCTTGGTCAGGTCTTTAATTGGTTCTTAATTTGGAACCTGTGTTTCAAGAACTCCAAAACAAGAGAAAATAATACAGCAAGTGATTAGGACTAATGTCCCATGCCTCCATTAAAGGCCATGTCTTTTTAGGGTAATTGTTTTGCAACTATTTCAACAGAGCTTCAAGGGCTTTTTAGCTCTTATAGGAGTTTCAACAGCGGAACACTCCTTTGCTAGACAGAGGCTGAGGTAGTAACAAAAATTCTCCATTTTGTTTTTACTTCATATTCATGATAGTGAGTGTTCTGATTCACTCCTCTACTAAAGTAAAGATTCAAAAGCTGCTTCTCTTTCATTTAGCACCTGGAGCTCTCTAGCTAGTTCCAAATTACCCAGAAGAAGGGAAAAGAACTCATCTTGAGGTGTTATTGGTATTGCCATTAGGGACCATGTTGGTTCTGAGCTATGGTTTTGTAGGAGCAGAGTTCTGAGACGGACCCGTCTCCGTTTTTTTTCCTGGAAATACCCAAGAACCGGGAATTGGGGCAGAAACTAGCTTTTCTTGGAACTTTAGAAGGAACTATGAATATCCCAGAAGCAAAAGTTAGGGACTTTTGTTTTGGGTTGATGTTTGGGCAATGAAGAATCAAAAATCAAAGGAACTATTCTAGTTTTGAGCTTTTTAGTTGTGTGCTGAGGTATGGCTACTGGGCTGAGGAACCAGGAGAGGGTGCCAGAAAATCTGAAGAAACAGCTTGCTCTTGCTGTGAGAACCATTCAGTGGAGCTATGGAATTTTCTGGTCCATTTCAGATAGCCAACCAGGGTAACAATCTTCCTTTCCATCTGTGCTCTATTAGCCAATTTGATTTTCTCCAGAGTTGGCTATGTAATGAATGAAAATATTGTGTTTCAGAATTCTGGTAGTTTTCATTGTACTTCACCTGGGTCTGCTAAGATTATGGATTTCTTAATAGAATGATATCATCATGTTTGAGTTCTAAAAGACATTTGGTTTCTTTTTAGTTTTTTTATTCATGTCAGTTTTGGAGCTCAAAATGTTAAAGTCGCTTCCGTGTGATATCTCTCGTTATCGGTAAACTAATTGATTTCTTAGTTAGAGTCCGTGTTATGAAATTCCCGAGTTCTCCCTGAGAACTCATTAAAATCGAGTTGATAGAGTTCTAAAACTCGTTCTCGGTAGTTCAATTTTACTGAGTTTTTACTCGATCAAAGTTGGTCAAATTTTATTTTTATAAGTTGCATATGTTTTGAAATTGTTCTATAATTTGTGCTTTTATTTGTACTAAAATATTTTAATTTTCGCCTTTCATGTGAATTATACATGAGTATATGTATATCTAATATTGCAGCTAGGCTAGCTAAATGGTTCCTCCAGGCACTGGTGTACACCTTTTTTATTCACATGTAAACAAAAGATTAGGATACATATCTGATGATGTCATTTTGATGCTGAGGGTCCATCCTGTTAGATGCATATTCCTTTTGTCTATGGACATTTTGATATACTTAGATTTTCTAGTTCAGTATATAATATAGCTTCTTTGTAGGTTCTTATTTGATTAGTATGGACTTTTATCTCATAGTTCTAACCAAAAATTTCCTGCTGTATTGTGCTGCAACATTTGATCGTTTAGGGTGTTGGAATGGGGCGAGGGGTACTATAATGGAGATATTAAGACGAGAAAGACGGTTCAGTCTGTAGAATTCAACGCTGACCAAATGGATTTCCAGAGGAGTGAGCAACTTAAAGAGCTTTACGAGTCACTCTCTGCTGGTGAAGCCAACCCACAAGCTAGAAGACCATCAGCTGCATTATCGCCTGAAGATCTTACTGATTTGGAGTGGTATTACTTGGTTTGCATGTCGTTTGTGTTCAACATTGGACAAGGGTAAATTTCTACTCTTACGCTCACATGTTAAACTATTTTGCATTGGTTCGTTGAAGCAAGTACATAAAGTCATGAATCTTTAATACAAAAAACTGTGCTTCAGGTTGCCAGGACGGACTTTAGCAAGTGGTCAACCCATCTGGCTTCGCAATGCTCATTATGCTGATAGCAAAGTATTTAGCCGTTCTTTGCTGGCAAAGGTAGGTCGTATATTGTTTGTGAGATCACATATAATTGTATCAATATAAGCAGAATGATCAAAACTGATTAAACTCTTTCTATTTGGTTTTTGCTTCAAATTTTGACATATGGTGTACTTCCTCAGAGTGTCTCCATTCAGGTACTTGCTTATTTATCTCCAGCCAAAACACTTGTCTCTCTAAACCAGATACACATCGACTATTTCCAATAAATACATATTCAGATCATCTTGAAAATTTCAGGTGTATTAAATGCAAATAAAGCTATCTACATAATGAACTCACTTGCTATCGTATTTTCTTTTTTGAATTTCAGACAGTGGTGTGCTTTCCATACTTGGGAGGTGTAATTGAGCTTGGCGTCACTGAGATGGTACTCTTTTTTCTCAGTATTTTTTTATCAGCAAATGGATATTATTAATGAGACTAGAAAAAGTTCCCAAGGAGGGAACAAGAACTAGCCAAGTACATCAAAAACATCAAAGGAAGAGTTGCTGCAGCAACAAAATACAGCAGAAACTACCGGAAAATAAAAAAGAAAAGAGAGAATTAAAGTAAAAGCAAGACAGCAGACAACATCACAATAAGTTTAAATTCAGTATATTAACACAATAGTTTAAATTCAGTATATTAACTTCAAAATGCAAATATGTTTAAATTCAGTTCCTCAGTTGTTGTAATCTACTTCTGTAGGTTATGGAGGACCCCGGTCTCATTCAACTTGTAAAAAAATCCTACTTGGACAATCCATACCTCACTGGTTCCATGAAATCCAATAGCCAAGACCTTGCTTGTGCTGCCCTTGATCATGATATTTTTGACGGACCTTTAGTTACAGTTGTAGGATGTGAAGAGCTAGAATTGGTTTCTCCCAATAACAGCTCGAGCGAATTCGATGCCAATCAACTCACCGAGGATTCCTTTCTTGTTGACGGGATCAATGTGGGAGGTTCTCAAGTACAAAGCTTGCAAATCATGGATGATGAGTTCTGCAACTGTATGCACAACTCTATGAATTCTAGTGACTGCATATCACAAACCTTCGTGGATCCCGAAAAGGCTGTTTCTCTTCCTAATGGCGGGAAGGCGAATAACTGTTGCCCGCCACCAGGTCCTCAAGAGGATATGCACTTCCAGAGTGTCATCTCAACTCTCCTAAAAAGTTCTCACCAGTTGATTTTAGGACCGCATTTCGGGAACTCTAATAACAAATCCAGTTTTGTTAGTTGGAAGAAGGTTGGATTGGTGAGCGGTCATAGATCAAGAAAGGCCTCGCAGAAGCTGCTGAAGAAAGTCTTGTTGGAAATTCCAAGAATGCACGATGGTGGCTTGGTCGAGTCCCCTGAAGAAAATGACTATAAACATGGGATATGCAGACCCAAGACCGATGACATTGGCGTAAACCATATCGTATCAGTGAAGAAAACCGAAAAACTGGAGGACGAAAGGTTTTATATTCTGAAATCATTGGTTCCTTCTATCAGCAAGGTAATTAACACAAAACTCTAGATATTGCTATGTGAACTCAATGGAAAAACACATTATATATTCATTAGCTGTTCTTAAGGTAGACATATGCAGGAAAAACACATTTGTTTGTTGGTTAACTGTTGTTAAGGAATGCATATGCAGGAAAAAACACATTTTATGATTGATTAGCTGTTTTTAAGGTTTGCAGATGCAGGAAAACACATTTTCTGGTTGATTACCTGTTTTTAAGGTTGCATATGCAGGAAAACACATTTATAGTTTATTAGCTGTTTTTAAGGTATACATATGCAGGAAAAACACATTTGTTAGTTGGTTAACTGCTTTTAAGGTATGCATATGCAGGTTGACAAGGTATCTATACTAGATAACACGATAGAGTACCTTAAAGAGCTGGAGAAAAGGGTCGAAGAGTTGGAACCGTGCAAGGGCTTCACAGATTCAGAGGGAAGAAGAAAAAGAAAGCCGCTAGACACAGCAGAGAGAACCTCAGACAACTATGACCATAACAAACCAGGAAGCAGCAAGAGAACGCTGCGCAACAAGAGAAAGGCTAGTGAAGTTGACGGCGAGGAGCAAGAGATCAGTTATGTTGCGCAAAGCGATAGCTTAACTGGTAATTTATCAATCGGCGTAAATGACAAGGATGTTCTGATCGAGCTGAGGTGTAATTGGAAGGAAGGAGTGTTGCTCGAGGTCATGGATGCGTTAAGCAGTCTCCGCTTGGATTGTCACTCGATAGAGTCAACCACCAATGATGGGATTCTTTCTATGACGATAAAATCCAAGGTATGAGTTGTTTCGTGTTTTGCCAAGGTTTTAACTATTGTTGCCATGGTTGATTAACTTGTGTTGAAATTGCAGGTGAAGGGATCGACCAGCACATCAGCAGGAATTATCAGACAAACGCTTAGCAGATTTGCTGTGAGATAGTATCTCGGGTTTAGTGTAGTAGTCTAATAAAAGAGAGAAGCTTCTTTGAGATCTCTACTTCTTCTCTGCATAATCTAAAAGAAACCAGTGGCATGGTTTTCATGAGAGCTTTGCATTCAGAAAGATTTGTTTGGAGAGAGCTTATGTGATTTGTAGAGCCAATTCAAGTTTTGAGCATGGATTGATTAAGAGGGTGAATTTCTGGTGTAACCATTATGCTGATAATAAAAACTTGAAAGATGTCATTGTTTTACATTTCAGCTGCATTGCAGATTTTTGTAGATAAAACGAGGGATAATTGCAAAAACATGCATGTACTGTTACACTATTGCAAGAAGTCGATGTGTATTATACTAATTGTAAATGTCGAGTACATTCCCAGCGAACGTCGTCTTCTCTCCTCACCGAACTCTCAACGAACTGCACGCATTTAATCGATTATCATAAGGGCAATTATGAGTTTTTTTTGTAAATATTGCCCGCTCGTGATCAACGTGTGACCCATCTTCCTCTATAATTTTGATGTCGTAGCATGAAGTGCCAATTTTGTAAATTTCAGGAGGGTTAGAAGCTAAAATTAAAAGTTGTGGTAAGTGAAAAAGTGATAAACTACAGGGTGGCTAAGTGAAAATTTTCCTATTTAGAGATATATTTAGAGTGAGGCTGCATGAAAAAACTTTCTTGCATTCCATTTGTTTCGCTTAGCGAATAGTCTCCACATAGCACGGGAGGAGTTCATGCCGTTCTTCCTCACATTGTTCTCGTTCTTGTCTAGCGTATTGTGGTCGAGTTACGTTCTGCTGACTCGCGACATTGTCCTCGCGGTACTTAATTTAAAGTTTATTATTTTGCTTAAAACACTTCCGTTAATCATTTGGGGAAAACAATAAATCTAAGGGGTCCCGACGAGAATATTTTTTAGAGGTAGTCAAGTAAAAAACAGCAAATTTTAGATGTAGTCTTGTGAAGTTTCAGTAATATATAATTTCAAATTCTAAACAAACCAGATTTTATATCCAACATGTCACATTTTGATACACAGCCTATTGCACATCACAGATCACAGGGCATGACAAGCAACAATTAAACTTCAAAAAGACCAGCAAAACCATTGACAGCGTTCCCCATTTTCTCAAACTTACCTTCTTCATTGCTCTCTCTGAACTTCAGATAGTCCAAGCAAACAAATGGCCACTGTCACCTTATCATCCTCAAAGCACCAAAAGAATGCAGGAAAGAGGCAGTTCACAGGTCGCCTCAAAACAACACGGTGTTCAGGTGATCTTAGCCGCTCATCGCTCCAAGCCTGCAACAAATAGTCTACCAGAAAAATCCTCACATGGAGGTCTGTCCATCCACCCACCATCTTTGGACCTCACTTGAAGCCCAACGCCCTCATCTTGATAGACTATTGTTGTATCAGTGTGCATCTCCAGTCCTTCGATCTGCTTTCCTTCCACATTCTCTCTGGTGGTGAATAATCGACCATCCTCAGATACCTAATACACTTGTTGAATTCAGATTCATGGAACTTCCATTCTTCCCCATCTCCCAAACTCGTCAATACGGTGTCTGTGATTCTCTTGGACAGCTCCATCAGTTTGCGTCCATACTCTTGCATTATCTCCCTACATGACATGAAAAAAAACAAAGCAGTACAAACACAGCACATAAATGAGCAAACATGTAGTTCTAAAGCAAAAGAAGAGAAAAGAAAACTTGCCCAATTCAGAATTCAGGTCGCCGAGCTTGTAAGTTTTGATGGATGACAAAGGCCGAGCTTGAGCTTGGAGTCTGCAGGAAGACTATAGACATGTTCTGAAAGTGAACACACTACTGAACAAACTCCTAGAGATCCCATGGTTAGCAGACAAATCCAACACAGGAAATTGCTCAGAAATTCTTGGTTCAGACATTATATAGGCAATTTTAAGAGCCTGATTAAAGAATATGGAGTTATCTAGAAAAATCCAACACAACAACTTGGATTATGTGTTTAGGAATATGGGGTATGCTAGATATAGAAATAATGTATATGAATGGGCTTACATAAAGAGCAAGAAAGAAGAAGAGGTGGTTATCTAAATTAATACCTTTCAATGAAACTATACCATTCTATGAGGCCACATTACAGGAATCAGAGTTTTGCAAATACTGTAAAAAAATAGCGTTGATACAGTGACTAATGGTTTCATCCACTGAATCAGTGGAACCCTCGAAAAATGATGACCAACTCAAAAACGCCATGGCACAATCAACAAGGAAACAAAGACAGCGAAGGAGTATATACAATTTATCATCACTGACAGGCGCATGCTTATTTCACAAGAGACATACATAATCTACTCTTCTGTTGTGCCACAAACAAATATAAGGGTTTAGAAGTGCAATTAATACAATGGATTGAAAAATCAACATTGATAGAAATTAGAATAATTAATCATCATCATAAAAGAAAATGTTTAATAGTACTAGGTACTATCAAACAATCATTATCATAAAAGAAAATGTTTAATAGTATCATTCCAAAAAAATCATTACCTAGTTAGCACTAGGTAATATTACTATGAGCAGATACCTAAATGGTCTTATAAAATCACATAAATCACTTTTCAAGCTACACTTCCTTTTCCTCTGGGACAACATCTCACCCATTTGGTTCCAGCAGAAAAGGGGAAGACTGACAACTTAACAGTTCTTCACCCTTGAATAACCCATATGCACCCAAATTGGCATCACTCCCATTCAATTGTTGACGGAGGCTTAGATGTAATGTCTTGAACCACTCGGTTCACGCCTCTAACACTATTGCAAATCTTTCGGGATACATCATCAAGAAACTTGTGCTCAAAATTGTACCTGGAATGTGAAATTTCAATAAGGAAAAAAAGGCGATGAGAACATTGCATTTGTACTGATCACACTGAAATAAACAAGAAAGCTCATAAGTTGTTAAAATAGCTCCAAATAGCAAACAGAATATTGATTGCTTCTGTGGAAAGGCCAGGGAGCACAAGTACCCACTGTGGTGTTAGGTTTCTCAGTCTGTGCGTATTGCAACCTCTCATCCTCTCATAAGAAGTTTGCTTTACTCGGATAACTTAAGAAGTTCAAAACCAAGTTGATGGGTACTATATTATCATGTCAGTTGGGGCCTTTCCTTGAATAGCTTATCTCTGCATCTTACCAACTCTTTTCCTTCATCTCAGGCATAGATTTAGGCTTTAACTGTGACTGTTCATTAAGGTCTAATACTTAAATGCATATACATACCATTTTTGTGGTAGATTAAAATATGCATATAATGAGATGTAAGGATGAAGTACTTGTGGCTGCTACACAAAATCGAAGTTGACAAAATATTTAACTATTATAGCATATGATTAAGAGAAAAACAAGAGTCATTGCAATATTTTATAATGAGAATGGCACAACTTGAAAATATCATGCTACATGAAGATATCTAACAGAATATCATGCCAACACGAAAAAGCCTAAAGTGCTTACAAAAAGTGTTTAGTTTGTTTATTGATGCCTGATATTTTTTAAGTGGTAGGACAAGTGATACAAAGAAATATACATCCAAGATGGCATTTGCAATTCTAAAATATCAAATCATTGACAAAATATAAGAAAGAAGTAACATCAGAAGTAAGGATTTACCAGTCTGCTGTCATTCCATCTTGACTAGTGACAGCCCTCAGAGCAACAACGTGTGAATGTGTTCTTTGATCACCTTGTACTCCAACAGATCTTACAGGCAAAAAGACTGCAAAAGCTTGCCAAATGGAATCATAGAGACCAGCATCCTTGATAGATTGGATGAAAATCTCGTCAACCTGGAGAAACATTCAAGTGAGAAAGAAAAAAAAGCATTAAGGACTGGATCCAGTTCAACTAAATAAATATGTTAAATTACAAAACCTGGTTATATACCTGGCGGAGGACTTCCAACGCATTGCCTTGAGTTACATCACCCAAAACTCGAACGGCAAGACCAGGCCCTGGGAAAGGGTGGCGCTTTAAAAATCCTTCAGGAACATTTAAGATTTTCCCTATTGCACGAACCTTTATAAGGGGAAGGAAACAAGTAAGATGATATCAATACATTGAAAATTCTTTAAAGTGGGCATAAGCTAAATAGGAAGGTTGAACTAAAAACCTCATCTTTAAATAAAAGTCTCAAGGGTTCAATGAGCTTCAATTTCATTTTCTCAGGAAGTCCGCCAACATTATGATGACTCTTGATTGTGTGGGAGTGAGTACTTCCAGTTCCAGGAGGTGGGCATGATTCAATGACATCCGGGTACAGAGTTCCTTGGACCAAGAAAGTAGGTCTCTTACCTAACTTATCCTCCAATTCTTGGGCAAAAGCATCAAATATACAGATGAACTCATTTCCAATGATTTTCCTTTTCTTCTCAGGATCCACTACACCTTTCAACTTACTGAGAAATTGTTCAATTGCATCAACACAAGTCACGGGTAAATGGAGATCCTTCTCAAAGGTTTCCATCACACGCTCCCTCTCCTTGTACCTGGATAAATTGAAAATAAAAATCTTAAATGCTTACTAGAAGGAAAAACTTCATATACAATGAAAATATCTGAAGTGACCTAAAATAAAAACAATGAGTTTATTCAATTGCAACCTATCTCACAGATAGGTCTTCCTCATTGTCTAAGCTCTCACCTCAGTAAGCCATTGTCAACAAAAACACAGTGAAGCCTATCTCCAATTGCCTTGTGAACAAGAGTAGCAGCAACTGTGGAATCCACACCCCCTGATAATGCACAGATTACATGTTCTTCAGGCCCCACTTTGCGTTTAACCTCTTCAATTTGTTCATCCGCTACATCTTCCATCTTCCACCCAGCAGTAACCCCACACACATCAAACAGAAAATACCTCAGTGTATCCATCCCTTCAGGTGAATGAGTCACCTACACAAAATTTCAAAGGTCAAGAAGCTGAAGATAGCACAACAATTACCAATACAAACTCAAGCAATCCCCTAAACAATAAACATTACAATAAACAGATTTACACAATATACAGTAGTGTAGACAATCCATTTAGTCCAAAAAGAAAGTTACAACAATCACAAGCTCAAATCTCAGCTTCAAAACCAATGAAACAGGACAAAATCAAAATTTCTATAAAAAAAACTCCATTACCTCAGACATTTCAAAGAAACATATTCACAAAACATATAGTACCTTAGACAATCCATTTAGCCCAAAAACAAAGTCACAACAATCATAGGCTCAAACCTCAGCTTCTAAACCAATGCAACATGACAAAATCAAAACTTTAACACAAAACCCCATTACCTCAGGATGATACTGAAGCCCATAAAACCTCCTCCTACTGCTCTCGACCGCGGCCACCAGACCCTGCTGGCTCCGCGCCACCACCTCGAACCCATCAGGCAATTTGGCCACCTCATCACCATGGCTCATCCACACAACCTGCTTATCCCCAGCCTTCTTGTTCCCAAACAAGCCACAAGCCTTCCCAACCTCAATCTCCATCCTCCCGTACTCTTGCTTCTCCCCAACCTTGACCTCACCGCCCAGCTTCTGCACAATCAGCTGCAGGCCGTAGCAGACGCCGAGCACGAACACGCCGTTGGACTCGGCCCACTCGACGAACCCATCTGGGAAGCTCGGCGAGTACGGCGAGTGGACGGAGTGAGGCCCGCCGGAGAGAATCACGACGCGAGGGTTGTGGGCGGCGATCGATTCAAGCGACGACGTGCCGGACATGCACTCGGATAGGATCGAGAGGCTCCTGATTCGGCGAGTGATGAGGTGGGTGTACTGGGAGCCATAGTCGAGGATCAGGACCTTGTTCGATTTCGCTGCTGTTTGGTCCATGGATTGGCTAGGGTTCTTGAGCGGGGACGAAGATGGGAGATGGGTGTGTTTGGCTCGCGAGAAAATGTGGGGTTTAAAGCAGGGGAAATTAGGGTTTTTGGAGGGCTTGGCGGGAAGTGGGCCTCATTAATGCTTATCTTTATTTTATTCGCCTTCCTATGAATTTATGGAAATTTCCAAGAAATTGAAACTGGTGAATCAGACTCAGACTAGAAAAAAAAAAAATACAATTTTTATCACCCCTGGTGATTTTAAGTTGCTATAAAAATCTAAACTTTACTCTTCACAAGTACTAAAGCAGATATTGATAATTATGGCCTGAGACACTTGCACATACCCATGTGAATCAGTTCATTTCATTTCAAGATTATCAATTTATCATACTCGTTCAAGTCTATGAAGCAACACATTCCTCACAGACTAAACCAATACAATGACTCAGTATCTGATACCAATTGGTGTAAAGCTATACATTAGACAACAAATCTACATCAATTCCATTCCTAGTACTCCCCAAGGTAATTGTTTCATCATCTCTTTTGTTTCTCCACTGCTACATCATCAAGATTCAAGCCACTTATCTTCACTGTAGGCTATCTTGTGCTATCAGTTTTACATATGATATGGGTGGTAAGGAACAGCAAGGTTAAGCATCAAACCCTTGTCAGTTAGGCATGAGCCTCCTCTCGGGCCAGAATAGCAGCCTTCATTAGAGACTCGAGCTCTTTAACCGCGTGTTACTTTAGTAAACGTCATGAATCTGCTGGTTTTGTGTCTTCCTGGTTCCAAGCTTCCACATTATAACATTCTTGAGTAACTCTCTGGTGCAGATTGAGAGTAGCAGAGCCTAGTCGGGTTTTTTCTCTCTCCTGTCCAATTGGGGTAAAAGAAAAAAATAGATGGCTGATGCTTTAGCACTCCAATGTATAATGTTTCAGACTTGCAGCTGGGACACGGTTTCCATTACTAGTTCTTGGAGAACAGCTTCTGCAATATCAGTGACAGCTTCTTCAGCATGGATATGGATATCCATCCATGCCATGGATTTGGCCAAGTCTGTCTCAGCTAGGCACTCCAATGTCTGAGACGGTGGCTGTGGGAGGATGTAGCGATCAAAACATTTCACAACCTCGTGGACTACATGTTCCTCTACTGAGAATGGCCGGATCTTTGGCTTCATGAACAATACCCCATGAGAGCATCTGAAATAATACTGGTACACCTGTATGAGGATTTCATTGATACAATCGAAGAGGAGTCCGTGATCAGAGCAGGATACTCCAAATTCATCGTATATGGATGGCTCGAGTAGTTGGTCTGGAGAATCGCACTTCAACGAGAGTTCATCCCAATTCAAGCTGGCAGCTTGCACCACGGACCTCACATAATCAGTTAAGGATCCATGCTCATCGAAGCAAGTGCTTAAAGTTCTTTGGCAGTCCGACTGGAGGCTTGAAAGAGCGAAGCATTGTTCTTCGAAACTGATTTGTTGTGGTTGCATTGGCAGCTCGGCTATGGATGTTTATTAAGCACAAGTCAGTTTCAGGTATAGAAAGAAGAGAAAAAGGAGCCGTAAACAATCACGCTTTTGCAAGAGGTGTTGTGTTAATGACAAAAAAGCGTCAAGAACTTTGATTTGTTGTGCAAAATGTGTATACTTGTACAAAAATGACAAGATTGTCCCTGAAATTAAGGATTAAGATTTTTATAAATAATCTACAAAACTTAATTTTTAACTTAAAAGTAATTTAACTAAAGTGGGATAGTATATGTCACGTTTTTGCCATTTTCCCTAGAAAGAACAATTGGAAACAAGTTCATATATCCCTCATATTCGGAATGTTATGGACTACCTGATTGGGATATAATGTCTGTAGGGATAGAGGTATCTTCAATGCAGAAACGCTCGAGAACGGATACTGGACTTGGCTGATCTGATCCATCCTTGATATTTTCATCTTCCACCTTGTGGATGCTTAATAGAGCTGATGACGAAACCTCTAATGAAGATGTGGACGATACACTCTCTGGTGGGGGAGAATCCTGAAATGTCAATGTTGGTGTAAGGACAGTGTCACGCTAATGGGCATCACCCAAATAGTACATCAAAAATACAGATAGCTGCACTTGATTACCAGTTTCGACAACTCCAAAGATTCACTATCCATACATGAGTTGGATGAATTAATGTCTGCCTCATTTAATTCAGAGTGCAGTTCCAGAAGATTACTTTCTTCAGGGCTTATAGAATCGTTAGCTGCTATAATCCTCTGAGAACCTGTAGAAGTTTGATTATCAGTTACAATGATAACAGGCATGAGTATAATGACTATCAGCTGGCAATAAACATTTACCTGTAGAACAAACATTATCCATAAAGGAACATATGCTTTCATGTGTTTTGGTCTCAGACAAAGGATTCCTCGAACTATTTGGCCATGATTCTGAAAATTGTGTCTGATCATTGGTTTTTGGTATCCCTTCTTCAGGGAGACCCTTACCCTCATTTCCATTTCCTGGCATTTCAAGGTCTTGCTTCCCAGCCTTAGTAGGTATGTTATGTTCACTTTGCTTATGATGCTTGACGGTTATTGAGTTTCTAAGACCTCTGTCACTGAAACTCTTGGTCCTGCCTATCTTGTCTTTCCACTTCATAACACTCTCAGAATCAATATCATTCACTGAACTTTTTCCAACCATCACCTTACCTATTCCTTTGTCAGACTCTTCCGTGCTTCGGCAATCACTGGAAGTTTTATAGGATCTATTGCTATCTGAAAATTGGTGTTGCTCTTTCCTGCTCACTCCAATAGCGTGTCTCAACTTCCTTCTAAAGCCTCCCAAGGTTAAAGATGTAGGTCTAGTGCTTTGCTCTTCAGTTTCCGGATAATGAGATTGAAGTGAGGAGCAGTGACTATCTTCACAGTTCTGTGTGTTCGATGAACCAGGCTTCAAAACTACAATTTCACTTGATGATTGAGGATCTTCAACTCCTCTAGGTGGATAGTTGTCCCGTAACTTCACCTTTTTCAAGATAGCATCCCGCATGTTTTGCCTCCGGAACTTTTGAGTATAGATAGGTTCTCCAGGCTGACTTGCATCAGCGACCTCATGTTCTGGCAATTTGGCATCATGTGTAACTTGTTTTGCCTGTGCATCCCGTAACTCTTCTATGTGTTTCACCAGCAAAGAATTCGGGTCTTGCAAGAGTTTTACAAACAATTCCTTGTTTGAATTCAAAATTTGCAATGCATCCAAGAACTGTTTGGACTGGGAACTTGGCCCGCCTCCCCGGAAGAATTTACCATTGATGAACTTCTGATTCACATATGCCTCGGCCAAGTCATTCGCTTGAATTAACTGATTGGATTCTAACCAATTATCTTTCTTGTGAAAACCATCGTCTCTTTCATGCCTGTGGTGACTGTGGAATGAGGCTGTCGTTGCTGCAGAATCAAGCTTGTGTAATAACTCATCCACTGATATTTGGCGAGGAGGTTGCTTATGATTATGATGACCCACAATCGCTGCATCTTTGCAGCCATTAACACATACACAACTAGGCTTGCTCTCTGTTCTGTGCTTCTCTACGTAACCAGCCGATGAAGAATCTGGCTGTACGCATCCACTCTTCTTTACCTTCTGCTCGGTGGACTTGTCTTTGTCTATGAAGCTCTTAAAGTTTTTCTCCTTTGCATAGTCAAGTAACAAAATTTTGTTTTGCGGTCCATCCTGAGACAGTAAAAAGCTAATAATTAAACTTACTTTCTAACATTTACTTCGAATCACATCCTGAAATTGGGATCTTCACACTTACATTAGCAACTTGGCACTTCTCATCAGCGCCAGAAAGAGCATTATGCTTGTTTCTTGTATGTCTATTGCCTGCAGATAAAAATCAGTGTTTCCATATTCAGTCAAAAACGACAATTTAGAACTCAAAAGAAAAACGAGAATAAAGAAAAGTAAACTTCAAAGTCATTTAAGGAGCACAGTCATATTTAGATCAATTTTCCTGTTGTATAAAAAATATTGATATTCACGAATCAAACCGGAAAATAACACCAGTGATTACCAATTTTCAGAAGTGGCATATTCTCTGCAAATGCAGTTAACATTTATGTACTAAAATTGGAATGGATCCATATCCGCCGTGTATACAAAAGAACAAAATGTTCGTTCAAATTTTTGCATCAGAAAGAAAGTGGTAAAGGTTCTAAATCAAATCACCCACACAGAACATAACCAAGAGATCCTTACCAACTTTATGTCTGTCCAAACCTCTTCTATCCGAAATCAGCTTCTTACTAGAACGATCTTGACGGAAATTGAAGATACTGATTAAGCCCCAAGCACAGCCTGACTTGTACTTTTCACTGAGCATAGGGCTCTTGGGAGATTTTGCTGCCATTATGTAAGGGCTCTTAGGCGATATCCTTGCCATTACATAAGGACTTTTAGGTGATGGTGATCCTTTAGACATGGTGCCTTCTACTTTCAGTAGCTAGAGTTCAACCAGTAGAATCTGAGAATGAAATAAAAAACAAAAACAAGAGAACACAAATTAAAATTGATAGATGTGTGGGATATTAGTTTCTCACACATCCAAGAAAAGCAAAAAGCAAAAGCATAAGAAGACAATCATGAAAAAACATGGAAACAGCACCCAATATTCCACAATCCACTACAAACTTGTAAGCATATGATCTTTCAGTCAAAACCCAGAAACAAGGTACCCATTTCAGTAGAAGCAACAAAGCTCATAACCTCATAGCTCAACACTATATGTAACAGCATATCAAGATCAGAAAAGCAAGGAAGAGAGAAAGTTACCCAAAACAGCCTTGAGTTAAAAGCCAGAGCAAAGCTACAACAACACTACCAACATCAAAAACCCCACTTTCATGAGCACAACAAGACACAAACACCTAAAATCAAACAGACCCAGAAACTCAAATCCCCCACAAACACACATTCCTCCCCAAAGGTCTCATCTTTCAACAAACCCACATGGCAAAACGGTGAAAGACAATCTTTTTCCCTGTTGGCTTGAAAGAGAGAGAAGGAGATGGGTAGCTAGAAATGAGGTGAAGAGTGAAAGAGAGAGAAGGAGGTGGGAAACGGAATTGAAACGAAAGGGCATGAAAATGGGAAAAGGGTTTTATGATGAAAGTGACCACAGCTTAAATCACAAGGGTACAGTTGGCATTGGCAACAACAAGATGGAGACGACGAACATGGATTGGGGTTGAACCTGAAACAGCCATAGCTTTCAGCTGAAGCAATGCCTATTTGTTTACCAATTTCCTCCACCACCATCATCACCTTTTTTCGACCCTCTTCGACGAAACCTTTTATCTTCGATGGGTTCTAATCCAATCGGACGATGTTTCTTAGAAAATTCAAAAAGCAATGTCGTGTACCGATTTGGGTATTTGTGGGGGCTTTTTGGCTCTGACCTCTTTGGATTGGGGCTATTGGGATTTGATTTCCACACACGAATCAACGTTGTCGTCTGAGGTCCCAAACACGGTTATGGTTGCATAGCTGCTGCTATCATGAGCCTCTGTCGTTTTGCCTGCTCGCTGTTTCAATTTGGCTGTCGTTTTTATCAGAGCTTAGTGTGTTAAGCTTTTCAATTTTTGAACTTGTGGAGAGATTGAATCCAAATATTGCTTACTTGTCCCTTGCATTTCAATGTTACCATTTTCACCTCAACCTTTAAAAATTATACTATTAGATGATAAAATATATATGTTTTATATATTTTATCATCTAATATATATATGTGTTATTTTAGTGCCGAATGTGTACTATTGTCACAAAATGACCAGAATATATTTTAAATTAAATTTATTTTAAAAATCAGATGATAAAACATACATGTTTCAACTCGAGCTTGTCATTTTTTCTCTTAACTCTGAACTCGTCTAGATATGAAGTCTCGTGGACAAACGACGATTGCACATGAGAGAATAAAATAATTTTTTATTTTGATTTTCAAAATAATTTAAGGAAATCTTTGCTAGTTTGAGAGAAATATACATTTTGCAAAAACTTTTTACAATTTTGCATAGAAAGAAAAATACATTTTACCACACTTAATTATGATCGTTTCACATTTTATTAGGTATACTAAAACGTCACAAAATACAAATTAAAGTATTAAAAATAAGAAAAAAATAATTAATATAATAAAGTGTGAGACAAGAACTAAGTTTAGGTTAATTTATTTTCTAATCAACGCATGAACAATAATAATTTATTATAGTTGCTCAACGGATGCTTATCTATATCTTGCCTAACATTTATCTTGGTTTCGCCGCAGTTTATGTAATAACATGCGAAGCTGTCCGAAACCAAAACAAAACATGGGAGTAGAGTAGTGCCGTAAACTTGGGGTTTTGTTTTTCTAGGATACAAATGTGAAAAAATACAAGAGATTAAAATAATAAATGTGTTCCACCAATAAGAATAGATTATATTAAATGTTTCCCCGGTTTCTAGGTAACATCTTGTCCTTAAATACGTATTAGTCAATTATAACGGTCCATTGCGTACATTTATGAGTAGGGCCATCGATAAATGAAGTGATGGTGCTCTGCAAAATGTACACGAGTTCTGTGGCACAAAATGGACCTCCCAGAGTCCAGACGATACAGAGAAAGAGAGAGAGAGTCGCTAGTGTGTAGAGTTTCGTGGTGTGGTTTGGAGCACCAATGTCGTCGATGTTTTATTTATGCCGACCAGACGCGATTGCTTGAAAGGAAAGCTTTCCGTTCATTACGATTAACTATATTACTTTTTAGTTCATTATGATAAATTATTTTAAGTGTTATTGTGGAGGTGTTTGATTAAGACCCACCGTTCCTAGTATATGTTAGATTTTAGGGCTGGGCACGGTTTTGGAACCAGACCGGATCGAATAAAACGGTTCTTTATTTTAGAGACTCAAATTCGGACCTGATAAGTGGGTATCGGTTCGGTTCTGAGTAGGGTTTTACGGTCTGGTTTCTGGTTCTACCTAATTAGACTCAATTGAATGATTCATGGTGAGATTAAGTGTCCGGTTCTCTGGTATAGTTGTATAGTTTTGTCCAACTAGATCCAATTAATGTGATATTAATATACTGTTCAATTTATGGTGAAAATTATACGTAATTAAACTCTTTTTTAGGCAAAAACATAAATTGAAATACAAAAAATACTAATTAAAACTCCAAAAATCGGTTCGGTTCTAAACCGGTTAATTAGAGGTTATGAACTCTCAGAACTGGAACCGAACATAATTGATTCGGTTTTCAATTTTTAGACCCAAATCCGATCTGATACCCATGTTTCTCGGTTTTTCGGTTCGGTTTGGATCCCGGTTCGGTTTCGGTTTTGGGTAAAAAGTGTCCACCCCTATTAAATTTGATGTAAAATTATATTAGATACTACTCTTGTATTAAAAAATTAATATTAAAAAAATGTTGAAACGTGTTTTATTTTTTAATACGGGGTGTTTTTGACTTTCAATAAATTTTGGAAGTCAAACAATGATTTTTCATAAATGTTTTACTGGCGTCAGGGTAAAATGATATTAAAAAATGTTTCTCGTGATGAATTAGCACTTAAAATAGTTCATCGTACTGAATTGAAAATGTGATATAATTGATCATTGTGAACTACAAATTTTCATTATTTAAAAGTTTAATTTTACGAACTTGAATGTTTGTTTGTAACTTCAAATAAATTTTTTTATGTTTGTTTGTGTTTAAATAATTCTAACGAATCGATTTTGATCGAACTAAATTTTGGCAAGAATTACATCCCGTTTTGACTTGTTTTGTTGAAGGATTTTACTAGACATATCAGAGCAATTTCTCTTATGAGATCTTTTTCGAGAATATTTTTCTTTTCGATTCAATTGGCACAAACTTAAACGTCAATCACCATAATTTATTTTAATCTCTCTAACCAACACATCTGAAACTCACCATAATTTCTCTCTCGTTTTCATTGCTTGCGAGTTAACTTTTCATACATGAAAATGACAAGACATGAGGGGAATGAGTATCCTTAATTCTTTTATGAAAACTTTCTAACATAACTGAATATAGCGTAACATAGTACTGAATAAAAATCGATCATATCAAATTGATAAAATAGTTTGATATAATACAAAATTATAATGAATCTTTCAACTATCAACTTAAGCTTTTACCTGAGTTAATCCTATAATGTGGTATAAGAGTTAGTACCTCTCGGACACGAGATCGAATCTGAAGACATGCAAAAAAAATTTCTATTTATTTCTCTCTTATATCCTTATAAAAAAAGGATAATTCGAGGTGGCTACACATAGATATTGTTGTTTTTCAGGTGGGTGCACCTAGAATTTTTTTGTTCACATGACTACACCTAAAATGTGCAAAATTTCCACTTTGCATTTTCCGTCCAAATCTGTTAGTTTTTAACGTTTTTTCATGTGAAATGACTAAAATGCCCTTAAGGTTAAATGAGTTATTATAATTAAATTGAAAAAGACTAAAATGCCTTCACCTATTCATATAATTTTCAAATTTATGCCACTCCATCTTCTCTCTTTTGTCTTTATCACTCCCTCACCGGCCATACTCGCCCAACCGTCGGAGGAGGGGAGGTCGGAGGGAGCTAGGCAGAGGTCGGAGGGAGCTTGGCAGAGGTCGGAGGAAGCTGGGCGGAGGTCGGAAGATTGCGGAGTTCGCGGTGGAGTAATCGTCGGAGATGGAGGAGGGACGACGACTACCTCGACCTCGACCTCCGCCCAACTCCTCCGACCACCTCGACCTCCTCACAGCTCCTTCGACCACCGCCCACCTCCTTCGACCACCGCCCACCTCGACCTCGACCTCCGACCACCTCGACCTCTGCCCAGCTCCTCAGACCACCGCCCACCTCGACCTCTGCCCAACTCCTCAGACCACCGCCCACCTCGACCTCTGCCCAGCTCCTCCGACCACCTCGACTCTCCCTCCGACCTACTCTTAGCTTCTCCGACCACCTCGACCTCGACCTCGACTCAGCTCATCCGACCACTCCTCCTCCAACAGTTGCGCGAGTGTGGCCGGTGAGGGAGTGGCAGAGACAAAAGAGAGAAGATGAAGTGGCATATGTTTTAAAATTAGAGGAATAGGTGAGGGCATTTTAGTCCTTTCAATTCAATTATAATAACTCATTTAACCTTAAGGGCATTTTAGTCATTTCAAATGAAAAACGTTAAAAACTAACAGATTTGGACGAAAAATGTAAAGTGAAAATTTTGCACATTTTAGGTGTAGTCATGTGAACAAAAAAAAAATTATAGGTGCACCCACCTGAAAAACAGCAATATCTAGTCACCTGTAATTATCTCTAAATAAAAGGCTAACTCTCATTCTAATTGGAGCTTCATAAATCTGTTATCCTCACAAAATCTCAAATTTCTCTTCGAAAAAGCCTTCTAACAGTCTAACTCCTAATTCTTCAATCTCCTCTTCTAAAAAGTGAATGTCCAAACTTAAAACCGGGATTGTCCATGAGGGCGCGTGTTAGGCTATAAAATTATAATTGATCCTTCAACTATCAACTTAATATTTTAGTTGAGTTCATCTTCTAATAGAATCGCATGAATTTGAACAAATATAAAATTACTTGTTTGAATTTAATTTTCTTCGAGGTTAATGTATATGAAAACAAGACAATTCAGCCTGCTAATTATTTGTAAAATGAATAATCACTTGTCACCGTCATTTTAAATATATTTTAATCAGGGAACTATCATCATTTTTCGAAGGTTTAGTACGCAATTGATAATGGTAATTCTCTGTAATCAAATCTATAATTTATTAATATAACATATTATCAACATTTGATTAATTTTCCATCCACATTTATAATAATAAAAAACAAGTCAACTCCAAAATATATTAAAGTTTAATACAAATATTACGATTTGATTTGTCTTCTGAATCACGTCATGCAGATCTCACGCTCCCACAATAATATATCAATCCACACAATCACATGGAAAGTTGGCTGCGAATTTAACAACTCCACATGGAGTTGTTGAATATGGAATTTTATTGGATCAGATAATGTATACAAATACGAAATGTGGGGAATAAAAGAATCTCAATTTTGATAATAAAATTCACAAGAAAAGTCCATCAATCACAGTTGAGTGTGTGTACAAAACACCCTCATCTATAACTATACTCTATTCTCAGGCAATCCAAATTTATATTTTAATTTTGTCGTTAAAATTTTTAAAACATTATCATCGTGGACCGTCTAAATTTGTCTCCGAACCCATAATTTGAATTCGAATATAATTAGTGTGAGCAATTTGGTGGCGTGTGACAAAATATTGCTGACCAGACCGGCTAAACCGCCTCCGTGGCTCGATGCAGGAGCAGTTGGATCTGGGGCCCACGACGTAACTAAATCCTGGGCCCAGGTCGTGGGTGTGGGGCCCGCTCTTCACTGGACCACGCCTCTTCGAGCCATCAGAGACTTTGGGCTCTTCTATTAAGGCCCAAGTTTAATATGACCTGGAGAAGCCCAATACAGCTAAATCGGGGCCGGTTACAAATACGACGACGTATTGGAGAGCGGATATGTTTATAGGGCTGTCCACTATCAGTTGACCTCAGTTGACCTAACCAAAGGTTCTAAACTCGAACCAAACCGAAAATGATTTTAAAACCTTAGAAACTATAATTAAATGACAGGTTTTTAACCGACCCGTAAAGTGGGACAATTTTTGGTTTAAAACGAACTTTATATTTTGTGGGAATGATATTTGGCCTATTTTGGGTTAAAAAAAATTTCTCATCCGTATTTCACTTTACGTATCATCTATATTTTATTTTATATTTTCATGTTCGATTCGAGGCAGTGAACATGAACTCAAGCCAGCTATCAAAGAGGGTTATGAAGGAGAAATTTCTTTCTCTGATGAATCAGTATTCATCAAGGAGATCAGGGCGGTCTAGTGGACATAATAAGACAGAGACGAGGGTTGTGAATTGTGACGCGATTCATTGAATCGATTTGCAAAATTTTTATATGATGATGATAAGACGATGCAACCACGATTTCATAACGAGGAAATAAACTATTTCCCTGTTGTCAATTGGTATGTATAAGGAAGTTATGTTTGGCTGTGAAATTGAAATATGTATGCGGAGGCTTAGAGCTCTTGCTTGGTGTTGAAACAATGTCGGATGTGAGAATGAAGAATGATGTGTGCATGGTTGTTGGCGAGACATGTGGCAAGTGAGATTATGGTTCGGTTTATTCGATTAACCAACATTTTTAACGGTATGGATACCAATCTGAATCAAAATTATCCGGTTCAATTCAAAATAAAATTATAACCTAACTATAATTTATGATTTTTCGAATTTGGTTCGATTAAGTTCAGTTATCGGTTTTTAGTTAAAATGGACAACAAGAAGAGACGATGACACACCACACACCCTGTCTCTTCTGGCTTCTTCGAGCCATCCGAGACTTTGGACTCTACTATATAAGGCCCGACTAGAATACGATCCGGAAAAGCCCAATACAGCTTAATCGGGCCCGGCTACAAATACGACGACGTATTGAAGATCAAATATATTTTCTCTCATCCTCCTCGGAACGAAGTGGAGATGATGACGACGACACACCCCTATCTCTTCTCGGCAAGAAGACCGAGAAAAGGCTAAAACCTCCTAAAACCCTCTCTCGCTCCGAGCTCTTCCCAGCAACAATGGCGCTCACCTTCTTCTCTCTCCCGCCATTTCTGATTCCCAGGTCTCGCCTCGTCTCTCTCAACCCTCGCCACCACATTCTTCCATTGAACACCTTCTATTCTCACATTTCTCCCCCAATTCGGTCTCTCCGGCCACCGGCGGCGATTGGACCGGACGGGAAGTTTTACCCGGACCCGGCCGACGACGACCCTCCGGAGGCGTCGGAGGATTCCGAGCACGGCGTGTCCAGGTTCCAGCAGGTGGAGCGCCAGGCCGCGCGGGCTCGGAAGCGCCAGCAGGAGGATTTCGAGAAGCACAAGGCCACGTACCTCACCGCCATAGCCGACGTCGAGGACGCGCCGGACGGTGCCGATGACGCGGACGGTTCGGGGGACGATTACTTTGGAGAGATCGACAGGGCCATAGCCATGAAGAGGAAGGAGTTCGTCAAGCAGGGGCTCCTCAAGCCGAACCCTAAGAAGAAGGACAAGGAAGAGGAAGAGGAGCTCCAGCCCGACGAGGCTTCTGATTTGGAGGAAATCAAGAAGCTCGAGGAGCTCAGAGGCTCGGCGGATTCGGAGGAGGACGGGCAGGAGATTGATGGTGATGATGAGGTAAAACAAAAGAGTGATGAATCATCTTCGGATTATCCATTTGATGTTGATTATGATATTTACGGGACGGCTAAGATTAGAGTAGTGGAGCCTAAGTTTAAGATCACTTTGGCTGAGCTGTTGGATGAGAGCAAGGTGGTGCCTGTGTCTGTTTTTGGTGATTTGGAGGTTGAGATCACTGGAATTCAGCACGACTCTAGGCTTGTTGTTGCCGGGGACTTGTTCGTGTGCCGCATTGGGCAGAACGATGATGGACATTTGTATTTGACCGAGGCTTATAAGAGAGGGGCCATTGCGGTTGTGGCTTGTAAAGAGGTTGATATAGAGGAGACTATGGGGTGCAAGGCGTTGGTTGTTGTGGAAGACACCGATGCGGTTCTTGGAGCGCTGGCTGCGTCTTTTTATAGGTATCCGTCGAGGAATATGGCTGTGATTGGGATAACCGGGGCGTATGGGAAGACGACCGCTGCTTATTTGGTGAAAGGCATGTATGAAGCAATGGGGCAGAGAACTGGAATGTTGAGCTCTGTTGCTTATTATTTGCACGGGGATAACAAACTTGAGTCGTCAGACTCGGACTCGATTCCTGATGCTGTTATCGTTCAGAGCTCGATGGCCAAGATGCTCCATAATGGGACTGAGGCGCTTGTCTTGGAGGCTTCTTCTCATGCACTTGCTCTCGGGCGTTGTGACGAAGTTGATTTTGATATTGCGATTTTCACAAACTCGAGAAGGGATTCCGAGGATGTTCATGGAACAGAGGAGGAATATAGGGATGCCATGGGCAAGCTGTTTTCAAGGATGGTGGATCCTGAGCGGCATAGGAAGATTGTTAACATTGATGACCCAGAGGCGCCTTTCTTTATTGAACAAGGGAACCCTGATGTGCCGATTGTGACATTTGCTATGGAGAACAAAAATGCTGATGTTCATCCGTTGAAGTTTGAACTATCACTCTTTGAGACACTGGTTTTGGTTAATACACCAAATGGTATACTGGAGATTTCATCAGGCTTGCTCTTGAAGCATAATATTTACAACATTCTTGCTGCTGTAGCAGTTGGGATTGCAGTGGGAGCACCGCTGGAGGACATTGTCAGAGGGATAGAAGAGGTTGATGCAGTTCCAGGTAGGTGTGAGCTCATTGACGAGGAGCAAGCATATGGAGTGATAGTTGATCGTTGCCAAACTCCTGAAGCGTTATCTAGATTACTTGACTCAGTAAAAGAGCTGGGACCCAAGAGGATTATTACTGGTATGGTTCTTGCATTTTCTTTATTGTTAAGCTTTACAAATAAATGAATAAGTGACTCCTTTGAAACTTAGTTTACTCGCTCAATTGTCGTTGCAAGAGGTAATTAATCATTTGTTCTTTTAACTTTGATCATTGATCATAGAAAGTGCCAGTGCATAGAGTTAGTGAAACAAGTAGTGCTGGATTTTTGAAGTTCCTTGTACTTCTAAAAGCTGTCACATATTTTTTTGTTTTACATTGACTGCATGTAGATATTAAGTTCAGGTTTAAGCATTGATGCTCATTAAAATTAGCATACCAATAGAAGATTCATCTAGAACGGGAACAACTTTCTTTGCTGACCCCAAATTTTTCGTACTTTTATTTTCAAGTTGTTGGCTGTCCCGGGGAGTGTGAGAGAGGAAAAAGACCCGTGATGACAAAGATAGCGACCGAGAAAAGTGACGTGACAATGCTTACTGTTGACGATCCAAGGAACGAAGATCCATGTATGTGTATATATATATCCAATGCTACATGAAGGTTTTTTTATGGTTACTAGCAATGCGAACATTTTCTACACATTAAACTTTCATATTGTTGGGACGTGTGAACATTTAGACAGATAAAATATACATAACACGGATAAGTTCATTTTGCAATATCATGTATTAACAAGTTGGCTGGAGCTTAATGCCTGTGTTAAATCTTGTATCTTTCATCCAGTGGACATCTTGGATGATATGCTGGCAGGTGTGGGAATGACAATGCAGGATTACTTGAAACAAGGAGATAATGATTACTACCCGCCTCTTCCAAATGGCCATAGACTTTTCCTTCATGATTCTAGACTGATAGCTGTTCGTTGTGCCGTTGCCATGGGTGAGGAAGGTGACGTGGTTGTAAGTTTCTGAAACCTGCTTCTTAATATTATCTTATTATGAGACTTTTTAAATAATCATTTGAAAGGTTCCAGAAATCTCATTGTTTTGAAGATTATAAATTAATACCCGTGACATTACCTATCTAACAACAACAACATCGTAATTGATGTTCTTGATCTTCTCATTTGTTGGTGCAACACCTACTTTGGTTCAAACTGCCTTGTTCTGGACTTTATCCATCCCCATGTGCCCATACATCCAACGAAGCATATACACATATCGACCACTTTCATTTTGTCGATAAGAATTTTCAAAGCAGCTCAATATTTTTTCTTATACAATAATGTTGGTCTAACATTATTCCTAGATAAGTTTCCTTCTAACTTAAGAGGAATCTCTTACCGCATAAGACTCTGATTCGCTTCTCCATTTCAACCGACCCGCTTGAATCAACATCATAGTCTAATTCCCCATCTTTCTGAAGAATCAAACCCAAATGCTTAAGTTGAGTGTTGCTTGGTATCTCTTGACCATCTAGTATTATTGTACCAAGTCACGAGTTTGACATATACTGAACTTACACCATATACTCGGTTTTCGACTGACATACGAAAATCTTTTTATTCCATAGTTTTCTCCATAATTTTAACTTTGCATTTGCTCATGCCTTCGTCTTGACAATCATCACTACAAAATCTGCATATAAAATAGTCCATGGAACTTCCATTTGGATATCTCTAGTTAGCTCATCCATCACCATAACAAACAAGAAAGGGATCAAAGACGATCCCTGATGTAACCAATTGTATCGGGAAATCACTTGTTGAGCCAATACTAGTCCGTATGTGAGCTTATACACTTCTATACATTTCAAGACACAAAATTATTGCCTATTTCTTCACAAAGCTTTATACTATGTAGAAATAGTATATCTTTTAGCGAAATACTTGGGAAACCATTACGTGCTGTTGTTTTTAAAATTTATCATTTCAGCTATCTGGAGAACGACAAGAAAAATGAACAGATTGTTCTTCAGATGGAGATATGAGTGAAAGTAACCTTTGTTAATATAGTAAAGGAAATTACGTGTTAGGAAGTTTCAGCTTCTGTATTTTGCATACGTTTAATGGATCAGTTATAGCAAGCATCCTACCCTGTAACTGTCTCCAATTCTGACAGTAGGACTACATTCCTGAACAATTCTGGTGATATGTATTCCAGGTTGTTGCCGGCAAAGGCCATGAAAATTATCAGTTATTAGGTGACAAAAAGGAGTTCTTTGATGATCGGGACGAATGCCGTGAAGCATTGCAGTACGTTGATGAGCTTCACCTGTCTGGAATAGACACAAGTGAATTGCCATGGCGGTAAGTTAGTCTCACATTCAATCCTTGGACTGTGCTTATAATATTATATTTTCCCGGGTAAGAAGGATTAGATGCTTTAAGCCATATATTCTTACTACATGACACATACAGTGCCCACAAAGCAGGAGAAAAGGCCATGCACTGTTTCTATTATTGTTTGCGCTTGGTGCTGGTTATAGAGAGCCATTGTAGTGTGTAGAATTTGGGAAGGATATTTGTTGACTGCCTGAATAATTTGCTTCTTTTTTCTATCTCGCCCTCCTATAATGTAGGTTACCAGAAAGCCATTAAAATAGACTAAAGTGAAGGCTGGCATAGAAATTGAGCTGCGAGGGTGCATGCAGTTCTGATCACATGTGTAACTTTTGCTACGATTCTTCCCGAGAACTAGAGACAGAGAAGAACCATTGGCGTAGTCCTGTTGATTTGGCGACGGAATATCAACCCTGTACGTGTAGGTAGTTTGATGGAGGCGCAACATAATCGAGTTTGAAACCTTCATTTGTAGAGGAAGCGAGTTTTGTGCAGTTCTTCTTTTGGAAGATTGTGAACTTGATTTGTATCAATTTTTGGCCACATGAAAACTGAAGTGGAAGTACAAAATTTTCATAATCCTAAATTATCAAGAGCATTAGATTGGACTTGTTTTACAATTGATTTGCTTGATGTGAAATAAAAGAAGAAGGCAGATGGTAATGTTGTGAGCAGCCATTTCTCATGGGACATTGGAAGCTGATTTTGCATGCATCATTGATTGCAATGTCTTCAACTTGGTTATAGTTAAATATAGGGAAAATAGCAAAGAATCAAAATGGACTGTCAAATACTGGTGAATATATCTTCAAGTCTCATTTTGACCTCTTGAGAGATTAGGAGGTATTGTTTGTGATTGTATTTATCTTATGCATCTCTTTCCTAGGCCAATTATGATGGTTTACACCTAGCGCTCTTGTAATCAACCAGCGGATTTGCTGGCGGTATACTTTGTAATGCGGGTTTTGAATTTGGTGCGAGTAATTATATTTCACCGATGCTCGCTAGCGTGTTAGGCCTTGATGCCGCTCGCTGTTAATTAAAGCATTTTAACTTTAAAAAAAACTATCACACTTTTATGAAAGAGTGATGTGTATTTTATTTATGGTAAAAATAATATAAACTTTGCATATTTGTACAAAAATGGTGAAATTGACTATGAATCAGATTGACATAAGAGGATGAGAGGCTTTGAAATGAATTTTACGTTATGAGATCATCGTGCTCTTTTTGGGCTCTGACTTGGAGGTGAATATGAGTTTTGTTGTCATATTTCCTTTTATTTGTTTTTTTTAAATATTTATATTTATTTGTTTTACAAAAATAATTATTAAATTTAAAGACAATTCAAGATATATTTTTTGTCGTTAATAAAATACGACATTATCTTACAAAAGCGTAATAATATACATTAAACTATGAATATATACTTCCGCGTCTACTACGCGTTACGTTACAGGAATGCACAACGATGTTGTGCTCATATTCATATTCATATTCCACTTTTCACGTTGAAAGTGAATGGAACAACATATTATAAAGATTTGATTAGCTTTACAATATTGTGATCACCTTGTAGCATCACTGTACTTCAAAGTCCTTGTAGCATCTGTACCTTCACCTTGTGTGTGTGTCCCTGTCCCGTCTTCTTTCTATATTAAAAACCAATTATTGCTTCTTATAGTGTCAATTGAGATCCAATTACCCATTAATTAGTGTCATTCATAGTCCATCACGAGGAGAGATAAGAAACAAACTTATGTATTTAAGTTCAAACTTAAATTTAATTCAACTAGTTTAAGTTTATTATATATTAACTAAAATATACATGCTTAACAAATTGAACTCAAACAACTAATTAAAAACTCAACTTTTTTTTTCGTCTACAAAAATCTGATAACAATATCAATCAAATAAAAGTTAAAATCTTCAAACTTTTTACATTTTTGATAATAAGAAGACATGTACAAAGCAATAATAAAACATTAATGGCCATGACCACGTGACATGCTTGTCTGAAGACAGAGACCACAGCCCTCCTTGTCTACATGTCTTTTCATCAAAAAGATAATTTCTCTTGTGCCCCTTTTGTTACTTTATATTATGACCTGACCCCACTATATTTTTTCATCTCAAATTCACCGTTCAATCATGTTATCTTGTATTAAAATTTAGGAAATTTTTTATTTAGGAGAGTGTATTCAATCATGATTTTAATGTATTTAAATTTTTTTTTAAAGTCTCGTGGTATTCAATTTAAAATCTTGTGGTATTCAATCATGACTTTTAAAATACTTTTAAAATCTAAAGGTATTGTAAATGTCAATGACTTTAAATGATTTTGAGAAATGGATGACTTTAAATGATTTTGAAAGTCTTTGTAGGCATAAAAAACTCTTTAGAAGTACCATATGAAATAATGAGATTTGCAAAGTCATTCCATTAAAATCATCAAGTCTCTTTCAAGACTTGAAAGAGTCTTGTAAACTTTAAGAATCATGAACTTTTAAAAGTCATTCAAAATTCATTAAAATTCTAATTGAATACACCTCTTAATCACTCTTAAGTTTGGTCGAGTTTCACTCAACATTTTTAAGTTCAAAATCTATTTGTAGAGTCTCCTAAGTTTGCAAAAGTCTCACTTTATCTATTTTCAGTTAACTTTTTAAAAAATTATGTTAATCTTTTATGAAATGACGAAAATACTCATCATTAAAAAAATTAAAAATAATAAATAAAAATGATTTTGAACTTTTTTTTTGTTTTTTTTACAAAAACAAAGAATAAAAAAAATATTTTAGTATTAATTTTTTTCCGAAAAAAATTTCTTATAAACTTAAAAAATAAAAAAAAGATGTTTAAAAATAATTTTTTAAAAATTTATAAGAAAAACTTTTTAAAAATTATTTTTACTACTAACATAATTTTATTCTTTATTTTATACAATGAAAACATTATATAAAAAAGTTCAAAAATCATTTTTATTAATTTATTATAATTTTCAATAAAAGGATATTTTCGCATTTTACAAAAAAATTAACAGAATTTTAAAAGAAGTTAACATAAAAGGGTAAAGTAAAACTTTTTCTAATTTAAGAGACTTCACAAGTTGAGGGAAGTTAAATGAAACTCGGCCAAACTTAAAAGGAGCTAAGTGGAATTTTCCCTAAAATTTATTGGCACCACGTCGTCGTTTTGTGACCACTCCCTTATAGTTGGGCACTTTAGACTCAAAATCAGTCTCAAACCGAGATTTGAGCCGAAACAAAACCCAAAAATTGAGAACGGTTCGTAAATTTAAAAGAAAAACGTTTAATTTTTGTTCAGTTCTAATTTTTATAGTACAAAACCGCCAATTAACCAGTTTAGAATCGAACCGATCCATTATGCTGCATATTGTAAATTTCGCAAACTTTATATTTCAGTTGGATTATTGTAATTAAATACTAACATTTGGTTTTCGATAGTATTTAAAGGCACAACTTTATTTAATTCAACTCTAATCAAGAAAGACCGGAATCGAATCGATATAAAATTTGAACCGTTTCTCACGTAATCGATCCGAGTTTTGTTCTTATATATTAATTAAGAATCGCCGGTTATCATCTGGTATTTCGTTTTCAGTTAATTTCAGATATAACATGTTTTGTTTGAACATGTAATGTAATGTAATGTATGGTTAGTGCTAATAATTCATTTATTTTCGGTTTCCTGATTCTACTATTTCTGGTAAGAAGCAAACGCAAAGAGTCAAAAGCTTCTTCTTCTCGATCTTCTTCTCCGCTGAGCTTGTGATGCAGAGCGAGAGAGCGTAGCTTGGAGGGTTCGGGTTGATCCATGGGTTCGAGAGAGCTTTCGCTGGTTGTGCTCGCATCAGCACTGATCTTGTTGCTCTGCAACAGCCCAGCTCTGGTGATTGCTGGGGACATTGTGCACAACGACGATTCGGCTCCGAAGAAGCCTGGCTGTGAGAACGACTTCGTCTTGGTGTGTTGATTTCTGATTTTGTCAATTTCTCACTTGGGTCTTGCTTAATTTATGCCCTTTTTGTTCTCCGGGTGGTGAATTTGTGCTTGCAACTGTTGTGTTCATGTTTGGAAGGTGGAGTTGTGGAGAGAAAGAGCAGTTTTTTTGTAATTGTGAGATAATTGGGGTTTGTCCTGTTTTATTTTATTTTATTTGGGGATAGCATTGTATCCTTGTGATTTGTGAAGATGGGTTAGGTGGAGTTCAATTGGGTTGCTGCTTGAGCCTTAGTTGCAATAGAAATTGAGGTTTGAGAATCAAAATTGGTATGAACCTAGTTTTCATTTGTAGATAATTACAGTAGATTGCTGAATCAGGGTCATTTTTTGATTTTCCTTTTATATTTATAAATAAAAATTTGAGCTGGGTTTTTCCTGTTTTCAGTTTTTGGGGTTATGTGAAATAGTTTATTGATTTGGCTAAGAATCCCCATTTCTATTGTTTCTCCTTTTTGGGTTCTAAATTAGCAGATGATGTGCTAAATCCATTGATCTGTATAGTAGGGGGAATACACCTGTGTTTATGTGAAACATTTGTTTTAGTTTGGTGTGGTCTCTTTTGGTGTTAAATGTGTTGGATCCGATCTACATGAAAGTTGCCTTAAATTATATTGTATGAAGAGATTTTGTCTTACAATAGTCATTAACCTTTTGTTCTTGTAATAGGTAAAAGTTCAAACCTGGGTTAATGGACTAGAGAGCAGTGAGTTTGTAGGTGTGGGTGCTAGATTTGGAACTGCTATTGTGTCAAAGGAGAAAAATGCCAACCAAACTCGCCTTACAGTTGCAGATCCTCGTGATTGTTGTAGTCCGCCAAGGAATAAGGTTTTCTTTCTGACCTTGTGTGTTTCCAAACTCTATGAACTTACTCTATGAGCTTATTGCATTGCCATTGGGGGAAATATAGTAGATGCTTACAAGCACCAACCTTTTTTTTTGCTAGCTTACTGGAGAAGTTATCATTGTTGATCGAGGTAACTGCACTTTCACAACCAAGGCGAATCATGCACAAGCTGCTGGTGCTTCAGCTGTCCTCATCATAAATAACCAGAAAGGCATGCACCATATATACAAAACATAACTCTCAATAGTCTCATTGTTTTTCTCCAAAAGAAATAGAGAGGAAATGCATTGCTAACAAGTTGAAGTCTGCTACCATTCTTTAGTGTCTCATACTTGTTTTGTTACCTGCAGAACTTTACAAAATGGTTTGTGAGCCTGATGAAACTGATTTAGATATTCACATATCAGCTGTCATGCTCCCTCAAGATGCTGGTGCAAGCCTGTCAAAACTGATAGTGAATAACTCTGGTAATTTTTACCGTGTTAGGCATGACTGTGGAGCATTATTTCTCATTCTGAGAGATAACCATACATGGCGTTCTGTCCACCAGTAGCTATGCCATTGCCACATTAAAAGGATAGCTTTCTAAAGTTCTTGGTTTTTTGCAGTGTCTGTGCAACTGTACTCTCCACGAAGACCAATGGTCGACATAGCTGAAGTATTTCTGTGGTTGATGGCTGTTGGCACAATCTTGTGTGCATCTTATTGGTCTGCGTGGAGTGCCAGGGAAGCAGCTATTGAGCAGGACCAGTTATTAAAGGTATTCTTCTACCAATTCTGCTTATTCACATGCTATGAGTTTTTCCATCTCTTTTCTTGCAGTAATGCATGCTTGTTGACTTTAACATGTTCGCTGTAGGATGATGCAGATGAGATTCCAAATGATAAACCATTGGGTGCTAGTGGCATTGTGGATATTAACACAACATCAGCTGTCCTGTTTGTCGTTGTTGCTTCATGCTTCTTGGTTATGCTCTATGAGCTTATGTCATATTGGTTCATTGAGCTTCTAGTTGTTCTTTTCTGCATAGGTGGTGTAGAGGTATGGTTTTCTTTTGCCACATCCAAATTACTTATTAAACTGTTGCCACTGTATCACTTGTTTTCTGCAAAGCTGCATGTAGCATATTGAAGATGAACTTAATTAGATTTACTTGTTGCCCTGCCTACTTTCCCCTTATTTGTCTTTCTTTTTGAACAAATTCTGACCTCATAGTATCACTTGCAGGGTTTGCAAACTTGCCTGGTTGCTTTATTGTTCAGGTATAGTTATTTATAACAACTTCCAAGCCAATAATAAACAGTTATATATTTCAAATAATTATTCCTTCTGGGGATACCCGAGGATGCTCTATTAAATAATTGGGAAAGTTATGAACACAAAATAATTATGATGCCCTTGAAAAAATTAGTAGAGTTATGTCTATTTGTCAAAATTTTAAATATTTACTGAATCATTTTGAAAATCTACTTGATTGACATCCTTAAATCATAAGCTGTCATATAAGTGTACTTTGCTTTACATACCACATACTTTAGAGTTTGTTAGTTGATTGCTATGCGAAGATTTGCTCTATATTATGTTATATTAGTTCTATTTTGCTCATCTGTATGGTGCTCCCTGACATGGTTGTTTGCGCTATCTGTCTACTTCTATTAATTGCAAATCTTTCTGTAGACTAGCATGCATGTTTCTGTCTGTCCTTTTTTCTAGTGCTGACTCTAGCAACTGTGTTTGGACCTGTGAACAAGAGTTTGCAACTCTAAAATAAGAATTGCCAGAAATTTGGTTGGTTGGCGTGTTCATTTATATCTCTGAATTTCATGTATGATAAATGAAGGATCAAGGAAGTCGTCTTAGTTTAGAGCTGTTTAGCATTAATATTTTTTTGCTTATTTAAGCTTTATAACTAAACTTATGGACACTTCCACAGGTGGTTCAAACGGACAGGAGAATCTTACATTAAAGTACCGTTCTTTGGTGCTGTCTCATACCTTACTTTGGCCGTTTCTCCATTCTGCGTAGCATTTGCTGTTCTGTGGGCAGTTTATCGTAATGCCTCTCTTGCCTGGATCGGTCAAGATATACTTGTAAGTATAATATACCCCTCCCCCGTATTGTACAGTATCTGAGATAACGAAGGGACTGCCCAGTTTGCAAAAAGAATTTAAAATACAATTTTCTTGCTTCCCTGCTATTTGAAATTTTAGCTATTGCTTTGGGAGGATAGTCAGTTTTTGCATTATTAACAGAAAGAACTCGTTTTGGGAAAACGTCTGTGACCTGCTACGTGAAGTTTTAGCTATTTCTTTGAGAGGCATTTTTTGCATCATTAACAGAAAGAACTGAATTCGGGAAAACGTCTGAATTGAATATTCATTTTACATGATATGAGAATGCAAATGAGCCCTTCTGTTGTGCACACCAGCTGTAATTTCTGCAAACTTCTTTAAGCACTAATCTCCTTCTAAATTCCAAATTTAGTACTCAATGAGTTATGGCTGTAAGTATTGTTCTTTTGAAATACCACAGTATGACAGAAAGTGTAATGGATGTCAATAAAGAGCTATGAAGCATATTCCAAGTATGATGATGTTCTTTATTCTGATGATCTGTTTCTTTCTTTTGTCCATTAACCAGGGTATTACTCTGATAATCACAGTCCTTCAGATTGTCCGTATACCTAATTTGAAGGTAATAGCCCAAATTCCTTCCATTAACTGGTGATGATCATCCTTTGTGGACAATTATATCAGGAAAGAAGTGCTTTCTCAGTTTGTTTTGAATTCTAGGATACCATTTAATACGATATTAGTCATTATTTCAGAAAATAGCTGAACAACGTTCATATGTCCTAACGTTCATATTTCCTAATCTTACCTAAAGGGGAATTGATTATAATAGCGTAATTTCAAATGTTTCATAGTTACGTATACCAAAATTTTAGTTGCTTTGGAAGTTTACCAATAAATTCTCAGAATATTGTTTTACTGATAAGTTGCTTAGATGTCCAAATTTTAGTACTCCTTGCAGTTGACTTGTATGATTATGTTGGATTTGACAATCAGGTCGGTACAGTTCTTCTCAGCTGCGCCTTCCTGTATGACATCTTTTGGGTGTTTCTTTCTAAGAAGATATTTCATGAAAGCGTGATGATTGTTGTAAGTAATCCCTTAAGTCTCACTAAATATACTAGATCACGACAAACAAAATTCGTTGGACTTCTAAGGTATGTTATTCTGAAAGTATTTTTAACTACTCCTATCAATTATGCAGGTAGCTCGTGGTGATAGGAGTGGAGAGGATGGTATACCGATGCTATTAAAGATCCCTCGCATGTTTGATCCATGGGGTGGTTTCAGCATAATAGGATTTGGTGACATCCTCTTACCCGGACTACTAATAGCCTTTTCTCTTAGGTACAAGCCTTGCACACTTCTCATACTTGCACCCGTAAGTTTAACTATCTGCTGATGGTTACTTCCAACCTTCAAGTTTAGTAAATGGTTGGTGTTTGTGTATATATATTCATTGCCTACCTCCAAAAGTGAGTTAAATTATTTGGGGAAAAGTACACATGACTATTCCCAACTATACACCTATTCTACATAGTTAAACCTAACAAAAATTTGGGTCATTCAGCTACACCCAATTTTTTCTGGACACTTGTTAACAATTTTGGATGAAAAATGTTAAGTTTTAAAGTGAAAGGTCTAAAATGCCCTTTAACTAAAAATCTAATTTTAGATTTTTAGGTCTGAAAATTAGATTTTTACTGAAGGACATTTTCGTTTTTCACTTCCAAAGTTAACATTTTCTGTCCAAAAACTTAACATGTGAGAATTTATGAAACTTTGTTGTAGCTAACTGACCCAAATCTTAGTTAGGTGTAGTGGAAAAAGTGTATACTTGGGATAGTTATCTGTGCTTTTCTCAATTATTTGAGAATCCGATTGCACTCTTCCCTTGGCAATACATTCCCTCTTACTTTGAATTCATAATTCAAAACAATCCTATGCTCAAAGCAAAGAAGTTGAAATAAAATTTTCAACATGTCTATCTCCAAGCAAATAGATATAGGCTGTAGCTTCCAAGTATTTTCTCTCTACCCTTAAAAATGGATGAAATTGTAATATGGCATATCTTGGACTAGTTAAAGGACAAGGGCATATCTTTGGGTGAAACAATGTAATATTAACACTTCGGTCATCTTTGCAGATTTGATTGGCTGGGAAATAAGACTCTTCGAGCTGGCTACTTCCTGTGGGCAATGCTTGCTTATGGATTGGGTAAGAAATAATTCGCATCATGTCCTATTACTGTAAACACAATAGTTTCTCATCAACTGAAAATAAAATTTTACATGAAATTTGTTTTTTTCTCTTTTTCTGGATGACCTCTTACTTTCCGGGTCGATGGCAGGTCTTCTCATCACATATGTTGCTTTAAACTTGATGGATGGGCATGGCCAACCGGCTCTGCTTTACATTGTCCCATTCACGCTTGGTAAGTTTTGCAAAACCAATATAAGTTGAAATGGTGGATTTCACAAAATTTACCAAACCTTACACATACTAATGCAGGAACCCTTTTGACGCTGGCAAAGAAGAGAGGCGAGCTCAAGCTTCTATGGACGGAAGGAGAACCAGAAAGACTATGCCCCCATATCCGACTCCAACAGAGCGCCGAAGAAAACTAGAGTAACTCTAATTCGTGATTAAATTGCAATGTAGTAGTAGTAGTATATGTATAATATTGCTGATCACTGAAATTCTGGCAAGAAACCAGCACAATGTTAATGTAACATAATATGTTGTAATCGACTCTCGGTAGCGTAAATTTTTATCAATGAAGAAAAACAGTTTCTCTTTCTCCTGTGCCGTGATTACTGATCAGGCTTATTTTGCATACAGCTGCATAGTCTCTGCTGATAGTAACACATGATATGAGTTATGAACAAGATATGGGTTTTCTTGTGTGCAGATTTTGACTATGAGTCAAGAAAATGGAGACATTCCAGGTTAGGACAGGCATGAGTCATGTGTGTATCTTGCAAGCGCAGTTTTGTCTCCTGAAGCTGAAAAGACAAATCAGCTTTCAGGTGAGGGGGCCACGTGTCATGATATAAGGTCATGTTGACAGGTGTAGATTTGGCTATTTGGGATGGTCTTCTTTTATTTAGCTGGAGAGAAATGACAACCAGCAATTGGATTTTTCTCTCACCAGATGGAGAGAGATAAGGTTTTTGTACATATTAGGGATTTTATTTTATTTGTGAAGAAAAAAGAGGTTGGCATGATGTGTGGAAGTGGAAGGAGCATGTGGATGAGTTGTCTACAATAATTGGGGAAGCAAGCAAGATCATCATGGAGAAGAAGATTAGATTAGAGCAACCATATCCACAAAACATGTTTCTATTAGAATTTTCTAATTTAATTCTAGGCATAGAACTATAAGAACACTTACAGAGAAAATGCACTTTATCACTATTAACTATGCTTAATTTGCAAATGTGTATTCTTTAACTAAAATTTGTGTCATTTTACTATTGTAACCAATTTATCTTTTTTTTAATAAATTATGTCAAGCTCTATCTACCCAAAAAATTAAAATACTCTATATTGTCAAATTACCCTCTACCTACCATGAATATGTCAAATTACCTATATATTGTATAAATACAATATTTTTAATACAAAATTAATATTTTTAGATGTACATATTTTATTTTACTTATAATTTAATTAAATATTGACATTTGCATCACAAAAAAATATTTCTTTCAACTTTCCACTTACAATTTGATTTTTTTGTATTAAATTGTTATCTCAAAAGATTGTTTATGTGATAAATTTATACAAAATTTGGTTAATGATGATAAATTATAAATTAAGTATATTTGACTGTGGTAAAATATAATTTCCAAAATTTAATACAGAGAAAAAAATCTTCAAAAGTTTAAATGAAGTAATGCGTATTTGCATTTGCATACAAATTATGTGGTAAGTACAAACTTATGAAATTACATCAATCGTTGAATTGGAACGGATTTATGAAGTGAAAATGGACATAAAGAGAGGCGTCACTTTCTACATTAGCGCGACGTAAGGGTATTATGAGAATTTACACAATGTTTATTCTCTATATATGCTATGCTCACACTTTGTGTATGCCAAATTTACACCAGACTGTAATCATGTGTGCCCTCTGTTTGTATTTATAATTATATCATGTGCATATTATGTGTACATACTTTATACAGTTCGAAATCTGTTTATACATATATCATGTGCATATCATGTTTATACCAAGTTTATTTCATAAGTAAACTTTGTTCCCATAAGTAATAGTTTGTTTATATCATGTTCACATTTTGTTTATACCAGTTACCATGCAAAAATGGAATTGCCCTTCCCACTCTATCACTTTAGCGGAGATGAGTGTTAATATGATGTGTCGCGCGCTGATGTAATCTCGCTAAATCAACGGTCACGATTTAAGTTTAAACGTATACCTTAGGTTTGTATTTGATTTCCCTTCTAAATATGTTATATATGTACAAGAAAATGTCATATACATCCTCTTAATTAAATATTGTTCATATCTACACTTATCAACTAAAAAAATTTGTTTTAAGGTCCCTTAAATATAGTCTCTCATCTCTCGTGGACCTTAAATTAGTTCATTAACCTTAATGTCAGTATAGTCTCTCATCTCTCATGGACTAGCTCACGAGTCAGGTTTTTTTCTTAATCTCTAATTTGTCATTTTTATCACCAATTTTCAAAATTTCAAATCTTTAACTATACACAGTAGAAAACCCATTACACTTTAAAAAGAAGAAAACCGCTATTTATCACATTTTTATATAAGAGAGCATTGTATACTTTGTTAATTGTAAAATTAAGATGCGAACTTTGTTTTTTTTTTTGCAGTATATGTGTATTGGTACAAAATTAAGGAAACTGTCCCAAAAATATCTTTATGATTGTTTTAATCAAAATTTGTGATTTAATTCTTTTAGTTAAATCATTTTAAGTTTAAAATTATTTTATAAAAATCTCAATTATAAATTTTAGGAGCAATTTCGTCATTTTTGTACAAATACATATCTAGTGCACAAGAAAATCCAAATTCACGTCACATTATCTTGAACTCAAATAATTATTAGAAAGACAGTGACACATACGAAATCCAGCTTCCAATAAGTGCATATAAAATATATGCATTTATAATGCAAGCTATGCAAATTGTTTATATATTTAACATCTCACATAATTTGGAGTTTACCTTGTTTAATGTGTATATATGTCTGTGTCATTGATAGTTCATGTATTTTGCATTTGTGTATTTCCCACAAATATATTGAGAATCAAGTCGGCAAGATCCAAATAATTGGTAGAAAGATGATGAAATAAGCAAAGGGTGTGGTGACTATACAACACAAGCTTTAGTGGATTTGTGTGTTGTAAAGTGAAGGAGTTTTGTTGACATTGAGGCATTGATAAGAGCAACAGAACAATGTACATGCAAATCCAAAGACACACGAGAGAATGATGGATACGATGGAGATTTGTTTGCGAAATTCTAGGAAAATTAAATATCAAACAAACGAACTTCAATCACAAACGAAAATTCAGCTAAAATAATTGAAAATGAAAGAATAATTCAATATCTTGAATAAATGAAGAAGTCTTGTATTGTTTAATACATTAAAAGCATTAGAGTATCATTCGAATAGTAAAATAGTAAGTATTAAAAATTTTAATAGAATAATAAAGGTAAAATCATCTTTTCATCTCAAAATTCATAATATAATAGGGTAATCGCAAGAACAAAATATTTAATGAACTTTAATTTTTTTTTACCTTTTTGTTAAGATGTATGTATGAATAATGTTTAGTTAAGAGGCTGTGTATAACATTTTTCTTTATATATATATATATATAATAAGAATATTTACTTTTAAGTACGAACCAAACATATTTTGCAAATAAGTACACTTGTCATTTTTAATCTTGTCAGTATATTTAAATTCTTATTGTTATGTTGTACTTGAGAAAATCGACATTTTTGCGTATAACCAAATTACACGATGAAGAATGAACCATATGATTATGAATTTTCGAAAATTTAAGAAACTAGTATTAAAGTACCAAAATAATAATTAGATATACTTTTTTTTCAAAATGTATATGATTCGATATATTATTTCTCCATAATAATAAATGAATCAACATGACTATTCATTCATCATCAATCTATAAAGAGCAATGCTTTTGAGTACGTAGAGAGAAATTAATCATGCAATGATTAATAACCAGAAACATGATAAAGTGTGGCAATTATTAAAATAATAATACTATATGAGTTTTGACTTGGGAGATCAAATAAATGTGGGTCATCATAAAAGACAAGGGCATAAAAGTAACTTCACCTCCATTGACTACACACATTTCCCTCTGCTGTCCCCACCCACGTGCAAGTCACGTCACTTTCCCAACGGTCATATTATTCTCAGCCACACGATGGTTTTGATCGTGCGGCTGCGATGTTCCTGCTGCCGTTATAACTTTCGCTCCAAAACTAAAATAACCGACCTCGATCAATCACAAGAAGACAAGAAAATAAATAAATAATTGAAGGATTTGTGTTTGGGAACTTAAAAAAGAGAAAAAATTGTTTATTTAAAAGAGAGATTAAAATAATATATTATCTAGTTAAATTAAAAAGAATGGTCGTAACCTTTTAATTTTTTAAGAAGTAGACGTGAACATACTTGTGTTGTTGTTGTAAAATGTGTATATTTTTTCAGAATGATGAAAATAATATTTTTAAATTCAAGCTAGTCAAATTATTTTTTTGGGTTCGTTTAGATCTAAACTCTCACATAAGGACATTGATAGTGTGCGAGAGAATAAAAATTGACAAACTCGAGTTGAAAATTTTTTTCTAAGAACATTTTCATCGTTTTGACAAATATACAAAATTTGCAAGAGAATAATAAATTCATAGCACTTATTATAATTTAGCCTTACGAATATTCATAGAGACGATAAAAAAAAACAATATATCAATAATAATAATGAAATTAGAGCCCATCGCCGTTAACTCAACTTACTCTATGTTTCAAAAGAAATTATTTAAGGCAGGAATGATTATAATACGGTTTTGAAATAATTTTGGAGTGGCTATAGTGGATACCATCTCTCGTTTTGTTCGGATACTTGATGGGGACGGGGACTTCCCGATACATGCTCTAAAAATAAATAATTTAATAAATAATAATCAACAATCCTATTTTCTCATTCACTAAACGTTGAATCAATTCATAAATTGTCCATAATTCTTGAACAAACATTATGAATCAAGAGTTTTGTTTTAAAAAACGTACCGGATATGGGCGGGCGGGGATAAGTCGGTCCATACCGACCCCTCAAAAATACCCATTACACTTTGTTATGAGCTAGTTTTTGAGTGCCTCGTTTTAATCAGGACGAAAACATTGGGTACCAGTAATATTTCAAGTTTGAAGTTTTTACCATCTCTGCTGAATTGCTTATGGAGCAACAGTGCCTCTCTCTTCTCTTAATGATAAATCATTTTATTTTTTAATAAGACAATAATAAACCACATCTAATCCACTTGTGACCATTCTCTGTTTTATTAAACAAAAGAATTTAATGAAGGCCACATATATTTTTTTGGGGGTTTGGCAATAAATAAGAGACCTCTCCTCTATAAAAGCCTCCCTTATCTTCCATTTCCACACAACTTCACAACCCTTTGTAGCTTTCTGAGTCTGTGAGAGAAAATGGAGCGCAAGGAAGAGGATGTTAATGTTGGGGCAAACAGGTACCCAGAGAAGCACCCACTGGGCACAGAAGCTCAGGACGACAGGGACTACGTAGAGCCACCACCACACCCTCTCTTTGAGCCCTCTGAGTTCAAGTGTTGGTCCTTCTACAGAGCTGGCATTGCTGAGTTCATGGCCACCTTCTTGTTCCTCTACATCACCATCTTGACTGTCATGGGTGTCAACAGATCCCCCAACAAGTGTGCCTCTGTGGGTGTTCAGGGCATTGCCTGGGCTTTTGGTGGCATGATCTTTGCCCTTGTCTACTGCACTGCTGGCATCTCAGGTCTGCACCAAATTGATCCCTTTTTCTTTAATGGGTATTGCTCAGATTATGATTTAGATGTGAAAATGTGATAAAGTTCTGATTTTTAATTGACAGGAGGGCACATAAACCCAGCTGTGACCTTTGGACTGCTTCTGGGGAGGAAGCTTTCTGTGAACAGGGCTGTGTGGTACATAATAATGCAGTGCCTTGGGGCAATATGTGGTGCTGGTGTTGTCAAGGGCTTGGAGAAGTCTCCATATGAGATGTTGGGTGGAGGAGCTAATGTGGTGGCTCCTGGGTACACCAAGGGTAGTGGTCTTGGTGCTGAGATTGTTGGCACTTTTGTTCTTGTCTACACTGTCTTCTCTGCCACCGACGCCAAGAGAAGCGCCAGAGACTCTCATGTTCCTGTATGTAGTATATGTTCGGTGTTCTAAATAATGTTAGGCGCTAGTAGGTCCGGGAGGGCCGGACCTTATGAGACAAATCATTTGATTGAGAAGTAATCAGACAAGTTGGAGATTTTTAGGACTGTGTATATATTGGTATTTTTTGACACATCAATTTGTGGTTTGTGTGGGTTGTGATCATGCTGAACAATGGGTGCAGGTTTTGGCTCCACTCCCAATTGGGTTTGCAGTGTTCTTGGTGCACTTGGCCACCATTCCCATAACTGGGACTGGGATCAACCCAGCAAGGAGTCTTGGAGCTGCCATCATTTACAACAAACAACATGCATGGGATGACCAAGTGAGTTGTTGCTGCATATTTGATCTTTGAGGTTGATGTAATTAATTGAGGTGTTTAATTGTAATTTTGTTGTTGTTCCTTGCAGTGGATATTCTGGGTTGGGCCTTTCATTGGAGCTGCTCTTGCTGCTCTGTACCACCTGATAGTCATTAGGGCCATGCCCTTCAAGACCAAATCTTGAAGTCCCTCAGCCATTTCAAGCTCCTCCAGCCTCCTTTTTTTTCCTTACTATTTTAGTATTTTGTGACTTTTGTTTTGTCTACGTGCATTGATTGTGAGGGAGTTATATTTAATTATGAAGAAAACTATGTTTGTGCCTTTCGTGGCAGCTTTGTATGAAGGATTCTTTTAGTTCATTCTACTGTTCTATCATGTATATAGGGATAGGGGTAATTCAAAAAAACACCCCCTAAAAATTGCTTAAATCTCACATAATACCCCTAAAACTAATTGTCTCACCCTTACACCCTAATTTATGCATTTATCTCACTTCTATTATGTCTGTTCAGTTCCGTCCAATTCGTCGTTAGGTGTATACGAATTGTCTATTTTACCCTTGGTTTGTTTGGTTAAGTGAAGAGTTGAGTCGATTGACTCAAACACTTCACCAAAATTGAGTCTCGGAGAAGAGGAGACATCGGTGGAGGGTGTGGATCCGGCGACATTTTGGAGTTTGGGAATATGGAGTCAGAGGGTAGATGAATTATGTTTAGCAAATTCCTCTATAATTTCTAACTCTACACGTGACGTGCACATGGTATATAATAGACGAAACTAAACTGACAAAAACGAAATGAGATGAATGAACCAATTAAGGGGATGGCAGTGAAACGATTGGTTTTAAGGAGTATTATGTGAAATTCGAGTCATTTTATGAGGTGTATTCTGGAATTACCCCATACATATACTCACTTATTTTTATATTGATCATCAGTTTGAGATGATACAGAGAAAGAATAATTTTATGGTCTTTACAGAAAATGCAGATTTCAGATTGTGCATGGAACTTAATATACTCACTCACACAAACTCAGGGGATCCTGATCTTCCGGCTTTTCATCAAAACATGAAAACTCTACAAATCTATTGGAATAAATCTAGGGACAACAAAGAAGCCATCATTCATTCCCTAAAACTGATCAAAGCTACCAATGCAGCTTCTGTTGAAGTAAAAGGATCATCCGCCCATACATACACAAGTATAAAAGAGAAATAAGCCCACATAAATGAGCATCCCACATAAAAACAATATAAATGGGAGTAAATAAACGATTGAAACAAACTCAACTAATGAGGTTGACCTTTTAGACGTGAAATCCAACCCGATATATACAACATAGTTTTACAACTTCAGTTCCGCTCTTTTAATATTATCTACTGCTCATAAAAACAATACCTCATCACCCGTTTACAGGTATTGAAGTGTGCTTACATACCAAGATATCGAACCGATCAAGTTTGGCAGATTTTAACTGCTATCTCGACTAGTTTGGTTTACAACCCTCTCTATACATTACATTTTTTTGCAGCTACCACCCCTTACACCTCAAAGGAACAGGGAGGGAAAGAGTCAAAATAACAACTCAAGTTTTGCCCTTCTCATATGTGAATTGTACATATCTTTACAGCAGCATAAGCGTCCTTGTAGAAAGCGGAAAAAAAAAACTGGATCTCTGGAGAATAGCTTCCCTGCAAAAATCAAGTTTTTGGTTTCATGTTACCTTGTTAAGAGGTACATATTAAAATTTAAATCAGAATGAAATCATGGTAGCAACATAAATGCCTTTGTTTTAGAACAAATCAAAAGGGGTCTCTATACAATGAATAAGAATGACAAAACCAACCTTGAAGCATGGAGAGGCGAGTCTGATACCATTTCAGGCCCTGTTTACTCTGCCATTTGTCAATTAGATTCCAACCGTACGTCCTTGCACTGGTAAGCTGGGATTGAGGTCCAGGGAAGGGTTCAACATTATATGATCTCTAAGGACCTGCTGAGACGATCGATCCTCCAAGACGGACTGTCCATCCCCATCATTGAATTCCCTGGGATCCCCATGGGAAGGCTTCCCAAATTGGTTTTTAGTAGCAGCTGTGTTTTCGGATGAAATCATATCCCTAAAGACATGAGAGGCTTGTTGCATCCTTCTGAATGGGTCAGGTTTTGGCTCTTGATAGGGTATGCTGCTATTGGTATAGAAACTGTTATTGGACCTCTGGATCGTGCCTATGCCTTCCTGCAAGTAAGTTGGCTGCTTTATGTGATGATATGGGATGGCACCATTGCCGCCTGTTATAGGAGTTGATGTACCAGATAAATTTAGAGGGCTAGATATAGGTGACGGAGACATCCTTCCACTCATATGTTGTGGTGATCGAGAATGTAAAAGAGGGCTCCCAATGGGAGAAACTGGGCATGAAATGTTCCTTGCCATATGGGGATCGCTGGAAATTAATAGTTCAGTTGTCAGATGACTGCTGAATACGTAACAGTATTTGGAAACATAAAAACCAAGCTATGTACACCCACTACTTACTGTTGGCTAGGTTATCTAATCATTTTGCCTTCATAAATCATATTTTGCCATTGGTTACATGTTTTACATGTGAACTTCAATGTTTATCTTTCTCACTGGCTCATGTCAGCTTGTCCAGTACCAAACAATGCCATATTCGAACTATATCGTCAAGTGCCAGAATGAGTCAACTCTGAGCACAAGGTACAAGGTAAGGTAACAAACAACTAGCATGCTATTGATGTCGTGCTTAGCAACTACGTAATTGCAGCAATAACTGATGTGCATGGGGAGAGAGGGAGGGAGAAAGAGAGGCAGAGAGAGAGAGACCTGGATCCCACAGTGGTTTTTGAAACTCTTGACTGACGAATGGCCACCCCTTCTGATTCCAAGCATGTAACCTTTTTTGTATTTCCAATGTCCTAGTAGACCACAATATCCATGGTTAATGCAAGGACTAGCAATTATGGAAAAAGTAATATAAACACAAAAGAGAAACATGCTAATACCATAGATCTCACACCATTTGTGACGACAAATGGTGCTTCTGAAGGATGGACAGCCATAATGGATCTATCCACTTGTGCTGCATTATTGACAAAAGGGTGCTCCAACAGCTGTGCTGCTGTAGGACGATGTAACGGGTTTCGCTGCAAGCACAGTCGTACAAAGTCTTTTCCTTCATCTGACAGGTGATCGGGAATTGCAGGAAGTTCCTTGCTGTTTCCAATTTTAAACATAGCAGCAACCTACATAGAAGCATACATAATGAACATATAGCACATTACCATTCCACATAGCATACAGGGAATCTGACTCTGAAACATTCTTAGTGCTATAAAAAACAACATCCAGTAAACAGTATTTATGAACTTCAGACTTTTCAAGCCTGTATCCAAAATTTACTAACCCCTTCATACTGACTCCATGGTGGTTTTGCTGTAGCCATCTCCAACACAGTGCATCCAAGGCTCCATATGTCAACAGCAAGATTGCAACCACTTGAATTTCTTATAACCTGAATGATGATCAATCACATTAGATATATTAATGTAAAACACATAATGAGCGATGAGAGAAGAGTGTGAGAGGTCTATTTACCTCAGGTGCCATCCAGTATGGGCTTCCCTTTAGTGATAAGGGGCAAGGCTGTCCAGAAATCTGCATATTATTACAAGTGCAGTAGATTAGAAACATACCCCTTTAATTGATGGGTGGATAACATCAACGCCCCATTTTGAAATTTCTTTCTTCATATGTAACTCTCCATTCCATATTTCATAGCATAAATGATATAAATCACCATTTATAGTATGTTTTCCTAATAATCACATTCATTGGGTTATTAATGCTATTAGAATGTAACAAAATTACAGGTGAGACTTCTTACATGCTTTGCCATCCCAAAATCAGCCAACTTCACACGGCCATTGGGGTCCACTAGTAGGTTTGCTCCTTTTATGTCCCTGGACAGAATCAAATGTAATTATAAGCAAAAATGATGTTTCAAAAGTAAATAATATTATGGGCTGCTGAAACTAATAGATATTGCTAAATGAGCAAACAGATCAGTAAGAAATGAACTGACCTATGGATAGTATTTTTAGCATGCAAATATGCAAGTCCTGACAGAATTTGTTGGGTGTAACTGCGAATAGCTAATTCACCAAACTGTCCATACTCCTGAAGAAGCTTATGGATGGAACCACCAGATACATACTCCAAGTAAATATACAGTTTGTCCTCTACCTGACATACAACACAGGGAAAGCAAGAAAATAATCAAGAAGTCTGAATTTTTCTTTCCAATTTGCTATTGAACTCATGTGAAAAAGGGGATAAATATGGGCACGATAAGTTATGTGGAAAAACTACTTGCTTAATAAAATTGAACAATTCCAAATTCTTTACTGGATATTAAACTAATAAATCTCATAGTTGACAATAAATGTGAAGAGTTGAAAACTTACCGTCTCAGTTCCATAATACTGCACTATATTTGGATGTCTCAAGCGACTTAACAACGCAATTTCCTGTCAGATGCATATCAATATTAAGCACAATGATTTTACCTCTTATACAACAAATAGCGTGCACAGCTCTCAAACTATAAACTGTACACTCTGTGCAAACATAATTTTAGTTAACTGCATAGCAAGTTTTCCACTTAACTTACCTGTCCAAGTTGCTGTGCACTTTCCTTTGATTTCGCATCATCTGAAAGTAGGAGTACCTCCTTCATAGCACACATTTCACCACTTTCCCTGAACAACAATAGAATGTATTGTTCCAGCAGAAACTGATGAAACGAAATAAATTGAAAAACACTTAACTACTATGAGTATGTGAATAATGACAGCAGCAGACAGGCAATTGCGAATTCAAGAATGGATATTTTAATACATAATTGCACATAGCCACATCGTGTTATGCAGATATTAAACATGCATCCGATTGCGAGAAGTTGGTGTGACAAAAAGAAAAAGAAAGATATGAACATCCCAATGACCAGACCTGTTAAAGCCCAAATAAACATGTCCGAATGTCCCTCTCCCGAGCAGTCGTCCCTTCTTCCAACGTGAACCAGGGCTAGGTGGATTTTCTTGCCTACCAGGACTTCGCAAAACAGAAGAAGTAGGCGAAGTTGAATATGCTGGAGGGGAAGGACTAGTATTGGAAATTGTTATAGGGGGAAGAGGCAACCGGTGGCTTTGTTGTTTCCCATCATCACGCCGACTTGAAGGAGAGTCGGCAGCAACTCCTCCAGCTTGTGGATGTATAGGGGTGACTGCACCGCTGTGTATTCTGGAGTTGGGACCGGGACTTGTCATTCTAGGACTAGGTATTGGAGAACACTCCGGACTACACCTGTTATGCTGCCAAAATAGCTGTCCTGACATATCTCCTCCCACAGAGTTTTGACCAGAGCCTGGACTTGAACAGTGTCCAGAATCGACTAAATTCATATCCGAATGAGTCTTTCCTGCCCAGAAACCAGAGTTCAAAAATTTCTCAGAGCCACATGCTCTCATTGGACTCCTCGAAGGACTTGACATTGTGCTGTCTGGAGTATAACATAAAGCACCATGGTGGGGAATCTGTATATTCTGCATGTGAGTGCTCAAAGGCCTGCTTTTAGGTGATGTAGAGAGAATCTGATTGCTCAAAAACAGAGTAGCAGACTTGATATCCTCTCTTGAGGTTTTTTGGTTGAAGATGGAGAATTGATCCTTATGCATTACACTTCAGCAAAGGAAGAGACAAAACTTTATCAGGGATGGTGAGGGATGCAAAATGGAAAGAATGATAAAAATAATAATGAGATAGAATGATGGTGTATCTACTGTCATAATATCCCAAGAGATCGTCAAAACTTGAAATAACACCAATACAAACTCACCTGGTAGGACTGTTAGCTGCACATTTGTTCCCATTTTCACAGTCAGATGCCAGGGGACTAAGGGGACGTGACTCAGAAAGTTCATCACTCTCAATGGAGCTATCACTCGAAACTGAAGCCGTGGCTAAGTCTCCTTCAGCATCTGTAGGACCTGGCCTAGTAGAGACACAGCCTGGTGTTGGAAGAGGCAAATATAACAATGGCTTGGGGCTTTTGTCGAGCGCTGGCTGAGGTGATGAACTAATTCCAGAGTCAGTACGCCCAATGCCAGCTAGGCGGACCCCAGGAAGTGGTAGTGGTTGGGCATGAGGCCTTATAACAAAACTTTGGCAACGTGATACTCGCTTGGAGGGTGATGGTGATCTCGATGGCAGACGAGATAGACAACCCCTTTCTGAAACAATATCATTACTGCGTGCTCTAGACCCTCCTGATCTACTATTGGCCCTTTCTTGAGATGAATTCCTGAATCTCCTATGTATTGAATCAAATAAACTCTCTTTATTTACTTTCTTTTTGTCTTCCCTGGATGATGACTTCCCCCACCAAGGCATATTTATTGATCGACAATATACAAATTACAGGCAAATTCTATGAGAAAATTTGCCAAGAAAATTATACAACCTATAACATGAAATCCAAGTTAATAATCAATCTTGCAGCCAAGTCTTTCTTCAAAAACTTATTGAAAGCCAGACATGCCAAGTCAACTCTGTTCAGAATGTGAACCACAGAACCACCGACGACATTGTTTCAAGAACTACGCTGATCAAGAACCTGAATATAAGTATTTCTATTATTAGGCATTACTAAGTCTACCCAAAAGAACATTTAAGTAATACACGAACAAGTATCAAGGAATAAAAATCTCGAAGGCATAGAAGACAACCACGAATAGAAGACAGGGGAAATTATCATATTTTCTAACGCATGCTAAAAATACAACTGTTCAAATCATATATAAATTCTTATCTACATGTATGCATGCATGGCCTCTTTACATCTGTCTAAATTGAAGAACATTAGTTCATCATCTTGTGTTTCTTCCGTCTTTTTCACTTTTACCAATACATCACTTATATCCAAAAATCAAACCTTCATACAATTTCAAAAACCAATAATGCTTTGTCCGCTTCAGATGGAAAAAAGGCATTGGCAAACCATTCTACAGTTAAATAGACAGCACACATAACCCGAAACACCCAATTTTCCATAGACTCCTAACAACTCAATCAATGACCCAAACACAAAATCTTTCAAACTTAGATTTGTATGATCAGCCTGCCATCCAGTATCAGCACAACTAAGAAGCCAAAACTCACAAAATAGATCAAAACTTTACCATAAACAATGAATTACTCCTCAATTCAGCTCAAATCATAACAACACACACAAAACACCATGATTCCCATAAAATCCAGGTAACCTGAGCACAAAGCTATCGCTCAATTACAAAGCTCCCAAACACTTCCGAAACTCCAAAACCCTAAAAGCCTCGTCACAAGCAATAACACAGCCAAAACATGTCAAATTCATTCAAAACAGTTACTCAATCAAGCTCAAAACGCCACAACAAGAGAGACCTCCCGATTACTTACAGCGATGCATATCCAGCCCCAAACACGAAGCTCTCTCTCTCCCGAAGGATGCGTCAGTTCCGCGCAGAGACGACGAAGAGAAAGTGAAAAGGTTCAGAGGAAAGTGACGAACAGAGAGAGACAGCAACGGAGGAGGAACCAAGTTCTAGAGAGAGAGAGAGCTCTAGAGAGATCCTCTGGTGCGTTTAATTATTAATTAAAAAAAATCAAGAAATCATTATTTGATTAATTATTGAAAATGGGACGACCCCTTTTGGAGACGCATGAGGTGTGGTAATCGTAATTATGTCGTACGGTGAAATCGCAGCCGTTGATTCGATACTAATGATGTCAAAGTTGGGATTATTACGGTGGTACGAAGAGTATGGGATCATTTTTTTTTTATCACTTTTAACGCCGACGTGTCATTTCTCTTTTATATTTGTTATTCCATTATCTCATCTCATCTGCTTTACGCAATGGATTGTTTTTAATTGTTTTTGCGGGAGGTCCTTTTATTACGTTCTATTTCTAGATTTGCCCATGCTTTTGTAATTTTCCGGGGTCTTTTCGGGGACTAATAATCTCATCAGAATATTGAATTAAATATAATAAAAACAAAAAATATGTGTGACGGTAAATACAAAAAATATATGTTATCAACAAAACATCAATAAAAATATTCGATCACTTGTTTTTATGGCAAAAACATTGTCCTATAACGCACCATTGGTGGTGGCTGGCAGTTTCAATTACATATATAGCAAGTAATGCCTGTAACTATAACAATTAATAGTGACAGACAAATCATGTTGCCTTCATCAGTAGTAAAATTTGGCAGCATTAATTAGTTTGAGTTTGATAATTGTTGATGATGAACTACTCTATCACAACTAATACATATATTTTTATAAATTATATAATGTGATATAGTACAATCTGAGAGAGGGTGTGAACTCTGTAAACTCATAGGAGTACGATACGTGATGATGCGCACTATATTTTCCTCTACACCAATCTTTGTGTAACACTTTTCTCTTTAAATTATAAAGTGAAATCTATACTCCTGTCGCTTGACACAATTACATTAATTTCTTTTTATTTTTGGATGAATGCATATATAATGTAAATGTAAAATAAATACAAAATGAGCTTTTCATTTAATATAACTGTATAAATCACACGCATTCACGACTGCCACCTATAAATTATTGATCCGGCCCCACTACCAAGTTGTCTGAAGAGGGCCCCACGAAGTTATGACGAATCACGCAAATACACGTCATCACGCTACTATGGTATATGCATAACAATTCACAAAACCAAAACGGCACCGTTTAAGCCACCACAGCCTCTCTCCCGAGCCCCCCACCGTTACCGTTACAATCAACGTTGACCCGGTCAGATACGATGTCTAATATAGGCTTCAAATCCCTCGGCTCCACGTGGACCCTGAGGCCGTACTTCATGAACAACGTCAGCGACATCTTCTGCTCCACGCGGTGGCCCTCCACCACCGCGAGGCGGTGGCGCAGCAGCACCGCCGCGGCGATCGACTTCATCTGCAGGTAAGCGAGGTCCTTACCTAGGCAGATCCTCGGACCCGCATTGAACGCCACGAACCTGTACGAGTTTTGCCCCTCCATTTTGGTCCCGTCCGGCGACAGCCACCTCTCCGGCCTGAACTCCAGCGAGTCCTGGCCCCACATCGACTTCATTCGACCCGCCGAGTATATCGAGTACGTGATCGACGACCCCGCCGGCACGAACGTGCCGTCCGGGAGTGTGTCGTCGGCGACGACGTGTTTCGAGTCCTCCGGCACCGACGGGTACAGCCTCAGCGCCTCGGAGAGCGCCGCCTTGAGGTATATCAACCTGTCGACCTCCTCGAAAACCAACGGCTCGTCGAGCCACGTGGAAATCTCGCTGCCACGTGTCTCGATCAGGACGGTGCATATTTCGATCAGGATTTTTTGTTCCACCCTGGGGGTTTGGCTGACGGAGTAGAAGAACCAGCTCAGCGCGACGGATGACGTGTCGCGTCCAGCTAGGATGAAGTTGAGCGCCACGTGTTGGAGGAACGTGTCCGAGTAGGACTCCTTCTTCTTCATGAAGCGGGACAGCAGGTCGTCGTGGGGTGTCCCGCCGCCCGATTCCTTCTGCTGGCTTAGCTCGAGCTTACGAGTGTTGATGATGTCGGACAGGTACGAGTCGATGTGGCGGAGGCTACGGCTCAGGTTCACCTCCATCCCGAGCCCGAGCCATTTCTTGAGCCGCCACACGAACTCGGGCAATATGAACCGCTGCAGCGTGGCCTCGGTGGCTCCGTCGAAGGCCACGGCGAAGCCGTTCTCGGGGAGGTCCGGAGAGAGGGTCATTGGGTCCTTCCCGAAAGCCAGGCCGCAGATGTTATCGAACGTGAGCCGGAGCAACAGATCCTGGAGCTCGATCGGCTTCTTTTCTAGCTGGGCCGTCTCGAGGATGGGACAGAGCCGGAACTTGATGGCTCGGCTCACCCAGCGAGCCATGGCTTGGCGGAGCGTCCGGGTGGTGAACTCCAGTGCGGCGGTCTTACGCTGGAACAGCCACGTGTCGCCGTCGGAATTGAAGATGCCGTCTCCGAGCAGATCGTGGAACACGGACTGCCACGTGGGGCCCTTGGGGTAGTTGTCGAACCTGAGCTTTAGGATGTGCTCCAGGTTCTTGGGGTCGCACGTGACGGTCACGAGGCCTTGCTTTCGGGCAAGGAAAGGAACCGCCACGATGCACGTCTGGTACGTGCCGCCGCACGCGCGCAGGTTGTCGGCGATCCACTCGTGCATGCGGCTCGAGTTCTGTATCAGACCCGGGAGGCTGCCCAATACCGGCCAGACACGTGGACCCTTCATCGACCGCGTGACGAATCTGAACCACAGCATGTAAGCCGCCAGAGCCGAGAAGATCATCACCGCCGTCGATACCTCCATCGAAGATCCTGACCGTCGATCTCAACGTGTAAGAGAAATGCAGCAAAACCCAGACACCAAAATGTCCGATCTTGTTGTGTGTGTTGTGAGTAGTTGTGAAGAAGAGAGATCGAGAGAGGGTGTTGAAGAAAAATAGAGGAAAAGAAGGGACTTTTATAGCAAAAAACAGAAAACCCTACAGAGCCTATAACTCGAAACGAAGAGGATTGACGTTGAATATTACTCTAATTTTCTTTTTAGCAATCCACAAAAAAAACAGCCATTAATGCCATCATGTGTTGTTGAGGTATTGATACATTTAAAGGTAAAGAAGAAGAGAACACACCGACACTAATTAGCTGTAACCAAAAATGTCACTGTCATTAATTTGGTGAACAAAAATTTCAATCCCAAACTCCAAAACCATGCACATGGAGTCAAACATTTTTCCTTCATTTCATTTTCCACGTCTCCGTCTATGTAAGGCAATTCTATTCGTAAAATTATAAAACGAGAAATACCAATAAATAAAAATCTCACGTTTAAACAGCTATAAATATAGATTATGTATAATCTCGCAATGTCACATATGTGTACATATATTATGCGGTTGAAAACATGGTTTGCCAAAAACTTGCTTGAATACAAGTGAATGAGTTTGGATGATGTGAATATAATATGATAAACTTGGTATGTGGAGCAATAAGTTTCGTTTAAGACAGGTGCGATTTGAATTTGGTGGACAGGTGAGGACTATTAACGTAATCTTAAAAATATATTACGGAGGTTAGGGTTGGTTGGCAAGCCACCACCTCTTAATGGTCAATTTCTAGTTCTATCTACTCGAACGGTGTCGTGCGGTGACATTTACTCTTCCATGGCTATTCTTATTTGTTTGACAATATATGTGTCATTGTAAGTATATAATTGCTGCGCCTCTCTCGTAGTTAATTATAATTGTATAGAAAATAATATAATTATACTTTTATTTGTGCAGTGAATCAATGATTTTATCTCAAGATTTGGTGGGTCATATGTCAAAACTTAAATAGTATTATATATATTCACCATGTATACTGTTATATAAGAATAAATTTTGTTACCATGCTAAAACTAATTTCTCGATTATGGGTTTAAATGTATGGGTTTCTTATTATATTTTCTGGCGGTTATTCTGATCGATTATAGAAATTAAATTGGACTATGTGTATATATATTGTATATACATTAATGAAAATCAATCAAATATTGAATGAGATAATAACACTTAAATATATGCTATAAATATTGTGTAATACACTAGTTCAAATATTGAGTGTCACATTATTTATACATTTGAACAAAAGTGACTCTTTATATATTTGAAAATTGGAGATAAAGGTTGTGGAATTGGATCATCACTTAACATGTAGTGGGGAGATCCGTGGACCAGCTTAGGTTGGGAAACAACCACACGCGCGCACCGCTGTCCTGTCTCGGCCCGAGCCGTCATGATCATGATCGAAACAGTGCCAAGTACTCTCCTATTTAAAGGATATATCCTACTACTTAAATACAAAATCAATAGTTAAGTCGTCATACTTCAATATTCAAAGCACTCGAAAAATTTACACGATGATCCTTTCAATGTCGTAGATGGAACAATTTTGTCTTAAAGAAATAACGATTTGCTGGACTCGGACATTTTACTCTTTCACAATCTCAGTCTTCTAAACATATCCAATACATCTACTATTATGTATATAATAAGTATTTGTTTTATTGTTTACGTTCATAATTAGTAGTCTACAACGCTCAAATTTGTTTTATATCCTAAACACGTGTGATTAGTACCGGAAATGTCCACATATGAGGCAGGCAAGCATGAAAGAAGAGTGAACAATGATCTGACAAAAACATTTAACCCGTGCCATTTCCAAATTTACCAACACGTGCATCAAAGTTAAGGAAGCAATATTTATGACGAGGTTATGGAGGAAATCACTACTCCATAAATTTAGGTTCCATGAAATCATTGGATCTTGTCTGTAAACCCATATCTCAATGAGCATATAGGAATTAGAGAGTGATTAAATTCAGTTAAAAAACAAGTAATTGCCTGGTTTTATTTATATATATTAATTTTCCAATATAAGTCGTCTTTGATGCCTTCACATTGCTGCATGAAAGAGTTTAGCATATGTTTTATAATAAACATATTTTTGAATAGGTTGGGTTTGGGACATCTTTACCAACAGCACGGAGATTTAAGATTTTAGACTTCTATTATAAACGTGTTAGTGACATAATGACGATCTATTAAGAGAATAGTTTTTTTTATCGGCAATAATTGAAGACATTCTACACTGCTAACATGTACTTATGAGAATGTGCTTGTTCGTGTCTGAATTGCATTGTGTACTAAGTCGGCAAAGTTAGCACATACCTAAATTCAAAACTTACAATTTTAGATATTTTTTGTCTCCGTAAAGTATCAAGTATTTAATGAGTAGGGTTGAGATGTCTCATAAAAAAAGAACAAAAAATTTCATCACATAATTTTTTTCATGGGTTAATGACTTGTATTGAATAATCACATGATTAAACAAATAATTAAGAATGTAGGAGACGAGTTTTTCGAAGGTTATATACACATGTGTACACAAATTAAACCTAACCCAAATTTTAATTAAAAAAATACATATTTCAAGAAATATTGAGCTATAGGTACCTAATAGAAGCATTGAGGCCAATTAAGTTTATAGGTAGGGGCACCTAATTGAGCCAAACTCTTTTCCATAAACAAAGCTAGTTGTGTCACATAATTCAATCCAAGTGGTTGAGCAATGAACACCACCACATGTTCACTCCTCCCATTCAATTGCAGGCTAATGAGTCTAAGCATTGATTCTTTCTACAGAGATATGCATTAAAGAGACTGCAAATGTAGATGATGATCTAAGTCAACCCTTTTCTGGTGGGATTTACTGTCATTAACTTTTGAGGCAATGCTGATGAAGAAAACCCAGTAATTGGTGACCTGGGTTTTCACAATGCAAGCAAAATTTCATGACTTTTGGGTCACTCTTGTTTGTAGGACACTACTAGGCCCTGTTTTTGATCATTTACAGGTAGAAACAGGACATGTTCACATTCAGAACTATATGTTGTCAACAGAGACCATGTTACTCAATCTTGAAAGGAAACAAGGTTTACAGATGAATGAAATCATATGCACAAGAATTGAGTGCAAACCTAATTAATCCGGAATATCGGATTTTTAATACTATCAGAGTATTTGCAAATAATTACTAATTGAACTGTACTAACCAGCTGTTTTGAGATCAGAAACCTCTCACTGAACTCTGCCAGACCTCTACACATTGCAGGTCCTTCCTGGTCACAAACATTTTGTTCCCTCCAAAAGCCAAGTTGGTGATCTTGGAACCACCCATGTCTTTGACCCTTCCCAGAATGTTCTTCCTGAAGACCCTATCCCCAGAAAAACCATCTCTTGCACTGGTTTTTGCAGAACCCATCACCACCTCTGACCATAACTGTATGTTACTGCCTTTGCTGCAAAACACTTGATTGGCATGGCTCTCGATTTTGCACCCAATACCTTCCTTCTTCCCGTTCACCACCTTAGTCCAATCCCCGATACACTGCCATGGCTTTTCACTACCCATGTTCCTCAAATCCATAACGAACACATCGCCGGAGTTCACGCCCACCTTGAACATGGCTGACAAGCTGTCTGAGACCGTTACATCGGAGAAGCAATCGACTTTCTCCTTCAGCTCCCAAACCGCATTTCCCGACCTCACGTCCCACAGCTTGATGTTGCCCATCACTCCAGAAGGTCCACTGTGAGAACCAGAGGCCATGAGGAGGTTGTGACTCGAAACCCAATTCAATTTCGTAGCTGGGATTGCAGAATCAATATCTGCACCATAGATTTCGTTATGCCCAATCTCGATCACCGGCCTCAGGCTCTGCAGGTCATAAACCATGATCGAGTTCGAATTCCGGCGACCGGACTCAAAGCTCGTGAACAACATCTCCGACGAGGACCCGATTGCCTGAACCGTGGAGCTCGATTTCGTCACGTTTTCCCAATTCAGCGTCTCCCTCACAAACCCCCCCTCGAGGTCGATGACCTGCAGGCCCGAGAAGTCGGTGGCTCCCGCCGCCGCCACGGTCTCCGACAGCGCCAGCAAAGAGTCCACGGCGGTGAATTGGGTCAGCACCGTTGACTTCCGCCGGAGCGACCAGTCAAAGGAGGTGATCTTGCTCCCGTGCGCCACGTGGACCGCCCCGTTCGGCCCCGTCGCGATCGACGCCGGCGAATCTCGGCCGTTGAGGGGCAGAACCAGCGACTTCTCCAGATTAAAGGCCTCGAACTGAGATGGGTTCGAGAGAGAACCCACCAACAGACCCTCGATTCCATAAAATCGTGACTCGGAGATCAGATCCTGAAGATCGAAAGCTCTGGCTTTCGACGGGAGGCTCCCGGTTCGGAGGAGCGAGAGGAGGATCGCGAACAGCTCTGGGTCTCGGTCGACGAACGGCGTGCTGAACCGGGCCGAATCGGAGATCTCGGAGAAGAGAGACTCTGAACCGGCGAGCGCGAGGGTCTGCTTCGTGGTCTGGAAGATCTGGCCACCGACGTCGACGGTGACCACGTTCGAATCGGGCTTGACTCGGCGAGACCCAATAGAATCGGACACGGAGAGCAAAAAAGAAGGCATTTTTACCAAACCCAGAAGAGGAAAAGAACTTCCCCAAAAGATCAAATCAACCCCAGTTGAGATCGGAGACGGTGGCGAAGATACAGGAGATTCGAGGGTTGGTGGCGATATATAGATGGAGAAGAAGGAGAGTTGGGTTTGGTGAGCACCAGGTGTTCGACGAAATGCCTCTGAGAGAAATCTGGTCTTCGGTCAAAAAAATCAAAATCTTTTTTTAAATTTAACGATGAGGCCGTCGAAAGTGGACCAATAGATATAGCAAACGCTGAATTTGGGGTCAAAAGATAACGGAGCTTAACGGAATGTAACGGAAGATGACAGAATCTGAGTCAAAAAAGTCAAAAACAGATAAAAGAAGCTTCTTCTTCTTCTCTTTGCCTGCTGTTTTGTTTTCTTCATTACTTCTCATTGTGGCGTCAACAAATCGTCCAGAGACTAAAGTACAGAAGTGGATATTGTTCTGTCAATTATTCTTTATTCTTAGACAAACAAGTATTGACTGTGATGTTCAGTCTTTTACATTTCTGAGCCTTGACATGGTTCAGATCATTTTACAATGCAGGTAAAATAAAACATGTGTGTGTTTATGCAGACAAGCTTCTGGAGGCTATCTCGAAGACGTTCTCGGAGAGCCCATTGATCGACATGATCATCTCCAGCTGAGCCTGCAATGCGCATCGGATTTCAGAACAATCATAAGACAAAAGCTCAAAACGCTTGTGATGGTTAACGCTTGGTTTGAGGGCTGTTCACAGTTCGGTTTTAAGAAAATAAAAACCAAACTTGAAACACTTGTGGTGGTTGGCACTTGGTTTTGTTTTAATATTTTTACCTTGGCAAGGCTTTGTCGGGTTGCGTCGTAACGCTTCCATCTCGAGAACGCTGACACCATTCGGGAAGCAACCTGCAAAGGGAGAAGGTTAATGGAATTTTGTTTCAATTTAGCATACGAATGAGAGAGACGTTGTGTTTGTTTCTTAAGGGACCTGAGGATTTATTTTGTCTAGTTGGACCACAATGTCTCCCAGGAACTTGTAGCCGGATCCATCCTTGGCGTGGAAATTCACGGGGGAGCCGCAGAACCCTCCGATTAGGGAGTAGACCTATTTCACCGAGAGAGACGAGATTCAACACACGATAATAAATGAATAGAGGGATGCGCCATAAGTTATGTGCACATGCATATTCATGGGTGGATGTCATTACCTTGTTGGGGTTGCGCAGGTCGAAAGCAGGGTGATTCAAGAGCTTCTTCACATTCTCAACATTACCGGGAGTGTCAGACATGGCTTGAAGAGCAAACCATTTATTCACCACCTGATGAAAGACGAAGACTTGAATTAGTAGCAATATGCACACATAGCAAATGGAACAGAAATTATCACAGTAGAATGGCCTATGGACTATTATAGGGCCGTCCTCTGGAAACCTTGCCCTCACTAAAAATATAAATCTATCTTCAACAAAAAGAAGTTCAACTGCGTACGCACTGGCTTGGATATACAAGGGCAAACTCGACTTGTTGGAACATGTTTACCTTTAGGCTAAAAGTACATATAACTATCCCCGACTACACACATTTTCCACTTAGCAACACATAACTAAGATTTGGGTCATTTAGCCATACCAAACTTTTTTTGGATTGAAAATGTTAAGTTTAAAAGGGAAAGGTCTAAAACGCCCTTTGACTTAAAATCTAATTTTCAGACCTAAGAATTAGTTATATTTACCCATTGGAAAATGTTAATATTATTATTTTTTAAATTTTATATTGGATTTTTTAGGTCTGAAAATTATGGTTCTACCCAAGGGGATTTTTGTTTTTTTTACTTGCAAAATTAATATTTTACATACAAAAACTGAACATGTTGGAATTTATGAAACTTGGTTGTAGCTAAATGACCCAAATCTTAGTTAGATGTAACCAAATGGAAAAATGTGTATAGTTATCTGTACTTTTCCCTTACCTTTAACAACCCCGCCTCCAACTGGTACGGAAATAAATAGAAAGTGTATGAAGATGCAAGGGAAAGTAAAGGCTCTTGAGTTAGATGTTTACCAAATAGTCATGGTGCCACTTGCTATAGAAGTCGGCCAGAGCATCATCGCGTGTTTTGCCAGGGTTCTGAGCAATTGAAGCCAATGCCGCAAATTGTTCAGTCATATTCTTGGCAGCATTGTACTCTTGCAACGCAAGGTTGGTGCAATCTGGATCTTCAAGGGAGGCGAGATATGCTATACATTGTACCAGAAATATGTATATGGTTAGTTGATCGAATTTTTACAATATTGCTAATATAATCTTTCTAGTACAGACCAAGAGCAGTATTCTTCAGAGCGCGTCTGGCCATATTAGGATGATCAAACACATATTCTCCCGAGCTCCTATTATTTTCAACCTACACAGTGTAAAATCATCAAGTGAATTTCAAGATGAGGATCGACTAAATATTACGGAAAAGGAAAAATATCACATGTCAGAGAAAGTGGAGGATAGCATACCGTGCTGAGAAACTCTGCTTTCAGTTCTTGGGCAAGTTGCTTCTTGATGAAAGATCGCACGGCATGAACTGCGTCGGGATCGGCTACTTCCATCACATCCATTATCTCACCTTCACCGGGCAAAGTCAGTGCCTTTGCAATGAATTCCTGAATAACCAAAATGATTGACAATTGATTAGTTCAATAACCCTCGGCTGTTCCATAAAGCATTCTTAAATCCTATGAGAAAGATCTCGACTTGCCTTATCCAAGCTTGAATCACTTAGAATGCTTCTCAGCCCATGCACAAAGTTTGGATTGAGAGCTAATGGTTTGCTTTGCTGAAAATCAGCCACTAAGCTTAGCATCAGCTTCCTTGCCAGCACCTGCCCGGCCTCCCAACTGACACAGAAAACAGCAGAGTAAAACACTCTCTCCCGGTCGCTCGACCAGAATGGACAAAAACATATTGCTTTTTAGAAATACAAACCGGTTGAACTCATCAGAATCGTGAGCAAGGAGAAAATACAGATCGCTACTGGTGAGATCAGATTCAAGACGGATAGGAGCACTATAGCCTCTCAACAGAGAGGGTACAGGCCGCTCTGGTATATCAGAGAACACGAATTCCTCTTCACCCTACATCGCATTGATACAATAGCATTAAATTGTTATCACATAAACTATGAGCAAGCAAACTTCTCTTCTTCATTCATCACGAGACAAGACTTTTAAATCCAATATAATTTGAAAACCAAAGGGATACCTGAACAAAGTGAATATAACATTTTGTTTCAAGGGAAAATGGGAAAAACCTGTTGTGTACTATCACACTTTTGCAAGAGGGTATTGTATGCCTTGTTAATGGAAAAAGGATGCTCTGAACTTTGATTTTTTGTGTGAAATATGTGTAAATGACAAAATTGCCCTCAACATTAAGAATTATTTTTTAAAAATAAATATATTTAAAAAATTTCTGAAAATATCTTTTAACTAAATTTTGTAATTTAATGTCTTAGTAAAATTGTTTTTAAAAATTATTCTATAAAAATCTTAATTTATATTGTTAAGGGCAATTTTGTCATTTTTGTAAAGTACATATATTTTTCACAAAAAATCAAAGTTCAGAACACCTTTTTGCAATTAACAAAACACACAACACCCTCTTGCAAAAAAGTGATAGTATACACTATACAGTAGGTTTTGCCATTTTCCCTTTTTCAGTATAGCATAGCACAGCATTTCAGATAGAATATGCATGTAATAAAAAGTTCTGCTTCTAGATACCATCCTCAAATGTTTCCAATCTACAAATGCTAATATGAAGCAAACATTTATTTACTTTGAGTTAGGAACCCACCTTTGTAACTCGAAGAACAGTAGTATAAACCGGCTCGCCATTGCTTGCAACAGAATGCATTGTCCCATCATGATACACGGAGGAAAGCGCCATATCCTTTCCATCCGAGTCCAACAGACCCACCGCCACAGGAATGAACATGGGCTCCTTAGCAGGCTGTCCTGGAGTTGGCGGCACCGCTTGGCTGTAAAATCCCCCAACCAAATATAAGTTCCCACCGATGATGTAAGCAATCAAAAGGAAGGAGATTGTGAATGTTACAACAAACTACTTGACAAGCATACCTAAACTTCACAGAAAATGTACAGTTTTCAGCATTGTAGCATGACGTAACTTTCACAGAAGGGGTCCCGGCTTGTGAGTACCTGTATTTTGTTTCATGCAAGTCCTTCAGCATTATGGCAGGACTATCATATGAAAAATTGGAAGAAAAGAAGAAAATGCATACCATAGTAAAAAATTAGCAAAATCGGCACCATTTGCATCTCGCATTGCAGCAAAGAAATCTTCACAGGTTACTGCTTGCCCGTCATGCCTCTCAAAATAAAGATCCATACCCTAACAAAGCAGAGATTTTGTTTGAACTGGCTTTACATTTAGGATCGATATTTTAAACATATAAGGATCAGTTTCAGTCTGTGGCATCTTTGCAAATCTTACCTTTCTGAAACCTTCCCTTCCCAGTAAGGTTTTGTACATCCTCACAACTTCAGCTCCCTGACCAGAAGAAGCATAGGAATTGTTATTAATGGGCAGATACCACTTCTGTGGTTGAGAGAGATATTGGCATTCGATGTATCTAACCTTTTGATAAACCTGCAAAAAATAAAATGGAACAGCCAAGTAATAAAAATTAATTATTCAGTTAAAGGAATGGAAGCAAGAAATGGGATAAAGAATACAAAGATCAATAGCTATATCTTACCGTCACTGCAAAGTTCAACCCGAAATTCCGAAATCAGAACCATTTCCCACATCAGCATACACAAGCCAAATATCCCAAAGTTAAAGACATGTGATAATATACAAAACAATTAAGCACATGAACTCCCGAGTTAAGAATGATATAAGCTTGCCTGTGTAGAAGTTGTCCATCTGTCAAAAATGGAAAAAAAAATAATCAAGTTAATTAACACTTGGAAACATAAGGTTAAGAAACTTCAGCTTCCATGTTTTACAAGATATCTGTATCGATATAAAGGAGAGGCTAAAGAGGACTGTAGAAAGTCAAACCTTGATATACGAATGTGGTCGTACAGGATGAGCCATTGGACCAGCATCCTGAAAATACCAACAAATATTAGGACCAGAATTTTATTTTTTTTGTCTCAGTATAAAAGTAAGTCTAAAGGAACCTATTGTTTCTAGAGTTTCCTTTTCCCATCTTGGGATTTGACTCTTTTTCTTTTATATATTTTTTTTGATAAAAAATTGATTATCAAAAAAAGGAACCAATTGTTGAAAGAAAAAATGAAAGGCACCTGTGGGAACTGAAAACTCCTTAGCCTTGAAACATCAGTAATACGCTTCACAGTGCGACTTCCCATGTCAGATGAAAATTCCTACAAGCACGAAGGCTTTATTAGATACAAAAGGTCAACCAAAGGGAATTATATTTAGGTGGCAACCAAGTCACGATATGAAAACAAAGAGGAAAAAAGTTCATGCCTGATCACGAAAGACAGTAAGGCCTTCCTTTAGGCTGAGCTGGAACCAGTTACGACATGTCACTCTGCAAACGTTTTAGCTGATACTTAATTCAAGATTCAGCATTTGATGAAGCAAAATAATATCTTCTGATATATGCAAACCATCTCAAATGATCAAATAAACATGAAAATTCAAACCATAACTAACACAACTATCAAATAGATAACATGAGCATCCGAACAGTAACAATTTAAAATAGAGACCATATCCATATCAGTAGTATACTATTTACATAAGAATTACAAGTTAGCATGAGATATTAACCAACCTATTGCCAGTCCAGTTGTGAAAATACTGCAAAATAAGCAATGAAATGGAACTGAGTTAAATATTAATCCAAATAATCTGAACTCAATTGTAAATAAGTCATGACCCTGTCTCGTTCATGTCATGCTAATAAAAACCAACCTCATGTCCAATAACCCCCAATATCGCAGCATAATCTGCATCAGAAGCCGTTTGCGGAGATGCCAACACAAGTCTGGAATTGAAAATCTGTACAGAAGAAACACAAAAAATACTAAGACGATAGAATAGGTCATAACAACTATGATGATCCCAAGATAGTCAGCATACATACATTCAAACTCTTGTTCTCCATGGCTCCCCTGATAATAAATTTAGAACAAAAAATATATTAGAGATATATTGATTTTAGAAGACATCATTACCCAAAAATTAAAGTGAACAGTTATACTAAGATAGGATAACAAAAGTAGTAGTTTACATGTTAAAATCTGGAACTGCCACAATATTGAAGAGATCCAAGTCGTACTCAAGACCAAAAACCTGTTTTGCATGAGCATATGGTTGCATATAAGGATTCAAAATCAAGATAAACAAAATTACTTTGAGATATCAACCATATTCCAGAATTTGAGTTAAGAGACTGACATCCTCATCCCATTTCATAGCTGCCTTGAGTGAGTACATAGCATGAGAAGTCTTGGGCAGGTCCTCGGCTGGGGTCCAGATCCTTAGAGTGACCTCTCGACCAGAACAAGTAATAAACTTGTCATCTCTGCTCTCCAACTTCCCAGCAACCAAAGCAAACAAGTAGCAAGGTTTCACAAATGGATCTTGCCAAATAGTATAGTGCCTTCCGCCCTACAAATGATAGATGATTATTGGCGAAGAAATATTGTTTAACGATCTGTTTTCCTACTTGATAATTGATAGCTGAGCTTCACCTCAAGCTCTCCTTGCTCTATGAGGTTCCCATTGGACAGCAATACAGGGTAGGACGACTTATCAGCTTCAATGCGGCATGTGTATTTTGCCATTATATCAGGGCGGTCCTATTTGACAACAAAACACATCATTATAGTCGTAGGAAATTGCTTTAAAATATGGATCACGAAAATCAATGACTGTCCCAGTTAACAACCTGATAAAATGTAATTTTACGGAAGCCTTCTGCTTCACATTGTGTGCAGAAATTGCCAGATGATTTGTAAAGTCCCTGCAGTATAAGAAAACTAGGCTTATATGAAGAGCGTGTATGACACACATATATAAAGTATATGAAACACTTAGGATGAGAGAAAGGTATGTGTCACCTCCAGTGAAGTATTTTTCTGAGGCTGTATCTCAGTTACAATTTCTAAGGTAAATCTACTACTTGGTGGAGAGGAGAGAGTCAGGTGGCGTGAGTTCACTTCGAAATCTCCCTCCTAATTGTGATGAAGCACAAAACGGAGTTAGAAAATGATAAGGCGTAACCGAGTCAGACAATCCCCACCTCTGTTAGATGAATAAATATATACATTGAAAATCCTAGACTGGCCAAATATAAATAGTTCTACATTGTATCTATATGATACTGGACATGTAAGGAGAGCTGAGTATTATACTAACATAAAAAAAATAGAAACTTAAATGTTCTATATATATATATGAAATTGTGCAGGGAGAGGGATTGAAAGTAATAATGATGTAGCCTATATTTTAGATATCCTGTGAAAAAAATACCGTACCTTCAATTCCTGGCCATTGACTTTAATTGAAATTAGCTTCATATCTCGTCCATCCATAACCAATGGGGCGGAAGACCCTATTTATTAAGATCAATCAATTAAAAAGGGAAATAAATTTATACTAAATAAATAAGCTAGTAAAAATCCCTTATACGATTCAACTGAATATTCAAACTATGCAGTATAAATAGCCTTGGCTAATTTAGAAAGAAAAAAATCTATACTTGCTCACGAGCGAATAGACTTCGCCAATGACTAGAAAACTATACGGTATATCAAGGTAACGAATCAAATAACAATGTTAATAGTGCAATACCTTCAACTCTTGGGAAGACTGTTATTTTTGAACCAACAATTGTCTTCTCCTCCCCCAGTACAAATTTCAAATCAACCTGAAGTGATAGTTCTATACGTAAACATGAACAAAAATGGCATGTACAGAATTCTGAGTATCTCAAAACGTCATAATTTAAGCTTAAAATAAATGTATACAGTATACCGTATCAAAGTAGTAATCAGGCAACTTGTAATCCTTCAGTAAAATTTCTTTTGGTGTATCCATTTCAGATTCTTCGACTTCTTTTCCTAAGGGTTCTGTGGCAACTGAACAGATAATCCTCCTGCTGCTTTGCGGAGCTCTCTAATATAAGGTGTGACAATGGACAAAATCAATAAAAGGAATCATAAGGAACTAAATTGATATCAGAATTTGGCACGGAATAGCACACATATATAGCATATGTGAAGTTCACTTTAAAAAAAAGGCATTGGCAGCTTCAAATTCGCATTATGCAACTTACATGTGACAGAGTATATGGAAAACAATATTTCCTTCGACTTGCAACCTACAAACACCAAAAGACGATGGGTGTGAATTTAGAATGCATAAATACAGCATCAAAATGAAGTCAAACATTACATTATGGAAGAAAAAAGATTTACAAACCTCTGAACCAAGTGAATGCTGGGATCTGCAGATATTTTTTGCAGAATGCTCAAGATTACTAACTCGGCACGCAGCAGGACGCTGCCAATAGAAGATATAAAAAAATCAATACCAAGTATCTACTGGAAATTAACTTTCACCAACACAAGTTACAATTAAATAAAATGCTGCACAAGTAGACAACGCGCACTACACTCGAAAGAGCTAAATTTAATTCAATGCTAATTTCCACTAAAAACAACACGAGACACATTTCTTATCCCAAAAACTCCACTACAAATTTACAAGCATAACATCTCAATTTGAATAGAGCGCGTAAACCTCTATATGAACTCTTCTCTCACAGTAAAGGCAGTGTAACAGAAAGCAATTAACATACGAGAAAAAGCTCACACACCATACAACAGACCACTTCAAAATATCCCAGTTCTACTTTTTCTAGCAACCAGATTGAGCTCTATGAACTGATTACATACACAGCAATCAGCAAAATAATCCACAAAGATGAGATGGGTAATCACATGAACTGAGGAGATTAAACCCAATATATTCGTTTTGGTCAAACCCGAACACTTGTGAGGTAGAATCAACCGAACCATTTAGTTGAATACACTCAGTGACCCAAATCCAAATAATTATACAATACTGAATCAACCCGAAAAGGGCTCAATCTCCGATGATTGTACAAGAAACCCAGATGGTAAAAATCCAGAATTTCCCCACAAAATGAACTCTAAATCCTAATATCAGAAAGACCCACAAAGGACAAGCAATGAGAAAACAGAGTAAGCTACGGTGTTATAGAGATGGGTGGATATTTCGAGTTCTGGACAGGAAAAATCAAAACAAATAAATGGCAAATAAATAAAATTAAATAAGTCTAGTTTCAGAGATCAACAAGTTCTCATGAAGCTTGAGAGAGCACCTCACTTCAGTGATCTGATTTAACTCTCTGTGGTGATCATCGAAGACAACAAAGAATTCTTCGAACGCCTGTTTTATAGAAACACAAACAAAAAAGCTAACAAAATTAATTTGGGGAAAATATTGTTTTAATGTCCATAATTGTTCAGTTTTCTTGTTGGGCCCAGGCCCACTGTCTTCTCACCAATTTTCTTGGGCCTGTCTATTGAAGATAGCCCAATTTATATGGGTCAACCAACATCAAGGCATGAGACATTTCTTGGCCCAACTCATCTCAATACTATGATTCTCTGACCTATAAATTGATACAGAAACTTGTTTTTTTTTCAAGACAAGGCCATTGCTTTGCCTTTTTTTTGTTAGTTTGTTACTTTAAAAGTTTACAAGGAGGTTTTTTTTGTCTTAAGGTTGCTTTTAATGTTTTGTACAAAACTTAATGGATGCATTCATTTTTGTACCAAAACCAATAGCCTCCTACTTCACAATTAGTACCTAACAATTTATAGGCTGTTGAATCAAGCATTAAAACCCTATACAAAGCTAAGTTCGTAGCTACTGTCAATTTAATAAAATTCAGTTTCAGCATGGTTGATATTAAAATTTCTTATGTAACGAAATTTATGTATAGCTGAAATCTAACTCTGTTTCTAATAGTCAATTCAAAATACACATTTTTTTTTAGAGAAAAAGCTTTATTAACAGCACAAAGCATTCGAGATTAACAAACTAGCAAGCATCGGTGGGACCAATCCCCTCACCCGATTCAAAACCCGCATACATAAGGGCAAATTTTAATAGACGAAAGCCACATGTCCAACAACGAATAACAGTCTAATAAAATACATCTTAATCTTCCAAATGATCGAGCTCTAGAGTTGAGGTTGTCAGCGACTCAGTCGACTTAATTATTTGATTAATTATCAGTCTTCTTGTCTAATTTAAAATCAATCATCCAATTGCATAAACTCATGTCACTTTTGATTCCTGGAATCAAATCAATCGTCCATTTTGCATAGACCCAAATCACTTTTGCCTCATATCATGCAATAAAGCCTCCAAATTAGTGGATACTAACACAAAAGATACAAATAGACACCTCCCACATAATCAGCCTCATTGTGAGTAATTGAGCAATCACTTTCCAGATTATTAAAACCAAAACCTTTTCATCATCTGAAACCTTAAAATAAGCTGAGTTGATAAGTTTGTTCCAATGTATGTGGTTCATTTCAGTGGTTATTGCATCAACTATTGGTCCACAAATACCCAACATGTCCACAGTTCTCACATCAGAATGATAAGATTTCAGACAAGTGCATGAAGTTGGCTCAAATGTGAACAAGTGTCAATCAATTTCTGAAGTTGATTGATCATCTCAGGCTTGTGACAGTGACATCTGTCTCCCCAACCCATCCCATGACCTTGTGCTTAAACATATTATTAATTTCAAAACAATTAAAATATTTTAAATGACTTTTTTGTCCTTTGTACAAAAACCAGAACCCTAGAAAGCTTGCATTTGTTTAAGCTCCACAGGTTGAAGAGACAGCATGATTATGAATCAGGCCTTGTGGTTATAGGGTTTAGCTGTCAAATACTGTGTGTTTATGTATTCAAAACTTGTAATTTGAGGGGTGTCATGATCTGGGTGGGTTGATTGTGGACAGGGTTGAGGTGGGGGAGAGATCTGGGCCGTCCATTTGTGTGTGGTGTCACATGGAAGCATGTGGTCACAGTCACCACAAGTAGTACCAAAAGAGTGTTTTGTAGTGATGCTCAAGAGGCTAATCATCAAAATCCCATTGTCATTTCACTTCATTCACAGGTCAACTCATGGGTCTTTTGGTGGATAGAGAAATGTGTTATTATCTGAAAATGATGTTATCTTAATGTAATGAGCTAATTTGTTGTTTGTTTAATCTTAGCTCTATAAATTATTTTAAAACTATATTTAATATTAAATTTGAAATATTAAATGAGCGTCTCCTTTCTCATTTCTCCTTTCTTGAACTAAATATATTATGTAAGGACAGTTTTGGTTCTTGTCAATTAACTGATACTTTTAGATTTTAAAAATCAGAACCGAACAAAAATTAAATAGTTTTTTCAATATTAAAACCAAAGTCGAACCATTAATCATGGTTTTTGATTATGCGATTACGCTTCAATTATGTGTTCTAGGTCTAAAATGCCCAATATTAATAATTATAATAAGTAAATATGACATCGTTACATATCATACTTGAAGTTCTTTTTGAAATTAGAGAATTTCACTAAACATCATCGCACAAAATTAGACATTCACCCCACCTATAGAACAATAATATTCGAAAATATAACTCTAGTTAGAGCATGAGCTACCCTGTTTTCTGATCTCGTCGTACTTTCAGTTGATACAATGATAATATAAAAATAATAATTGCACTTGAAATATTTGGGTTGGCTACAAAACACAAAAAAATGTTGGGTATTAAAAGGAATTGATATGTAAAAACCTAAATATAGACACAACCCAAATCATTGGAAGTGTTCATGATTCCAACAATGTACCTAAACGAAGTGACAGTTGTATAAAAATCAAAACTTCAATCAAAATCCCAACCCTATATCTGTAGAGAAGCAAGGTGATGATCAACCAAGTGGGTCACAGAGTTGTGTGTTGTAGTGTTGTGAATCATGTATAATCTCTATCAGCAGCAGCATCAAGATCAAAACAAAAAACCCACACAAGGTGTTCAAAACCTTAAATGAAACAAGACATTCAGAGGAAGCAACCAAGTGAAATGTGAATGGATGGGTTGAAAAATTGAAAGCAGCAACAGTGGATTTTGTGGAATTTTGACAACAGAGTCACAGTGCACAAAAAGAGTGGAGGGTGGTGGAGCCTACAAGCCATACCCAACACTCACTCACTCACTCACTGCTCGTCAGATCCGTCTCTTGCTTGGGTCCTATTCCTCTTCTCCTCCAATGGTGGTCCTTTACCTTCAGACAGCTCCTCTGTTTTTCAGACACATTCTAGAGAGAGAAAATGAGAGATGGGGTTTTTCTTTTATTATATTTCCTAGAGAGAGAGAGAGAGAGGCGACGAGGGTTTTTATAATTCTTATTTAAAACTTCAAATTTGGTCACACACACTCTTTTTTATTCACAAAAACAGCTTGTGGGTTTCAATTTTGTCTCTGAAAAGGGTAAAGTTCGAATTTTTTTCCTCCCCTTTATTTGTTTCCATTTACTCAGTTCCCAATCAGGGTTAGAGTTCGTTTTGTCTAGCTTCTTGTGAAAAATGGGTCTCTTTCAAAAATATTTCTGTAAATGGTAAAAGCTCAATTACTTCGTCTCCTTATTGAATATGGCATCGATTTCTTTGCCTGTGTGATTGAATAATCATGGGATTTCTTATTTCTCTCAATTTAAATCATGGGTCTTGATTGATTGGGTTCCTCCTCTTGCAGGTTGTGACTTGTAAGTTCAATTTGAGCTGATTCTGGAGATCACCCAGAGATTTGGGTTGCTAAAAATTGAAGCTTTTGGGGGATTTTGTTTCTTCCATTAACTTCAAGAATCTGGGTTCCATTGGTTTTTGGGGGCAGAACCTAAATACATTGAATCTATTGAAACCGCGTTCGAGATTTGAAGCCAAGTAAGTTCTCAGATCTGAATTTCCATGTGACTGTTATTTTATTCTGTTTGTGAAGAAATGGGTGTTTTGTGCTGAACCTGCTTCGAGCCACTTAGAGCTTCTCTAGATCTGTAATGGCTAAAGTTTGAAGCTTTTTGAATGGCCCTTGTCGTTTCTTCGTTCGATTTTGGGAACTGGGTCTCTTTTCTCTTCTCCAATGGAGGAAGCTTTTGAGTTCGATTCTTTGGCTCACAGTAGAGCATGGAATTTGTGAACTTTTTGGCTGTATTGAATCTAACTCGTTGTGAACTTTTCAAAAGTTCCTGTTTTATCAAGCTCTATATTTGTAGGCTAGCTTGAGACTGTATTGGTATCATTGGATATTTTCATGGTTGCTAAATCTGCTAATTATTGTGGTTTCTGTTAATATGTACCAATTTTACATTCAGTGGCATGTATTGTTGATTTATGAGCATTTTGATCATATACCAGTACTTATCGAAGATTTATGTTCAATTAGGATGAGATTTGGTGAATTATGAAATCGGGTACTTGTGCAGGTATGGATTTTAGAGAAGACAGCTCGAGGTTCGAGCCGTTGCCCGCCACGACTCTGAGGAACATGTCATCGTCCTCTTCCCAATTCTTTTCAGCGAATCAGTCGCCTTTCTTTTCTCCGAGATCGCCAGTGAGTGAGTTAGCCAATTCAAAACGGTCCGACATACAATGTGACAGTATTCGATTAAATGCTGATCCTTTTAGTTCTAGTTCAGGAATTCCAGGTCCTGAGTCTCTAGCAAACATCAGGTTGAATGTGTCAGACATGTCACAAACACCGGCAGCATGTGCTTCTAGTGATTTTCCTAAGTTTGATCGCGCATCTTCCTCAACGGGTATTTCTAATAGCATCCTCCTGCCTAGTTACAATGCTCGCGACAATGGCTCTTCCGGGCAGAGAGAGAAACTGAGGAAGCACGGGAGGAGCCGCGGGGTCTCATACAATTACACGCCTACATCAGTTTCGCTTACAGCTAACAGATTGAGGAGCTGCGATGTCTTCATAGGCCTGCCTGGTCGGAAACCCTCTCTTTTAAGGTTCGCCAATTGGCTTCGCGCTGAGTTAGAGATTCAAGGAATCAGTTGTTTCATATCAGATAGGTCTCGCGGTAGAAACTCGCGCAAGTATGGAATTGTAGAGAAGGCGATGGATGCTTCTTCATTCGGGGTTGTCATTTTAACGCGGAAGTCCTTCAAGAACCCGTACACTATCGAGGAGCTGAGGTTTTTCTCAAGCAAGAAGATATTGGTACCCATATTCTTTGACTTGAGTCAAGGAGACTGCCTTGTGAGGGATATAGTCGAGAGGAGAGGCGAGCTGTGGGAGAAGCACGGGGGAGAGCTGTGGGTTTCGTATGGAGGGTTGGAGAAGGAATGGAAAGAGGCTGTGAACGGCCTGTGTCGGATTGATGAGTGGAAACTCGAGGCTCAGGACGGAAACTGGAGAGATTGTATACTGAGGGCAGTAACGCTATTAGCGATGAGGTTGGGGAGAAGAAGCGTAGTGGACAGGTTGACGAAATGGAGAGACAAAGCCGACAAGGAAGAGTTCCCTTTCCCGAGAAACGAAAACTTCATTGGGAGGAAGAAGGAACTTTCTGAACTAGAGTTCATACTCTTTGGCGATGCTAGCGGGGATTTGGAAAAAGACTATTTCGAACTCAAAGCTAGGCCGAGGCGGAAGAATTTGGCGATAGGGTGGAATAATAAGAACAATTCGGTTGACGAAAGATACAGAAGGCAGCAATCAGAGAGCGGGAAGAGGAAAGGAAAAGAACCCGTCGTGTGGAAAGAGTCGGACAAGGAGATTGAAATGCAAAGCACTGAGCTTCCGGAGAGGCGACACGAGTCAAGACCAAAAAGTGGTGGAAGATACATGAGAAGAAAGAGGTCAACGAAGATCGTGTATGGGAAAGGGATCGCCTGTGTGTCGGGGGAGTCTGGCATTGGCAAGACAGAGCTTCTTCTCGAATTCGCATACCGATATCACCAGAAGTACAAGATGGTTCTGTGGGTTGGAGGCGAGAGCAGGCACATAAGACAGAATTATCTCAACCTCTGGTCGTTTTTAGAAGTTGATGTCGGCGTTGAGAATTACACGGAGAAGAGCAGGATCAAGAGCTTCGAGGAGCAGGAGCAGGCAGCGATCTCCAGAGTCAGGAAAGAGCTCATGAGAAACATACCCTTTTTAGTCGTGATCGATAACTTGGAGAGCGAGAAGGACTGGTGGGATCACGAGCTCGTCATGGATCTCCTCCCCCGTTTTGGCGGAGAGACTCACATATTAATATCGACGCGCCTCCCCCGCGTGATGAATTTAGAACCCTTGAAGCTCTCTTATTTATCCGGGGTCGAGGCGATGACTTTAATGCAGGGATGCATGAAGGATTACTCGATCGGGGAAATAGACTCTCTGAGAGCGCTGGAGGAGAAGGTCGGGCGGTTAACACTCGGCCTCGCTGTTATAGGCGCCATATTATCCGAGCTTCCTATAAACCCGAGCAGGCTGTTGGACACCGTCGACAGGATGCCCTTACGAAACATCTCGTGGAGCGGGAGGGAGGTGCAGTCGTTACGGAAAAACACGTTCCTCTTGCAGCTCCTGGAGGTCTGTTTCTCGATATTCGACCACGCTGACGGGCCGAGAAGCCTCGCGACGAGGATGGTTCAGGCGAGCGCTTGGTTCGCACCAACGGCGATCCCGATCTCTTTGCTAGCCCTGGCCGCGCACAAGATACCCGAAAAACACCAGAGAGGCGTGTTATGGAGGAAGCTCTTACATTCCTTGACTTGTGGTTACTCTTCGTCATATAATAAAAGGTCGGAAATAGAAGCGTCCTCGATGCTGCTGAGATTCAACATCGCGAGGCTCAGCACAAAAGAAGGGCACGTCCACTTCAACGCCCTCGTGAAGCTCTACGCTCGGAAGCGAGCAATCGCTGGAGTTCCACAGGCGGTGGCGCAGGCCATTATGACTCGCGGGTCCATAACAAATCACCCGGAACATATTTGGGCCGCGTGCTTCTTGTTGTTCGGGTTCGGGAGCGATCCTGTGGTGGTCGAGCTGAAGGTGTCCGAGCTCGTGCAATTTGTGAAAGGCCTCGTCTTGCCACTCGCGATCAGGACGTTCATAAAATTCTCGCGCTGCGCTCCTGCGCTGGAGCTCCTGCGCCTGTGCACCAACGCGCTGGAGGCGGCCGACCAGGCGTTTGTGGCGCCAGTCGACAAGTGGCTGGACAAGTCGCTTTGCTGGAGGCCGATACAGACGAACGCGCAGCTGAATCCTTGCCTGTGGCAGGAGCTGGCGCTGACCCGAGCCACGGTGCTGGAGACTCGGGCCAAGCTGATGCTGAGGGGAGGGCAGTTCGATATAGGCGACGACCTGATCAGGAAGGCGATTTTTATCAGGAGTTCAATATGTGGGGAGGATCACCCAGACACAGTGTCTGCTCAAGAGACTCTGAGCAAGCTCACCAGGCTTCTGGAACATGTTCAAATTCACACTTCACCATAGATAATTCAAATTCCACTTCATGTAAGCAAAATTAATTTACTCTAGAATTATACAAATAAAACTGCTGTATACTTTTTTTGTTCCAGATGAATTTTTAATACCATCTTCACTCTGAATGAGAATTCCCTTCATTGCTGAATCTGAATGTGTTGTTGTTACATATGCCTTTTTCTGTGATTATTTTCATCAGAAAATAGGCATATAGTGTAATTTGTGATTATTGCTGGTAATGTGAAGTTAAAGTCACAATAATTAATGTCATTGGGCTAAAATGAACTCAAAACTGTTGCTGTCTTTTTTTCATTTGCTATCTTTTTTTCATTTGCTATCTTTGTATTTTAGTAGATGCTAACTTAGGAAGCTTGCTTATGTTATTTTATCATGCTAATAGCATGGCTTAACCCTCATACTAAACAATGTTTAAGAGTAAAATATTGTGCACATGTATGATTTTTTTCTTCTGCTCAATTCATTTTATGGTACCTGTACTAAGTAGAACACTGCTAATGCATGAACAGAGATCAAACAGCAAACAAATATTTTAATTTTTGATACTGCTGTAATGGGATTTTGTTAACAAAAAAAAAGCAAGAAAACAAGGAATTGATAAGAATGAAGCTAATTTAGGTAAATACAAAACAAACAAAAAAGCAAGAGAACAAGGAATTGATAAGAATGAAGCTAATAGATAAAAACAAAATAGAAAAAGCTTTTGCCCTCACGCAGGATCGAACTACGGACCTTCAGTTTACAAGACTGACGCTCTACCACTGAGCTATAAGGGCTACTTGGTACAAATTTGTACTATATTTTTATATATTAATAACACTTAGACATTTGCCATTTGCAGCTGCAACAGCTCCACCATCTTAAACTCAGACAGAAGATTTTTAGTTATGTCAAGTATTTATGATTGGACTATTTGATTTTGTAAGGTTGGGTACACATATGTTGTTGTAGATTTATAGGTCATTCAAAGCATAATTTGAAAAGAAAAAAAATGGTGTATTCTTCTTTTCGGTAAAGAGTGGTCGTGTCGGGTATTACATTTATCGTTAATTATTCAAAATATTGCATAGTTTATCGAAGTCCTTTAAAATAGTAAGTTCTATAATAAACATAGTGTAAGACCACTATCTATAAAAATAGAATGATAGAAACACTTGCAATACTTGAAGGCTAACCAAGGTATTCAATAGAGACCCAAAAGATGGTATTTTTTTTATAGGAGAGCAACAACATTAACAAGAGGTGAGGAATTCAGAAAACCAGTGACAATGACATATGTACATTGTTACAAGAAAAGAAACCATTGAAACCCTAAGACCCACTTGCTCTCAGTGTTTCTTATCCATCAGCATTTCTTGGACAGTGCTCACAATGTGACCTTCAACTCCCAAAATGGATACCGCAAAAGCAACATCATATAGTTTCCCAGATCACCCAAAATTGATACTGCATCACTCTTGAACAGACTTGTTTCCAAAGATTCTGAATGATGCTGTACTGATAAGCAAATCAGGCAAAATAAAACGCTCCAAAAATTTGGCTACTCCATATGCTTGCATTGCTTGTTCTCAGTACATACCGGTAGATTGGAGCCCCCGACAGTGACTGCAGCATGCCCAAAACGTTCACCTATGGACCCAAACTCCGATTCATCATCATCGCTGTCAATATCTCGTGGGGTCACGCGATTCTGATAACTCCTGCGTTGTACAAGAAATACATTGAAGTAATAGCTTACCAAGTCTGACCTCGACTTTGTGGGGAAGTACTTGAACGCGTAATCCCAAAAGCACTTGCCTAGTGAAGGAGGGTTTAGCGTCACCATTTCCTTGAATCTTTTTTCCTCTTCGATCGTCCACCGAAGTGATATCTCCTCGCCCATTCGTTCGAATCTCCATCTGTAGAATACCGACTGCAGTTCTTGTTTCAACTTCATCCTCTTCTCCGCAATGTGAAATCTAACACACTCGACACAGCCAGGAAATCTACATTCACAAGTCTCAGGTCTTCCCCTCCCAATCGGGCCTGTTTCTACTATGGGACGTTGTTGTTGCACCATTTCCGGGGGCGAAGGCCATACTCGTGTACCCAGCCACTTAGAGTCACTTTCAAGAACCTCGCCAGTCCATTCGGGAACTTCTGCTTGAAAACGAGGGCCGACAGAAACATGTTTTTCTTCGAGATCATTCTCAGAGTCACCACCCGGTGTATCAATGGTTCCTGAAGTCTGCTTCTTGGAGGCATTCTCCGGATCTTTCTTTTGAGTACTGTCCAGTTGACTGAATGAATTAGAAAGCCTTTCTCTGCATCTCACTCTTGCTGTAGGCTGGTGACTTGGACAATTGTCGTCCTCGTACATTGAGGGATGCATCTTATACTTCTTCTGCAAGTTTAGACTATGCTTTGTTTTACGAAATTGGTAAATAGACTAAATCCATGCTGAGACAAACACAGCTCTAGACAGCGAGTGTTCACATGGTGGTAGACAGTACAAGTGAAGTATTTATATACAATATCAAAAAATATTATCGAACAATTAGTGAGTTTCAGGTTTACAGTGAAATGGTATAATTGGCAAAGGATTAACCCATGCTCTAAAATCATAATTTTTTTATGTATGTATTCATGTGCATCTAATAGCTGCTGTGAAAATTTGCCAGTTTGTGTGTTATTGTGTGAGGCCGTGAACCATAGTGATATATATCACTAGGTCTAGAGCTGCTAACCAATATTTTCCCCATATTTAAATAATTTTAGGCCCCGAATTCCCTTGATAGTATGGATAAATTGTCATTTTAGCGGCCCTGGCCAAAACAATAAACGGTTTACTTTATTATTATAGCTATGAATGTGTATACAGAAACATTATCAAATGCTATTTCACACTATTATCATGGATTCTAGTCATAACTCAGTTCTACTCTGAAATGCTTTTCTACTGCATGAAAAAACATGTTTTTTCAAACACACTTAAGCAAACTCATGTATATAGCCTTACAAAAACCAAGTTAAAAAATCAGCACCAACATCCCAAAAATGTAAGAACATATTATTTTTTTCATGCTTCAACCAAGAAAACTGACTGGATATGAGGTGGCAAAATACGGAAGGCTTTATGAATAAATAGGCAGTTAGTTTAGATATTCTGATCTAATTAATGGTATTTATAAATGTAATAGTAAGTATATTTTATGATTCTTATCATGGATACTGAACCCTGCCAACATAAGCCTAATTATGATGTAATAGTAACAATCTCCCATGCATGTTCCAACATAAAGCCTAATTATGATACAACAGCATAGTATAGTTTCAACTCCACACAACAACAGCAGCAGAAACACAAACAGTACCTGCAGGAGAGATTGTTCATTGCTTGAGCCAACAGGCCTTTTGTGCAGCTGTGCCTCTCTCGCCCTGATCACCTGCATCCACAATTCCTTACTCCCATGGTTCTTCCACTTGGACGGACCCGGAATTTCCCCGATTGCAGGATCGTCCGAGTGCTTCGCTGCCTGTATAACCCAGTTCAGCATTCCAGATAAAGATTCTCGCTTTCTCTTAAGAGAACTCCGATCCAACCTCACAGTATCAGAACTTTTTTCGTCATCATCATCAAACTTCTCTTTGTCATGTAATTTTTTGTTGTTTTTCGACTTAAATTCACAAACCTTGATATCCAAATCACTGTCAATGGATACTAATTCAGCATAACTATCATCATAAGTCACATCCAGCAACATTCCCCTAAACTTGGTCTTGAGCTCCAATAACCGAAAATTACCTGCATGTTGAAAATCATCACCATTACCATTCCCCTTCAACCACTGATCCAATTCATTGAGGTACTTGCTATAAACCAATTTCACAGAAGCAGTGACTCCAGGATCAACCCCCAAATCCTCAGCCACCAAATCCCAAGACCCTTTCCTGGAAACCAAATCATACCCACCTCTCTTCCTCACAACCCAGAACAGTTCGAACAAATCCGCCGATCCCCCATCTCCGAGCATCGCCGGCACCGGCAAAACCCCGCCGTGAAAAGCCGAGAGAAGCTGATCGAACAAGCACCGAGCTTTACCCTTGTGATCATCAGAATCATCGACTATCCGATGAGCAACGAGGCAATGGCCATTGCTCCGGCCGATTTCGGCGGACCCATTACTCAGAGCCGACCATCCCGCCATGAACTCCGATCCGCCGCTCTCTCCTCCTTATTTCCGAATCGGATTGGTACAAAATCTATGCAATGAAATCGAAACAGCCGGTTAGAGAAGATGGGAGGCGAGACTGAGACCTCCTTTGCCTCAAACTGCAGAATTACCTCATTTTCTCGGGGAATTTCGATTTGGGTTCTTCTGGGTCGTCGTCGTTGTTGGGTCTGTGAAGCGGCGGCGACAAGGAGACAGCGTGAGCGAGGACAGCGAGGTTGTGGCTTGGAACTTGGGAATTTTTGAAAATTGATTAGTGAAAGTGGGTGCTTTACACAAATGGGGCAAAATATATATGTTTATTTATCGGCTTGCTCTCAGGGGTTTAGGATTATTAGGGCTTCCCAACAATTCTAATTGGGATTTTGGAGTTTATTTATCATCGCAAAAACATTCATTAATAGCCACCAAGGAACGGTTTGGGAAAGGGGAGTTATCTTTTAATCCGGAAAATATGGGATATTGTCTTTAGTATCCCGATAACTATAAGTGAGACTGAGAGATAATGGGTCGGATTCGGTTATGAAATTACATAATTATTTAAATTCGGTTTAGGTTCGGTTTTTACGGTGCAATGTCGATTAACCGGTTAAGAATCGAACCGATGCATCATGCTTACGTGTTGTTGTCTGAGTGTGCCACCAGTACCTCGTTTTTCTAAGTGTCACGATTTCGCTCCTAAAACATAAATGAGAAATAAATTAAATCGTTTCTCTCGTATTGTTGCGCCCTTTTGGGTTCAATTTTGTTTGATTCAGCTTATCAGTCAGGGTCAGTTGTTTTCTAATACAGTTCATAAATCAAACGCGAATTCAGTATCGAAATTTAATTGGTTCCAACTAAATAAAATTGAAACCAAACTGAATCTGAGATTCAACAATTTCTCACATCGTAATTTTAGTTCTCATATATTGATAAAAGATTGGGTTCGAGTTGGTTTGGGTCATTTCGGTTCCGAGTCTGAACCATCCCCACCACTGGTCAAAGTTCCAGTGAAAAGATATAATAACCTTATTCAACACTAATACAAACACAAACAAAACAATTAGAAAGTCTGAACCATGACTTTTATATACATTTAAAAATACATGCCCTAGCAAAATAATTCATACCATTATATATATTTGTTGATACAATAACATTCATTTAAACTCGATTCATTAAATATTTAATTAAAAAGACTTAGCTTGTGTGCAATATTGGTGCAAGTAATCAGATAATTGCGAGCAATTATGAATTAGAGGATCATAGCGGCGGAGCTACGCCTATTCGGCACAGCAGTCCATAGGAAATTCCCAAAAAATGCACACTAGTAGTTATATTTAGGTATGTTGAGTCGGTTGGGCTTTAGTAATCAATGGATTACCTTGATTAACCATTGTATTTCGTCGGTCAAATTTTTAGTGGTGACTAGCGTCGGGAAATTCAGGTTGATCAACCTTCTCGGGGCCTCAGGAAGGGGATCCTCTTTCGCCCTATCTCCTTATTATTTGTGTTGAAGGTCTCTTCAAAAAATTTCATGTTATAGAAAGAAAAAAAAAATGTTTTGGGGCTGTTCGGTTTCTAGGACATAGTGTCTCTCATCTCCTATTTGTCGACGATAGTTATATATTTTATGAGGCATCTGAGGAGGCAGCCATGAACATTAAGCAAGCTTTCGCGATTTCTTATGAGGCGTCAGGGAAAATGCTAAATCTGGACAAGTCAACTATTCAGTTCAGTCCCAGTACGACCGATAGTGTGAAGAACCAGATTTTGGGAATGCTGCATTTTCGGGAGGAAGGGGGACCCGTCAATACATTTTGGGCTTTCAAATATTATTGGGCCGAATAGGCGTAAGGGGTTTTCCGTTTCCGTATTTATTGAAGTGAATTCGAACGAGAATTGGAAAGTGGAATGGGAGGATGTTTTCTAAAGCGGGACATGAAGTGCTAATATAGGTGATTTTTACAAGTCATTTCTATTGATTCGGTGAATGTGTTCTATATTTCGGATGAAATCCATGCTAATATTAAATGCCTATTTGCTTGTTATTAGTGGCCGGATCGGCAGAAAGTAAAGGTATAATACGTAGAAAATGGGACACTAGAGCTCAAATCGAGACGTCTCTACATCGAATGGAAACGACTGTTCGACTATTCGACACCTCGACCTCGCCGATCAAGACGTCATGCGCATGAATCGGAGCACCGGTCGCAGAACCTGAAACGTTGATGGGCGAAACCGAGGCGGTGAGCCGCTGAGAGGAGCCCTGGAGATGTCAGCATCGACACCGCAAATCGTTGTTGGGGTTGTTGCTGACAATTGCAGCAACGAAAACAAATCAATCTTTCCGTCTTCAAAGGGAGCTTCAGGGTCGGACTGATCGGAAGATTCTCCGACATCGGGGCGCCAGAGCTCTGATGCCGACGAGGCCGAATCCAAAGTATGCCCAGACGACTCTGACGCAAGGCTCGCGAGCAAGCTGTTTGATGGTGTAGAAAATTGACGCATATAAGGGATGGGGATTGATGACGAGGAGGAGATAACATAGACCCCAGTGGTGTAGGATATGTCAAACACCCGCAGGTCAATCGAAGTGTTGGCAGAAGAGAACGAGTATGAGTGAACAAGGGCAAAGGCTCGATCCAAAGCCGCTCTAGAAGTAGAGTATGGGTGAACAAGAAGAACATCTCCAAATTTATAAGCAAAATTTGTGATTGACTTTACTGATCAAGAAAGGATCGGGATTCCGGAGATGGTAACCCACCTGAATGAACCTCCCAATTCAAGCAAGTTCGATTTATTTAAACTAACGACTGAGCCAACTCCAATTTGATGCTTCAAGCTCCGAGAGGAATGGTTGATTGGAGGAGGAGATGATGAAGACCCTATTTCTCAATAAGGAGATGTCAACATCCAAAACACCCTCATGAATGATTTCATCCAAAATATGGCCAGCGCTCCAATTTGAGTGAGCACCACCTAAAATAGAGTTTTTGAATTTTGAAACAAGAATAGATTGATGTGTCCAGAGCAAGATTCAGCGGACGGTGAAGCGGTGCGAGCTGGAGAAGGAGGAGGACGGAGTGAGTTTTTCAAAGAGGTAAAGATGTTTGTTCCAACTAAACCTTGTTTGAAAGTTTTGACAATGGTATTAGGAGGGTTAAAGGTGGGCAGCTTGGGGTCAGGGGGGATGGCTTGGCTATTGTATCTAAATTGTGGTGACAAGAAGACGGGTTCCTCGATCGAAAACTCCATTGAGTTCCTTAATGGCCAGAAGGACATTCTCCATATTGCTGTGGTGACTGAAAGCGAAGTACCTACCATATTTGTTAGGTATGGAGCGGATGAATACTCGCCACTAAGAGTTCCGACGGAGCCAAAGTAATCTTTTAGCCAAGGATGACTGGTGTGTTTAGGAAGATTGCAAATAAGATAAGAAGAGTTTTACTTGGCCGAAAAGAGGCTTGGTTTGTGTGAGAGATTTGGGAGGTGAAAGTTTGCTAGGGATGGGAGGTTTGAGATGAATGGAGAGGAGAACATAACTCTCTGATTCTGATGATGATGATTAAGAAACAATAGAAATGACTATCTAACTATATTAAGTACCCAAGAAAAATTGGATAATAAGATCAGATCTGACCAAGGGAAAGAGAAACATAAGGAAGAAACAAAAGCGAAACCATGCATGTGAGTGGATCGTAGTCGATGATGATCACACACACAAGATTTAAATCACATACAAACTTTAACATATTTACAAACTGTCCAAACCTATGTCATACATGAGAATCTGTGTGCACGTTCTCCTATCGCGCGACACGTATAAGTGAAATATGTATATTGTGTGTTGACTTTCTTTCGTTATTTGATCCTACATTTCATCTATTCAAAGTTTATGAGTTTTAAGATAGTGGTTGCCTTGGATTGAAGACCAAGGTAAAACCAATATTGAGACAGAAGAAGGATGATAAAATAAAAAATCATACAAATAAAACCAACAACAATCATAGATAGATGGAAATCATGAAACCCAAACAATGCACCCTATTGCTATGTTATGCAGAACTTGAGCAACTAATAAAAAACAAACAAATATTCAATCAGATCTAATGACAAGGAAAGAAGAGAGATAAATAGATAGAAGTGTTGAGGGGTCGATCGACCTTATTTTGACCTCGATCAACCCCCCATTTCGATACTTATTTGACTCGTAGTGGCCGTAGAGGGCCAAATAGGATCATTTTATGCTCTCGGTGTGTTTCAAGAGCATATGTAGAAAAGGGTAAGAAGAAGGCCAAGGTGCGAGATTCGAGAGGGCGAGACTTGGAGAGCAAGAAACAAGAAAAGGCCAAAAAGTGCATTAGGCACGATCGTGCCCCACTGATGCACGATCGTGACTAGTGAAGGGAACGATCGTGACTCTCCAAGGCACGATCATGCCCCGATGAATATTTTCCCAACTTACAGAACGTTATCCTGATCTCAATCACGGAGGAGTCACGATCGGCACCAAGAGAGAGGCACGATCGTGTCTCAATTCAAAACCGAGGCACGATCGTGACGAGGAAGAGAAGACCGCGGCGTCCCCCCTCCCCCCCAGCGCAGCTATGATCGTGACTCCCATAGGGACGATCGTGACCAGGCACGATTTTCAGAAGCTATATAAGGGCTCTTGCCCTAGGGATTGAGGAGTTTTTTTTGGACATCCTAGCTTTGTAGCCTCCATCAGCTCACATTCAGAGAAGTCACTTCAAAGAAGACATTTTTTGTGTGCCTTCTTCTTCATTAATCCATCATTGGATAAATGGAGAGTGGATTGTCTCCACTAGAGTCCACCATTGGGAGCAAGGAACCTTTGGAGAAGACATTTTCCAGCATCATTTCACCAAGAATGAGCTAATTTGGGAAGGAGTTCATCATCCATCCATCACCAACCACAAGCATTGGAGTTTTGGGCAATTTCACACCAAGAGCATTTCCAAACTTCCTCTTTTTATGTTTCATACTATATTTTGTAGTAGTATTTCCTTATGTTTGATGATATTTGTGTAGTTACGACGGTTTTAGAGATTGGCTGACTTTTAAAGGAACTGAAGAACATGTTACAAAGAATGTCGAAGCATCTTCTGCGACATCTTGTGTAACATTGTTGACGGCGTCTCGGCAAACATCCTGATCGACAGAAATCAGGAAAGTGCAGTTTCTGCAGAAAGTTCGAAGACGATTAGGAAATTCCAGAAATGACTTCAAATCTGGAAAGAAGAAAGACGGTGATTAAGAGGAAACCCATTAGGGTTAGTACTCATCCTCGATTGCTATAAAAGCTTAGGCTACCCCCTTAGCAATCGTGTGGTTCTTTATTTGTTTCCTAGCAACAATTTGCAAGGTTCTTAGACGTGAAGGTTTGCGGGCTGAGAAATTGCAGATTGAGCTAAGGATATTGTGCATCACATAACTATTGAGAGTTAGGTGATTGAGGGTTTACTGATCACGTGAGTGAAGACTGCACGCAACCACCAAGTTGTACGAAGACTTGAATTGACAGAGCAAGGCGATTGCTCGAATAGTGGAATCAAGACGGAGTCTTGGATTCAGGGGGAGACCCTGAGATAGATTGCACTGTAAGACGTAGCATAAAGTATAGATCTAGGGTTGATCACAGGTACTTGTATGTTCTGACGAATTACTGATAAGTGAAATCTTTCTACTAGGCTGAGAGCCCCCAGACGTAGGTGACGTTGCACCGAACTGGGTAAACAATCTGTTGTGTCATTGTTTATAGCTTTATATTTTCTGTCCTACGTTATCTACACAAGAAGTCATACACAGTGTTACAGCTTCATACGTAACATTGCGTGTGACATCTTGCACGACTAGCTGATCAAAATTTCAATTTGATTTGAGCACCATGGTTGAGGGCTAAACCCCTTAGCCATGGGTGCTAGACTTTGTAAATTGTGAATGATTGCTATATGATGAATTAGTTTTAGGATGATGTTTGATGTGTGTGAATGTTCTTGCTTTAATTCATGTTTTCTAGGTAGACCAAATAGAATGTATGCTAGGGTTCGTGGCCTTAGGCAACATTAAGTGTGAGGGGCTCGAAACCGTGTTTTGACACTCCGACGTAACACTTAACCTAATTTAGTAAGCATGTTTAGGGGTTACGTCGATCTCGAGAGAGACGGATAGTCCCGGATCTAGAAACCACCGAGTGTTAGGGGTTCGATGCCGAGCGGAGACACCCCAAAGTAGCACTTGACCAATTATTGCCGGACAATTGCAATCTCGAGTGACTACGAACCCGAGAGGGCAAGGAGTGACTCGGGATTAGGACAACTCCAATGCCGAGAGGCGGGGTTGTCAATTAAGACATAGGTCACTCTCGTATCGCCTATTTAACTATGAAGTCATTGTAGTAATTCACGGTTTGCATGTCTAGCACCCTAGGCGCTTTCCATTAATTGTCAATCACCAAACTAATTGCTTGCTTGTTTCGATAATTAGAAAACACCAAAAATAATAGTAGTAGTCTCGAGATCCTTTGACACAAACACGCACTTAACCTAAGACCCGCATTAGTCCCTGTGGATTCGACCCGGTTACTTACCGGTACAAATTTATTACTTGCAAACCGTGTGCACTTGCACGTGGTAACTATTGTGCGACGTTTGCACGTCACACTTTGGCCCAACAAGAAGAACATACCTGTCAAATTCTGATGATTCAATTAGTTTTTTATGAAATCATCCAGTTTCTAAAGCTTTAATCCACTAAAAAAACCACTTATTATACACTTGTATACTTTAGGGCAATTTTTGTTAGGGGCCTTAAGGAGTGACTTCACTTGCTTAATGGTAGGGGCGCCCCTAACTTGAATAACTGATGATAGTCATCCCTCGGGCATTGCTTGGTGTACCTTTTGTTGTGATCCTGATGGTAGTGCTCCACCTTCAGGGCTACAGACCGTCGGCAATGACCACATGGAAGGCAAATTACGGTGCACTCATCCATCTCCACCGTCGCTCTCGTCTATTTTCTCTTTATTTTCTCTCATTGCAAACAAAGATGGAGAAGAGGGGTTTTGCTTGGCTAGAGAGAGACTTGGTTTGTGTGAGAGGTTTTGAGGTGGAGGTTTGTTGGGGGTGAAAGGTTTGAGATAAACAGAGAGGAGAACATACCTCTCTGATTCTGATGATGATGATTAAGAAACAGCAAAATTGTCTCTATCTAATTGTATTAAGTACCTAAAAACATTGGATAATATTATCAGATCTAGCAAGAGCTGACCAAAAGAAAGAGAAAAACATAAAGAAGGATTGTTGCGGGTCCGAATGTGACCTCGCAATTACACTTTTGACCCGTATTTGAGCACCGAATTGTCCTCGTTTCGGCTTTCTTGAGCCATTAATTTGGTACTTTTGATCCTTTGTGTGTTTTTGACATTTTATAGGTGCAAGACACAATTAGAGCATAATTGAAGCTGAAAATCGGTTAAGAAAGTTCTGCACAACAGCTGAAACTTCCCGGTGGTGTAGATTTCTCGTCCGGAGTCCGATTGGGGCCCATAATATGTCGATTTGAGCGGATTGTGAAGATCTAATATAGTGGTGAAGATTTCAAGGGGTCACGATAGTGCCTAGGGGAGGAACGATCGTGCCTAAATGAATTTTTGGCCGAATTTTGCTCGAAACTTACCGTGGGCTCCCACGATTTGAGTCACGATCGTGCCTACCAAGGCAAGATCGTGACTAAGGCGCGAAACTGCTAATAAAGTGCAGAAATCAGATATTTTGGAGGGTGGATGAGTTGGGCAAAGACCAAAAACGAGTTGTGGAGGAGAGAGCTTAGTTTGAGAGCTCCAACCTCTTGTTCTTCATCAAAAATTGAAGAGTTCTTCATCTATTCTTGACACTTTGGGAGCTTTGGAGTGGATTCCACCATAGAACCAACCTTTGGAGCTAGGAAAGGAAGCTTTGGAGAGGTTCCCACCATCAAATCCACCAACCTTGAAGAACCGTCTTGCTCAAGAACACCAAGAGCAATTTCTATCCCTATTTACTAGTTTATTTTGATGTTGTTGTTTCATTTTGTTGATTTTATGATGATGGTTGATTTGAGCACCATGGTTGAGAGCTAAATCCCTTAGCCATGGGTGATAGACATTTGTAATGTGATTATTGAGTTTATTGAGGTATTAGTTATAGGATTGAAGACTTTGTTGTGTGGATTGTTGTTTGAATGCATGTATTGTTTAATTGACGCTTTACAATATATGTTTGAGGAGTTCTATCCGATACCGAAAGGGAAGGAATGGAAACCGGACCTAGCATCCACCGAGGGTTGTAGGCTCAAGACCGTGTCTTGGCACCTTGTAATAACCCTTAGCTTATTATTGTCGATCTAATGCGGTCTCGAGTTGTTCTCAATACCGAAAGGGCACGAGGAGACTCGGGATTAGGCTAACCTCATTACCGAAAGGCGAGGTCGGCATTTAAGACATAGGCTCAACATTAATTTCGATCCAAAAGAATTAAAACTCGCAAACTTATTTACATTACTATTTGTTTAGCACCCTAGGCGCTTTACTTCCATTGTTATCATGTTGTTCCTATTTACTTGTTGGTAATAAATACAAACACTCAAAACAACCTACGACCCTCATTAGTCCCTGTGGATTCGACTCGGTATCTTACCGGTTTATTTGTACTTGCCGCGACCGCGTGTTGTTGCGCGAGAGAGGGGAGACCGCTTTTTCCCCCCAACAAGGATCGAAAGTGAAACCATGCCTGTGAGCAGAGCATCACCAGATGATCACACACACAAGATTTAAATCACACACAAAATTTAGTATATTTACAAATTGTGCAAATCCATGGAAGACATGTGAATCTGTGCGCACGTTCTCCCAACGCGCAACATGTATAAGTGAAATATGTATATTTTGTCTTAACTTTCTTTTGGTATTTGATCCTACATTTCATTTATTCAAAGTTTATGAGTTTTGAGATAGAGGTTGTCTTGGATTGGCGACCAATGTAAAACCAATATTGGGACAAAAAAAGGAATAAAATGACTTGATAAAAGAAAAACCATACAAATCAAACCTGCAACATTTATAAATTTATAGATGGATGGAAATTATCAAACTCATACAATGCATCCCACTGCTACTATGTTATGCGGACCTTGAACACCTAATAAAATACAAACAAATAATCAATCAGATCTAGTGACAAGGAAAGAAGAGAGATAAACATATAGGAGAACATACCTCTCAGATTATGATGATGCAATTGATTTTTTATGAAATCATCCAGTTGTTTCTAAAACTTTAATCTACTACAAAATTGTTTATTATATACTTGTATACTTTAGGGGCATTTTTTTTGTTAGGGGCCTTAAGGAGTGACTTCACTCGCTTAATAGTAGGGATGCCCCTAACTTGAATAATTGGCGACAATCATCCCTCGGGCACTGCTTGGTGTACCTTTTGTTGTGATCTTGATGGTAGTGCTCCACCTTCAGGGCCACAAACCGTCGGGAATGGCCACATGCAAGGCAGATTACGGTGCACTCATCCATCTCCACTGTCGCTCTCATCTCTTCTCCTTTTCTTTTCTCTCTTTCTTGTATGAGGTGTGTATAGGGTCTAGCTATATACATACTAGACTAGACGAGTGAGTAGGGCAAGGTAGGGGAAATTTGGTAATTTCATTTATATATATATATTGTTTAAATATGAAATTGATATTTATGGTGTAACTTAATTTAAATGACCTTAACTTTGTATGCCCTTGACTCGGCTCGAAAGACAAAGTATTATCCTTCTTTAGTTCGAGTTTAAAAGTTTTAATTAATTTAAAAGAAATATAGACAAACTCGAATTTGGCTCGATTCGTGCAATTTTTAATATATATTTATCAAATCTTAAATTTTAATTATATTAAATTTAAATATATAAATAATTAAATATTAAATGAGTTGTGTTGTCACTCTAACGAGTTTTAGTAAATTGTACTCGATTTTAACCAGTTCAAGCCGAATGCAGTAATATTTAACAAGTCAAGTTTTAAGTGGTACTCGAGTCGCATGAAAACAAGTACAATTTGGCTAATTTGAGCACTAATTGAAAAGGTAAATATTGTGTAACTGGATTAAAACATTTGTTTGCTATCAAGATTTATTTTTTCTTATTTCTTGTGTGTTTGTTTAGGAGCTCGGGGAGGTTGGGGAAAAGACGAGTTGGAGAAGGATATCAACAACAGGATCAAAATGTACAAAAGAGTTATAAAAATGCAAATTTGGGGAGCTGATTTTGGTTCTTCTGCTCATTAATTAGCTAGTGTAGAGACAAACCCCAACAAAAATTGAAATTAGCATAAACATGATAGGTTATTTTGAGTTGCTCAAGGTTTTGTGTCAAGTCGGGTTTTGCTTGCCAAATTGTGAGTTAGAGAGATGTGTGGTTGACCTATAATCCCTTTTAATAAATTCTCCTTCAAGCACACTTAAAGTTTGGGTGTGATATTTGATTCTTTTATTTCCTTATATTATGATAAAATATCATCCATATGGCTCTACGTAAGGGGATTAATGTAAAAAATATTTAAATGATAAGGAGTTAGATTCAATACTGGTCTAATTTGAAATATTGATTCTTTGTCATGTTTCAAGAATTTTGGTCCTACATAAAAATATAAATTATTAAGAATTCAGGTGTGCTCACTGATCAATATCTCATACTTTGAACAAATCAGGATATATGATTCTCGTTAAGTTAAAAAATTAATGTCATCCCTAGACTCCTCGAGTATTTAAAAGATGTCATAGTATTTTATACACGATAAACTTAATATCCTCAATTCAATCAATACAGGTTAGACCAAATGAGTTTTGGGAGAGATAAAATATTACTGTTTTGACTTAAGTCGACCATACGTTATCTGAGGGGTAACAAAAAATAATTGAATCCAAAATAACTGAATAAGTTCGGTTCAAAATTGAACCAAATAAAAACTATATCAGTTTGGTTTTAGTTTATAAAATGAGATATGATAAAAAAAAATCGAATCAAATTGAACGGTTACATCAGAACCATGGAAATATTTTCATGCGAGACTCTTAAGAGAGCACTAGAAGTGCACTACTTTTGAGAATTATTACAACTCAATTTCTCAACAACATCATTTCAAGTGATCATTTTTGAAGTTCAAATTTTCTCATTCACTTCGTGTTCGTATATAGTTCTTGATATACCGTTGAAAAGATCTCATAACCTAGATTATGTAAACGAATTTCACATCATTTCAGGTCGAGTTTAAGAGTTCCAAAATCACAGCTCAAGTTGTGAATCATAAAAGTTGCATAATATAGAGATGCAAACTAACATTTCTCCTAAACAAAATTCACAAATTACTAAAAATTTGAAATCGAAGCCTTCATCATCTATTTTTTAGGAAAGCCAAAGCTTTAAAAACTGCGCGAGACATCAGCCTCTAAAACACGAGAAAACAACGGTGGGACATACCTCGCACCTTACTCAAAACCTAAATTAAGAAGAACAAACTTAGCCAGCACATCTGCTGGTTGATTCGAGGATCGCCGAACAAACATGGAATGGTTTGAGAAAATTGAAAAAGGGGAGTTATCTTTTTTCCCCGAAAAATATGGGATATTGAGATATTGTCTTTAATCTCCCTATAACTATTGTTGAAAAGGGAAATTTCAGTTTGCAAGTTCGACAACTTTACATTCTTGTATATATTTCATTATGTTGGGATTCGAGCCGAACCGAAACTGAAAAATTGAGAATTGAAGATAATGGGTCGGATTCGATTATGAAATTAGAGAATTATCTAAATTTTGGGTTGGGTTCGGTTCTTATGGTGCAAAAATATAATCAACAGTCCATAGGAAATTCCCAAAAAATGAAGCATACTAGTAGTGCTTGATGTTTATGGCGTTCCTTGTTCTTGTTGTTCTGAATTTTCTATTACTAAACTAGTATATAAATTTATAGGTTCGAATCTGTCGTAAACAATAATAAGTACATATTACAAATAAAATTCCCACTTCACGACTATAAGTAGACAATGTTATCGCATAGTTTCACATTTATATATTTGCACTCATATATAGAAGAAAATGATATATTTTTTAACTCGATAATTTGACATTCAACTTAAATTTAAATGAAACTCAAGCTATTCTCATGAATCTTTTCCTTTATCCCTTAAGACACTGTATCTATCGCTCTCAGTGTATAAAGTTGATTCTTTGTAGACTTGTTGATATTCATCTTGGAAGAAAGAATTCATTTTACCAACAACATCAACTCAACTCTTTAGATTAGACATCACTTTCTTATCTATTTTTCACGTCATGAGTTAACTTATTTGCATTTTGATTGACGTATAATTATTTGGATAAGTGATCGTGAGCACAAGAGTCATGAGCAACTCTAAAATAATTCGATTCTTCACATTTGTTTATGATTTGAATTGAATAAGACACCGTTCACAACAAGAGAGTGGGTTAGGAGTGGGCAGTGAGTACTCTCAATGTTGTCATGTGGCAGCCACAACAATAACTCTCTTGAAAAGTGGGTGAGGTGGAGGGAGGGTTGGAAAGATAAGGAGTGGGTGAAGAGGGTATGAGTGAGAAAGAAGGGACTCCCATTTTAATATATAATAATATGTTACTCATATTTTACCTAACATTTTTTAAAATCATAAATATATAATACCATAAACATATAATATCATTATTTATGGAATATAATTAATATTCATTTGTATCTATATATACTTCTCATATTTGATAAATATATAATATGTTCATTAATAAAAAAATTAATAAAAATAATATAATCTTCATTAAATATATTTAATTTTTATTTTCTCTATATATACCTATCAAGTTCTCATATTTGATTCACAAATTTTTTTATAATTATAAATGAATAATAATAGTGAAATATTTGATTATATATGAATAGTGTTAGTTGAATTAAATAATATAAATATGAGGCACTATGGTGTGACCTTCAAAAAGTCAGTGCATGCAGAAAGTGGTTATGCTGATGTGGCAACTCAAAAGTTGACATGAAAACTCACATGGAGGCATTAGCTCATTGGAGAATGTGCCAAAATTATATTACAATGAATTGGTGCTTATCCCCAAGAACAAGGCACCGTGCAACACGGCAGATCTCTGACCGATTGCACTTCCCAATGTTATTTAAGAGATAATTTGTGAGATGGTGACAAATCAGCTTCGTCCATTTCTCCCGAAGATTGTATATGGTTGGCAAAGTACTTTTGTACAAGGGAGACTTATATTCCTGATAATATATTGGAGGCATTTGAGTTATTCACCACTTAAGGAGGAAGACGATAAGGAGAGTCGGGCAGATGTGTATGAAGGTCGGTATGTCGAATGCTTACAATTGAATGAGATGGAGTTATGTTTTGAGTATGTTGATTTGGTTGGGCTTTGGTGATCACTAGATTACCTTAATTAACTGAGTCATTTGGGCAATGTTACATGATAGTCTTGAATGTCATACGAAGGTCAAGATCACAGTATGGGTTTAGCACATCAAGATTGGACTGATGATTCAACAAGATATGTAGATTGGGACGAGCACGATTGAGCTCAATGAAGATGGTGGGCTGAGCACAATGATAAGTCGATCGTGGATTGGAAAGGTTGATGCAGGTCGGAACTATCCATATATGTCTCTGCTTTGCAAATTGATTTTAAAAATTGTATCTTTGTTTCAATTATGGTATGAAGTTGTTGACTTTGTATCTGTTTTGCTATAGAAAACCCTAATTATGGGCCTATGGGACCAGTTACCGTTTGATCTGTTGAACAAGATCGACGAGCACCTCGAGGTTTATCATGACAAGGTTGGGCAAAAATGTGTTTGTACTCTTTGGGTAGGTTCCTTCCCCAAATTGCCCAATCTCCGACAGCAGCAGCCATCGTGGCTGCTCCTGCCGTTCACCAGCGGATCGTTATGCGGACTATTCCATCTGTTAGAGAAGAAATTGTTTGTGATTGATCTCCTCGAGGTTGGGGAGTATGTTTTCAAAGGATCTGATCATGGTTGGGTCATTTCCATCAAACAAAATGGATGTATAGATGTGTTCAACCCGCTCACGAGGGTCCGATTCCCGCTTTCGCCCAGACATAAATTTTTTGATGTGTTGGAGTATTGTCCCGAAAAGGTCGGAGACGAGTATCTCTTCAAAACCTTAATTATTGGAAGGGAACTCGGATTTGGACTTTACTCACCCAAGCCACCGTATACCTCGGATTCTGAGTATGTTAGGGATCGCCTCATCCTTAAAATCGCCTTATCATGTTAGAAATAGTACTTCAATAATAAGAATTTAAAACATCCAATGTTTAGCACCCATAGCTAAGGAGTTTTAACCCTCAACCATGGTTCTCAAGTCAATAGACATTGCTCTTGTGGTCTTGAAGATGATGATTCTTAATACACTTGGTGTTCTTCTCCACAACTCTAGCTCCCAAACTCTAAGAATTTTAAGGTGAATCTTCAAAGTCTTCAATGGTGACAAAAGGAATGTGTGGGACTTGTGAGTAGGTAATGATTTCAAAGATCCACTTTTAGGGTTGACCTCCTTTTATAGGTGCTGGAAAAATCATGTGTCATAATCGTGTCTTCGGGTGTCCTGATCGTAACTCAGTGAAGCTTGCTGGGGAGGGGGAGACCACACTCTACTGGTCAGTGTCATGGTCATCTCTCTGGCTGTCACGATCGTCTCCTTTGTAATTGGGATCACGCCTGCTGGGGGACCACATATGTGTCACGGTCGCGACGCTCTCTGTGTCCCATCGTCTCGCCTTCGTGATCAACATTGTGCCTGGCCACGAGTTGTTGAGCAAGTTATATTCAGTTTGTCACGATCGTGACAAATCTCAAGTCTTGTCGTTGCTCTTGTTGCTTGCCCCACAAGTCTCGAACCCGTGATCATTTTTACATGGACAATTGAGTACAAAAATACTATAAGCATAACACGGAACCCCATCAATTTTACTTGTGAAAATTCCACAACTAAACTTCACTTAATCCCTTAAGTTTAAAAAGAACATGAGGAGTCCCTTAAGTTTGAAAAAAATTCAACTTTACCATTTTTAATAGTATTTTTGAAAATTATGTTAATTTATGCAAAATGACTAAAATAACCTAGTATTGAAAATATGAAATTAAATAAATATAAATGATTTCTAATTTTTTTTTTACAAAAGAAAAGAATAAAAACAATATGTTAGTATTAAAAAAATTATAAGAAATTATAAAAATAAAAATTGAAAATCTTTGAAAATCATATTTATTTACTTTATTAAAAAAATTATTTTTATAATTAACAGAACTTGATTTTTTATTTTATCCAACGGAAAAATTAGAAATTTTAGGAAATCTCTTATCATCTAAATAACATGGTTGAATAAAAAAAGTTTTACAACTGGACCGGGCTGTATTTATAGGCCCAGCCCATTAACAATGTCGTTTCCTTTATGGAGTTGGGTAGAGAAGTAGAAGTTTGTGTATGTGTATAAATATAGAAGCATAGCGTCGTCTTTGTACTCAATTCGACCTTGTTCAGAACCAACTTCAGTCACAAGTCTCCAGGTACCAAATTTCAGGCCTCTCTGGTATATTTAAAAATAGCATCTTTATTTCGATTATGTTATAAATTGCTATAGAAAACCCTAATTATGTGTCCGTTTGAGGTTGATTTGTTGTATCTAGTTTTCTCTGTTTTACAGATTAAATTTGATTAAAGATTGCATCTTTATTTGGATTCTGGTGTAAAGTTGTTAGCTTTGTATCTGTTTTGCTATAGAAAACCCTAATTATGGGCCTATGGGACCAGTTACCGTTTGATCTGTTGAACAAGATCGACGAGCACCTCGAGGTTTATCAAGACAGGGTTGGGCCAAAATGTGTTTGTACTCATTGGGAACGTTCCTTCCCCGAATTGCCTGATCTCCGGCGGCAGCAGCAGCCACCGTGGCTGCTCCTGCCGTTCACCAGCGGATCGTCGTGCGGACTATTCCATCCGTTAGAGAAGAAATTGTTTGTGATTGATCTCCCCGAGGTTGGGGAGTATGTTTTCAAAGGATCTGATCATGGTTGGGTCGTTTCCATCAAACAAAATGGATCTATAGATGTGGTCAACCCGCTCACGAGGGTCCGATTCCCGCTCCTGCCCAGACATAAATTCTTTGACGTGTTGGAGTACTGTCCCGAAAAGGTCGGAGAGGAGTATCTCTTCAAAACCTTACTTATTGGAAGGGAACCCGGATTTGGACTTTACTCGCCCGAGCCACCGTACACCTCGGATTCTGAGTATGTCAGGGATCGCCTCATCCTTAAAATCGCCTTATCATGTGCCCCCACCCACGGCGCTGATTTCAGAGCTGTTGCTATCTATGGCAAGTCCTATAGATTGGCATATTGCAAGCTTGGAGACGAGAAGTGGACTGATATGGTCAAACCCAAGTCGCACAACTCCTATGTGGACATCGCCTTTAGTGGCGGGAAATTGTATGCCCTGGATAATAACTTTGAGTTGATGGTTTGTGACGACATTGTTTCTTGTCCCAATCTGAGGACACTCATTCCGAAAGGTTTTGCCGGAGAAGCCTCAAATGAGCTGCATTTGATAAACTCATTGGACGACGGGACTATGATGGTCTGTAGGAGACGTAAAGAAAAGCGTGGTAAGCGCAGCACTTTTGATTTTGAAATTTACAAGATGGACCTGCCCAACTCGAGTTGGATTCGCATGTCAAGTTTGGCTTCCGATGAGATTTTATTTATGGGTTTGGGTACACAACTAGCTATTAGGGGAAGGAGTGGGAATCGAATTTATTTTACCCACCATGAGTGGAATTGTGAAGGTCAAGACAAAGACGATGGCATATTTATGTTTGAGGATGAAAAGATCAAGTCGCTCGGGTTTGAGGATAAAAAGATTGAATCTCTCGGGTATGAATTTAATCCGAAAATGATTTTTCCCTCCATGATATGGGTTATGCCTAACCCATATTGAGTGATGTCATGCAATCCTTTTATGTATAAATTTTGGGTTTTGGTTTGTCATTGAGGGACTTGTAAATTTTATTCAATTGAATATCTTTTGTGATAAGTGACTTGAGAATTGAATTTGAGTATTTACTATTCAGAAGCAGAAACTTCATGAATGAAGGTAAAAGGAGAAAAAAAACTGAGCTTCTTACTGAAAAACTACATCAATGGCTGCAGCCATAACCTACTTGATACTGGTGTGTTCTTAAGTGTCAACCTAGTTGACATTTAAATTATTAGAATTAAACTTGTTCAATTTGGTTTAAAACTTTAAAATTGAATCGATTCAATTTAATTACAAAAGTTAAAATTGGCAAAATTACGTTGTTGTCCTCTTCTTCAACTTCTCACTCCTCTCTTGTCTTTCTCCCTCTTCTTTGCATTAGGGTTCATATCCATCACTATTATATTTTCTAGCATTGATTTTGGGTATTGTTTCATTTTCCATTTCATTCTTCAATTGAGGGAAGATGTTAACAAGAGGATCTAGATCGAAGAAAGCTAGAGAATTTCTAGCAGTTCAATGTGAACCGCGACGGCGGGCTTAACAGGGCGGAGATGGTGGGACTTGTGGTGGCCGTAAACCCTAGGGTCAAGTTAAGCGACGAGCATATCAACGCCATCCTCGACGAAATTGTTCGCACTTACGCCGAGTTCATCGACACTGACAAGAGCCTCACCTTCGACGACCTCCTTTGCACCTACGACGCCGACGACGACGTTGACCGGTTTGATTTGATTTCAGGCTCTGTTTCTTCTTTGGATTTGAAATGTTAGAGCCAAAAATTTGTAATATGGGAAGAAACAAAGGCACTTTTCGAAAAAATGAGAGAAAATTAGCTAGTGGGTTTTGATGGAAAAATTTCAAGGAGAGACAAAGAACATGTAAAACTGGGGAAGAAATTGAACTTAATCACTGTGTTGATTCAAAATGGGGCTTGTGAAGCCACGTTGTTGATCTAAGGATACATATTGCATCAAGTTTTGCCCAATCCTACCCATAATGGTGGCCCTACACTGTTGTTCGATTGCTACATTTATAATAGTGGCTTTGCACTGTTGCTCAGTTGTAAAGAAGAGGGAGATAGGAGAGAGAGGAGCGAGAGGTTGAAGAGAAAGACAACAATGTAATTTCATTAATTTTAATTTCTTGTAATTAAATTGATCCGGTTCAATTTTGGATTTTTAAGCTAAACTGAATCAGTTCAATTCAGATTCCTTAATTCATGGGTATTTTAGGCATTTTAGAGAAAAGATATGACAAAAAATTTGTCATCGTACTAAAATAAAAGAAAATTAGTTAGAATATGAAAGTGTTATTTTGCGATAGTTAGACATAACAAGTTTTATTATCGCCTTTAATTAAAAAAAATGTTGTTTAATGTACGATGGAAGTAGGGTTGTAAACGAGCCGAGCTTTTAACAAACCGCTCGAGCTCGACTCGTTAAATATTTGGTTCGAGCTCGAAATTGGGCTTGTTTAATAAATGAGCTCGAGCTCGAGTTTGAGCTTAGTTGTATAACCTCGTTCGAGCCCGAACCGCACTCAAGCCGAACACTTTTTTCACGAACCGAACCGAGCCCTGCCAAAATAAGGCTCGGCTCGGCTCGTTTACATCCTTAGATGGAAGGGAAATTGACCATCCCTATTCCCTAAGATTATGTGTATGATTAAAAAACATTAATTCTTGATTTTTATTATGAGTTTACTTCACTAACAGTGTGAGGTTCAAGGGACAATTAACGGTAATATGAGTAGCCAATCATATGCGTCCTATGTTGAGATTTGAAATTTATAAAAAGCCCGCTCATAGGGCATGCGTCTACATCACCCACTGTTGCACGAATCTCCGTGAAACCAAGTCACAGCCTGGCTTCACCTTCACCTTCACCTTCATATAATTGAGGTCTCATGATCCATCATAATCCCCAAATTACCCCTCACCACTCACCCCAAATTACCTAAATGCCATATCCATATCCATATCAATATGACAGTATCTGAATCTGAACCTCTACAGAATCCAATGAACTCAACAGCTCTCAGCTTATAAACCAGAATAAAATTGAAAACAACAGAGCAAATTCTCATTTTCAGCTGCTAGAGAAAGCTGCTGGGGAATTTTATATCTAGAAGTTAAATACTACATTAGGATCCAAGGGGATGTTGAACATGGTTTGACCAAATAACCATTTCTCCCCCAATTCAGTCTATAATTAGATCTCATCTACCAGGTTAGGGTTAATACGTATTATATATATTATTTATACAAGCATGTCCACCGCCGCACTTCATCCTTAGTCCTTACTACGTATTCACGCTCACGGATTTGAGCTTCTTGGCTGCTTGGACGAATTCTGTGATCACCTCAACTTTGTCTAGTTGTTGCTGCGCCAAACAAGTTCAATATACAATGTTAGATTCATGCATGCATTCGGTTTTCGGTGTGTGTCTAAGAGAGTGGGAAAGACAGACAGACCTTTTGTGATGCGAAATGGCGTTGCACTGCACTGAGAAGTTTCTCCCGCGGTGAATTGTAATTAATGCATGCCTGCAATTCATATTTATAGGGTATCGAGTTCAATAAATATTTATTCGAATAAAGAATTGTAAGTAAAGAGCAGTGGTTTCAGTATGACTCACAAGGTTGTAGTGCTTGCAATATCTCCATAGGGACTCAGTTCCTAATTTGGCCAGGTTCACCCTCTGATGATCCATGCAATAATTTGCAATAAATCAGTTGGGCAGATGTTTAACATGATAATTGATGGTGTACAGAGCAGTTAAAAATAATATGCATGTCTGTCATGTCATCAATGACTTGCCTAATTAGTTAATGCAATATATAGAACTAGTATGAATTCAAGTAAAAGCTACCGAGTTTCACCATCTAAATCATTCCAAAAAGCATCACATGAAAAGCAGTTAATCAATACAGCCAAAGCTGTCTGGTGTAATTTACGTCTCAACAAAAAGGTTCTAACTTTAAGAATACATGCATTATGGTACATTAAGGATCTATACCGGTTGAGGTGAGTGGATAATGGATTGCACGTCTCTGAAACTGCTACGGCTTGTTAATTTTGCCGGTGTAGATGTAACCCATGGCTTTGTATGTCGAACTCTTGGTTTGCTAAACTTATGAAATTCAAGACTGCTGGCTGACAAACAGAAAACAGAAACGACAATCTTAGGATAATGAATTCCCAACATGTGCATCATTCTTACAAAAGAAAGTTATTGTTTCATCATGTAGAAAATACTGCAACTTACAAAAACCATTGTCTTTTTCACCCACGTCAGAACTACTGCTGGAGTTATAAAGATCGTCATCTTCTTCATTTCCCGTAGGTGGTTCCAAAACACTCAATGCATTCCTCTGCAGCTTAACTTCTACACCGTTTTTAAGAACCTTGCATGTCAAAACACAATAGTTTTAAAGGTGCATCCTACAAGTTTCATTTGCGTGCATTTAAAAGAATAATATTCTTAAGGTCTCAAACAACAAGTTCCTGTAAAGTACATGTCAAGCCATAAAGTTATTATTCCTTAGGATGAAATAGAAAAGATGAAATCCCAATCTATCAAATAACAGAATATGCAACAAGAAGGAGCAAAGAAGAGGGAATTAACCAAAGCTAATTTCAGAATAACCAAGCCTACAATTTGAAAGTGGTTTTAAAAAAAATATTTTATCATGTAGGTTTTATAACCAAAAGGCAAAAATATTATAAGTTCTTTTTAGATATTGTTCTAAAAAGCTGTTTTTTCATATATCCCATCAGTAATTTGCCAATAGCAGTTACCAAGCAAAAACAAAACTTAAAAGATTGCCAAGACCAGTACAAATTGTCATGCTTATTCCTCTGTCCGCACTGCAAAATCTATACAAACAGGAGTTCCTTCCACCCAACTTGTGGTCTTTTTCTTATTAGTTCCATTGTTTGATTACTTGGGTTTTCGCCCTTCGGTTAGGGTTTCAGGGGGACACAAAAGAGCAAATTCAAAACTAATAATAAACAATAAAAGTTATCAATTAGAAGGAATAAATTTGATTAAGATGGTACCCAATTAGAAGTTTTTTTTTTTGAAAAACTACAGCAAAATAAACAACAAATAAAAGAGGAAACGCTAAGTCAAACACTGGGTAATTAAGGAATAAGGTAATACCAGCCAATGCCAACCACCAAGTCCTACAGCTTTCTTAACCACCCCCTGCAATCCGACCAGAACGGACTTGGTCCGATTGTTTCCCGTGACAATAACTTTTGTATGCCTGGGTAGAACTGAGAGTTCCTCATCACCACTTTCCTCCCGGAAAGGTGATAATACCCGAGAAGAACATAGCTCAGGCTCCAGCATTTTGTTAAAACCAGTTAACATCATCCTTAAAGGATAAAACTTTCAGCAATCCCAATTCTCCACTTCCACTACCAATACCACACCTCTAAATTGGGCAAAACCCGTCAATCAAAAGGAACAGGATCGTTGGAGATTATTGGGTTCAGCTCATAAACCCTTCAAATATTCCCGTCTTACCTTCCAAATCATCTGCATGGCCATTGAAAAAAAACAGAATACACATGAGTCCTTCACAAATAAAGAAACAGAATAGAGGTAATCATTTTGGGGTAATCAACTAATCATATAAGCAGAAAGAAGAAGAGCAAAACAAACAATTAACTCACAACAATAAACCATATCCATAACCAAGAGCTGATCAAGAGAGAGAGAGAGAGAGCACTGTAAGGTGAGAAAATAGTTATAATTAAGCTCTGGCAGGAATAATATTTAGGTAGGTGATGAATGCAATTTTGCTGATTCACGGATTTTAGATGGATCACAATAAATGAGTGAAGACGCAGTTAAATCAGATCAAAACGATGCTCATCATAAATCTCCCACAGTGACATCACCAAACAAACACAGTGCCTTCAATTCAATCAAAACCTCCAACTCCAATTTAGAAATATATAAAAAAAAACCTCGTCCATTTCCATTCACACTCTAATTTATCACACTACCACTTCCATTTCTCCTCCAATTGCACAATCTCAAACCTAAATCGCTGTTTGGCTGCTGAGAAAACGGCGGAAAAAAATAACACAACTTCAATTGCAAAATCCAAACAGCTAATTACTCACGAACCACTGAAACGAGCGCGTCTTCACCGTCAATTCTCCTCTGTTTTCTCTCACACCAAACACAGCAAAATTCCAATGCAAAAAGCAGAACAAAAATCACAAAGCAAGCAAATAAGAGAACTCCATACCTAATGAAACAAAACAAACATGCAATTAAAATATTTAAATATCCACCAGAAACCAATTCAAAACCGAAAGAGAAACAGAAACAGAAACAGAAAGAGAAAAACCACAGCGAAGAAGAGAAGTTCAAGTACGGACACGAGGAACACAAAGCTTCTTCAACAAAGCAGAAAATACACAGTAGTGGAGAGAAAATCGAGTACCTGCAGAGGAATAGAAACCAGCTAAATGCGAAGAAATGCGAAGGATCCGGATTGGCGAGAAGCAGAGAATCGGCTGGGATTGGCGATCTGGAAGAAGATGGTGAGGAATTTTTGAACCGCAGTGTGGGAATGCACAGCACTGCACAGCTTTTGAGATTGAAAAATCTCTGCAACAATAAAAGAGAGAGAGAGAGAGAGAGGACACTAAATGCTTACCAACTGCCATGGAAACGACCTGCCATGTGCCGTACGGCCACCTCCTTTTGACCGGCTATAGCCGGTGGAATTGTACCGGGCTCGGCTCGAGCCGAGATCGGCGTCACGTTTCGATGACGTTGCATTGCTATTCGCGCCCGTGACCCGTTTTGAATTTTTTTTTATATGTGAAAGAGAAAATTGTAACTGCTGTTTTGCAGAAGAATGGAGCAGTTAATAAATAAATTGCAATTAATGGGTATACAATAAATTAATAATGGAAGAGACTTACTCAACGAACTCTTTCTTCTTAGGGGTTGGATCAATCATTTATTCACGATGGAGAGACCAGTTCACACAAATACTATTTTGTTTAACCAATCAAATTTATATATTTAGTTTACAACTAAAGCAACCAATTTTGATCGACCTGAAATTATAACGTAAGTTTCCTTCAATCTCTTATCATGTAAGTTAGTTTGGTTTCAAACTCAATTTTCTTTGTTGATTTTTTTATTCTTTCTTGGGATAATGACAATTTGTTACGCCTATCTATAGCGAAATGACACTTTCATATCTTAATTATTATTTTTAGTACCTTAACAATTTTTTTGTGAAAACCTATACTAAAATGACTAAAATAACATTAGTTTAAGAAATCAGAATAAAACTTGTCCAATTTGATTTATCAAACCATATTTGAAATAGTTCAAATTTAATTTTAGATTGGGGGTCATAATTGTAATTGCATTTGGGAATATAAACCAAATTGAACCACGGATAAACAAAATTGAATCAATTCAATTTATAGTTTCTTAAACCAATGACAGTTTAAGTATTTTATGCATTTTAGAGTTATGTTGTCAAAAAAAAATTGTCAGGTTACTAAAAAAGAGAAAAAAATAGTTAGAGTATGAACGTGTCATTTCGCTATAGTTAGGTGTAACAAAATGTCATTCGATCTTATTGAAGCTTATTAATTATCAATCTTTCATTTAGTCATCTTATAAGGAGTCAAGGTAATTTTAATTCTAATTTACAGTCAAATACTTTAAATTTGTAATTATAAATTGTACTGATGACAATCAAACGTTAAGGTGTAATTCTTACAAATCAATGGACATATAAAATTTACAAATAAATGATAACTAACATGTTGTAGACATTTATTTTCTTGGTTCATTTGTTAGACTTAATTTGGTTAAGTTTTCACCGATTTACGGAGGGCTCTTAATTTTAGGGAACCAACGCAAAATTAAATAATTTTCTTAAATTCATGAACAAAACAAGTCATTAATTATGGTTCCCTAATTTCCAGTTCGAGTTCCAAATTGACGATGTCTCGCGGCGGCACGGCTCTGTCTGTGAAGGCTTATAGTACGGCTACAGTTCCAGGTCTTGCGGTGGTAGCTGCAACAACAGTTGGCGGTGAAGGAAACAGATATAATGGGATGGCAGGAACAGAGTCGAGTGCGGTGGGGTTGAGGACGGAATTGCAGGTGGGGCGAGCTTGGGTCGCGACGGTAGATCAGTACTGGGAGGGAACTGGTATTATCTAGCGTCGGTGGGCAGACTCATGTAAGCATACCAAATTAGGGGGTCTCGGCTTGCTTAAGCTTCAATACGTGGGAACCAGCGATTTTGATTGGTTGGTAGATCGGTATTGGGAGGGATATGGAATTATCTGGCGTCGGTGGGTAGACTCATGCAAGCACACCGAACTAGGGGTACTCGGTTTGCTTAAGATTCAATACGTCACTTGTGTGTCCTATTGTGATCGGTACTGTAAGGAAAAGAGGAGTCCCTGGTGCCGATGAGTTGATCAGGTTAAACCTAATGTGCTGGGAGAATTTGAATTTCGCGATGCCCATATTGATCGCAGGGTTGATCGAGGAAGCTGGTTTAAAGCGGTCTGCAGCAAGATCACGGGGTTTCTCCATCCGTATGAGTTGGAGGCCGTGGCTCTGCATGAAGCTAACTGGTTCGAGTCGATTGGTCTCCGAAGTTATCATGGATGCATGTGTAAAGCATTTTGCAGCAAGATCACGAGATTTCTCCATTCGTATGAGTTGGAGGTCGTGGCTCTACGTGATGCTAAACAAGTCGAGCTGCACAACTTTGGAGGAATCATTAGCGAACGGTGTTGCATACTGCCCACTATCGGAACATGTGTTCTTTGTTTTACTTGTAATCAAATGGCTCACGAATTGGCCATGTTTGCTTTAACTAACAGTAACTGTGATTATGGTGAGAGATTTGTCCCACCAACTGTAACTTCAGCTGTCCGGCTTGATGCCGGGTTAGTTGTTATTTAATTAATAAAATTCGCATTTATCTTAAAGAAAAAGAAAAGACGATGCGTTTAACACAAGATATTTAACTCAATATCTAATACAATAAATTCACCGGAAAAAAAGAGAGTACAAACAATAATTACCAAATTTAAAATCGCGTGGTCCACAAAATTCAGATAAATCGGAATCCCATGCTCAGGAACAGTCATAGGTGGAGGGCAGTTTTGTAAATAACAAGAACATGAGAGAGCCAGCGCACGAAGAATCAATCGCGAGCTGAGGGAGCAACCCAACCGGTGACACAGAGGAGGGAATGACGCACACGTGTCAGAGACCCAGCTGTCGGATCTTATCCTAACAAAACCATACTGTGCCCGAGCGAGAGCGAGCGACCTCTTTTTTATTTTTAGTTTTCGAAAACAATAATTAAATTATTATTATTCTGTGACCAGTAAAAAACAAAACAAAATTAAATTTGAATTTGGATTTGAAGTCCGCTCTATAGCTAGCTGGAGCGCACTCTGTTGTTTGATTTTGATTTTCGTATATTTGGGAACTCAAAGAGTGGGCCCATGCAAAAGGCGGGGCCTACTTGTCTGTGGCATTGGCTGAAACTGTAGATTTTACGGTACCCTCTACACGTTACTAGTGCTTGCTCTATGGTTCCCAAACCCAAATCAGACCGTCCTCGTTATTTTAATTTTTATTACTATTGACTTTTCATAAACGACACTCTTGTTCTTGTCCGCTCCCACTACCTATATCATTAGCACTTTTCCACGTACATTTAATTTAATAATCCTCGTTCAAATATATTTAATCCGGAACACGTGACAACGTTACACTTCTCTCCCGACGGGTAACATTTTCTCCTCTGTATTATAGAATGGAATATGTCCCCTCCGGTCTCACACATGTTTTGGTTCTCATTGGAAATACAATCAACACTAGGCACAATCACGTGCAAATCAGGCGAACCCACGGGAGAGCGACACGTGCCGCCGCGCAGGTGGCAGGCGTGGGAAAAGAAACCTTTCACTCTCTCGTTACGCCACTCCCCCGACATGTAAGACTTTCCACTCTAAATTAAAGAACGAAACTTGTTCTTCCTGTCACGTGGCACCCCACGTTGGTTCTCACTCTGGAATTTACAGCTGAGTGCTGTAGGTGAAAAGTGAGATCGAGTACCTGGAGAGGACTAATGTGTTCTTGTTAAACTGGACTGGAGCATGAAGCCATGGAAGGTGGTGTGGTGTGACCATCCCAGTCTTGTCAGTTGTGCACTGATTTGCAATCCTTGACAAGATGAGGCTGGTGATGGAACAGGCATTAATGGGCTGCTACAAAGATCTCATCATCACTGTCATTAACAGAAACATAGAAGTTATGAACAAAATGTGTATGCTGCTGCTTATAATATTTGCAATGGGCAAAGTCATGATTCAACATTACTCCAATATCCAAACTAGCTAATACATTATTATGAACACTCAATTTCATTAGTAATATAGTGCATTCGTTTCAGGTCGGTCGACAGGTACAAGAGCATTATTGTCGAAAAGGGACTTGCCGCCTTCTGGCAGCATAGTGAGCACTGCTCGAACTATTTGGTGACGACGCGCCGCTGAAAATGGCATGAGCAGGCAATTGTAAATATCCTGTTTCACCCGAATCAACAAGGTCATCTGTTATTCGTGATGCGCAAATGACGGTGCTGCAGTGTTGGAAACAAGGTCATCAAAAAGAGCCTAATACAACACATCCTTGGAAATTAGTAGTGCCTTAGAGGATGCGATCTTAGTGATCATCTAGTCTTAGCTGTGAGTATCCTTATATTATGATGCTGCGTATCGACCTGTGACATTCTTCATGTTTTTCTCCATGGCGAGGACTGAAATGGTTCGAAATAGAGAGCCTAAATATGCTGGCAAAGATCCATACCTCAGGATCACTAGACAGAAGTGTTTAGCAGACTGTATCTGTAGAATTATTACAGCAGCTCATATAAAAACATAAATATGTTCTAAACTTCTAATACGTCCGAATCGATGTCACATTACAATTTACAAGTACCCGTCTACTGCCCACGGCCGCACCATCAAGGTCGCTTCCCTGACCGTAATTTTACTAGTTCACTACGATCCCCTCAATTACTTGCGATCCCGAACTGTTTTGCCTATTTCATATCCTCCCTATCACTCTGTGTAATCCTCATGTGTGCAAATAAACATAGTAAAATGTTTCAATATCCTCACATAGCATAAACACGTACTATCCTAAATAACCCACATTTCCACTATCATAATGTGACCAAATAGCCCACAACTTCTAAATCCAAATCTTACCCAGTCTCTTCCCAATAATTGAAATGGAACACAACCCTAGACCATAATGTTCAGAAATGCAATCGATCAAAGCACACCAAAAAGACAAAAAGAAAAAGAGGGTCGAAACCAGTAGATTCGCAAGCGACGCTCGCAGATTGATTGACAACAAAATTTAAATCACACTACATACACACAATCGAACACAGAGGGAGAGGAATTGTACCTTTGCACTGCGAATTGAGCTCCGAGATTTCACGGCAATCGGGAGTTAGGGCTGTAAACGAGCCGCTCGAACTCGGTTCGATAAATATTTAGGTATATACGAGTTCGAGCGAGACTCGTGCTCAAGATTGGGCTCGTTTAGTAAACGAGCTGAGCTCGAGCCTAATCTTTTAAAGATTTTTAGGCTCGCGAGTCGGCTCGTTTAATATTTAATTAATTATATATTTGTATATTTATAATAAAATTAGACGGGTCGAATCAAATTAAATCGAGCTCGAGATTGTGTATTTTACTTCGAGTCGAACACGAGCTTAATTACATAAGTTCGTTCGAGTCTGAGCTGAACATTTTCTTTACTAGCCGAGCTGTCCTGCTAAAATGAGACTCGATTCGGCATTTATGCCCCTCCTTGAAGTCGTGGAGACGATGAGCAAGTGCTTCTCGTTAATGCTTCGCCACATTGGGCCGAAGTGGGCCGAACGAAACGATTCGCCACATTGGGCCGAGCCCAATAGTGTTGGTCCGGATAGAGCCCGTATTGCTTGGGCTTAATATAGTTGGGCCTGTTGTGCCGGATAAATGCCACCTCAGCAGAGCCCACCACTATAAATATATTATATCGGTGATTCTAGAGGGAAAAAAAGAGAAGAGTAAGAATCAGGAAGGCGTTATATTTACTGATCTCTCTCGCGGAGCTTCTTCTCCAACAATCTCTCGCGCTTCTCTGAAACTGAGAGCTCGCAAGATTCTAAGCACACACACACCAGACTTGGCGATTCGATTCGATCCGAAACCTTTTTTCTGTGTATTGAATCAAAGGAGATATGGGACATGGTAACCTAGATTCGTCGAGAACGATTCTTGCATCGATTCGTCACTGTTACGCCGATTGATTTTTCATTTTTTTGTTCGATTTCAGGCGGAGACAAGGGGAGGCCTAGCAAGAAGCCTAAATATTCCTCTAAGGTTGTTCAAATTCACAAACCCTATTGGAGATGTGTGCTTAGGTTTTATATTTTCATGTGAAAATGGTTTGATTCTTATGCAATCGATGAATGTGGGCAGGACGATCACCGGAGCGCGGCGGTCGAGGAGGAGGATGTCTATTTCGGGGATGAAGCTGAGGAAGATCCTCGGGCTGGTACCAAATTTTGATATTTTTGAAGTTTTGATTATTGGGTTTTTGTTGGATTGGGGGCTAATGTTGTGATGTGGAAGCAGAAGGGAAAAAGAGGGATTTTACGAAATTGGAGTTGAAGGTTGATCATGCCAATAGGCCTTTGTGGGCTTGTGCTGATGGTCGGATATTTCTGGAGACATCGTCTCCTCTTTACAAGCAGGCTTACGATTTTCTGATTGCGATAGCAGAACCAGTTTGCAGGTATATCATATCACATTGCTTGAATGTTGGTGATCTTGTGTATTAGGTTGTGTAGGCAGAAATAGTAATTTGGTTCTTGTGTTGTGATGCAGGCCTGAGTCTATGCACGAGTACAATTTGACCCCACACTCATTGTATGCTGCTGTGTCGGTTGGTCTTGAAACGGATACTATTGTTTCTGTTCTGAACAAGTTATCCAAAACCAAGCTCCCCAAAGAGATGGTTGATTTTATATATGCTTCAACTGCTAATTACGGAAAAGTGAAGCTTGTGCTTAAGAAGAACCGCTACTTCATTGAATCCCCGTTTCCAGATGTAAGTGGCAATGTTGCCGCTTGGCCTTGATTATATATAGAGTTTCCCCTAGCTTGTTAACTATGTTTTGATAACATTCTTCACATGGGGTATGCAGGTATTGAAGACATTACTCAAGGATGACGTTATATCACGTTCAAGGACTTCTTCTGAGGTTTGTGGCAAAGTTTGGATTTGATTCTTTTTATATCCAAGAACTGATCTATGAGTCTATGAATCCACTACATGCATGCCTGTCTGCTTCCTCCTACCATGTGCATTGTTATGGAGACCTGAGTATTCTGTACAATACCAGCTTTTGATTTCCCTCAACGTAATCACCATTTCATTTATGTAGTGTGTATTTGCTAATAGAATCATTAATTCATTCTTGTATCTCTTTGTGTTTATTGTCATTGCAGACTTCCAATTATCTCATGGTGATCAGCATTGGGCCCGAATTAGATAACTAAATAAATATAAATGTGCCACACTGCTGCTTTGACACTGTGTTTCATTTTTCTTCTCTCATGTTTCTCTATATTGATATTAAGTTTATGTCATACCATCTATTTGGGTTCCCAGGGCAATGATGGATTTACTATCAGCAGAGCAGCCGGGGGCTTGGGTAGTAGTCACGATGAGCTACTAAATGAAGCTGAACTGGCAGCTGCAGCTGAAGAGAAAGAAACTCACGCTTTTGAAATTGATCCTTCTCAGGTAATCCATATAAAATCATTTGAGATGAACTAAATTCTTTATCTTACAGGGCCAGTATGACTGTGTTATGGGGGATTTAGCCAATGTTGTCATACCATAGTTCAAAACTGTGTTGTGGACTAGAAAAAAATAGGTTGCTTGGTATAACTTCTTATTTATCTATTGGATGGTTTCAAATGTTATTGTTTTTCATGCCCTGACATATAAGTAACTAAACATTAAACAAATAAGATAGACCGTGTGTAGAGGACAGAAGCTGTTCCTTTGTTTCTCTACCTGAGCTCCTCATGTTTGTATAAACTATAATACATATATTGGGATGGAATTTGGAATGTTGATTTCAAATTACTGCATAATGTATTTGCAACAGATATTACGTGACTTGAGTTTTCATTATTTGTACTGTTAACTTATATTTGGAATTCCATCACAAGTTATTTCATTAATTTTTGGCAGGTTGAAAATGTAAAGCAGCGTTGCTTGCCAAATGCTTTAAATTATCCCATGTTGGAGGAGTACGACTTCAGAAATGATTCTGTGAGCTACTTGTCCAAAACACTTTTCTACATTTCGGAATTTTCAATTGTGTGATTGGTCATGTTCAGTGAAAGAAGATTCTGCAACTACAGGTGAATGTCAGTAGTTCACATATATGTGCATTTCTAACATTAAAAAGGTACCTCATGACACTTCAGGTCAACCCTGATCTTGATGTGGAGCTAGGTCCTAAAGCACAACCACGTCCGTATCAGGAAAAGAGCCTCAGTAAAATGTTTGGAAATGGTAAGAGTTAGCTTTTGACTAGTAAGGTATAAGCATTTGAAAATATTTGAAAAGTCAGTAAACTAATCTTTACAAGATTCCCTGTGATAAATGTTCAAAATGAGCCTCATTTGTTTCCAGAAATTGTTGGAGTAAGGGAATGATTGATTTATCTTAGATTAAAAAAAGGAGATTAAGATTGCAGGATGGATTCAGTGTGTTATGGTTGGGATTTTCTGGAAGCTTTTCCCTTGCTGATAAAATTGGAATACTTTTCTATATTATACTTTTTTTCCCATTTCTGACTCTTATTTCTTCCCATTAGACTCTTTCTATACTTAGAAAGATTGGAAGTTGAGGTTTCTGACTTGTGGTATTAAGGTTGAGCTCAAGAATGTATATATTTTTCTTGAAAATGTAGGTAGAGCAAGATCTGGCATTATAGTGTTACCCTGTGGTGCTGGAAAGTCATTAGTTGGTGTATCTGCTGCCTGCCGTATCAAGAAGAGCTGCCTTTGTTTGGCAACGAATGCTGTTTCAGTTGATCAATGGGCTTTCCAGTTTAAGCTATGGTCAACAATAAAAGATGAAAACATTTGTCGTTTTACATCTGATAGCAAGGAGAGATTTCGAGGTAATGCCGGGGTGGTTGTGACAACGTATAATATGGTTGCTTTTGGCGGTAAGCGGTCTGAAGAATCAGAAAAGATAATTGAAGAGATAAGAAATAGAGAATGGGGATTGCTTCTTATGGATGAGGTAGGTAACCCAATCAGTTTATAATCAACGAGCCTCTTTACCTTTATAATGCATAACATTGTTTGTGTTGTGCAATAACATATCTATCCTTGTGTTCAGGTGCATGTGGTTCCTGCTCATATGTTTAGAAAGGTTATCAGCATCACTAAATCCCATTGCAAGCTTGGTCTGACTGGTAAGTATGTCTATTATATAATTTACACAAAAGCTCAACAAAACCTTTCATGTTTCTTTGCTGAGAGTTGATATATTCTTGTCTGATAATTTGTAGCAACGCTTGTGAGAGAGGACGAAAGGATCACAGATTTGAACTTCCTCATTGGACCAAAATTGTATGAAGCAAATTGGCTGGATCTGGTGAAAGGAGGATTTATTGCTAATGTGCAGTGTGCAGAAGTATGGTGTCCAATGACAAAGGAGTTTTTTGCCGAATATCTGAAGAAAGAAAATTCCAAGAAAAAGCAGGTTTAACATTGAATTGGCCTTATACTGGCCCACTTCCCTGCTCAATACTTATTATTATTATTTGAATGTGGAATGCTATTGCAAAGTTGGTGAATTTTTGTAATGTTCTCATATATTGTATATTTTCCTTAACTCTTTCAGGCACTTTATGTAATGAACCCTAACAAATTTAGGGCCTGTGAGTTTCTCATAAAGTTTCATGAAGAGGAACGTGGCGATAAGATCATTGTGTTTGCTGATAATCTCTTTGCACTCACGGAGTATGCGATGAAGCTTCGGAAGCCCATGATTTATGGTGCAACCAGGTTGTCCATGAAATCTATTCCTTATTAAAACTCTCTTTTCTCTCTCCTTTTTCTCCCTTTTAGTCTACTTTAAGAGGAGTCTTTACTTATGTTGTTCCATGTTTTTAATTGTCTCTGTATTTGCATAATGTGCAGCCATATTGAAAGGACAAAAATTCTTGAGGCTTTCAAAACTAGTAAGGATGTAAACACGGTCTTCCTTTCAAAGGTATATTAATATTATATAGGGTAAATTCCACATGACCCCCCTTAACTATGTGTCTCACATGCCCCCCCTTAACTACAAAATCAATCTGTGAGGTGCCTTAACTATCCATAAATCCCACTTTACCTTTTTTTGTTGATTTTTTTCAAAATTCTGTTAAGTTTTATGTGAAATGACGAAAATACCCTTGTATCTAAAAAATTAAAATAAATAAATAAAAATGATTTTGAACTTTTTTTTTTCTATTTTCTCGTTCTACAAAATAAAGAATAAAAATAATATTTTAATATTAATTTTTTATTTTAAAAAAATTATTTATAAAAATTAATAAAAATAAAAAAACGATGTTTAAAAGTAAATTTTTATTTTTAAATTTTTTTTATAAAAAAAACTTTTTAAAAATTATTTTTAATATTAACAAAATTTTATTCTTTATTTTGTAGAACGAGAAAATTAGAAAAAAAAGTTCAAAATCATTTTTATTTATTTATTTTAATTTTTCAGATACAAGGGTATTTTCGTCATTTCACAAAAACTTAACAGAATTTTGAAAAAAATTAACAAAAAAAGGTAAAGTGGGATTTTTGGATAGTTAAGGCACCTCACAGATTGATTTTGTAGTTAAGGGGGGCATGTGAGACACACTTATAGTTAAGGGGGGTCATGTGGAATTTACCCTATTATATATACATATAATTTTGTTCTATGGTAATTCTGTTGAGACATGGAGCTTGCTTTTACAGATTTTAGTTTAAAAAATTGACTATACCACTTGACCTAAGAAATTACAATTTCATCAATGTTGGACACTTCAGTTGGTGAATATGATGCAAAGCAAGCACCCTTTTGGATATGCAAGCCCTGTTTGACAAGATTCATGAACTGTCTCCTATATTTTACCTCGACTACGCTCTTTTTATATTTCGTTGCCCATTTTAAGTATGATATTCTCGTATTGATTTATATGCCACTAAAATTGAGGGACCCTTAAACTCATTGGTTTTATCATATAGGTTGGTGATAATTCAATAGATATTCCTGAAGCAAATGTGATCATCCAGATTTCATCCCATGCTGGTTCAAGGCGTCAAGAAGCCCAGCGACTGGGTCGTATTCTTAGGGCAAAGGTCAGTTTTCATATCTTATTCTTGCATGTTAAATTCTAACCTCGGTTTGACACTGGATTATTGGGTACAGTTTAGCCCATTCAGTTAATTGTTTGTGAAAGTTACATAACAAAGTCTATTAGATCATTGCGAAGTCTATAAATTAGATATAATCAGCCAAAGGTCCAGTTTTGTAAATAAGTAAAATTCAATAATTGCTTATTTTCTTTTAAAAAATAAGTGTCATTTTAATATTTTTTTGCAAAGACTGAGTAATGTAATTGGTGCTCCTCTTTCCCACCATGCCCCATATGTTCCCACTTATCTAGTAATAGTTAATTCATGCAAGGATATTACTTAGCAATCCATTTGTAATTCACATCCTCATTATGAGAATGGACACTTATTTTGGAACTTCTAGTTTAGGGAATGCGGACAGTGTTTGTTTCCTACTTTCATTTGAACTATTAGCAGAATTATTTTTTTAAAATAACTGTTTGTTGAATTTACTTATTCTTAATCATTTAAGCTCCTAATATGTTAGCCTATCAGAAGTTAATATCTACAAGTAAAGTATTATCATTATGAGTATGGGCGAGGCGACAATATATAATAGCCGTATTATTTTATCAGTATATAATAGTTATATTCTTAATTGTATTCACAGGGTAAGCTGCAAGATAGGATGGCAGGTGGCAAAGAGGAGTACAATGCTTTTTTCTACTCTCTTGTTTCAACAGATACACAGGTACACACCAAATTTCACTTTAATTTGTGTAAAGTTACTAACGATAATGACATCTAAAAGGTGCCACACAGTACATAATATTTCTCTATCCCAACTTGTCTCTTTTGCAGGAGATGTACTACTCAACTAAAAGACAACAGTTCTTAATCGACCAAGGTTATAGTTTTAAGGTTGGTCATCCTATCATTCCACTTTATTTCAGCTAGTGAATATTGTCGGTGGGAAAGTTTGAGTATGGGACTGTGTGGATCAGTTTTGCCGCATGCTAAATAATTGGAAAATCTCGTTGATATGTTAAACGTGGTTCTCAATAAAATAAGTTTTATAATTGTTATTGGCTAAATACTAAATAGCTGTGCTGGGTTATTTCTTAGGCAGAGGCAATATAAGTTTATGTTTAAGCATAATGGTTGATTCAGCAATGTGTGGCTTCTGATTGATGTTTCTAACAGGTTATAACAGGCCTGCCTCCACCTGATTCGGGAGACAGGTTGGGTTATCACCATCGCGATGAACAGCTGCAACTTCTCGGAAAGGTTCCTCCTATTTTTGCTTCTTCCACACTATAATAATATCAGTTCTATTCTTCTGACTATAATGCAAGTCAGGTTCTAAGTGCGGGTGATGACATGGTTGGTCTGGAGCAGTTGGACGAAGATTCAGACGACATAGCCCTCGTGAAAGCCCGTCGAAAGGCAGCCTCTATGAGCGCGATGTCTGGTGCTCATGGGATGGTTTACATGGAATACGGGTTGGTTTCTCATTTCAGTTTCTCTTCTGGTTCAACGTGCAGTGCACCCATTGATTGATCCTTTATTCTCCTCGTTTACTTCACAGCACTGGCAAGCGTCCTGGACAGGGCCATTTGGTAAAGAGCAAGCCAAAGGATCCAAGCAAGCGTCATTATCTGTTTAAGAAGCGCTTTGGCTGAAACAACACTAAACTGCAGTCCTCTACTTTCCCCGTTTAAGATGAAACACTAAACTGTCCCGGGGTTTATTATAGTGGAAACTAAAACAGGGCGTTGAGGAGGTTCCGTATCTGTTTTATAAATCCGTTAAGGAATGCAAGCAAGCCGAAGTTTATATTGTTTATCTGTTCCTGCAGTTATATAAGGCTCATAGTAAATGCAAAATTAATAATACATATTACACATTTACTGAAATTGATATGAACTTGAGTTTGAAGATTGAACAGACAAAAAGAGAGTTTGAACTAACACTGTCACTAACAAGAAGACAGCAGAGGGTCCCATACTTTCTGTTTACAGGTTCTTGTTTTACACAGAAAATGCTATACATGATTTGACTGCTTTCTGGGACATTCCTTGTGCTCTGATTTCACAAATGGACTGAGACTCACTGCACCTTTTTGTTCTCTGGGAGACAAGAAGATTCTATCCATCAAAACTAGTATTAGAAATTAGAATGATTGGAGATCCATTACACTATCAAATTAGAAATATTTTTATCAATTAGCTTCACAAACACATCACTCTCCAGTCCTCATGCCAAGCCAAGTGGAGCTACACAATCTAATTAAACAAATGCTTTTATGCAGTAAACAAGGACCATGTGAGTGCTAAGAGAACCCTTTTTAGTTTAGTCAACTACAAGCCACCACCCCTCAATTGTCCTTGGCAGTTTAATTAAATTCGACCGTTAAAACCCTAACACCTACTTGTATAGGGTAATCAATATGGATTTGAAATTTTCTTCTTTTCAAGTTGGTAAAAGGGTCTTTAGTTTATGGTCTAGTTGATTTGTTTGAAATAATATGTCATGATGATTCTGTTCACAACTTGTATGTAATTACAGTGGTCACATTTAATAATATTAATAGACATTTTAGTGGTGGGAGGTAATTCAATAATTATAATGTATTTTAAAATAATACGATATCATGGTATGGTTTTGCTTTTCACGTCGTCGTCAATTCATTTTCATATAAATTGTATCTACGATTTCAAATGAGGGTTAATAGAGTACTCTCATTTTAATTGTAAATTATAGGGTAAATTATACATAGTCATTCCCAATTATGCCCAAAAAACACATAGGTATCCCCAACTTTCAAACTGAACACCTAGTTGCACCTAGAGATTGAAAATGGATACTTAGCACCCACTGTTAGATTTTCTATTAAAATTTTAAGTAAAAAGATGAAAATGCCCTTGGTCATACTTCACATTTTTAAAACATGTCATTTATTAGTTTTGGTGTGTTTTCCAATTAAGCTTCTCCACAACCACCACGTTCCTCACAGGCCTCGTCTCTGATCCTCCCACTGTGTTCGCCGGCAACGGATTCGACCTCTGGCAGCTCCGCCAAGTCTCCGGCGAATACTTTTTTTTACAATGGCATAGTTTTGAAAATTTGAAGTCTGGCCAAGGGCATTTTCGTCTTTCTACTTAAAATTTTAACAGAAAATCTAACGATATGTACTAAGTGTCCAGTTTGAAAGTTGAGGATAATTATGTGTCTCTTGTGTATAGTTAAAGATGACTACGTGTAGTTTACTCTAAATTGTAACAATTTAAAATTATTTATTTATATAATGATCAAAAGGTTGGTCAAGTTTGAAGCTTTTAATTGGTTTTTTTTTCATCTCCATTTTAATCAGCACTGACATGATGATTATTTTCTTGTCTGAAACAGGTAAAATATGTATAGAATAGAACCGGTCCACACAGCAATCATATGCCATTCGTGCACAGACAAAACAAATAAAATATGATTATCTGATTAATAATTGTTGAGGCACAAGCACTAAACAAATCAATGGAATTTTCTCATTTTGGACTGATGCACAGCTCAGTTGAGTCTTGAGAGTGAGTTGACAACTTTTCTCTTAATTTTCTATTTACAAGCTCAGAATCTTTTGATCTCTCCTGGGAAAAAAATACACTTTCATGGTATCTTTCTAAGAAGCCTACGGACTAATCATATCTTATTACAAGTAATTTTTTTGTTATAATAATCATTTCTTGCAATATTGTGTTAGTCAAAAGTTGAGTCTTGGAATCATTGTTTCTTAAGTGCTTATGTGATCATATTAATTATTTAATATAAACATTCCTTTTCTCTTTACTGTTCTTCCCATTAAGGACTGAACCAGAGCTCTCCCTCTGACACTGTAAAGCACATTTATTTTTCATATATCCACTGTTGGTTTATAAAAGGCAAAAAATGGGTTGGAAAGATTCGGTCTTTATGGTGTTTATGTTTGTGGCCTTTCTGTGATGCTCATTGTTTCTTTCTGGGTTTTTTGTTGGCAATTTTTACTGTATTTTAAGGCTCCTAGTCCTAGCTAGAGCATTTCACTGAGAAATAAAGAGGATGGACCAAGTTATGATAATGGGTTTGTGTTTTTTGAATTAGATGCTGATTAGTGATTAAGGGTTTTGTGTTTTGACTTCATGATCTCAGATCAAGCATCTCATCCTTTGATGGCCTTGAAAAAATTATAGAAAAGGAGCTGTTCTTGAATTATTCTGGTCCTGAAATAGCTTCTTCTTCATAAAAATCATGAGCTAACCAATCATTTCAAATTTTCAATACAAAAGCAAAGAGATTGATTGTTTATGATTGATTATGCATGTCCTTGCTCTTTGGTGATGCTTCTACCAAACTGAGCATCTTGCCTTTTCTTTTGCTGTATAGTTCTTTCAAGGATCGGGATTCGGGTATCGAATTAGCATTTCTTTGGTGCCCTTTTAATTTTTTGTTAATCTATGGAACAGTGTTGAGCTGTCTCTTGATCAGAAAATTGAAGTTCTTGCTTTGTTCTGAGAATAAAATTATGTTTTGGGTTTAGGTTTGGAATTTTTTTGTTTTGATTATCTTTTTCTTCCTCAGCCATTATTCTTTGCTATAGCTAGTGTTATGGATCGCGGGAGATCTCGGCGAAATCGCAGAAAATTCACATATCCGCGACAATATCGCAAAAATCGCCCCAAATACCAGTCAACGCGGACAATTTCAAATTAATTCCGGTTTAATCCGGTTCAAAATAATTAATTCTGGTTTAAATCAATTAATTCTGGTTTAATTAAATTTAAATCAATTAATTCCAGTTTAATTCGGTTTAAATCAATTAATTCTGATCTAATTTAATTAATCTTGGTCTAATTCGATCGGCTTCGTTCCGGCACACTTAATCCGGTTTGATATTTAGGTTATAAATTATAAATTATAAACAATAAATATCATTCATTTTCCATATAAATTATAAACTAAATATTATTCATTTAGGTTATGGCTTCGGTCCAACACATTTAAAAATAATTAAAAATCATTCATTTTTTCTTTAATAAATAATAAATATGAGTTTATATATATTTAATTTTTTATTTTTTATAAAACGCGATTTGTCGTGATTTTCTCGCGATCCCTCCGAGTTTGTTAGATCTTTTTTTTGTCAAAGAACCGATATATTTCTGCAATCCGATATCCATAACACTAGCTATAGCAGTTCAAAAGTGGTCTTTGCCATTTGAGTTGTGAAAAAATTGTTCACAACCTTGTATAGCTAATATAATAAATTGGGTTTATAAATCATTACACAACTGTTGTGTTGTAGGAAAAAAATAGTCCATCTTCATTAGTGGCAACATCATATGTGAGTTGATGTTATTCTAGGTGTCCTTTGATGACAAGTGTTGTGTTTTATATGGACATTATGGATTTTGCTGCACTGAGAAGTGAGAACCTCTGTGAACAGTTTTGATCCTGAGTCAAATGAATTCTCATCCAAAATCAGGAAGGTGTGGTTTCAAGTTTAGAACATGTTTGGGAACAATTCTTTTCAAGGAAATAAAATAGCCAATGGGATCATCTTTTTCATAATGGGAAAAGCTTAACTCAGAAACTTCCTACCAATTCTTTATCTTGGCAACTTTTTTGTAACACTCCTTTTTGTTATGATACTTTTCAAGTTCTTCCGTTCAGATATTACAACTTAAAACCTCAAGAAATTGACGATTGTGTGTGTTTTTTATCAACAATAATCGCATATGTGAGACTTTGTGTTGATGATCTGACACATCTGACTATACACTTCTATTGGTATACAAATGTGCATGATAGTAGCATGTTTCATGGTGATGATGTACAATTATTGAATATGCTCTGTATCAAATTGAGACTCACTAATCAGTCCGATGGTTTTGTTGTGTGCTATGTTTGTCAAAGTATAGAAGCAAAGCGTCCAGTCTGAGGATCCGGGGGTGCGAGGTGCATCCGACCCAATAGTATGCTTTATTTGTTCAATAGTCATCATAACAAACGGTCTGACAAAGCTGGATGCTACGATCCAGACGAAAACTTGAGTCTCGTGACTTTTTTCAGTTTAGATTCTCTTTATAAATTTTACAATATTGTAACCGATATAGTAATCATGACAACTTAATCTATATCATTTCTCTTTAGTAAGATTTCTCTCCTACGTCGATGGACATATTCAAACATTGTCAACAAACGACGTAAATTTTTTAATTCTTTTGCTATTGGTTTTCTTCAATTAGTTGTTTGTTTCAACATTAGATATTTTTGAATATAACAAATTTATTGTGAAAAGTCTATCTGTCTATCAAGTTGATAAGTATTGTTAAATCCAAACTTATGAATGAAAACTCTAATATGTTTACCAAGTGATGGGGTTGATAATGTAATTTTTCAAAAAGAAGAAGACATTATTGATTAATGATTATTAGTGCCATATACACAAAAAGGAGTAAAAACTAAAACCAAGTACTCAATAGACACAACTACAAATTTGTGACCTCAACAACAACATTTCTGGTGAACTTATTTAGCTTCCATTACATTTGAATCAAAAAAGGTACTAAATTCTGGTACCATACTGACAAACAAGTCATATAATGCTTAGGCTCAAATCAAAGCTCCATGTTAACCTCAAAACTCTTAGTAGCCATAGTAATGAAATTGGGTCTGACCATAATGGTTCATAAACTGCCCTCCTCCCAGTCCTATCAACCCTCCATGCTCTTCTTCAACTAACCCATCTAGCTGCAATTACACGTAATAAGATATTTATTTTATTACACACATCAACAACATTGTTAATTAAATATTTGACAGAAAATTACCAAGAACTCATCGTCGTAGTCGTCTCTGGCGGCAGAGCACGAAGCTTTGGGAGTCTCACCGGTCTCGTCATTGCGCGCGAACCTGCCACGTATGCGGGGTCGATTGTCTGCTAGCGTTTTGCGGCATGCATACTTTTAATCATGACAGACAGCAAAAAACAGACATTTTCATATTTACATAAACATAATAAAAATGTCATATTTTTTCAAAATGAATCACGTTAAAGTTTGTTTTTTTCTTGAAATTTGAATCAAGAAAAAAACAACGGGTTGCTGTTGAATTTGAATTTACCTTGATTGTCTTGTTGAAGTTCCTCTGGTTCCTCTTTGCTCTGTACTTGAGAATCCTCTCCTTCCGCTCTTCTGCACTGTAACGCCCAACTTTGAAGCTCGATTCCTCCGTAAACAAGCTCTCCCCGGCCAGAGGGCTCGACAAGGACCTCTGTGTCATCTCAATTGTTCTCATACTCTGAATCGACCCAAAAAAAAAAGAATTTTTTTAAAAAATTTCTTAGAAAACAAAGAGAAAAGAAACAGAGGTATAGAAAACAGAGTATGTTTGAGAGTGAGAGCTAACCTGTAAGTCTCCGGTGCTACAGACCCTTCTCATGGGCTGGTTTTGAAAATTAGGGGACTCCACGACGGTATCGAATTGGGGCTGAAAGCAAAAACCAGTCTTTTCATGATCGAAGTAGTTGCTGCTGAAGCTTCTCTGCATCATCTTCCCCACATTCTCGCCGCCGCTGTAGCTGTGAGGAGCGAACGAGCTCTGCTCGCCCAAATCCATCTGAAATTCCTCTGCTTTGACCTCGAAGCCACCCGAATCCCCATACCCATTGCCCAGATTCGAGCAATTCGACTGATAGAGGCTCAGATTCTCCATCTGGTGGCTCGGAGGGAGATCGGCGATGAACTGGTCCAGAAAACAGGGGTCCCCCAAATTGGCCTCCACGTTCTGCGCGAAGGAATCGATAACCGGAGAGAAAGATTCAGAGTAAAACTGCATGTCCGCGCCGGAGGGAACCATTTCTGGGCTCGGGTGGAGAAACAGAGACTCGTCGAACACGTAGAGATCAGAGGACATTTCGAAACCCAGTTCTGTAATTTGATTCAATTTGATGATTTGATTCAATTTGATTCAAGAACTAGGAAGAGAAAGAAGGAAAAGAGCAAAAAAGAAAATACTTTTAAAACCCACTCTGCTTGTTCCTTCTCATGTTCCTCAGATTTATTGCCGTTTTGTCTCAGCATTCGCTTTCAGAACCGACACTTGTTACTCTGTTTTTTTTTTATGTAATCGAAGACTGAGTGAACAGAGGATGATGAAGAAGAAGAAGACAGAGAAATGAAGAAAATGCCACTTCCTCTGTTTCCTGTATAAAAAGAGAGAGACAATTTAATTCCAACCCCGATTGTTTTCCGTATTTGTAGATTCCACCCACTAGGTTTCTGTTACTTCGTAACAGCCCGAAACTCTTCCGTATTTATATATTTGACCACTATATTGTTACTTAACTTCGAATTTGCCCTCCCTTGAAAATTCTGGTCTCATCTTCGTTGAAGTTTCCAAATCGTCGCTACCTTCGTTTTCGGGAAATGGAAGTTTTTGGAATCAACGCGTGAAGCGAAGACTAGCGCCTTTTTGTAGTCTCTGGTTCTTCGTTCTCGGTGCTGAGATTTTTTTTTTCTTTTCGAAATCGTCGTCTCTGAAGCGTGGGTTTGAGTTTCTGTGTCGTGAATCGAGCAAAATCGACCGGCCATGGGGTCGCAGGACTATCTGAACAAGATGCAGCTTCGCCAGAACTATCGCAATTTCTGGCACACCGATCTCAAGAGCACCATTCAAGCCGACACTCCTTGTAAATCTCTCTCTCTCTCTCTCTCTCGCTCTCAGTGTGTTTGTGTTTGTGTTTTTGTTTCTTCTCTGATCGGCTGTTTTTGTGGTTGCAGATTGTTGCTTCGCGTTTTGGTGGTGAGTGTTGTGATTTAATCTGTGTTTTATGAGTTCAATTTTCCAGTTAATTGTTAGTGTGATGTTGTAGATCTTGGTGTTCATTAGGTTTAGTGTGGTGGACTGGACTAGCAATGAGCTAGACTTGGGTTGAATCTAATTTTTTCATGTTTCTTGTAAAGAATTGGATGATTTGTTGTTTTTCTAGTTCATTAAAATGTTCATGTGAGTTGCTTAACTGGGGGATTTTGTTTGTGTTGTTTATAATTTTGTGTTACATCTGAGTCAACTTTAGTGTTTTTTAATGTAATATTGTTTAATCAAGGAGTTGTATTGTATATAGTGTTATAACTTATATGACAAGGCTTCTTGTGACGCCAAATAAGGTCAGGATAATTGTAAGGTTGGAAGATGAACAGCTTAAATCCGAAGCGGAGTTTGGAAACTTATTAATAACTTAAAAGAGCAAACCCATGAATTAATATAACTATAGGTACATTCTTTTTTCTTCTGTAAAATCCTTTGCGTCGTCACTGTTACTATTTGATAAAGTTAGTTTTGTTGTTTCATCTGAATGCATAAGTGAAATTGGAAAATTTGTTATCAGACAGTCTTACATGTCTTATAATAGTGAATGGGTTGTCTGTTTACATCTTGTCCTAATGCATTCTCAATATTGAATACCTGCAACTTTATTTGTTTATATTATTGAGCTGAAGCCTTTGGTTTGTGGTATTCAGTTAGTTTGGGTTGAAAGTTACTCAACAATATGTATATGTATATTATTGAATTCTTACAGCTTGAAGTAGATAATGAGATATGCACTCTTGCATGAGTTGAACCGTTTGTCAGGAAATGCTTAATCAATATGACTAGTAAATTTAAGCAAGATTAATTGTTAGGATACATGATTGTTCAATCCATTTAAGGAGGTTTGGATAATCCATTGTTGCCAATGGCATTTTGAAACAATAAAATTGTCTGACGGTGACATTAGTTGAAGCATTGTTTAGTTGCCTTTCATTTGGGGTAGTGAGGAAACCAAGGAAGATTCCTCATTTCCTCTAACCGAGAAATGGTGCTCGTCATTATTCGAATCTCTTGAGGCTTTCACCTGTGGTATATATTGGCCATCCAACTCTTTTTCCTTGGTGTTATAAGCTGTGTTTGAGTGGTGTTTTGTGTACAGAAAATGGCATGCGGTTAATTGGGTAAATGTTTCTGAGTTCATAACGTGTATCTCTTTCTGAAGTCCTTTTGGTCTCCAGAGCACGTAGCATCATTTTGCTTCTGTGGATGAATCCAAAAAAAAAAGAATAAGATAACCGAAAAGTGAATTTCCTTAATTTCGTGTGCTAATTTGCCATGACATATTATAAATTAAAATTTCAAAAGTATCATGTTTTTATTTCAGGATCTTAACTCTATTCATATCATTCTTTTACCGCTTTGTTTTATCTTGTTTTTCTAAGTCTAGCAGCATTATTTGTTTTCTGTCATCTTGCCTTCGTGATCTTGCCCTTTTAAATATGTCTGATGTATGACTGTTTTATTGTAGCGGGCCATGTGCATCCTACATGCTTCGCAAAAGGGCTCTTTACAATGACATGTCAAGGTAATTTATGATGTTAGTTGTCATTAAAGTTTGGTATACACCGATGCAATCTTCAGGCCTGACATGATACCCTTTTGATTGCCAGGTATGTATGCTGTGCTGGATACATGCCCTGCAGTGGTAGGTGTGGAGAAAGTCGCTGCCCTGAGTTTTGCCTTTGCACTGAGGTACGAAATTTTCTGTCTTTGGATGTGCATGTTCTTTTGCTTGGTAATGTTCTGTTATTCTCTAGAATCATTTTGTTGTAAGGATGCCCAAAAGTGTTTTGCTTTGACACCCCATCCATGGAAGATACTGAATATCTGGATACATTTTAGAGCAAAAATAAAAGAAAGAATTAATTGGAAAGGAGACAGAGATAGTAGATGGGTATGAACATTAAATTCCTGTTTGCAGAGGCCCATCTCTAATGCTGGGTGACCAAAACCATTTCCTTTTAAAGCTGGCTTCCTTGTGCAGTGTAACATAACTTCCATATTGACCTATCTAGTATATAAATAATTCCCTGACTATACACTTTGGCTCAAAGACTGGTATTATTTATGCACTATCATGCACTAATTCAATCCTTCCAACAGAAGATGATATTGTAGATGCTCTTGAAATGGTTGAAATGTCTCTGGGCCTGTTAGTGACGTGGACAAAGTTCTCTCTTGCAAGATTTTAATCCCGGGCTTCCTCTGACTCTGCTGATTGACACCACTTAGATGCACAACTTCTTTTTCAAAATGATCAAATTTCCCAATTTTTGCAACTTCAGTTTATTCTTTTGCATCTTTTTGAGTGTGATATGCTAAGTTATTATTCTGAACCCAATTACTTTCTAGTTTTAACGATATAGATGCACTTTAACTTTGCCTTGAGGTGTACCTTGGAAAAACATTAGGATTACTTTTAGATCTTTTTAATTAACCTGTAGAGCATTGAAAATCTGAACCATAGACCAACCCCCAATCGCCCTATAAGGTACCCTAATGAATAGAGAAACAATTCGTTTTTCTGCTCTCTCCTTGGATTACTTGGAAGATAAACTGTTTTAGAGTGAAATGAGTTCATAAACTTATTAAGTATGTTTGTTATTTAAAATAATGTCACAACATGTCTTTGCCGTTGTGCCTGGCTTCTCTTACCTACCTTAATTTTAACCAAGTGTTAAATGTTTATCCAGGTTTTCCTCTGCTTTGGAAATTCGGTGGCCTCAACTCGCTTCATGTTGCAAGACGAATTCAACATTCAAACAACAAAATGCGACAACTGCATAATTGTACACTCGCTCTCTCCATTCTCTCCATGCATTTTTGCACATGCACACACTTAGCAAACATACTACACTTGCTGAAACGTGTTGCCCCTTGATAATCCAGGGTTTCATGGTCTGCCTGCAACAAGTAGCGTGCATCTTTTCCATAGTCGCAATGATTGTTGGGAGCGATGAAATTTCAGAGGCTTCTCAAATACTGTCTTGTCTATCTGATATGGTGTATTGCACGTGAGTCATTTTCCCTTTCATCTCATGTTTTATGATCAGTCTTTTATTCAAGATTATTATACTGATTTCAAACACGTTTTCGTTTTTGTAGGGTGTGTGCGTGTATGCAGGTACGCTAATAAAACCACATTATGAGTTTAAACATATTTTCATGTATGAGAATTGATTGGGTAGCTAATAAGTTGGCGTTATATGCAGACACAACACAAGGTGGAGATGGACAAGCGTGATGGGAAGTTCGGTCCACAGCCAATGACAGTGCCTCCCGCTCAGCAGATGTCCCGCATTGATCAGCCAATGCCACCCGCAGTTGGATACCCACCACCCGCAGCATCATATGGACAGGCTTATGATTACCCGCCAGCGCCCGCCTATCCTCCTCCCGGCTACCCACCTTCTGGCTACTCCCGCTGATCCTGTGCCCCGCGCAACCCATGTGAGTACATCGTCGTGTCATGGCCCTACATATTCCTATACCTTGGCCTTATTGGGACATCTCGGGTTCAGTATAGTTCTGTGATTCGACTTTTATTGTTGGTATTATCTGTAACTTGTGATTCAACTTTTTATAATTTGAACATGAACATGAAATTTAATGTTGGTATGTTGAATTAGAGCAGAAGCAACAGTGGTCTTCATGGTTATGATTTCTGGGTCCATATATAGTTCTAAACTGAACACCAATACATTATACATATATGTCATTGTCTCAGTCCCTGTTTGGATGATGACACCATGTTAGCTGCAATAGCTATCCATTACAGGGACAGGTTAGTTCTTATCCAGGATTAAATATAGCTCCCTCTCCCTTACAGATACGCAACGACCCAGAATTAGAAAGCAGCAACGTCAAGGCGATTCCTCAGATTCGTTGATGGACATGTTTAGTCAATAAAATAAGCATTGTTTCAGGACAATTTTACATCACCGTTTACTTATGCATAACGAGACCAAAATGTTCTATACATATTTTTTATTATTGTTTTTCTTGTCTTGTTAGGCAAAAATAAATCATCTTGATCTTCATGTTGACCCTTAATTTCATTTTGAAAACGATCCCATATAGTTCACCGTTAAAAAGATTATTATTCTTCTCTCGGGTTGAAGGTAGTTTTATATTAATCGAATTGAAGAATTAATAAAAAATTATAAGTGATTAATCGACAAATTTGTAGTTGGTAATGGAGGAGATTTGGCAGTGACAGTCACAGAACAAAGAATCTTTTTTTAAAAAAAAAAACCTTATTCGACCACTTGGCTTCATTGCCATGAACAAAGGACTCTGGCATCAATCAACTCCGTAAACAAATCAGAAAACAAGAACTCCACAGAATCGAAACCCAGATTCTGGAAACAATCATTTCAGATTTTTTAAGGTTTCATCGTTGAAACAAAAAAACATGTAGATGTAGTAATTTAATTTTATCTTCTTCATCATATTTTCCGCATATATACAAAAACCGCAAACCGGAAAAAAACCGAGCCGCCGGTTCAGTTGTAGACCGGAATTCCGGTCAATTACAGACCGGAGACCTGGGAGTCGTAGCCGTCGTAAAATTCTGGGATTCCGGCGGCGGCCCAGAGCCTCTCGTTGAGCTGCTCCTGCATGTCGTCGGGGATGAGCGGAGTCCGGCAGAGCGGGCACGTCTTGCGGTCGTAGCCGACCCACCGGTCCACGCATCCCCGGTGGAAAATGTGCCGGCAATTCGCGAGCCTCCGGACCTCGTCGCCGCCCTCGAACTCGTAGAGGCACACGGCGCAGCTCTCCGGCGGGTCGTCCAGGTCGGAGAATCTCGCGACCGGGAGGATTTCCCGGATCAGGACGGCCGAGACGGAGCTGAACTCCGGGACCCGGCCCGGGTGGTCGGACCAGGAAATGTCCGGTTCGAGGAAATCGGAGAGGCCCACGAACCGGAACACGGCGGTGATGAGGGTTCTGATGAGGCCCAGGAAGGAGAGGGTGCGGAGGAGGAGCTTCGGGAGGAGGAGCTCCGTGTAGCCGACCGGAAAACCCATTGAATTGGACGGATTGGGCCGGTCCGGTCCGGTTTGGTTGAGACTTGAGTGAGAGAGAGAGAGAAGAAGCAATTGGACTTGGAACTGAGAAGAGATGATGAAGAGTATATAGCGGCTTGAGGAGGGTGAAAAGACCAAAATGGGTATGGGTTTTGGGGTCAATTGCAGATAAAGACACATTTTTTGTATTAATCATGCTATGGACATGGAAAAAATAGATTTTGGTGTTTGGACTAAACTGCCCTCTAGAATTCAATCCTTGCACTCTGCGTTTTAAAACGCTAGTAGGATAGAAACTTATTTTCTCAAATTAATCAAAAATTGGTAAAAAATTATCTAAAAATTAATCGGAATTGAGAATTAATAGAAAAGAATCAAGAGTTAATACGACAAATTAAAATTTATAAAGCACGGCTTGTACTCGATCGAGAGAAGAGCTATGTTTAGAGGGCAGATTTGTCAAAAATGTGGATTTGGTTTTGATTATCTGATTTTACCTTTTCAACCATTTCCATACAAAAATCATTTAAAACTTGTGTGGAGTTTTTTCTTTTCTTTTTGACAAGTCTGTTACTATATATCCATATAAATATATGCGCACAATCTCTCTATTAAGAACTTGTGTTATTTTGTTGTTAATAATTTTTGACCAAAATGTGAATTTATATGTAAAATTTTGTTATTGTGTTAATATCTACTCTTGAAAACAAAGATACACAGTCTTTATATTTCTGTTTGATTCACAAGAAATAGTAAATTTACTGTATAACATATATAGTATCTTTGGAGCTGTCAGTGGAACAAAAGGTTACTAATTAATATGAATAATGGATATTGATAATAACAGTTGTAAAATTAAGGTATTCTATTAAATTAAATCAGCACAAGTTTGATTTTATGTGTTACTATTAATAAATGAGAATTGATGATAATATATACTGACGATATTAAATTAAATCAGCACAAGACCTTTTTTCAGGGAAAGAGTTTATTTAACTAATTGGTTGCTTGATTTTCACGTCCTTGCTAGAATTCATAACTATTGATTTAATGTTAGCTAATACTATTACTAATTTTTTATTTAGTAGGAGAATTGAAAAAAAAGGTGACAAATGAGTCTTCTTAGAAATATGAATAAAGCAATGGTTGCAAATTTTCATAATGACTTTTCATAATAATTGACTAATTAATCTTGAGTCTTGACGCATGTTGACAAATGGTCCTTTTGAAAGGAAACTTCACTTTCTCATACATTTAGTACAATTATGCAACACTAAATTGATGATTAACCAAATGGTGACATATTAAAATATAGATTACCCTCGTACCAAAAAAGAAAAGAAAAAAAATTGTATAAAAAAGATTAGTCATGTCTTATGAATAATACAGATATTTTTAGGGTGTTCATTTTAAACTAAAAATTGATACCGAGTCAAGAACCAGATCAAACCAAAACTAAAAATTCAAAAACTATGAATTAAGGTTTTATTTTTAAACTAACCAATCAATTTTGTTTCGGATATGATTTAAATAATAAAAAAATTGTTGGTTAACCTGATAAACCAAACCAGGGGCGTCACACACAAAATCAACCACTTATTATGAAATGATTCTTTTCTTATTCTCAAAAACAATATCTTTTAACTCCACACAAAAACTCCTACCTAAATTTTGATTTTATTGTGATTTTTTTATCCATTTAAAGTTAATGTTTATTCATACATTTTATTAATTATCATTAATTTGAATGGATAAAAAATTGAGCTTAAATATTAAGCTCATAAAATTTGGTTAGTTCGGTTTAAACTAAATACAAATTATTTTCTAGTGGTTAAAAACCGACGGTTTTGATTATGGTTCTAAAAATTATAAAACCAGAGTTCTTATTTCTGTTCAACTTTAAACCCTTTCGTTCGATTAACCAGACCATAAGTATTCTTAAGTACGAAAACTGACCTGATATACGCTGTTCAATTAATTTCTCTTTAAAAAGAATTTATATATTTTATAAATAAGACACAAATACTTATTCGACTACAAGATCAAGATCAAGATCAAGTGTTTGAATTTTAATTCAATGATTTAAGATTCAAGCTACAATGATGATATAAAATTTACCCTCAACACCCACCATCATTTTGATCATTATTAATCACCCCCCATTATCATTACCCATGTGACATTAACTTCAACTTACATGGTTAAAAACGATCACATATAGGTTAAATTGGAACACTACGTCTTGCTATTTTGATGACATCTAATTATAATTAATTACCATATTCAATAGAAAAGTCTCGACCGATAAAGATGGTGATGTTGTAGTCAAATTTGGATAAATTAAATTGAAAATCAAGAAAATGGGCAAATTCGATACTTGAAGAGGCCAAGACACAAGAAAGTGGGATCAAATAGGGTACGATTCATGATAGCCCAAAGGAGAAGGAGCGATCTCAAAGATATAGAGAGAGAGACATTGAAATCAAAGTGTGAAAAAGAAGGTGCAATAGTGATGGCCGATCGATCCAATGGTTATCAATTTACAGACACATCATGGATTGTGAGTGACTTCTTCAAAGTTGAGGGCCACACATGTAATGGACTTCTCATGAATGTCATTAATGCCCTTTACCTAATTTGATTGATTATGGGACAAAAATCATTTTTTAAGGCACTTTGGATCGATCGAGGGGTATCCGAATGCGTGTAAACCCGAGTTGGTATATGTATGAAAGAACAAATGAAAACGAGAGTAAAATTTAGGAGTGAGTATGAGACTGGTACTTGGATCTGCCTTAGTTTTTCAAAATGTACTATTTTTAAAGAAGGGTATTTGAGTAATTCAAACTTAAAAATATTTTAAGAAACAAATAGAAGAGTATTTTGAAGTTCTTTTTTTTGAAGAAAAAACTAACAGTGGTACATATGGAACTAAAAAGAATTTCAGTTGAGTTACAAAACTTCAAAATTGTTTAGGTCTACTTAAATGCAAAAGTAATTTAGTTAGGTATAATTGGCTACAATTATACCAATATATATGTGCATATATACATAAGACTCCACTCATATTTTTAAACAAATTTTTTTGTATAAAGTAAATGGAGGTTCGAGACTCGTTAAAGACCCTTAAATCTTGATTAAATTAGCACCTAATAAACACGAAATAAAATAAGGGCCTAGAGATATTATTAATAAAAAATACAAAATGCTTACAAATAAAATATAAATAATAAGAAATATTATTGAATTGGTGTTGATTATGAATACAAAATCCTTTATTTACAGAGACAGTAGAAAATTTTAATATACAACTAAATTTTAGTAGGTCTTACATAATATAATCTAACAGCAACTCACAAACTCAATACGGTGTAAACCGAATTAAGTTTGAATCTGGATGATATGTGTTTCGGTCTTCTTTCTCTCTTTGCGAGTTGGAGTTTTTAAAAAGACTTTGTGGATGCTCATTATTCATCTCACGTGCGATGTACGAATTACGGGATGTACACATAGACTACGGTCACCGACCAAAACAGAGAGATAAAAACAACAATTCAAATGTATTCGAATTAAAATAAGTTGAGGTGCAAGACAAGAACACCGAAACAATCAAATGGGGTCACTGAAAAAATGCGTGTGAAGTTCACGCACGGTAGCACGTGGGCGGCGGCGCGTGAAGCTCATGCGCGGCTCCATAAGATGAATGTGGCACAAATCGGCCAAAAAACCACCATTGATGCTTCACGTGTTGGTTGTGAGATTCATAGTAGCTCAGATGTCGCTCGCTTTTGACTTGGTTAAGAAAGAACTCAAATCTAACATCTGCTCGATTTGGTCGGAGCTAAGGTCGACGACGACTTGTGGCAGCACATAACGGCCAGAGTTGAGGCACCAAGTCATGACGTGTGTGCTGTGACTTTTAGAGACGCTGGAAGCTTGTTGGGGAGATGTGATGGACGATGTCCTTGAGCATGAGCGATGGGCCAATCCGGATCGACGACAAACAACAACAACAATTGAGGCAATGTTGTGTATGAATACTTGCGGAAGCGGTTGAATTGCCTTTTTCACCCGTCATTGAATTGACTTGTCCACCCGTCAGAATCACAAAACAAAAATTTCTTAGAGATATAACGTATGAACGGTTAGGATTTTGATATCATGACAAAAATAATAAGAAATATTATTGAATTTATGTCGATTATGAATACAAAGCTTTTATTTATAGATGTTGTAGAAAATTTGAATACACAACTGAACACTATATGTCACCACTCTTCTGTGCTCTCATTCTCCAAAGACTCGAAAAACGACCTATTTTATAAAAAAAGTAACACAATATATATGTTAGAGTACCACATTTGAAAATTGTGAACTTGTTCATCAGTTTAAATAACAGTCTAGACATCTACATTATCAGCTTGAGCTTTTTGGTAAGTTGGGCTTCTGATATGGTATCAAAGTTTGGTTTTGTTTTAAACGTGACCTCCACATGCCACTAATTCATGCTTAAGGCCCACGGATCGGAGGGCGTCCTTGATATCGTATGTTTCCACATGCATTTCAACCCGACTTGCACGTAAGTAAGAGTATTATAGTACCACATCTGAGAGATGTAAATATGTTAATCAAGTTAAATAACAGTCCGGACCACCATCTATCAGCTTTAACTTTTAAATGAATTGGACTTATAATAATATCACAAGTCATATTCTAACCATAAGTTCTCACGATATACTTCAAATCTTATCAATGATAAAAATAATCGTCATCAACCATGCTTCAAAAACGAATAACATTGAATCATAGTTTTCAAGTGTTAAGGTAGGATTATTTCATATTTGTAATCAGCTAACCTATTTCTAGTCCGACGAGTATTTCCTAATTGACGGTATCCATTCACAATATAAAATCACGTGCTCTATAATATAACATTTTTACAAAATATGTTGGGCCGATTGGTAAAAATATGTTGTTAACTTTATTTTTCATATAAATAAGTATTCTTACAAAAAAACAAATAACTAAATTATCCTTATATAATTAAAAAATAATTATTAATTTAAAAGACATTCTCATTCTCATCGTTATAAAGACAGTAGTACTCATTCAAATTAGTTCAATCTAACAATAAAGATCATAAACTATATTTATCAATTAACCATGATAATCACATATTTTAATCACATATATAAAACGATGGATCTATCGAAGATTGGGGGGCCATACCAAGACCAAGACCAGAGCATGCATGGAGGGACATGGATTGTAAGGTATGCTCTGAGACGTGTCCGAAGCAGACACGACAGTTTAGGACCCACCCGCACGGTGGTGGGTCCGTGGTGTACCGATTCCGACCGTTACCTCTTATCGGCTTCTTCAACAATACAATACAATACATGTTGGAGCATCGACATGTGAGAGTGAGATTGAGACCTCATCGATTCATCATTGTGAAAGAGATGGACCATGTGGTCTCCCCTTCCTTTTACTCTCCTATCATTCTTTTGTGCCCATTTTCCCTTCATGATCCTCAATCTTACCATCAACTCATTGCACCTAGTTTTTTATTAAAAAAGGTTCCTAGATCTAGTGTGACTTGACTTAAAAATCGTTGGACCGTTTCTGATAGGGCAACACGCTGTGTCGGTTTCTGGGTACGTTGGTAAACATGTACGAGTTAACAGATCGTTTGATGATAACCTGTAGATTCGAGCGAGTTGGTTGAGATGACGAAGCCCGTAGGGTTTTTATGTGATCAGGGTTTTTTCTGGTAATGATGACAAGGCGATTGTTTGGAACTGTTGTTAGACCGGCGTGATTGTATGAGATATAATGTTGGGTCGCGTTGAGAAATCATCGATAAAATAAAAGTGACTGAAATGTGTATGTGATTTGTTGGATGTGTGAGAAAACAGGGGTGGACACAGCTGATAAAAACACGAGTAGACAAAATTTGAAGTAAAGTAAGTTTTGCGCCGATAGACGAAACAAAACAAAACCCCTTCTTACGATAGTGTGGGAATGTGCAACGCAAGTCCATGTAGACAACAATTCAGAGAGTGGATAGTATGGGTTTGAGTGTATTTAAAAGAGTACAATGACGCTAAAAGTATATGTGGTCATAAGTTATTCATATTGATTTGGAAAATAAGAAAATCACCCATGATTTAATAATTGTTAACATGAAAAGAACACATACATATAATAGGGATACACTTCAGTACAAACCAGCCCAAACGTGTAAACCGTCCGAATCAATCTCATGCGTTATATCAGTTTAAATATGCGCGCGTTGTCCAGCGCACGACACGTGACCGGAAAGTTGACATGCGGTATTTTTTCGAGTCACAAACATTCCACCCTCATCACAAAAGTTTCATCTGAACCCAATCATTTCACCTTCAACACAAAAATTCTATCTATTCAGACAGTTTGGACACTTTTTCTGGTTTATACATAATTGTTTCTTCGTATAAATAACCCAATATGCCACCGTTTTTGTTAATGAAATTTACCCTAATCATTAAAAAATAGAAGAAGTTGATTTTTTTTATGTAATACATAATATTTAGTGCTGAAAATATCAAAATCAATATTCTATAATGTTTACTAGCTAATTAATCATGTTCACATCAGTTCCTGTGACACTTTTGTGACCACCAGAGCCATCTATTTGATTTATTTTTGAAATTATGTGTGTAGTTGGATAAGGATTAGAGCCACTTGATTTGAGTATGACTTGTGTGACCACCAACTTCAAGAAGGTGGGTGAAGTTTGGTAGCCCTTTTCAATGATTGTTGGGCTTTGTTCTGGGCCCATTTAAATACAAATTGAGCCCATACCTACAAGTTTTCAGGCCACACAAGCCCAAGTGCCACCTAACACAGGCCCAACATTGTAAGATAAATTAGGAAACCAGACCAACACAAGGAGAAGTAATGAACAAAAATAGAGTCCATTGCAAATTGCATTTATATATTATAAAAAATCCAAACAAAAACACTTGTCCAGCTTATATGTGAGGGCAAGCACCCATAACACTGCACATGATATATCCTAAGTATCAAGCCATCATGTGTTCTATTAATACCCACAAGTTGTCAAGTCCATTACAGGCCATCACCAATTATTTTTATCAACGGCAATATTAATATAAATTATTTGTGAAACTGAGAAATTTCACTGACAACAACTGACACAAACTCTTTACAATCAAATTTGAACAACTTATGAGTAGGGCTAGGCACGGTTTCGGAACCAGACTGAACCGGTCAGAACCAGACCGGACCCAATCAATCGATTCTTCATTTTGGAGACCCAAATTCAGACTCGATAAGTGGGTTTCGGTTCAGTTCTGGGCCCGGTTCTACGGTGCGGTTCTCGGTTCTACCCAATTAGACCTAGTTGAATGATTAATTGTCAAATTAAGGGTCCGATACCCACGGTTCTAGGTTCTTCGGTTCGGTTTCGGTTTGAATCCCGGTTCTGTTTCGGTTTTGTGTAAAAAGTGCCCACCCCTACTTATGAGGTGCAAAGTTGCACGACTTAGGGACGAAATTAATCAAAACTTGAAATGCTAAGATAACAATAATACTGCTACAGTCTCCCAAAATACCCACGGGATAAATGAAGAAAAATCTTTCTTTATTCCAAGATTATGACATTTAATTGAAAATCAAACTTAAACTCTACATAATTCTTTCGATTATGAAGTTGTGGATTTTGCATAATGATGTTTCAATATTTTTTCCTTAAAAGAAAAGAAAGTGGACAATATAATTGTGGATGATGAATGTTGTTTTTGTGTAAATTGTGGTATCGATAAATTAAAAAAAAGTGAGGGGACACTATCAATCCCTCCAATTCAAGTAATGGGACATTCCTCTTTACACAAACATTTTAATGTAAATATCATTTCTCAGTATTGTTTTAAATAATAAAAAAAGCAAAAACCCATTGCTCGATCCTCACTCAATACCCATTATTAATTGCTCTCTCTCTCTCACAAGTCCATCTCATTCTTTGCTGTTTTCGTGTCTTTTTATCTGGAAAATTTCATTGTTTCGACCGCTAAATTTTCAAGTAAAAAAATTACCCATTTTTTGTCTGCGTCTTCAATAACTCTATGCTCAGTCTCTGATGCTAATGTCGTGAGGTAAAGGACAAGACTTTGATAATCATTTCATGGCGGATTCAGCTACCACAGCGACCACAACCCAATCCGCAGCCCCGACTCGCCGGAACCGCCGCGACATTACCGTCTCCGCCACCGCCAAGCCCATGACTCGCCGGAGGGGTCACTACTGCGACAGCCCAATCGTCAATTTCGGGGACGACCCGGCGCTCTCCGGCGGGTCTCCGGCGAACCCATCTTCTCCGGGAAGCTTCTCGCCGGTCATGGACTTCGCGATCCGATCCAACGGCCACGAATCGTTCCCTTCGAGCTTCTCGAAGTTCAACTCCGCCCTCACCGCGGGTCTCCTGAACCCTATGTCTCCGCCGCCGCCGCCGCTGATCGATAAGGCCCGATCGAGCCCGACCCTCATCGATTTGATCGCTAACGAGCCTGAGATTCAGAGCAGAACCCAGATCCAAGCGAACCCAGTTCATTTCTCGGGTTCAAAGCCCCAAATTTCAGTGCAGGACAAGCAAGCCCTAACCTTGCAAAGGATATCGGAGATTTTGGCCGCTCGGAGTCCCGGAAACCAGTTCAACGACGAGCCCTCGAGCGACATCAAGCTCACGTTGAGCTCCAAGGACGGGATTGGGGTTTCTCTGAGCGTTCACAGGCAGATTCTTGTTGCCAACAGCAGGTTCTTCTCGGCGAAGCTCTCCGATCGGTGGACGAAGCAGCAGAGGTCGTCGACGTCGCCGTGCATTGTGGAGATTGCTGACTGTGATGATGTGGAGGTTTACATCGAGACGCTGCAGTTGATGTATTGCAAGGATCTGAGGAAGAGGCTCATGAAGGAGGATGTGCCCACTGTTCTTGGCATCTTAAAGGTACCATTTTTATGTTTGTTTGAGCACATTGCCTTGTTTGGTTGCTGAGAATCTGTTGCTGTATGCAGTAAAGTTGATTCTGTCTTATGCTTTTAGAATATGATGTAACCCCCACTGATAGTCTATGATGAGATTTGATTGAGTCATATACTGGTTATGCTCATTGCCTTGTTTGGTTGCTGAGAAACTGTTTCTATATGCTTTAGATTTGATTGTTTTGTATGCTTTTAGTATATGATGTCTGTGATGAGATTGAGGCATATTCTGGCTATGGTATCTATGTGATTTTGAATTTACAGGTATAATGTGTTAAGCTCGTTGAGGTTGAGGTTGAGGTTGTTGTTTCTTTCGATTTTCTAGGTTTCAGTGGCGATAGGGTTCGATGCAGGGGTTCTGACTTGTTTGGAGTTCTTAGAAGCCGCTCCATGGGCTGAGGATGAAGAAGAGAAGGTGGCTTCATTGCTATCAGAGCTCCGACTCGAAGGAGTTGGAGCTGAGGAGGTCCTGAAAAGGGTCTCGGTCGATGTTGCCAATGCAACTGAAGAAGGTAATGACAATGAAGAAGTTCTCGTTAAGCTCCTACACGTCGTTCTCGAGGGCAAGGACGAGAAGGCCAGGCGGGAGATGAAAGCGCTGGTGTCAAAGCTGCTTCACGAGAACCCATCACAGAGCGACCTCAGAAAAGAGTCTCTCTACTCGGCTTGTAATGAGTGCTTGAATTCGCTGCGCCTTCATTTCTATAACGCTACAGCTTCAGGCTCGCAGGAAGCGGGTAAAGGTCAGATCGCGCGACAAGCAGATAACTTACACTGGATCTTGGACATTTTGATCGACAGACAGATTGCTGAGGATTTTTTAAAAACCTGGGCCTCTCAGTCTGAATTGGCCGATTCGCACCATAAAGTTCCTGCGGTTCACAGGCACGAAGTGAGCAGAGTCACGGCCAGGCTCTTTGTTGGGATCGGGAGAGGGCAGCTGTTGGCTTCAAAGGAGGCGAGATCCTTGCTTCTGAAAACATGGCTGGTCCCATTCTACGACGATTTTGCCTGGATGAAGAGGGCGTCGAATGGCCTTGACCGTCACTTGATTGAGGATGGTCTCAGCAACACGATCCTCACATTGCCTCTGGCCTCACAGCAGGACATCTTGCTGGCCTGGTTCAACCGGTTCCTGAATTCTGGCGAGGACTGCCCCAACATACAGAAAGGGTTCGAGGTTTGGTGGAGGAGAGCCTTCTGTGTGAACAACAACAAGCAGGGACGGTCGTGCCAGTTGCGAATCACGTCGTTGTAAAATGTACTGATCCAATTCATGGATGATGGATGCAATGTTGTTGTTCTTGGTGTTCTTTTTCGTTCAATCTTCTTCTTCCTCCTTAAACCCGGATCAGCAGAAGAAGAAAACAATCAAATCTGGAATTTGAATGTAGCCAGGTTTAGAAAGGAAGAAGACACAATCAACTCTATACAAAAATGACTCTTCTGTTATTGTGTGTGTATATGTATGTGTGTATCTATTTGTTTTTGTGTCTGGTTTAGGATTTATTTGTTGAGGTTTTGGCATAGAGACTGATATGAACATGTTTTGGATTTGGATTTGAAGAAAAAGAGTTGAATCTGTGTGTTATGAATCAAATTGTTTTTGCTGGTATTATATAAATTAATAATTACAAAGAAAACATATGGGGATGTAGCTCAGATGGTAGAGCGCTCGCTTAGCATGCGAGAGGTACGGGGATCGATACCCCGCATCTCCATTTTCGGCATGTAGATATTTTTCATTTTCACTTACTTTAAACGATGTCGTTTTAGTAGTTGCTCACCTACCATTGAACTGGGCTTTGATGGACCATACATGTCGGTATGAAGATGGGCCCATATTCACTGGCCCATACTGCGCGAATATGATTTTCTCCATCCCGATGTGTCACCATGGATCTGTTGTTCTTGGTCCGGTTTTGAACCGGTTAATTTGGTTTTAAGAAAATAAAAACTGAACTTATCAATGGAATCAGGTTAATTTTCGAATATATTGGTTTTTGTTCCGGTTTGTTACAAATCAAATTTTATGAAATTCTCACATTTTAAATCTTTTTAACTTATCAGTTGGATTTTCTTTGAACCGATTTTGACTGGTTCCAGTTAACAATGACTAGTGACTGTAAATGAGTCATGTGTCCGACTCAGTAGTTTTCGGTTCGGTATCATTTTATAAACCAGACCGATAAATTTTTTGATTTAGTTTCGAATCGAACAAATTTGGTTTTTTTATTTTTCGGGTTGATTTCGATTGTTTTCGGGCACCCATGAGTCCCTTAGATTTTAGCAATTGCAAGAAAGGACCTGTGGAATCACAAACCAGAACCACAAGTTTTGGATTGTGACTTTGGGTCACTCACTGCTCCAACAATTTGAGGACAAGAGAATCAATGCTAGGATGTGGCAGGGGATAAAATAGAGGTACTATGGTTATTTCTTTGTAGCAGCACCAACTAGCAAGAAATAGACAGAGGCCCTTATTAGTTAGTCCTACCAATTTAAAGGGTACCCTAATTCTAACACAAGATGGGATTGATCCAATTCCATGAAATCAAATGGATTCAAATTGTTGATGGAGAGATCTAGCTATATGTACCCACTTAGCTAGGCTTTTAAAATATATATATTATAAAGCAATTGGTGAATAAAATGTCTAAATCTACACCAAATGACAAAACCAAACACAAGAGCTCCAATTTTCACCAACTTTCTTCATTTTGATTCCAAACCCCAAATTTCTAAATCTTATCAACAAAAACTACGTGCTCAACCTTTACTTAAATTAACATTTCTACTATATAATACTGAAAAGAAGAGACGTGCGTGTTTATTTAAGTTTAAATATATAATTTCAATTCGAATATTTCATTATAATTATTCTTTTAACATATATGAAAAGTAATATATATTTTTGTGCTTGGAGATTTTTTTTAAGATTGTAGAGTCTGATTTTTATTAAGCATAAACCTTCCCCGAATTGACAAGTCCGTAGAGCCACCAAATTCCTATGGCCACCAAAAATTCACGATATTAATAATAATGCTATTTGGGACCACTTTTCACTACTACCAGCCCCCTCTATATACTTGCATGCAAAATGAATCGATACCACATTCATTTTTATTATTCTTTGATTTATTTTCTTGCATATATTTCCACAAGGCTTTGTCCCTTACTTATTTTTTGTTTACTTGACACATAAGATCTTGTACGTGATAGTCATATGTAAGAGACTGTAGTCAGGATCGTGTTCAGTTTAAAATCTCATACGATATAATTGCGAGAAAATGAATCGTTTACGTACATATGTATTAGACTTAAAACATGACGGGGTGGTGTTTTGATTGTTTAATGAACTCTAATGTATATATGTGATTCCTGTTAAATCTACTTAGTTACACATTGAAAAACTATTTATTTTAAGGAAGAGTTTATATTCACATTGAATTCAATAATTAATAGAATATTGTTTTAGGATAAATGTGTGATCAGATTTGTATACGAATTTCCTTGTGTGCTCTCTACTCGAATCTCCTTATAACAATCGTATCGATGCCCTAATTTGGTAGTCTCTCAAATAACACGTTGAATCCAAATCTGATAAAAATTAATCTTTTGAAGTTGAGCATATATATATATATATATATATATATGTATATACAAATAAAATCTGAGATTAAATTCTTTTTATATTTGAATTTGAGATTGCTAAATAAAATGTAGTAGGTACCATATAACAAACAAGCCAAAAATAATTGTGATCCTTCTATCATAATAAATAAATAATATAATTCAAGAACCTCATTTTGAGCTGATTAATTAAACATTATGACGATATTAGTCGGTTGATTCAACACAATCAACCACCGTTTTTTTTAAAGTCACTCAACCAACCAATCACATTCAAACAATAATACACCCAACAATTCCAACAAATAAATGTATCTACAAGAAACACAACATTAACATTAAACTCAACACCAGATCAAGATATAGGGAATCAAGAAATATACACGTGTGTATATAATAATAATATATATATAAGTCATGCACATATATAAATATATATAATACTATATCAATGATGCATCTATTTTTAACCCCAATGTATAAATTATAGCTATGCTTTTTTAATTTATGTATAAGAAAAAAGAGTATTGAAATTCACCTATATTTATCCTAAAAATAAAAATGAAAAAAGGTACTAATAATAAGACGAAATAAAGTATCTTATTTACCATCCGTGCCATGGACCGTCCACGGGGAATAATATTAATCAACCGGCCAGGTCATGGAGGAGCTGTGCCCCCATGAGGTTCCGGTAGGGGAGATTCTGTCCTTCGCCGTCCATCATAGCGTACTGCACCACCGGCTCCATCTGATCGTGCGGCTCCTCGTGATGGTGATGGACGGTCGACGACGACGATCTCGGGTTGTAGAACGCCAGGCTGACCCCACCAGATCCGTTGCTGTTGCCGTTGTTGTTGTTGTTGTTGTTGTTGTTGTTGTTGTTGTTGTTGTTGTTGTTGTTGTTCACGTGCTGCTGAAGCCCTAGCGTGAGGGACACGCCACCGTTGAAGTTTATGTTGGGGCTGTCGTGAAACGACACCGTGTTGAGGTTGCCGTGGTGGTGGTGGTGGTTGTAGGATCCGAAGTCCAGCTCCATGGCCCCGTACGACGTCGTGTTGTAGTTGATACTCATGTTGTTGTTCTTGGACGACGAGTCCTTGTCGGGGTTGCTGATGATGGAGGAGAGGCACTCGGAATCGATGCGGACTAGCTGGGCCGGGGTGGGCTTGTGGTCCTCGACGTGGTGGTTGGGCCGGCCCGATGGGTCGTCAGGATCGGTGGTGGTGACGCCATCAGAGGAGCCTCCACCTCCTCCCATGTTGTTGTTGTTGAGGTTGTCTTGTTCTTTTGTTTCTTCCACGTACATTTCTTCAACCATTGGCTTCCACAGCCTCACTCTAGCGTTTATGAACCAATTGGACACCTATATAATATATACACGTCCCAATCAAACCACAATGCCATCATCATCATTATATTATAATGTGTATGTTAAGTTTAATTAGTACATATGATTTTCATTACTATATTATGAATCCAAGGAAGATATGACTCATTGATAATATAAACTAATCCACCGGTGATTGATTAATCAATTAATTAAACACAAATCATTTGTTAACATATGAATTATAATAGAGAAAAATAAACTTTCCACATTATTTTATACTTAGGAAGAGAAAGTGGACGTACCTGGCTTCTTGATAGGCCTGTTTGACGAGCTAATATGTGTTTATCAACATCGCTCGGATACCTGTATATGCAAAATTCAAATACCCATAAAATTAAATAAAATATTTTTAGATTCTACAAATAATATATAACTAAAGAGTATATATTTATTTTAAAAAATTACATAGCTTATTTACTTACACATAATACAATCCTTACCATTACATTGTGTTAAAATAAGTTTATATATGAACTCAATTAGCTCACATGTTTTACTCACATGTTTTGAGATATATATATATATGACATTAATGATGATTGTGTATATATCATATATGGGTCCTATGGGGGTGAAATAAGAAAGGAAATGATGAGGGAATGTGAAGGGTGTGGTTAAGAGAAAGTAACAAAAGAGTTGAGCAAAAAATGATTGAGACAACACAAAAGAGAGGAGCCAAGTACGAGTAGGAGGAGGAGTAGTAGTGCATGTGTTGTGCTTGTTTCTTTGCTCCAATGGTGAAAAAAAACACAAGACACTCCCACTCAATCTACTTTTGTTGCTTCCCACACTCTTATGCAATATCACAAAAACCAACAATAATAATAACATAATTATCACAGTACTATACTTAATTATTTAACATTGTACTTACGGGTGTAGGAAGTGTTCGAAGAGCCAGGCTCTTAGCACCGACACGGAGCGCTCGGGGAGGCCTCGCTGAGGCCTCCACGGGTGCGACTCCATCATGGTCATCTGCTGGAAGGCCCTCTGCTGCCTGAGGGTCTGGTCGAGGACCCTCAGCCTCGGGGTCTCCCCCCGGCTGGCCCCAGGGGCCACCGGGTCCTTCTCCCCTATGGCCTTCTTTGTCGCCTGGATCTGACCCACTATCCCGTCCCTCAGGCACCGGAAGTGCCTCGACATGGCCTTGGACGCCAATGCCGAGTACACCGTCGCCGACCCCGCCCCCGCCGCCGACTCCAAAACCGACTCCACCGCCTTCATCTGATCATTGTAGTGCCTGTATCTCCTGTCCACCTAACAACAACAACAACACATGTTTTGATCCATAGGGTTAAAGTAACTAAAATTAAAATTCAAAACAAAAACAAAAATAAAAATAAAAACGTAACAACTTTATATCGATTTGTTGTTGTGAAAGCGAGGAGAGGCATTAATGGGGAGGCCCATAGTCGCACAATTAGTTCCAGAATCAATCAATCAACGCAAGTAAAGCAAAATCGCAACTACCTGAAATAACAAAACTTTCTTCTTTCTTTTTTTTTTTTTCCCTTTCAATTCATTTCATGAACAAAGACTGATCATCATCGGGGACGTGCAAAGTTTTCATCTTTATGAAATTTGACAGAAAAAGAAACCATCTCTGATTGTGTAATCATGTGCACATAATATATACAGATACCCAAAAAACAAAAAATAAAAAACAAAAAGTATAATTGATCAGTACCTCTTCGAGCATGGAGAGGAGCTTAGCTTTTCTCTTCTGCAGCTCAATGACATCAAGAGAGTAGAGTGACGACGAAGACGGAGACTGGTTCTGGAGTTTGTTTCTCGAACTCGAGCTGCTACTTCCGTTCCCGTTGTTATCGACGTCACACGACTCCAAGAACTTGTTATTATTATTATTATTATTATTTCGCTTATGCGTCGTGGTTTCGAGGCTGCAGAACTCGTTGAGCAGGTCCTGAGCCGGCAACAGGTACTTTGAGTTCCTGAGGTTGAAGCGGCCGCCGTGCGTCGTCGCGGTCGTCATCATCATGTGGTCCGAGAACGCGTTGTTGTTGGTGCTGCTGGTCCTGATCAAACGCATGTGATCGGGGTCGTTTTGGTGGTGGGCGTGGCGGAGCTCGAAGGACTGGAGGCCGATTCCGGAGGGGTTGGTGGAGGAGAGCGACAGCGACAGCCCCTGGCTCGGCCTCTCGTTGCCCTCGCACGGGAACACGCACCGGAGCGACGACGACCCGTCGTCGACCACCCCCTGCCACGAAACGGCGCCGGATTGGTCCATCAGGTCGGTCGGCCCGAACTGCCCGTAGAAACCGCCGTCGAGGGCCTTGGGGTGGTTCGACGGGCCCGCGGAGCCCCCGACCGTCGGATTGGCGCTCTTGGGGAAGAAGGCCTTCCACGCGTCGGGAGGTGGTTGGTGGTGGTGGGTCTTGGAGAACCCGATCATCTCCATGCCGTTGGTCAGGCTGTAGATGTCGGACGACCCGGGCTGGATCTGGATCGGATCCGGGTCAGAACCCGGGTAAACGAACCCCATCGACGAGGACGAAGACGAGGCCATGTTCATAGCCCTTGACTTGTCCTCAAATAGCTCCCGAGCCATATATATATAAAATTATTACACGAATAACAAGATAAGAGGCAAGAAATTAATGGGTACAACCTAGGAGAGGAAAAGAAACATGAGATTTGAGGTTTGGATTGAAATATGTATGATCAGGAGATGAGAAGAGGAGAGAGAGGTGTGTTTGTGAGTAAGAGGGCAAGCCAGAACCAGAAGAGAAGGATCATCATTTCAATATATGCCAATACACACACTCTCTCTCTCTATCTCTCTATCTCTCTAACTCTAGTGGGTCAAAGGGGCATGATATAAATACATCCAAAATAGACTTCTTATAAATGAATAATAAACAAAAACTCAATTATTTCACACCCCCGCCAATTAAAAATATGCGATTAAATTAAATAACATAAAAACTCGTAAAGAAAAATATTGTCCGGCCGGTGTTTATGTTTACTAATTACTACTACGAGCCTTAGCCGCCAGATGATCGATGTTGATGATGATTTCTTTATTAATGAAAGGAAAATGAGTAAAAAGAGGGTTCGAATCCCGAAGAGTAATATATATATATATATATATATATATATGTATGTACCTAAGTTGGAGTTGATTCGAGGCTTTATGAGATGTGGGGTTTGGATTTTGGGTTTTGGTTTTGGTTTAGAGGCGAGACTGAGCTGATCTGAAGAGGCAGAGACAGAAGAACAGAACATAAACAGAGGAGAGAGAGAGAAATGGCAGAAATTGGTTCCCAAAATAAGGGACTGTGAAGGAGAGGAGATGAGGTGGTCCAATGTTTCCACATCTAATATTAAAATTAAAATTAAAATTAATATCAATATTAATAATCTCTCTTTTATTTTATTTTGCATATTTTATTAATAATGTTCCTTTTTTCTTTTTCGTTTGTTTTCTTGTTTCATGAATATATGTATATATCATATATCATCATCACCCATCCTATGTATGTGTATGTGTATGTGCCCACTCCACCACGCGCACGCCACGCGCTTCCGTAGCAAGCGAAGCACTTTCTCTAAAGCATTTACTTGTACAACTTGCTTTATCAACTAAACAAAATTATCTACCTTAACTCATGTTGATTCATTTGTTTTTATCCAATGATTATTTATTGGTATGGTTGTATTTCGTGTTGGTATATGGACAAAAATATCTTATGTAGGTTGGCTGTGTCTTCTTTATGATAATATCTTAATTCATGCTGAGTTTTGCAATCTTGTATCAGTGGAAAGAAGATAGAACTAAACGTGGATCGAATCTGCCAACTATGCGTGGTCGACGGTACATTTGTCGGTTTTATCTCGCTAGGAGGGATTGTCCTGGCGAGACATTATGTTGATGTGCCTCGCCAATTAGGTGAACTCGTGGCAAGCCAGACAATGAATGACGTCTTAAAATACGAGTTGCGATAAAAAAAGAGTGTGCACAATGTCATCAAAAAGATCCTCCAAACACACCAAACACATCTCCAATTTTCGACCTCACCCATCGTCTCGTCTTCTCAGTCAACGCCATCATATTTCGCTAACGTACCAACTATGGAACACATTGACACGTGCCACGACGTGGAGGGTCCAATGTTGGAGGGCATCGTGAAGGATCTCGCACGCCGCATAGTCATAGTTACCAACATCGAAGGTTTTGAAGAGGAGACCACCAGAGGAGGGCGGCAGTGCCAGGTCAACGAGCGAGAAACGATGGGTCCAAGTCTAAGCTGGCAGGTCCATTGATCCGTAATATTTAGTTGTGATAGAAATATTGTAGAGAATATTATTGATATAATTGATAGTTGTGTGTTGTGTAAAATACAATAGAAGAGAGCCCTTTATATAGGCTAGGAATAAAGGTAATTAGGAAATACTAATGACAATAGGAAAACCTAGATATTAGGTAATAAAATAATATATAGTAGGAATAGAAAATATTTAATATTATATTTTAACAAGTTACTTCGAACTCGTATTCACAATCGTCGGTCTATAGTTCAATTGCCACATCATATAAATTTCAATTTCAACTCACAATCCTAGTGGAGGCGAGTTGCGGATGCAACGACGAATTTGGAGGCAACTCAAAAACATAGCAGTGCGGCGTGTCAAAAACAAGAGAAGACCATGAGAAGGTGAGGCGTGCGAGAGAAGTTGAGGTCAATTTCAATATAATTGTTGGAGATATAAGAACACCTAACTGACGAGATATAGACAATGTCTCGCCGATTAGGAATGGTACGTGTTTATAATTTATTCTAACCCTAATCAACATCGAGGGGTAGGTGAAGGTTGAGGTTAGAGTTTTATGATATTACTATAATCTGTTTAAACAGAAAAATTACATTTGAAAGGTACAAATTTGTAAATATCAATTGAAATCGTTTTCTTCGTCAATCCTTTATCCTCTTCATCTTCGCTCTCAGCTTCATTTTATCTCTCTGGTTAGATAATATGACAGTTACAGATCAACATGTGGCTGTCGTTGACCAGTTCAAATGACTGTTGATAATTACCCAACCGTCGAGACATTGTTTTGCGTCGTCGGCTAAGAAACAATCATTGACTGTTAACCCAAATTTTGGCGACGTAAGACTTCATCCATCCGACATGCATTGCTACGGGCTTTATTTCAACATATTCAGTAACTCAAAATGAAATATAATTTGCATGCTCCTCATTTTCTCTACATTATATAAAAGAAATAACACAAAAATATTATCTTTGTAAGTTATTACATTTCGGTAATAATTGGCATAGCTTTTGTCATCATCAACCTACCAAATCGTGGTGATTCCCCAATTCAATTAAGACGTCCACATGACACTCACAATCCCAATTAAAAAACAGAAACCAACTTTTACAAAAACCCACACACCGCCTAAACGAGAAACAAAGGCAACAAATTACCATAACCAACCCCTGATTAGGAAGTTAATGAAAGCCCCATAAAGCAGCAAGTAGCTCCACAAAACGACACGTCCCCACGCGCCGCGTAACCGCGAGTGGCCCGAACCCCGACGCAGCGCTTTAAATCCTGTCCGTTAAAAGCAGGTGGTCCCGTAAACGCCAAGCCCTCTCCGCCGCTCGCCGTGACGTCACCGACGCTGCAGAGGGTGCGCATTTTAGCGGGGTCCTCGTTGCAATTTTCCGCTGACCCGTAAATGTAAATAAAATTTACTTTCTCTCCCCCTGGGGGAGTCGCAGTTTACAGGTAACATCCCTGTCTCTGAGCCCCTTAAAAGGCGGGGGTGAAGTAGAGCGCTCAGGCTAGGCTGAGGTAAGTGAAGCGGTAGGGGCTATAAAGTCATTTACTTTTTTATTGGAGCACGAAATGATGATAAAGAAAATGAAATTGAATTAAATATTGACAGGGAATAGAGTGGTCCAGGTGCGTAAGGACCATCCTGTCCCTGTCAGCAAGAAATGGGATTTATAGGTCACGCTACGCTCTTCGAGCTCTCTCCACTCATCATCATTATTGATCTGAATAATCTGATTATCGCAGTGAGGGTGCATGGTAGCGTTTGACCTACACCCTACCTAGGGAACCTAATCGAGTATGTACATCGGACGGCTCACAGGCTCTGATCAGATCAGATTGTTGTGGTGTGGTGTGGTCCCTATCTGATCCTTTTTCTCTTCCTCATGTGAATTCAGACATTCAGTAACTTTTTTTTTATTATATATATTTTATTACACGATTGTGAGATGTACCTTAAACACTGTTCCGCTGTACGGTGTTTCTTTTTTGTTGTCGTTGAATTACGGCTGGCTTCTTGGGTTTATTTAAAATTTTTAATGTATGTTTAGTTACAAAAATTAAATTAAAGAGTGATTTACAACTTACTGCACAAGTTTCTAATTTAATTATGAGGTTTGAAGTGTTGACGTATGATATTTTAGTAGGGTCGTGGCCTATTAAATTTGAGTACCAATGATTAAAATATTATTTCAATATTTGTAATTGGTTAAATATAAGAAATTTTTTATCATTTCATATCAAAATTAACTAAAATCCAACTTGATATATAATGAAGTTTTACAGAAAAATAAAATGATAATAAGTAATTTCATTCAAAAAATGACATTTTATTTGTTTTGTTTGACTGAATGTAGAAGAAATTAGAAAAATCATTTGAGCTTTTATCTATCTTTTAGTATCAAAAGATTACAAGCCTCTATGCGACGGATGTCAACCATACAAAAATGGACGTAAAATTAAATTTTCAATCTTTATGTTGGAATTTGAAACTTCGATAATTAACTTGTTGGGTTTTTGTGCGCTAGCACAATATACTTTCAATTTAATCATGTAATAAAGATTATTATTTGAAATAAAATTGACATTCAAATTACTAAATGTTGTAGTAAAGTATGATTTGATTTGTATCATTGATGTGTTAACACATAATAGTAGATCTACAGATTAGATAAAATCTTACTTGAGCAGTCCCCGATCAGAATAGCTTCATAAGAAGCGATCGGTATGAGGCTAGCTCTAAATGATCACGCTCTACTGATCATGGCCTAAAGGGAGCCAGAGTTAGGTCATAGTATCACCAGTCAGGGGTGATATAGGACGACCCGATCATGAGTATGTTACATAGACACAGTCATGAATATACTCATATGTCGGCGCATGAAATCACATCATCAGACGGAAGGACCATTGAGGTCAATATGTAATGAGTGACGAGTTTGACTCAGTTTAACGTTTCCTGTAAAAGGGTTACAATAGCGACTGTGATTGGCTCGATCACAGGTTACAATAAAATTGATACGGACGTGTGAGCATATACCAGTTTAGGCCACTTGATGAGTACGACTGAAATACAATAGCATGGTCATACAGTCGATACATAGTATCAGTTATAATTCAGTTAACTCAGAATCAAGAAACAAGACAATAGAACGATGATGACTTGTCTATGCCTCGTGGTTGTCAAAGATATCAAGATGATAAAAGGATAGATTCATGTATGACAAGGTTAAGTCGAAATCTCGATAATCACAAGCGTTGGGTAATCATGATGTCTTGCTAGAGGCCACTAATGATGGAAAGGGTAAAATGGTAATTTTACCAGTCCGCCAACGTGTCGTGAGCCTAGAGGGTCACACGCTAAAGGTTGAGTGAAACGGATGGAATCATATGGAGGAATCATGAGAGAGACAAAATCTGGTTTTGGATTAAACTGGATTGGACCGATTTCGGTTTAGGACTAAACCGGAAATCAAGAACGGTTTAGCAGGAATAATTAATTATAATCTAATTAAATAGATTTAATTAAATTAGCTAAGCTGGGCCTAGCCAGAATGGGCTTCTCTACATAATTAATTAAAAGCTTTGGGCTTTAAACCCATTAAGACCTTTAATTTATTATTGTCTAAAAAGGTTTATAAGAGGGAAATTTTCAGATCTGAAAATTAAGGGCATTATTTTCCAAAACCCTAGCCGTCACTCTCTCTCTCTCTCTCTAGCCGATTTCGGCCACCCCTCCTCCCCTCTCTCCGTCCGTTTTGCTTGTTTCGATCTTCTAGTAAGGATCGTTGTAAGTATCCCCGGATTGCTCTTTTTGTGTGGACGTTCTTTAGAGGTCGCTAAATATTATTTAGTGACTACGGGATTCCAAATCAAGGTAAACATATAAATTTTAATTCTAGCTTAGATCTCATGATCAATTCATGATCATGCAAGATCCTTATTAATTCGGATATTTGAGGTTAATTTCTTGTATGAACATGAAATTATATGGTTGGAACCCTCAAATAATTCCTTCATAACTTGTCCATGATATTATATATGTATGTATTTTGAACCTTTGATGATTATGTTGTAATTATCAATCGATTTTGAACCTTTCGAAATATGCACAATAATAGTTTTATCATGACATGTTTGTGTTTTTTATAACATATACACAAATAATTCAAAAGAAAAGTAACCTAGAATAATTTTTGGGACATTAAAGTAAAATAAATTGAAGTCAGTAAGAGCATTATTTGGAGCCATTCATCTCATATAATGTGAGCGAGGTGAGTAAAGATAGTTTGGAGAGGAAAAAGTGAGTAAGGACATTTTGGGAAGGGGAAAGGAAAGTAACGGACATATCTTTAACGTAACTCAATTTTTCGTCCATTTTTGTATCTTCAAGTTCGTAAAAGTTTATTTGGATAAACATGTGTAAGAAAAAAATATTGAGTAGTCTTGTGTTATGTAACTGAATGACTACAACCTTGTAAGTTTGAAACTTGATAATATTGAGTAGTGGCGAGGGTTGCGGCTGCCAAGGATGATGTCGAGGTGATGCGGCGAGGATTGAGGATGGAGGATGCGCGCCGCTCACGACCGATGGCGTATGTCTGATGCCCGTATGTGTTGAATGATGCATGATGATGCCTGATGTTTGATGCTTGATGGCAGATGGCGAGATAGCAGCTGCCCGATGATGGCTGATGGCGAGATAGCATATGCCTAATGATTGCCAGATGGCTGATGGCTGATGGCTGATGGCGAGATACCAGATGCCCGATGATTGCCAGATGCCTAATGGCTTATAGCGAGATAGCAGTTGCCCGATGATTGCCAGAAGCCGGATTACGGGATGTCCGACTTACGGGATCTCCGAGCTACGGGATGTCTGAATTACGAGATGTCCGACTTACGGGATGTCCGGGTTACGGGATGTCCGAATTACAGGATGTCCGACTTACGGGATTCCGCGGAGAGGATACATCGAGAAGAAGACGCGTGTAAAATAAATCACCATAGGCTGTTTCCGCGAAGCCTAAAAACAAATCAGGATTTTCGGCTTGGTGGTGGGGTCATGGGTGGGTAAGAAAATAATTGAAGAAGGCTTAAGATTTGTGAAGCAAGATCAATCGATGATGAAGAGCGAGATTGCTCGAGAATTGTTTGCGGAAGCAAGAGGTTAGATATTGAGATTGAATTGCCTCGGCCACCCATCAGAATCACAAATCATCGTCGAGTGGGCAAAACGAGTAATTCTTAAAAATCTAACCAAGGATCGTTAATGGCTCTGATACTATGATAGGTTTGAGAATAGATTGATTGTATTCGATAATTAATTGAATATACAAGATCGTATATTTATACTACTAAGATTACAAGAAATAGGAAAGATAACACAACATGAGCCTTGACCCATATATTAACATTTACATTAAAACTAATTAAGATATAATTAATTATTTTCTAACTTAATTGTATCCATCTGCGAAAGATGTCAGTCTAGCTGATAAAATGAGGTTTACTGAATTTTGTTTTTTTGAAGGAAATTTTATTAATTAAATAGCAACTAACCCGACATCAAGCTGGACATCTAAAAATACAGATAGTGTAACAGATCCCTCACCATAATCTCAGCTACTGTCAGTTAAAATAAAAATAGTCAATTCATGAGTTATTTAACTACGTGCAAAACAAATAACATAAATTATGATAATGGATATTTAGATTTACATCGGACCCTGTCTACCCTTATATAAACCATCCCACCTTTTCAGTGAGATTTATAACTTGACCTCACTACATTAAAATGTGTAATTTCTTAAATGTTTTCAAGAATATTTGAATTAACTCCAATAACATCATTTTTCAAATTTCCAACGACATAATATTTGCTGTAATATGGCCCCACTATTACCGTATTACGTGTCTTAAGACGATGCTAACATTTGAGGCTGTATATAAATACTATTACATATTTGTGAATGACTGTGATTATAGAATTGGTGTATGATTATGTTAATACATTGATTGACCAATATATATATACATGTAGCACACCAATAATATATATATATATATATATATATATATATATATATATATTATCTACTATGATCTTTATTAATGTTTACAAACAATATTTAAATTGTTTTTTAGTGGTAACATAATCCAAACTATTTCCTATGTTATTAGAGTCGTTGGAAGCATAAATATGTTTATTTTATGTTATTTTAACAGTAACTTTGTATTGGTTTCCTCTTTTGAGTCCCACTACTTTGGGACATTGCTACTAGTGCGTGGTTCAATATGATAAACTATACTAATTCTCTATATGGCCCGCACAAGAAAAAAAACTACTTTATATTAATCATCAATCGATCCCTTTTGTCAAAATCATTTTTATCAAGGAAGATAGATTTAAATAAAAGCTTCGTCTCGTAATTAACCGTTGAAAACGAACCTCAAACCACATATATATTGGTACATCAAAGTCTTCACCCATTTTTGTTTCTTGAATGGACTGTCAAAATCTTGATTGAAACTTGCATTGATTTTACTCTTAACCTGTTCAAAGAAACCAGTTAGTCACAGCCAGTGATGTTGCAATGGAACGTCCATTGTTGAGCATCAAGGACGCAAGATCTCGACGAAAGATGAGTTAAAAATCGAATTGGTGGCAATAGCTAGCTTTGGGGGTGTAGACGAAAGTGAAATATTTGGACCTACATTAGTTCCTTACTATTTCGGAAACCAATTATGTGTGTCTAATAAACTAAAAAAATGTTCGTTATATATGTACATATGCATCATCCTAGTGCGTCCGCTCCGCTTATGCGTGTACCGAATGCTTGGAAAGTTTATACATGAGTCTGGAACGAAGTCTTCGATAAATCATAAATCCGAATTCGTATCTAAAATTACTTGTGACATATTCATCTTATCAGTTTTTCACGGTCCAATTGTGTATAATAGGCGAAACAAAAATATTTGTACCTATAATTCTTTTAGTTTATGTAATGCACATTATATAAGCACTGTATGATCATAAAAATAAATAATCTCGTATACTGGGGCATGTATATTATATACAGTTCGCATGCCGTGAACTGGTTCGCACCATATCATGATCCTATATGTAGAGACACATTCAAGTAGTAAAATAACATTACCATTGTTTTGTTTATTCTCCACATTATTTCTGCCTCTACCACTCCCACACGCATATATACATATACATGTGAATAAATATATGAATACATACAAGGAAGGGTTCGGATGAGAACTAAATGTGTCGCGAGAATATGAGAACCACTGGACATTCATTTATTTTTAATGGATAAACTGTTTTCGCTAGACATTCACCTACTTCTGTTGGACATTCGCTTTCATTAAATATCACTATTTTTATTGAACATTCACTTGTTTTCAATATACAAATTCAGTTATCACTTTCTCACAAAAAATATTGGTTCTCACCTGATTTGTTCTCGATAAGTGTACGTGTGTATATATATGCATGAGAGTTGCAGAGGACACATTTTGTCATTAACCATTGCCATTGCTATCATCAATAGCTAGCTATGTCCCTATTCATAAAGCCTTCCAGTCCCCACTCACACTTAGGCAATTCCCTATCTTTTTTGTGGTCCAACACCCCACTTTAATTTCATTTTTCCACTCATCTACCACATTTTCTTTTCTTTAATTCTTAACTCATTTCACAACAATTACAATCATTTGTATACATGTATATACACTCCAGTTATGTAACTGAGATAAATCTTCCTAGTACACATATATTTGTAAAGTATATACTATTAAATTATAATTTTTTATAATAATTCACTGCACTTACATTTTACTGATAAAATTATTTCAAAATTAACTTTAATTTGATGGTAAATTATCGAGATGGGTAATTTTTGTACTTTTTATGAGTAATGCATTATTTTTCTTAGATACTCTTAAACTCACTTCACATATGTATTATGAAGTAGAGTCAATTACTGGCTTAACTCAACTGATAGATCATAGATGAGTAGAGAATACTTAAACTTGTGAGTATTATATTAATAAATTGCTCAAAACAGATTAGGAGAGAGGTCCAACAAAAATTGAAAATATTTAGAGAAATGAGTGACTTGAACTCATCGAAAAAGAGGCACAATAAAGATTAGAAGATAGGTCTAATAGAAATTAAAAATAAATGCGAGACACCACAGCGTGACTCAAACCCATATCATTTGAACCCAAATTTAAGTGGTTAACCGATTAATTGGCAATTAACTAATCTTAATCGTGACCTCAAAATAAAACTAATCTTATTCTTATTTTAAATTTATTACCGTAAATGCGCATTAGTGACTATAATTAGGGGTGTAAACGAGACGAATCGACCCTCATTTTGGCAGGGCTCGTCTCGACTCGTGAAAAAAGGTTCGGCTCGAGTTTGACTCAGGCTCGAACGAGCTTACACAATTAAGCTCGAGTTTGGCTCGAAACAAAATAGACAAGCTCGAGTTCGAGCTCGGCTCGATTCGGTTCACTTAAATTTCAATACAAATATTCACTAAAGATTAAATAATTCATTAAATTAATAAATGAACCAACTTGAGACTGACTCGACTTAATTCGACTCTTCCAATTCTCATATAAGTATTTTTTAATATAAATATCTATAATTAATTATCAAACAAGTCGTCTCAAGAGTCTATTGAGACTTAAAAGATTATATTCGAGCTCGGTTCATTCATTAAACAAGCCCAACCATGAACTCGAACTCGACTCGAACTCAATTACAATAAAGCCGAACCGAATATTTAACGAGGGTTAAAAGGTCGGCTTGTTTACTGCCGCGGCTATAATAACAATCAATTGAAGGAGAAGGGCATGATAATTATTGGGCGAATAAATCTTGAGGAGCCGACGTGGAAGGTGTGGGCCCAGAAGTAAAGGAATGAGTATATATAACAATGACAAAGGACGGAACAGAAGAGAAGAGAAGAGAACACAAAGGTAAGAAACATAAGTAGAAGTAGAAGTAGAAGTCACCTATTGGGCTCCACCACGTACGTGGTGGGCCAGCTTCCTCGGAGGTGCGGTTCGTTCACGGCTCACCCAGGTGGGCCCAACTACCAAGACAATAGGGCAACTTGTACATTTATTACGGTCCGAGCGAGCGTGTACATACACATTAGTTTCACCAACAAGCGACGCCACAGATACGCGTGTCTTCACTTCTAGGTCCACATTAATTATTTTATTTATATTTAAAACACCTTCCATTTAACAAATCTATTTTATTTATTTTTTCCCATTTCTGTTGCTGAGTGGGAACTTGTTGCTAAGTAACCATTTACATATGAATTTTATTAATTACATAGCAATTAACCAGTCAATAATATGTACAATAAATTGTGGGGTATACCTCTCAGCATAATCTCAGCCATTATTAATAAAAATAAATTTGATTGATTCTTGAGTTATTTGATTACGAGCAAAATAAAAAACACATGTTTCAATAGTTAATTACATATCTTACGTGTTAATAATTAATGATAGTTTTATTTTAAGAGAAAATGAAAAAAATATAGGTGGAATCTTATGATAAACATGATAATGTAATCTAAAGCGATTACTAAAACAGTTCATGATACATTCTAATTTTAAAGAAATAACTACTGCAACATCGCAAATTAATTCAGAGTTCATTATAATTTTAAAAGAAAATACAATTGACACATCGTGTTTGTAGTCTTCATACTCTAGTGCATGAGGTTCTTTCGTTGTGCAACCAAAATCAATTATTATAGATTAAATAAACGTGTGCACAAAAATCAAATCTAATAGAACAATATATATTAGAAAACAAAAGAACATAATTCCTAACTATGGTATGATTTGTTTTTGAGAAACACAATAAAGATTAATTAATTGGTAACATTTTCAAATATACATATAATTGAATCATTTCTTTTAGTATATATTAGGGCGAGGTGAGAACTGGTCAGTCCGACCCCAACCTTGACCCGACTCAATACCCGCTTGTTTGCCTTATTACCCGTCTCATTATCTGAAATTGTTAACCCGCCTCCCTCTCAAAACAGTTGGATCCATGGATTATCGGTCGAGTTTAAATGTTTTTGTCATCCTAGCTTTGATTGTGTGTTTATAAAAAATTGATTGGCCAACCATTTCCGTGTAAAGATTGATTAAATAGTTTTGTTCTGCTGACTAAAATATGTAAAATTAAATTTTATATTGAATAATCAAATTTGTATGAATGGTTTCATTTATGTGCTTGGTTTGACCGATTTATAACCTTTTGTACCTCTTCGATCCTCAACATTTGTTTTCAATTCATAACACCATGACACTTGTGTTTCGCTCCCAATAAAATATGTAGGAGATAATTACAAATTATTGCACTCGGAATGATCGAGTTTACACTTAACTACACCTATACTAAAATGTTTAATTTGTTATTGGTTAATTACGTTTTTAACACGCTACGCTTTTCCATTCAAATTTTGACGAGAAATTTTATTTTCAATGTACAAAGTAAAAAATTGTCCTCCACTAACTATTAAAATTTCAAATCGATGTCATCTCATTGTGCGAGCAAACAAATCTTTTGAATAAATAAAATGGTCGATATTATACTAAGAATCGCGACATTACACCCAATGTAAATATAGTGAAAGTCGTTTGTATTTCTGGTCACAAATAAATTTAATTTGGTTTAGTTTGGGTCGACATTATACTCAGAATCACGACATTACACTCAATATAAATATAGTGAAAGTCGTTTGTATTTCTGGCCACAAATAAATTTAATTTGGTTTAGTTTGAGTCGACATTATACTCAGAATCCCGCGACATTACACTCAATATAAATATAATAAAACAAATAGACGACAATCAACGCTGAAATAGGGGGAATTTCCCATAATACCCATACGACAATTTAACGTTGAAGTCTTTTTCCGTGTTTTCACGTGTCAAGCATCCGGACACCTCGCAGAAAATGGTTGGCTAGATCAACAGTTCGGATGGGTTCGGATATTTTAAGGATTTGCACCCGAATGTAATTTTATATATATAATTACATGGATAATTTATTTGTGAGCACAAGATCGAGTTACGATGAACACCAGAGCAATTTGAATCTTCATACTGTATTGATTTAAAATGAGTAACGCAATAACTCATTGGAACAAACAATTGCTAATATTCATGAATCAATTAAATTTTATTTGACTATAAAGTAAACGTAATTAATCAATATACATGTACTGATGTTTCACAACGTAAAACGTACAAAGTTCTGCTCTGGTGCATGCAATGCAATTAAAAATAGTGCTTTAATGGTGTTTTTAAAAAAATTAATGGGCCCAATATTATTTGCAGTGTAAATATTGATTAGTTTTGTTCCGTTGACTAAAATATGTAAAATTAAATTTTATATTTACTTCTACATATGCAATATAAGATAATTACATGATAAATAATCAGAAATTCTTTTTCGTGGCAGTAAGTGTAAACGAGCACGAACTTCTAACAAATCGATCTAGCTCGATTCACTAAATATTCGGTTCAAGCTTGTTTTGATTAAACTCGAGTCTCGTTTATAAAGATTTCAGTACGTTAGCGAGCATATTCGTTTAATATTTAATAAACTTTTTTTACTAATATTTTAAAAACAATTAGTAACTATTTATAACGATCTAATGGTCCTTTAAATTTTATAACTGGTGAAATTACTCTTCTCATCAACAATTATTTTCAAAATAAAAATAATTATGTTTAAACATAATTTTCAAAATATCTGTTAACTAAAATTTGTACTATTAAAATTTATAATTTAATTTTTAGTTAAATTATTTATAAGTTAAAAATTAAATTTAAATAAATTTATTTCTTAATATCATGAAAATTTTGGTATTTTTTTAAATACACTTCAAAAATAAAACATCGAAATACACATTTACATTATTAACAAAGCACACTACACTTTCTTAAATAAATGTGATGATAATATTCATAAAGTTTTGCCATTTTCTTTTATTTCAATTACTAGACTTCACCGCAAAAAAAAAGATTAGGGTTACCAGTATCTTAATTTGGTTACTTTTATAAGATTACTTGGTCCAATTAGTCAGTGAGCAAATTAATTAAGTAAACTAATAACAACAATACAATACATTTTAATAATATCAATTCCTAATGTATCCAAATATTGGCGTAGACTGAATGTTTTAAAAATAAGCATAGTGATTTCCAAATGATCGGTGCAAAAATATACATTAAATAATCCATATTTTTTTAATTCACTTATTGAAAACAAATCAGCAAAAACGATATTTTCTATTTCTTCAAGTCAGCGACAGGACTAAAGTCAATGCAAATGACAAAGAAGAACACTGTTGTTTGAGTAACCTTGCACGTATGCTATAAAATATTAATTTCATAAGATAATAATTAAGTTTTAAATATACGAATACGTTGTCAATCACAAGAAGTTTCTATTTTTTTTATATTAAAGGTGAAGAAGTAGCTTCCATTTTCATTAGCTGACTTCCAAAAAAAAAAGGTTTTGATTTGTTTTGTTTTGATGAATAAATAAATAAATAATGCATGTAGTAGTAGGAAGTAAAACAAGTTACCGTCAAATTTTATTGAAGTTTTCACTCATTATTGCTTAATTAATTAGATAAGCTTGTGCTTAACTAGAGCCAAAAACTTATCCATTAGATTTGTCAAATTATTCTTATAAGCATTTATCAACTTTAATTTCATTTATAAGGTAGTAATTTTGATGTTTTTAAAAAGCATTTTTAAATTCAAGGAAAAATGATAAAAGAACATGTCATATATATTATCGTATTTTTACAAGATGGTGTTCGATACTCTACTGACAAAAAAAAGTGATGTAAACTTTAGTTGTTTTTTTGCAAAACACGAGTATTTGTATATGTCAGAAGCCCAATACATATCTTTTATGTGTGAGACTCTAACACCCCTATTCACATGCAAGGCGATTTGAAATGTAGGTGAAAACTGACGAGCGGTGACATAAATAAATTGGACGCCCTCCGATCCATGGGCTGAAGTCAAAACAGTTGTCATACACGAACCAAACTCTGATAGCATATCAGAAGCTCAACCCGCCTAAAAGCTCAAGTTGTGATGGCCCGATTTATTATACAAGATGATGAATAAATTCACATCTTTTAAATTTGAGACTGTAACAGTATAAGAAGAGGAAATTACACATTATATGAAGAATTACATTTAAAAAATAGTTTTAACTTAAAAAATTAATTATTATGTTTTAATAGACAAAATTTATTTTCAGAAACTTTCGAAAATATTTTTATTTATTTTTAATTTAAAAATAATTCATAGTGTTAATAATAATTTCGTCACTTACACATTCTGTGAAAAAAAAACAAAGTTCATAATACCTTTTTATCACTATTAAAATAGTGTGATAGTATAATGCATTCTTTTACTATTTTTTCCTGAATTTAATTACTGAAAATGAACTCAAACTCATGACAGTGACATAATTTTATAATGAGTATCTTAAGTTTCAATTAAAGTTAATTTAAATTTGAAAGTTGTGAAAATTTGACAATATTATATAGATCTATATGTTGATCTGCAATTAATATTGTGTACCCAAAAAGAATTAGCATTAAATAAATGAAATTTTGGAAGGTTAATTTAGTAGGCAACCCCTAGTTTATAGCAACAGAAATGTGTGTGCAATTTAAATAGGGGCCTTTTTCTTTTATTATTATTATTAAGGGTATGGATAGCAGGTGAGTGGAAATGTTGTGAATGTTAAGGGTATGGAAAGAGCAAAAGCATCAAAACAAGGATGTGTTGCTATCAATTGTCAATGTTATTACAACAACAACAAACTGAATTATAGACAGTTGATGAAAGTCCCATCACCCCTTATTCTTTTGTGGAAAATGCCATTCCCTTTTCTTTCACATTTCTCCCCAAACTTCTTTCTCACCATCCCATCTTGTCCAATTTCTCATTTCTTTGCATATTTTCACAAATATGGATAGAGATCTTCCCTTCACCCTCTTGTTGATTGCCAAAAAGGGTTTTTACCCTTCTTTTGTCTCGTTCTGAGAAGCTGACTCTCTGTTTGAAGATCGGGCTTAAAAAATAATGTAAAATTGATTCATTATAAGCGTCGATGAAAGTTTTAATAAAATTATAGAATCAGAACACATTTTATATATGTCACTAACGGTAATTAATGATAGTGAATACAAGTTATGATACTGAAAGGGACGCTTCAACGGTTTCAGTCTCACACTCTCAGTGGAGAGAGCGTGCCTTTTGAAGAGTTTCATTAGAGGATAGTGTTAAGTCGTCAAGTAAATTTAAAGTCTCACATCGAAAAATTATAAGGTATAAGTAGTGTTCGTATAAACATCGGACCCTAAGTCTAGTAGACTAATCTTCTGGGTCAAATATGAGTTTACTTGGGTGTTTCTTATAGGTAAGCTTCGATTCTCTCCAAAAGTGGTATCAAACCTTAGTTCGATGATAACTTTATTGGTGAAGTGGGTTGTGTACTCTTCTATATATGGCTTGTAAGATCGCGCTCATGAACAACTCCGATGTGGAGGGAAAGATTGTTAGATTCACATGTGAGTTCAAAGTCTCACATCGGAGGATTACAATGTATAATGAGTGTTTATATGTACTTCGAACTCTAAACCTAATATTCCTGACTTTTAGGCTAAATATGTGATTTAATGTGTATGATTTATTGTGTGCTTTTCCTTAGTAAGGCTCGATTCTCCCCCAACAGATATCAGAAGAGATGATGTAATAATTTTTGAAGAAAAAAGAGAGTAAACAAAGGTTGTGAATGAATGAGAGAGGAGTTCAGTTCAGTGTTTATGTCCATTCCTCAAAACAGCTTGTTGTTCACAACCAATAGCCATCTTTAAGCCCATGACCATGTGGACACAAATTATACAAATGGGCTTCACATGGAATCGTTAAAGAATTTCACGGGCTTTTGATTCAGGTGATATTGGGCCAGTTTTGGTGTGTGCACAAATAACCATATGAAAGCCCAAAGGTTAGGTATTGGATCAAACCCAGTGAGGTGTTGTGTAAAAGTAAGAGCTGGGAATGATTGATTTTCTGTATTAAAAGAAGAGATTTTGCATGCAAATGAAAGTGATGATAGAGAGAGACAGATTGGGAGATGGTCCTACCAATAAAAGAGGAGTGAAAGTAAGTAGAAATAAAGCAAATCCAACCCCACCACAACTAATTTCTTCACCTACTTCTACACTTTTATGGGCTTGTTACCATTTTACCCTTTATGGTGCTTCCTTCTGCCTGGCCCCACCGGTTGTAGATATTGTAAACTAATTCAACAGTCTGAATGCGTAGAGAACGTGATGGATCTCTGTAGAATGTATAGTATAAAATGATACAGCGTGACTGACCATGCAGAACATTGAAAATGTCGGTTGTTGAACCTTGATGCCGCCTGTCGAGCGGTGGGACAACGCGCGTTCAGATCTTCAACGATTCAGAATTTGCCTCGCCAAATTGGCGGAGTATGCGGCGTGACTTCTGACCACCGTCTGAGATTCTAGGATTTTGGAGGGTGTTGCTCTCGAGATTTTGCGTGTCTGGGATTTAGTGGGTGCTGGGATTTAGGAGGTGGTAGTTTTGTGGGAGAGAGGTCGAGTTTCTGAGGCTGGCGGTTGGGATCGACGACGGAGGTTTGCGATGGTACGGTTGGGGGTATTATTTCGATATCATCTGCGAGGGGAGACAGGTTTGAGAGGGGGTCAACGGTGGTTGGGTATAGAAAATCCGGCGATTAGCTTGGTGCGGGATCGATGGAAGACGGATCCGGGAGAAGCTCATCGGAGCTTGGGTAGAAAAATTTCGGCGATTCGATTGTTGCGGCTTTGGTTGGTTGATGGCTCGGTACTGCGAAGGATCATGAGTTCTCTGGCCTCGATAAGTAGATTTATGTAAGCATATCGAACTAGAGTGTGTTAGTTTTCTTAAACTTCAATACGTATTCGTGGCATCTCATTAAGTTATTTGGGTGTTTAGGTGGCACGAGATTCTTGAGTTGAGAAGAGCATTGTAGACGATCGTTTTATTTCGTAGGTTTAATTAGAGTGGTGTATTAGGAACTTATTCTAAATGTTTTCTAAGTGATTCTTGTAACATATTCATAGTTTTAAACAAGGAGGATAACATATTCAAATAGAAAATAAAAATAGATAAATAAATCACTGTTTTATATTACGAAACAAAGTGAATTTATAATCTCCCATAGTTCACGTGGTAAAAAAACTCTAATTAAGGTAAGGTTTGTGTTGTGGTTGTGCTGTGTGTTTGTCTTGATTAGGTTGATTCCATGCTCAATTGATTTATTTATACGCTAAATCATTGCGCGAGTAATTTACAGAAACGCCATTAATTTATTACCCACAAATCAAGCAGACTCTTAAAGTGGATGGAGAATTTGGACAGAATGTTTTAATATATTACCATATAACCTCTAATGATGTTTATATAACAGCAGTAATGTGAGTAATTAGGAATGAGAGTTAAACCAAACATGCAAGAAAGATCTGAATGACTCCACCAAAAGGGTACTAAATTAATTTGTTTCCTACTTGCCCTTTAATCAATTTAATTTTTAATGCATAAATATGGTCTAATCACATTTTGGCCTCACCTTGCTTTTCAAAGGTTGATTTGTTTTCTTTATCCACAAACCCTACTCTACAAAAATATCAATGGATATTCTCTCTTTTTTATATGATTAATGACACTTCTTTCTCAATTAATTTATCTGCTAATTTTCTCAATAAAATGACAATTCTACTTTTATACTCTAGTGCCATATGCTTAAAATTGTAAGAAATAAATACAACAATTTTAATCATTTCATAAGCAAACTAGTTTGACACTTGCACTCTCTAACAAGAGAGTATTATTTTAAGTATTTATTATTTGAAGGATTTTTAAGTATTAGTTTTTAATTTGAGCCTAAAATAATTACATTATTGAATTATTTAAGACATTTTCTTAAAATTATATTCGGTCATCATGTGTTTCGGTGGTGAGAGGTTGTGAGTTCAAACAATGTCAGCTGCATGAGACGGGGAGAAGAAGCGGGTATAATTAGAATTGTGTAATTATTCAAAAAAATGTGTAATATAGTAATACTAAAATATTCTCAACTTATCACTTCGAACATTTTTTTTTGCGCATAACAACGATGTTGTGAGGGAGCGGTAGTTAGTTTGCTACATCTGTATCCTTGCGTAGACTTCGGAGGGATCGGTGTTTTGGGTGAGTGGTAGCAGAGAGTTAGAATGAGTTATGGTATCAATAGTTTTTGGTTAGTAATAGTGGTCGGACTTGTTCGACATAGGCACATAATTTTTTTAAGTTAGTGTGTGGGTAAACGATCAGTCTTGATCGGTTCCTAGTGTTTCCAAAGAAATAGGTTGTCGTTTAGGCTGCCTTCTAAAGTTTCGTTATAAACTGTACGCGCTGATACTCAATTTTTGCCACGTTAATATTGAATGAATGAATTGTTCGCTTTTAAAAAAACTACTATAAAGTGAGATTATCTCAAATATAAATAACTCATCCCTTAATCCCACATTTATCTTATACGAAAACAAGATTAAGGTCGTGAAATATAAATAACCCTCTTTTTACACATGAACACATCCTTCTTCTACTGATTCTTTTTTTTAACAAAATTTGAAATGTGAGTGAGTGAACAAAATAAATTGAAGAAATTAAATGGGCATGAGAATCAGCAAAAGAACTAACGTTTAGAGTTCTATAAATACTCAGATAATTTATCTTTATATACCAATAATCTCACCTTCCCTACACACTCCCACTTCCACCACCATTGTTCCCTTCTTCTTCTTCGAACTCATCACTCTGCAACAGTTCCTCCTCGGAGACTGATCATATCAGAACAAACAAACAAACCCAGATCAACATTTTTCACTTTTAACCATATTCAACAGACATGACAGTAAAGATGTGAGCTTTTCACTTACTCTGTCCCAAAGAAGATGATCTCGCTTCTTGTAAACCTCCACCGCCTTGATCGCCGAGGGATTCTCCATCTTCCACTTGCACGTGGGCTGGGCGTTCGGTTGGTACTTGTAATGGCTCCACGTCTGGTCCGTCGTCTCGTTGACCTTCATTCTCGTCATGTAGAACACGTAAGGCTTCTGGCAGGGGTTCCGGGCCACTGGCCGGGTGTTGAACGCGTACGCTGTGTAGTCCGCTCTCTTGTACCAGTTCAGGAACGTCCTGGTCGGCATTTCCATCTCTCGGGGCGACATGATCCCGCGGACGATTTGGACTGCGTAGCCCCACGAGACAGATACCGTCCAGCTTCTCGACTTCTCGTAGCAGATGGACTGCTGTATGACGCCCGCCGAGTCTATTTTCGTTGGGATGCCGAGCTGCTTGAGGGACTCTACCCTGGTCATGTTGGGGAAAATTGGCTCGACCACATCGAGGTGGTGGAGCGATACTAAGGGCGCTAGAGGGTGAGCGGTGAGGAGACCGAACAAGTTCCCGTACACATCATACTGATGATACAAAAGAAAAAAGTTTAATTAATGTCATCACACATGACGATACCGAACGTTATGAATTCAGCAAATAAAGTATTAGAGAGTAATGTTATTTTTAACTCTTCAGTCCATATCACACCATTGTAATTAAATCAAACCAAATGTAGGGTACACCAATAATGAAGTGTACCCATTATGGCCCAACATTTAACATAACTACATACATATATAAATCCGTGACCGACATTACTTTCACGGTGAAACTATAGCGGTAACAGATTTTTACTGATAAAAATTCAAAAGTTACGCCACTGTAGCATAGTTCTCAAGCACAATATTTGGATGCATTTAATAAATGTTCTGAAAAGCGCGGAGATGACCTTTTGAACGTTAATAGGAGATTAGTCGGAAATTAATCGGAATAAATCGAATTCAATAGCTGATCAGAAATCAACATAGGATTAATAATCAGGACTTAGTCAAGGATTAATCGAACAAGTCTTGGATTTTTAGAACACTGCACGTCATAAAACAAATGTTCTGTTTCCTAATCGCTTAAAACACACAACCTGCCAAAACATTACGTGCGGCCGAGAACCTTAATCAAAACAAGCCACATTTGTTGGTGTTACTTACTCAACCAATCCCCAAAGCTCACATTAAGTGAGCTTTAACAATCAGTTTGGCTGTCCAAATAAAAATGGCACTCAAATACAACTTTATTAATTAACCGTTAACGAAGATCAACTCACGGTGTTGACCAGTTACCAAACCAGAGTTACGATCCGTAAGTGTCGGTTGGTAAATAAGACCCATTTCCATAGTAACCGACACCACAACTACGTTGCGCACGGTCGGTTACTCTTTCCCAATAAAAGAGCGCGTGCAACGCACGTGCAGTAAATGCTTGTGGAGTGGGTAAAAAGCAATTTACGCATTCGAGACAAAACTGGTCGAACTTATCGGCAAGCTCGGGTGGGCCCCACCCGACCCGACACCTAGCCCATAGCTTTGAATAAAACGCTAAAAACCACACACCAATCACCTTCTCACCGAAAAGCTGCTTGTCGTATCGGGAATTATCAGGGTGAGGAGGAATTTAGGCCCGGAACCGGTACCTAACCGGAAAAACCAACCGGATTGGGAATTAAATAACCGAAACAATAGCTTATGGTTCGGTTTTGGTATTGAATTTGAGAAAACCATTCAATTTCAATTCGGGTATGATTCTCAATACTCCTAGTCGTTATGTTACCCCGTGTCCACCTCTTGGCCACCCCAAGTTATTTCTCTTACTCCTATTATTGTTATTAAATCTATGTTCCGTTCCATATAAACCGAGTAGTGTTGTAAACGAGCCGCTCGAGCTCATTATAATCAAACTCCAGTCAAATCTGAGCTCAAAATTGGGCTCGTTTCATAAACGAGCTCGGGCATAACTTTCTAAGACTTGACAGACAGGCTCGCCAGCTCGTTAAATGATAAATTATTTAATTAATAATATTGTTATATCAAATGTACATTTAAATTTTTAATAAATATTTATAATAAAATTAGACGAGTCGAATCATGTTGCCGAGTCAATCTAAAGTTAGAATATTTATATTAAAATCTAAGGGAATCGAGCCGAGCTCGAGCTTGTCAATTTTATTTTGAGTCGGGCTCGAAGCGAGCTTAATTACGTAAACTCGTTCGAGCCCGAGCCGAGTCAAAACGAGGCTTGATTCCGCCAGGCTGGTTTACACCCCTAAAACCGAGCACGAAACCAAGACCGGGCTCTAACCGTTTCTCACTCAACCAAGTGTTTCGGTTTGATTCCGGTCCTGAACCGTGCCGATCCCTTTGAAAATACGAACCGTATCGGCCGAAATATCGGCGACACGACACCGAAACTAAGAACCCGGAAAATGAAAAAGAAAAAGAGAGAGAGCAACAATGGAGACACAGACAGACCTGGTGGAAGCCGAGCTCCTTGGTGAGCGGGACGCCGATCTCGGCCATGCAAGCTTGCATGCGGTCGTCGGAGCCGTAGAGCGACGGGTACCTCTGGATACACCTGTCCTGCATCTTCTCCAGCGCCACCGCCAGAGGGTAGCTGATGGCGAACCCGCCGCCGCCGTACGCCATCCCGTACGAGAAGAATATGTTCTGCAGGTGCGACTCCGACAGGCTCCCGATGTAGTAGTACTGCTCGTGGTCGTACTTGTTCAGGATCCTTATGAGGTTGTCGGTCACGAACACGGTGTCGTCGTCGCCCATCACGAACCACCTCACCCCCTCCATCCCCAGCCGGACCGTCTCCGACACGATCCGGGAGATCCGAATCGCCGATTTGTGCCCCTGCTTGTTCGTGTACTTGAACCGCGACGTGTCCTCCGAGATCTTCACCGCCGGGAGGAGGTTCGCGTCGGCGGTTCTCACCGGGTGGTCCAGCCACACGATCCCTCGCATCTGGTCCGGCTTGTACCTGATAATGGGTTTTCGAGATTGAATCGAATCGAATCGAATCAGATTTTTCATTTTTTTGGGGTTTTTTTTTTGAAATCGGAGTGAAAATTGGGGGTTTACCAGAGCTTGATGTACTCTTTTCGCTGGTCCCAGAGCTTGGCGGAGGCGGCGATTCCGAACACGACGTGGCGGAGCCCCGTCGGCTGGTGGGTTTCTTGGGATTCGGTCCTCTGAGCCGCCGCCGCCGTATGGTTCTGGATCGAGGGCTCTGCGGCGGCGGTGAGGTTCGCGAGGTGGGTTGTGGTGGAGGCGATGTGGCCGGCGGCGGCGACGCAGGCGCGAGGGGAGGAGAGGAGCTTGACGGTGTAGACGGCGTAGGTGAGGAAGACGAAGACGATGAGCCACGCCATGAGCTTGGGGAGGCCTCGCGACGGCAGGGCTGCAATGGCGGTGGCGGAAGGGCTTCTCATCTGGTGATCCCAAATCACCTTCTCCGAATCTTTCTGGCTCACTTTCATTTCCTCTTTTTTTCTTCTTTTCCTTCTTCACTTCCGGTACCAAAATCAATCAATCAATCGAACCCAGCTCTTAAAGATTAATGCCCCGATGCATTCCCAGATTTGGGAGCAAATCCAGATCTCCTCTCCTGCAAAAACTAGAAATCGCTCAATTTCCGAACCGCCCAAAATAAATCAAAAAAATTAACTCCCACCCACATTCGACGATTCGAAAAAAAACCCAGAAGGCAAGAGACTGAATCAATGGAGGTCCAAGAGGGAGAGAAAAAAAAAAGTTGCTGTTGATGTTGTTGCAGAGGTAAAGCATGCACAGTGCCAGGTCGCACACTCGCGACCAAGCTTGAATGTGAAATATAAATAAAAATGGAGATTTTTATTTATTTATTTATTTTCTGAAGGGTTTTTGGTTTTTGGGTGTGATCGCTCGGAGGTGAACAACCGTGTGAGTGGTTGTGACTGTGACGGTCTAGTTTTGGGTGTGTCTGTGATGGGTCCAGCGATGGGTACGTGTAAGTGCACGGTGATATGGTCAAAGCCCAGTTGGTGTGCTTGGGAAGAGGATGGAGACCAGAGACAGGTGATTGTGGCACCGACTCGGTTGGAGATGGAGACTCAGACTAGGGCTCTCTCTCCATGATGATGACGACTGATGCATCTATGAGAGTATTTATTTTTGGTATTGCTTTTCAGCATTTATTTTCGGTTTTTAACATATTTGATTTTTTACCATATATAAAAAAATATAGAGAATCATAGATCCCCCAAATTTAGGAATTTTATAGGATTTAATTCCTAAGAGGAATTACTAACTTAAATTTATATAATCAAATAGTTAAGTTTGATAGAAAATAAATAAGTTTAAAGATAAAATTATTGTTAAGAACCGATAGGAACGTGGATGATAAAGGAAATTGGAGTGTAGGCCTCGTTGGCGAAGATTCAGGGGTAAGATTATAACATTTTTATCTAGAAGAGGTGGAGGCCGTGTGTGTTATGGAAGCTCAATTGCTTCAGGGTAGTAGAGCACATCCGACGCAGGAAGCAGTGCAGGAACACTGATGTATCATGTCCATTGTTGGGGCAGACATATCTCTATCCATGTGCAGAACGGGGTTTGAAATCAGACCTCTCCACCAAATTGTGAGGCTCAAATCGTTGCGGTATCTCCTTGAGAAACGTGCAAACTCTTATTTAACCTCATAATCTAGAAAATATCATAAATGTACTTGAAACATATATCAAACTTTAAAATAAATAAATAATCAACAAACACACATATTTAATTATTACGTGATATTCTAATTAAATAAACATTTATAGGATAATTTATACATACCGTATATTTTTGGTTACTTAAGAAAATGTGATTATCAATGTAAACAAATTTTTAAAAAACACTTTTCCCTTTTTAATGTCAAAATGAATTTTATTAATTAAATAGTAATTAATCCGACATTAATTTGGACATCTGAATTTACAGATGGTGGAATTGACTAATCAGCATCTCATTTATTGTTAATTAAAACAAACTTCACTATTTCGTAAATCATTTAATTACGAGCAAATCAAATAATAATAAAAATAAATAAATACATATTTTTGTTCAGTTTCGTACTCGATCACATAAATAAATAAATCAGCCTAACCAGAATTTGATTTGTTCATGTCCTTGTCAATAAGTTAGTACCTATATCATAATCCTAGTATCACCATAGCACATGAAGATGATGATAATGCCACCTATTATTAGTTATTACAGTGACGAGAGGTTCTAAAAATTGACGACCTTATGGTTTCTAGAAAATGTTCCAATAAAAACAAATGTTTTCCGATTTTGCAGAGAGCTCGAAGACACGAGTCCACGTGAATGCTCCATGCCGCTGCCACTTTCGGCCCAACAATTACGAAAGTGCCACTGGAGTCGTTAGCCACGTGGACACTCGGGAGATTGATTAACCAACTAATTGGGGATTAGCGGGTGTGATTGGTCGTTTCGTTTCGTTTTCGTTACCGGAAATGGAACAGGAACGACATGACGTTTTTTGCTTGATTTTGGGTGTTCTGTTACACCAACCAATAAGTGAAATTGATGTGTCGGTGGTGTCAAATTTGTATCTGGAAACTTGACTTTGCAGTGTCATGAAACGACCTTCCCATAATCTGCTTTTCTATTAATGGCTACGATTAATTTACTCATTTTATACAAGATCAATCTTGTAGGGCTCACTGATCTTGTAACAAGTTTGTTCCAAATATTAGTACATGTGTTATGAGAGCAACTCCAACTAAAATGATTAGAACTTTAAAATTGTATTTTAATGGTGAACAGTTGAGTTAATGTCCTCTCTAACTCCGAACTAAATCATCGGCTCTTAATGTTATGTCAACGTGAAATGTTAATATAATGTTATTCATTTGTGATAGTCATGGGCAGGGGCATAAAAGACAAATTGAATATTAGCGGTTTGATCATTAGAGTAGACGTATTGGAGAATGATGGTGTATTGAGTAAAATGGTGTCGTACAAAGCGACAATCATTCTCGATATTAGTTATTACTTTTTTCAGGAAATAAACCATATTGTAAAACTGGGTTGTACATATCGGGTCGGGCTCCACAGCTAAAAGCTCAAGCTTATAGTTGGGTTTGTTCCAACCCTTTATATACACACGTTCTATTTTATATTCTTTCCTTGCGGGATTTTACATTCTCAACACTCTCCCTCACGTGTTATTCTACACGTGGGCCTTTATCAACTCACTCCCCCTCACGTGGGCCATGGTAGGACGTGTTTTTTGTACGCAGGCTTATTTCCCCCCTTACGTGGACCACAACATCGGGCTTACAGGGGAGCGGAGCCACATGGAGGCGAGGCCCACCGGCACAGGCCCAAATCAGCCAGCTCTGATACCATGTAAGACTGGGTTGTACATATCAGGTCGGGCTCCACAACTAAATGCTCAAACTTATTGTTGGGTTTGTTCCAACCCTTTATATACACCCGTTCTATTTTATATTCTTTCCATGTGGGACTTTACATTCTCAACACATATGAGCTCGATCAGTAGGATCACAAGTCCAACCAGCATCCGAATAAGCTTGCAGTGCCATTGGTGCCTTGCATGTAAATGTAAGCTTTGTGACAGAGTTCCTCTAACATATCGCAAAATTTGAAGAACGACTTCATAATTTGTTATACGAGGTGTACCCATAAACTTACTGACAATATGATATGCGTATGCAATATCTGGACGTACATAAGTGAGATAGACGAAGCTAACAACAAGTTGCTGATAGAGGGTGGCATTCTGAAGGAGTTTGCCATCATAGGGGCTACATTTCACATTTTCTTCAATATGTGTTGAGGCAATCTTATAATCCGACAAGTGTGTGCTCACGAGATAAGGTTAGCCGAATATTTTTCTTGAGAAAAGTGATAACCTGACGATATTGATGATATGTCCAGGGAAATAAATTATGATAGGGTACCTAAACTTTTCATTTTAAATTAATGGTAAATGTGACGCTTGAGTTTTGAGATACTAGAGATATCATATTCGATGATAGTCATTCACATATAGAACATATAAAATGTATCCATGAGTAGTTTTTTTGACGAAGAGAGCATTATCATATGGGCTAAATAGAAGCTAAGTTTAGACATTTTTCAAATGAACTTTAAAAATCATGACCGCAACGCTTGCTTGAGTTTATACAAAGCCCTTTTCAATTTACATATTGTGTTTGGAGGGTGATTATAATGAGGTGGAGGCTGCATATATATGTCTCCAGTGAGATAAACAATTAGAAGAAAATGTTCTTAACATCGGGACATGCAAAGTATTTAAGAATGATCATACAATAGTATCAAAATGCGATGCAAAAATTACAAAATAATCAATAGTGTGAATAAGAGGCTTGCACACTACCGTTGTGTTAAGGGTTGCGTACATGACTGGGCGATACCCTTAAAAAAGCTAATAACTGCGAACGTGCATATGCGACTGGTAATTTTCTTAGGCCTTATAATTTATTCAGTATGCAATACTTACTACAAAATAGTGTAGTGTATATATAAAATAGTCATAGATCCATTTGGCTCAATTTAATACCTTGAAGACAATGAGGGTGCTAATTCAAGTTTACCAATTCAATACACTGCAGCTTAATTATGGTGATATCTCAACAGTTAATGTGTTGTTTGAACTAATCTTAATTATACATTTCTAATTAATCTATGCAATCAATCCCATTTGGCTTCATTTGAATCTTGCTGTACATGCCAAGATAGTGGTTGTTAACAAGCAATACAAAACCAGAGTTGCTCAAAGCAATGCCAAGAAATCAAGTAGGTGATTAATTAATCCATAAAAGAAACAATGTGTGATATGGATCAGTGGTTTCTAAGTTATAAGCACAGAAACAATGGAGTTAAAAGCAGTGGCTTCGATTGTTGATTTCACTTACCACTTTTTATAGCACAACTACTGAGATGGCTTCATTGATTTGGAGGTGAGTGAACAATAGCATAACCAGAAACAGTCATTAGTGGAAGGTCCGCAATGTAGTGGTGGAAGATTCTCTGCTGCTCAAGAAGAGACATTTTTTAATTACTATTATACTAACATATGCATTATTCATAGCCGACCGGCCCGGCCCGACCCGACCGGAACCAGGTCGGTTCTCCAAACCAATTACCGAAACTCAAATTCAGTTAGTCTCAAACCAAATCAAATTTGTCGGTCGGTTTTCGGTTTGACCCAAGAAAACCGACTTGAATTGGATCCAATGAAATCATGCCCATATACATTATTTTAGCCAAAGTTTGTGAGCCAAAATGTATAATATTGGAATAAATTTCAGAACTAAAATTCAATTTATAAAATAAAATACTTATATTTATTAATAATCAAAATTGATATTATGATTATTAATATAAAAAATTAAAACAAATCTCATCTTAAAGGAGAGTTCTCGTTTGAATTAAATCAGTGATTCTTGCTTTATTTATATAGTAGAGAAAGAGTAAAAAGTTTACTGTTTACTGATGTGAGACTCAATGGTTGCTGCAATTTTTGAAGAGTGAAAATTTAATTAGGAAATATATACAAATAAATCAGTAATGATCTCAACTTGGTGTATGGTTAAGTGGTCATGTTCTACATGGACAATCATTAATGTGTATTATTTTTTACATATTAGTCTGATTCTCAGTTATTAATTGAACTATCGGTTTGGTTTCGTTTGGTTCCCAGCAGACCAGACCGAGCTCAAATCGCCCAAAACTGGCTGTTTCGGTTAACCATCCAAACGGTATTGATTCGGTTGGTTTTGATCGGTTCAGATTCAAATAAACATCCCTAGTGTTGTGTAATATGTTAATGATAAAACTGTAATTTTAACTTTGATATTTTTTAGTGTAAAGTGTGTATCTGTATAAAAATGATGGAAATTTATAAAATAATTTTACCACAAAATAAAATTACAAATGTGATTATATAAATTTTAGTTAAAAGATAATTGTTAATGTTGGAGGTAATTTAGTTATTTTGAATAAATTCACACATTATGCAAAAAGAATCAAAGTTAACGTCGTTTTTTTACGATTTACAAAATACATAATACCTTTTTACGAAAATGCGATAATATACAACAAAATTTTGTCATTTTCCCCTGACTAAAGGGTACCACTTAGAGGTGTTCACGGTGAAAATCGAACCGAATCAACAAAACCAAACTGACCATTTCGATTTTTTAAAAAGTTGAACCGAAACTGAACCGTTCATGACAAGATCACAGCTATATTATATTATATTATATTATATTCCCTTGTTAATAATATGTGAGAAAACCAGAAGTTTTTTTTAATATATATTTGGCCCATTGAGAATCATATGATGAATGTAAAGACCAATGTTTTCGACCCAAATCTCAGACCTTGTCCACTCATCTCTGGTTTCGGATAGGCCCAACATATCATTCACGAGGCCCAATCATGTACTTGACCACTCAAATCAAAGGCCCAACCACCATTGAAAGTGTTACATAAATTCCATCGTTATTAGATGTGAGATTTTATATTCACCCACTTCCCTTTAAATGTGAACCTGAACTTTTCTATGCCATTCATGACCAAATAATTTATTTCTATTTCGATCATAATTTATATGGGGGTGACGAACAAGTTAACTATATAGTAATTATAGGTCCTAACAGAGCTCAAACCAATAAAATTCTAATAAAAAAAATAGTAATCAAATTAACCTGTGTATCTGATAGATAACTATAAACATAGAGAAATTTGGATATCTCCAATTTTATACACAAAATTGAAAATTGTCATTTAATTCTCCTTAAATGAAAGACGTTTGTGTAGCCTCTAAGTTTTTAAAAGTTGAACGTTACAATTTTTTATTTATTTTGTAAAAATATATGTTACTTCTTTTTTTAAATAACGAAAATATACATGTATTAAGATTTTTTTTCAAAAAATATTATTCTAATTTTTTTAAAAACTAAAGAATAAAAAAGTTATTTTGAAAGTTAAATTTTTAAATAAGATTTTTAAAAAATATTAAAATAAAAGTATTTCGTATACTTACTTTTTGGGGAAAACACTGACATATCATTAAATTATAAATCAAACTACCCCGGTATTATATCGGACAGTCAAAGTACCAGATAGTAGGACATCCCCTGCACCATGAGACCAGCTATTGTTAATTAAAGTGTACTTGGTTAAGTCATTAACCATGAAATTACAAGAAACAATTAGCAATATTAAAGATAACGCAACGACGTGCCTCTTGCAGTCTCGCAGCCTCCACCTCGAATGGGTTGAGACTCTCCGCAAATTAATTACAAGAACCAGCCCGAGAACGACGAGCACAATAAATAATAGCGTAACAGAAAAGGATGAAAATATTTCGTGTACTGATTTTTAGTACATATAGATAAGAAAAAAAAAACTCTTTTTGGGAGAAGGATGGAAATGCATATCTTTCTCTCCATCTCCATCTCCATCATTCTCTCTCTTTCAATATTTTGTATTCATTTTTAGGTTACAAGTAAGTCTCGTCTGTGTGACGTGAGTCCTGTAGTAGCAATTGTAAGTGGTTTTGGTCGATTATATTATAATTTTCCAGTATTTCAACAGATATTGTCATAGTGGATCATCGTTACAAGGATGCAGAATGATCAGACATGGTTAGAGGATATTCAAGAATAGTGGCAACATATTACAACTGAGGGGGTTTTCTCCAAACAGTAGAGGTGGACGTCGTGACTCTCAGAGAAGATTTTATAGGATCGCTTGGGACGTATAGTCTCCAATTGTTTTGTTTTATTTTTAAGACTCATTCCTTCTCTCTCAACGAAATCAATCTGTAAAAATTGCAATGAGGCGATATACTCACCTTTCAAATTTTGCCTTTGCAATCCAGTCTGTGATCTATAATACCCGAGCTTTTAAAAGGAGGAGTTCATATGCACAAGCTTTCCACTTTGTGTGAGTTTGGAACCATAATCACTTCAAGGTACTGCTTTTTGTTTATTAAAATAAAATGTTTAGTATAATGAGGTTGTGTGTGTTTACTGTAGGGATGGCAAAAATATCCGAATTCAACGGGTACCTGATTTACGCGCCCTAATCAGAACATGTAAAACTGTAAGAAAATAAAAAAAAAGCAAGTACGAGTTTTCCTTCGGGTTTTTGGCCGGGTCGGATACAGGTTTACTTATATTCGCCCCGTTCCGAACCCGTACCATAAATTATATTTTATATACATTATATATAATTATTTATAAAAAAAAACATTAAAATAATTTTTAATTAAAGAAGTTACGTAGATAATTATATATTATATATATAAAAATTACATATATATTATACATTTTGGACAATTTTTTTTGCATAGTTTCGAGTAAAACTCGTATTCGACCCGCTCACTTTGGGCGGGTTTTTTCCAGATCGAGTATTCGTTTAAATTTTTGATGTGGGTTTGGTCAAACCCGACCCATCGCCATGTATTGGTGACGACTATAATATATGATATTAGCGGATCACAGTGAAAAGAAACCACTAATTGGCGACTCAGAAATGTACATTTCTTTTCCCCAGCCAATCACCGACCACCACGTAAGGTCGGCTTGAAGTGGATCGTGAGCTTGTTTCTCGACTCCACTTCTAAAAACGTGTTTGGTTTTGCAAAACGCGGGTTTAGGAGCTTACCTACTTTTCTATAACTAATTTATTTCACTATCGTCGGTCCAATATGTATTGTGATTTGACCCTAATAATCTTTATTTATTTATTTTTTATTTCCATTCAAAATGTTGCCAGATTTTTGTTGACGTGTACCTATAAGTGCGACGCGTACACGGATAATAAACAATTAATACTAATACGATATTTCTCTATCAAAATTTATAAAATAGGATAAAACTAATTTACATATTGTACTCACTTTTATAAATTTTGATTATGCGTTTTATATTAAGGTGTCTTAATAACAAAACATTATCTACCACACATTTTAAAATCATCTCAATATTTTATTACATGTGTGCTTGTTCTCTTCAAATAATTTGATTTGTTTTCGAAGATGTGATATTAAACATCAACAGCTACAACATCAAGATTTGCTAGGTCATTTATCAGAATACCTAAATTGCTTGACCATTACATTAATGTCGTGTTGTACCCTGACGGCAAATTAGCTAGGATTGTAATATTCAATTCAGTTTTGGCGAGAATATTATTATTGACTTTTTTCAGCGTCAGATATATACGTCGGAGAAAAGAAAGTTTGATACATCAAAATTTTTATATTTGTGACTTTGATATCCTTGAGTTTTATTTTACTATGGTTGCACACTTGCCTTTTTTTTTTGTCAATTTAAGGGCTTCAAATCGTGACTAAATATGAAGAAAAAAACACATTAGGTGTGCGGAAAAAATATAGTGAAACTTGAGTGTATCAAAATTAGAGTACGTTTGATAAAAATGACACATCGCGCTCGCGTTTGGCTCATACATCAAACAACATGTAACATTGAGCGCGGCTCGAGTTAGATTACAACTAACACGTATCAAATTTTGAACGTACCAAGATCTTGAGAGGCTCATTAAATGCTCGAGTAATTTGTCCATAACAATAATATCCACGTATAGTGATTTAGTAAAACAAAAATAAAAATTATTTTTCAATAGTTTTTATAAAAAAATTATTAATATTTACCCTTCAAAAGTATTATTATAATTTGAATTGTAGAAGAGTAATTTGATTTTGTCAATATTAATTTACAAATAAAATTTGGTTGATGGTGGTAAACTACCCCAAATTTCAGTAGATTGTAATAAACTGCAAATAATGTATAATTGATGTACATATTATTTCCCATATTTTTTTTTATAAAAGTTTAACGTGCAAAACAACATTATTTATCACGGGATGCATTTCAATGCGAACTAGGGTAGAAATAGAATTCGTCTAAACTTAGTGGGAGCTGTTCATCTTGCGAGATTATACCAACGCATAACACGTGACATCGACTTTCCCTCATGTTCATTCTGTGTTTCTATTGTGTCTAAAATGTTATACCATTTCACACTCAAGTTCTATCATTCGTATACCGTGTTTCTACTGGGTTTACACCAAATTACTCTCATACATAACGAGGTCCCCAATTGTTACAAGGGTCCCCGACTGTAAAGAGAGGGAACCGGGTCAGTGAGGGTACAATATGATCCGCTTCCAACTACTGTTACGAGATCTCCGAATGTGTTGAGGGGGTCAGGTTTCATACGGTACCCTATAAGTAAATCATGTTGGGAGAGAGGTGTAACGAGGGGATCATGATTCATACTATACCCTACAGGTGAACCATGTTGATAGAGAGGTGTAACGATGAGATTGAGTTTCATAGTATGTTAAGTGAACACAGTGCTTCTACGTACCAGTTCACAATCAAATTCTACCGGTTCGAACAATTCGTATATCTACTCCAATTTATATTTGATTTCTCCTTTATTTATCAATTGACTAAACAACTCTTTTGATAATTTTGGATAAAATTTATAGAGATAATAACACGTCACTCTACCCATCAAAACTTCATGTCAATTTCACTGTACTGAACTTTTTTTTAAAAATATTAATTACAATTAGGGTAATTCCTGTTTAATCTAACAGGTTAGTTCTTTGGTATTTTATTGTTTTTCTACAAACATTTTCTTCATTAATTATATTTTTATCTCGTTTTCATTGCACTGAACCCTATCTATTGTAGAAGATAATGATGATTAATACATTACTAATAAGTACGAGATTCATGTCAAATATTAGTACAAAAAGTATCTAAGAGAATACAAAATAAAATCGTTTCGGATTCATAATATAAAATCCCAAATAGCAAACCTCAGTGATGACCAATTGACCATGACAACAATCTTAATACTTTACTCAACTGATTTTATTTTGCTTTTGTCACATGATTTCATACTATTTATAGAAATATGCAAACTTTAAAAGATAATAAAATAAAAAAAGAGTAATTGTCATAAATAGATAAACATTAATCTAATTTTCTGTGGTACACATATAATATGGTGTTTAAGGTTTGGACATCTTAATCCTTCTCTTAACCTCCTTTTCCAATTCTTCAGTGCCTCCTACCTCCTCAAGTTCCTGAAAAAAACAAACACATCCCTTAAATTAACCAATTGTTTTCTCATTAATTAATCATTAGAATTAGAACAGAACATTTTTTTTTCTGATTTTAAGCAACAAATATTGTTTTTATAGACAATATACTAAACAAATTAACGTTACTTCAATATGAAAAAAAATTCTAAGTTCACTTAGCTTACCTTTGGTCCCAAGAACAGCCCATACGGTACTCCATTTAGTTTTTCCGAGTGATGAAGCTGGAAATAGATCAGAGTTTTGTAGCGAAAGCGTGATGTGTCCGTAACAGATTAATACTATATGAAACTAGATTGTACATATTGGACTGGACTTTACAACTTAAAACCAGATTGTACATGTTGAGCTGGACTCCACAAGTTAAAAGATCGAACCTGGTGAGCTGCAGCGACATGCCGGAGATAAGGAACGTCCTCGATCGGACCCACCGGGAATCGACGGTGGACGAGGCCGTCATGCACGAACATGTAAGCTATTCCAAATATAGTGATCCCAAGTCCCTGTCAACCCCAACAGTTTCCAATCTGTAAATGAAGCGTACAAGCCATAGAAACGTACCAAAAAATGAACAACTATCACAAAATTTTATTTTATCTTCACGACTGAGATTCGAGGAATTCAACTCACGGCACCGAAACAGAGTCCTGGGAAAATTCCCTTATGGAAGAAGCCATAAGCGAGAAGAGAGATCGCAGGAACTGCGTTGATGATCGCAAACACGTCGTTGAGCTCGAAAGCTCCCTCTCTCGATCTATGGTGAGACTGCCATTAAAATAAATTAATCAGTCAATTATTTTCTTTATTAGCGAATCAGGAAAACCCTTGTTTTGAATCGACGTTCGGGGAACTGGGTTATCGATCATTTTAACATCGAGAAACCATATTGACGTACTATGCCAATTATTGATTAGGTTAAATTTAGAATTAAATATTTACTTCATGCATGTGCCACAGTGATGCATGCCAAAGAGCTCTGTGAGCCCATCTTGCCCAAAACTCAGTCCCAACCTTGAAAAAAAAGAGAGAGAAGCGAGTCAGTGTCGTTGACAAGAAACGATGCTCTGTTTTGCTCTGTTTTTTTAATGTTTGACTTACGGCTGCGCCGACGGAGAGAGCAAATGTGCAGAACATTTCCAAAAACTCAAACTTTCCGTCCTGTTTAAGGAAATCAAACATACCCAGAAGAAGAAAATTAGTAATTAGCAAATGAGAAGGCGATTGATCGAAGAAACAATCAAAATTAGCGTTACACACCTCCATTTGCCAGTAGAATCTGTAGTAAACGGCCATGATAGCCATTGAAGTGATCCCCAAACTCGACATGACCGCGGCGACGAGATACGTTTTCCTCTCCGATCTCTTCCTCGCCGACCTTTCCTCCGCTCGCGAAGCGGTGCTGATTTCATTTCCATCTATGGCCTTTTCGGCTTCATCGGCTCCGGCACTGCCCGGAGTGCTCTGTTTCATGACAAGGCACAGAGTGAAGCTCTGTTTTGTTCTGAAACTCGCCGTCCCCGGAATTGGGTGCTTGAAGGAGGCTGTTTTGGAACTGGGTTTCGGGTAAAGCTGAGATCTTTGGCTGAAACTGCATGTTACAGGAGTTCTTGAGGTGGCCATGAGAGAGAGAGAGAGAGAGAGAGAGAGAGAGAGAGAGAGATGAGATTGGGGAGGAGCACAAAAGATGGTAGGCTTTTTAAAGCTTTCGCGTTGTGTGTTGTTGCTTATTGTGATTGGAAATTTGGATTTTATTTGATTCTGTATTTGGACAACAACAATGAGGATTGAGAACCCATAGATCTGGGTGGAGTGTGACTTTCGAATTTATTTTCATATTTGAAGAGACATACATGTTGGGCCGATATATTCCTTGGGCTTCTGTGAGGCCGAAGCGTCTGCGTTTTGGTGTCATGGGCTTTTCAGAACACACGGCCTGACCCAGGCCCAATACGACAAGTATTTTGAGGTGTTTGTTTTGGATTAAAATTGAGAATATTAGACATTAGTTCGGTTTTAGTTTTAATTATGTGAGAACTATTGAATTCAGTTTGGTTCCGCTTTCGGTTATGTGAAAATTGTGGTTGATCGACCAGGAACCGGACCAGTTCGCAGTAGAGCGTTTTAGGAGTGATTGATTTTCTGTAAAGTAGAGCGTACGTAAACTGAAAAATAAAGACGAGAAGTATAATATTTATTTAACTTGATGTTATTTTATTTGCAAGTTTTAGATTTCGACTAGCATAAAACTATAAAAGTTCATGGAGCTATCAACTTGGTTTACACTGCTACGTTTATTTATGATTGCAAAAATTTACGTTTTGGTGGATAAATAGTGCCCAAATTCGTTTATTTCGGCCCAAGACTTGAACCAGTAATTAAAACTGAAGACCAATAATCATGAAATGCCATAACCGAATAACTAAACCGTTCAAATCAGATCATCTTCTTGCAAATGGTTATGATTCTGGGAAAGCCAGCTCTATAGTAAAACAATCAAAACCGTTGGTTTAGTCTGATTTCGAAAATAGACTAGCATATTAATGGATATGATCTAATTTTTTTTTTAAAAATATCTCAATTCCAAATTAATTTCTCTCTTCTCAAAGTAAAATGTCCAAAAGAAAATTTCATTTCTAATCCTTCATTTAGACCTTAACAAATGTTGAGATGAGCCTGAACTTTTTGTTTCTAAAATTTAAGAACCATTTCACTCAATTCAGTTTGATTTCATCTGGTTCTGAAATGAACATACCTACTCAACTACCTCAACATACGAGGTTTTAATAATTTATTAAAAATATAAATTACGTGTTTTTAGTTTGCACGAGAAAGAAAGATTTTTATTTGATGGGTCCTTTTATTTATATATATATATATATATATATATATATATATATATATATATATATATAGGAACACACTCCACTATAAATGCTCAACTCGTCAGAATCGAACGAACACATCATGGATGTTGCTTTTCGCGCGATTAAAAGAGCGCACGACACGTGGCAGTGTAATGTCCCACCGTGAGAGTGTAATGTCGCACACTGTGCACTTAAGTGAGGGGCAATTTCGAGTTTTTGCGCATCGGATCGTACTGTTCATCTTTCTCATTCAGAGTGTAATGTTAACCGTGCGAGTGTAATGTCAACATAGTTCAGACTATACACTCGCAAGTGCAGACTATACACTCGCAAGTGCATACTGTATACTCGCAAGTGCAGACTACACACTCACAAATGTAGACTATACACTCTCAAGTGGAGACTATATATGCCATTGAGATTGTAATGTCAATTGTGGAGTGTAATGTTTAACATTAAAAGTGTAGTTTCCAATATTGAGAGTGACATTACACTCACACTGGTGCACATTACAATCCGAACGAGAAAATTGAATAGTACATTCTGCTGCGCAAAAATTCAAAATTATCCATCACTTAAGTGCACAATGCGTGCATGCCACATGTCGCGTACTGTTTTAACATTGCAAACACTGAATAATTAGATCCTCTATTCATATAATTCACCAGTACAGTAAATTTGTAGCTGAATGTGATTATATATATTCTTCACGTAAAAGCGAAGGTCAAGTGAATATCATTCACTTGAGACCATCGAAAAGACAGAAACATTCTTCACCTATAATAGTAATTCACGTATATATAATATGTGCATACTATAATCAAATCAACTATACAGCAATAAAAAAAGAATAAACAAAAAACTCGTGCATAATTTAGCACCATATAATAATGTTTTGTTTGGTCCCTTTCGACCAACCATAGTATCAGACTTCGCTTTACTTTTGATTGGATCAATCACACTTCAACAGGTCGCCAATATCATCTGTGTATTATTTGTCTATGACTTAACATCTTTTCAGCTCAGCATTTTTCATATTTATTTACACATTGTAGAAAAATTTGACTAATTTTTGATTAATTTCTTTTCAATTAAATTTATTTTTTCGACTAATTTTCGATTAGTCCTCAGAATATCTTCTCCGCCCGACTAACACATAACGATTTTACGACATTTAACGTTTTCTTAGAGTCACAACCACGTGCTCATGTACCCAGATTTTTTATTTTAATTTATTTTTGTTCTAATTATGGAGCCACATTTATTTTAGAAAAGAGGGTGTGTGTGGGGGCAGTACAATAATGAAGGAAATAATTGTATGATATCTTGGTTTTGTACTATTTGTTTGGTGAGAAGTGAAAATATTGATGATATATATAGATATTTTTGTAGTAATTAAGGAGTAGAGAGTGAGTTGATGCATGATGAGTAAGTCTGAACCCAAATGGGGCCTATGATGATGCTTTGCTTGCCACACAAACCAACCCAACCCAACCAATCTTAATTGAACAAGAACTACTCCCTAATCAAACCCACCTCATGATTTTGACACTTCACCCCTAAACTATTTTTATGTCAACCTCTTAGGTTGTATTTATGCACTATATATAATCAGATATATATTTCAAGTGTATATATATATATATATATGTGCATATATTATTTATATTTTAGGTTTTAGTTGTCCCCTTCTTTTGTCCATGTGATGTGATTAGGGATGTTTACGGTTCGTTTTGGTTTTGGATTGAACCGATCAATTCGATTTTCAGAAAATTAAAATTGAAATTGAATTGACGGAATTTGGTTCGATTCAGTATTAATATGTCAGTATTTTTTTTTGGTTTGGTTTGGCTTGTTATAAACATAAACTCGTGAATTTCTCACATTTTAGATTGTTTTCACTCATTATTATTTGACTAATCGATTTTCGGTTGGATTTATTTTGAACCGACAATTCATGAATTTCTTTCAGTTTAGACTGATTTTGCCTTATTAATTGACTTGTTTTTTTCGCCCAATATTTATTTTCGGTTTGGTTCAGTTTGGTTTTGAACCAAATCAAATCAAAATCCTTCAGTTCGGTTATTTTTCGACTCAATTCAGTTTTGTTTGTCAGTTTGATTATTATTTAACACCCCTACTTGTGATATTTATTTCCTCTCATTTATAGAACTACGGGAATATAAAAAATAAAATAAAAAATCTATACAAGAGAAATTGAATGGAAATAAATTTTTGCATGTTCCAAAATTCAAACTCTTGTCAACGAGGAATTTAACCTAAATATTGGTGTTATAGTCTTATACTCTAATACAGAGCAACAGTTAAGCTCAAAGATTTTGCTTATAAAAGAATAATGAATAACACCAAATATTTAACCTTTTAAATCAAAAGACTCAAAGATTGAAGTATCAAATATGGGGTTAGTGTATATATATAAATACCCACTAATTGATACAAATATAAAAGATTGCTTTATAACTGTATATATATGCAATGAGAAAACAGAAGAAATTAAACAATGATAAAGACCTCCATTTTTGTGATGGGCATTGCCATCACCATCATGAACAACACATAACATAACAAGATATATATAGAATCATGATCATAATCATATTATATATATACACACATGCACATTAGGGTTCTATACATATATCTTCAACCCATATATATGATATAGTTTTGTGGACATCGATCATGAGCAGTACTAGTCGCCGTGGGAGCTATGCCGGATCGGGTCGGAGCTCTTTGGGGTACCTCTTCGGATCGGACGACCAGAAACCTCCTCCTCCTCCGCCCGCCTCGCCTCTAATAACGACCCTTCCTCCATATGGCACCGACGACGACGACCACTTTACCACAACCTCGCCGTCTCCAAAGTTTCATGTCTCCAACAACTATCGAACTCAAGCCCACAATTCCCGAAATTTCATCACCGTGATAATTCTCTCTCTCTCTTTAGCACGCTCACTCACTATACACTTTCTGATCGGTGCGGTCGAAGAAGTCGGTAATCACAAGCTAGAACACTCGAAGTTATTGCGAAAGTGTCAGATTCGAACAAAACACTAGTGTTTTTCTGGAAGAAACGGCGTTCTGGGTCAAAGTCATCGCCATGCCATGAGATACGACAGATTTCGGCCATCGGAGATCATCTGGAGGGTCAAAATCCGTCGTATCTCATGGCATAGCCATGACTCTGACCCAGAACGTCGTTTTTGCCCGAAAAACACTAGTCTTTTGTCCAACTCTGACACTTTCGCGATAACTTCAGGTGTTTTAGTTTCTGCATACCGGCTTCTTCGACCGCACCGCATCACTTTTGTACATATGTTATTTAATTTAGAGTTGTCAGACCAACTTATATAAACTTATCAGCTTGAGTTTTTAGATGAGTGAAAGTATGTCATGGTATCACAGCTTGATTCGTGTGATGTAACTTCTATATATGTCATCTGTTTCGGACGTCCATTTTGTATCTGTCTCCAACTCGTTTGTTTTCGTGTGCATTTCATACTTGTTTGCACATGAGTTGGGTTGTTAGAGTTCCACGTCCAAAAAACACGAGTAGAAAATAACGCGTACCATATATATATATATATATATATACACTATATGTTAATAATTACTTGTTTAATTTGTTGATATGATCAGGATCGTCCATCAACGAGGGTGAAATCAGTTCCCGGAGGAGACTCATCTTTGGGGTATTTGTTTGGAGATAAGTGATGGACATTGCTATATATATATGGATCTTGAAGAGGTATATATATATATATAATATAATATAATCAATTCGATTTTCTCAATTTTAGGGCTTTGATCTACATCTTCCTTATCAACTACAAAAATATGGTCGTCATCAATTGGCTTCGTGATTGTGTGTGTTTTATAGATGATACAAGGCTTGTTAATTTTTAGGTTTGGTTACTATATTTATTTATATAAACATGTTTAAGTATATATGGTTATGTGTACCGAGCCATTTGTGTATAAGTCTGATATAAATAAGAAAATACAGTATATATATGATTTGTTATGTTCCATTTTCCTAGCTAAATATTAACGAGAATCAGTCCGTACACTTTTCAATTTGGCTTTATATAATTGGTTTCCTAAATTTCTCTTCCCCATGTTCTATATGTAGCTATGTGCATATGCAGGTAGGTCGGTCATTATTTATGTCATTGCGAATTTAGTTACTACTCGAATCGGGAATATATCCGTCAGACTTTGATGATGTAGATATTGACGATCCTATTCAGTCTCGGCGCGGATGTGTGTAATTTCAGTCAACTTTGATATTTACTTTTGTCATTTCACAGTGATATAAGGGATTTTGATGTCGTTTTGCCAAACATGTTCGTGTGAAGTATTGTAGATCGACGCCCAAAATTCGTAAATTTATGGTTGTCAATTGTGAAGTCGCGTATAAACACTATAGAAGTTCCAACGAATCATGACTATAAGCTTTTAGTGTATTATGATAAGATTTCAACAATCGTATATAAGATTTTGATATCCGTGAATAAGATTCCAACAATGTGAACAAAATTTCAGTGAATACCGAACAATGTTAAAAATTTATGAACAAGTTTCGAAAAACTGCGAATGTATTTACAACTAATAAAGTTCTAACTATAAACGTTTCGATGTTCAACCGATTACTTACTAATTTCAAATTAAACATGAATAAAAATTTATCTCATGTACACTACAGACAAAAAGTCGCGAGAAGTTTGCATCCAATACCTCACGTCTTTGCTTAAAAACTCAAAATACTCCGTAACTCCACCAAAAATATTTAATGTGGTTATTAATTATATGTTTAAACTCGTCCCTTTGTTTTTTTAAGTGATAATTACACTTCAGTATCTCTAATAATATACGTTTTTCACATAACTATCACTAATTTTAGAATGTTATTTTTTATTTACTCAACGACTATTTTCTGTTACGGGCTTTAACAGTATTAAAAAATGATTATATTATTTTATTATAACTGTTAATGAAAATTTATTAGGGTGAATTGCAATAACATAAATAGTCTTCCAAGCATACATATTAGTTTTTTTTAATCTCAAATCATTAGTGTGTTAGTTTCTATCCTCTCATTCAATGACATTTGCTCCAAGTTTGTACATATAGAATGTGGTTTTTCATAGATTTATATCCCATAAAATTTAAATTCACTTGTACCCTTATTTCTATTTCCACTAATTATAATTCCATGCATATGATGCAATTGAGGGTTTATTTTGCATTATTTTCCTTTTGTAGGTAACATAAGTATCAAGAAAATGACAATGAGCAAAATAGTTATTCAATTATTATAACAATAAACACAATTCTCAGTCTTCAAGGACACCTAAATTGTTTCCAACTCACATAATTAGTGTAATATTTGTAAGAAGTGAAATGGACACCTAATTAAGCTTTTGTTCACAATATGCAACCTTTGTAATTCCAAATAATCTATCACATCACAAGGATATCACGAATTATGGTAATCAATTATACAGCATACATGGAGCCACTCAGATTCACTTCTTCATATCCATGAACACAATCTGTATGCTTTCAATAGATTCTAACAGGTGCTCCAAGAAAATTTAAAGAAAAAAAACCCAGTTCATTAGAAACCTAAATCAACATTGAATTCCACACAAGGTTGGCTTCAACTTTCAGCACAAAGCAATTCTATAATTATTCCTAGAAATGGATTATACAGATACTTATACAACAGTGCTATGCATAGAGAGCAATGCCATGAGTTGCTTCCTCTTAATGTGCTGGATCCGGATTAAACTTGGCGGATTCTTTCAAGATCAGTTCTTTGATCTGCTCCTCGCTGCACGATGGATGCTCAAAGTCAAAACTGAAAGGCCTCGGGCAGACTGGCTCGTCGCTCACATCGTGAAGAGACGACAGGTATGGGTGACACAATGCCTCATCCACTGCAGACCATACAAAAAATCAATAAAATGACCTCAACCTGTAATCTAGCCTTAGAAACACCAAAAAGAATTGCAACTTTTTCGCGCACCTGTAATTCGTTTGTTGGGATCAAACACTAGCATTTTCTCCAGAATATCCAAAGCCTTTGGAGATATTTTGGGGAATCTAGCTGAGAATTGTTGCTTCCTGCATTGTGGAAGCTGTCGAACGTATCTTCTTGCATTATCACTCCGAAGAAATCCTAGGCTCGCGTCATCAGGTGAACCTATCAACTGTTTGTGGAGTTAAATTCAGAATCGTCATAGTAAAAAAATGAAGAAACCTTTTTCATAAATAAAAAATCCCTTACCTCAGTGATGAGCCTGAGCTGATGAACATAGTCTTTCCCGGGGAATAGCGGTTCCCTCGTGAGAATTTCCCCGAAAATGCAACCGACAGACCAGACATCAATAGCAGCAGTGTACTCTGAACAATTCAGGAGCAACTCTGGTGCTCGGTACCAACGAGTGACAACATACTCAGTCATGAAATCTGTTTCAGAGGTAGTCCTAGCTAATCCAAAGTCTCCGATTTTGAGGTCACAGTTAGCGTTGATGAGCAGATTGCTGGGCTTGAGATCGCGGTGCAAGACATTGGCTGAGTGTACATATTTCAGACCTCGTAGCAGTTGATACAGAAAGTACTGCAAAGACTTCATTAAATATCAATTCCACGAGCGATTTCAAAGCAGTTGATTGAAATACAATGAGTGGTGTTGGATGTCAAACCTGGCAATGATCATCTGTAAGTTGCTGGTCGGAACGAATGATCTGGTGAAGATCAGTGTCCATTAATTCATAAACAATGTAAACATCATTGAAGGTCTCCCTTTTCGGTGGTTTTATGATGTCCTTAATGGCAATAACCTACAGCAGAGGAAAATCTGAGAAGAAATTCGAGGCATAGCTACCGAGCAATTAGAATCACAGAACCACAAAACATATTCAGATGAAGCAAGAAACTTATTTTTTGTTACTTGCAAAAAGCATGTCTATCAATATTTTATACCAAGATGAAATAGTGTTCAAGGACATGCATAAACTAAACATGAAGCAGAGTTTTAAGTCGTCTCAGGAAAGACACAGATATGTAATCAGAACTTACATTTTCATGATCCATATGGCGAAGGAGCTTGATTTCTCTCAAGGTCCTCTTGGCATCTATCCTGTTGTCAAATGCATTACCAATCTTCTTAATGGCAACCTCCTCATGCGTCTCCGAATTCACAGCAGCACTGAAAAACAAGTTTCTCAATTTGATTATCTTTTTGGACATAACCAGATTGCATATAGGAAAAGAAACCAAATGAAGCAACAAGCACAATCTACAGTACACAAAAGCCAGGCTGATTTGATAATTGATAGTTTTGACACAAACCCGTATAAGAATCAACTTCCACACCAAAAACCACATAACTCAAAAACCCTCCAAAACCCTTTTCATTTGAAATCCAAGCAAAGCAAAACAAACCAACAAAAACAAAAAAAGCTCAAGGACCCAGAAACCAAAATCAACAGAAACAGCAACTAAAGAAACCAAAAAACCAAAACGTTACATGAAATACATACCATACTATTCCATAAGAGCCTCTGCCGATTGGGCGAATGGGAGGTACGTACTTGGCGGAGACCTCGAACAAGGTGCCGTACACATTGTACTGCACATATCGACCGCCATGAGTAAGCACCCCCTTGATGTTGCTACTCTCTGTCGAACCAGACTTTGATTCCTTGGTGGCCATTTCCGAAACCCCACAACCAAAAACTGGATTTTTACTCAGAAATCAGTACTCTTGGGCTCTGAAGAAATACATGTAACAGTAAGCGTATATGTATGAATAAAAACAATATTAAGTTACACAGAGCTTCAGGTATTAGTTGATGGAGCACTGTATTTGGTCGCCAATGTTGATTAGTTTGTTGGGATATTTCCTCTTCTGCTTGGCTTTTGCAACTGTGAATAAAAATGGCAATGGCTTCCAAATGATCTTCCTCTGCCAAAGCTTTTTCTTTATCTCAATGGTTCTAAAATCCGTGATGTGAACTCACTTTTCTTCATTTCAAAAAAATAAATAAAAACCCAATACTTTTGAAGGCAACTTAATTAGGTGGGAAAGAAATTTATTTTATTTTATATAATCACATTTGATATTACTATGATAAAAAATGTGGATTTTTTTAGTTTTTTCTGGCTTAGTTTAATCACAGCACAAAGTGGTCCTTCTCAGTTTCATTCAATGTTCTAAAAATCATCTACTTGTCCAATCAGTCATTGATTAATCATCTGTTAATATTTTAATCGGGTCAAATTTTTACCAATCCCCCCGAAGGTCATCTCCGCCCGACTAGCGCCTAACGATTTCTAAAACACTTGTTTCATTGCTTTCTTCAACATCTTATTACCATATCATTTGAACTATTCAACATGATTCAGAATTCTTATTTTACACCTCAGTTCTAATTAATCATTAGTAAGTGCAGATTGAAAAAAAAGGAGCACAAGGGTAATATAGCATATTGTTGATTATGAGAAACAAAAAAAGGAAAAAATAAAGATAACTCTGGAAGGTAATGAGCATGAAGATCACACCTGCTTTAAAGATTTGGTTGGTGTGTTCACAGGTTGCTTGCGTGCTTCTTCATGTATGTATATGCCTGGAGGAGCCTCTTAAAGCCAAAGTTGCTTTATGAGGCAACAACAGGTGTAGTGTAGCATTCAAGATGAGTACATGCATGCATTGTTGGCAAATTAAGGAAAAAGAACTTATCATTGGCAGTGAAAAGTGCTGCCCTGTACTTGAATTGATTCAACTATAACCCAAAAGTGTCGACTCGGTTCACATGAGGGCCTGAGAGAGATGTGTGTTTCGTTTTGTGGGAGTGCAAGAATGTGTTCATCAATTGATCCTCATGCTCGTGGTTAAAAAACTTACACTTGTTCAAGTTAAAAACTTGTCTCCTTCAGTGGTTCCAATGCTTCAGCAAGTGGAGATTGGAGGACCCGACAGGTGGTAGGGGCTGTGTAGCTTGGTTCTGTGTTCAATGCAGACATATTTTGTTCCTGCAAGGTTGTTGGAATCTAAAGCCATTAGTAACAACTTGAATATCACATGAACTTGTCTTAATATCTAACAAGTCTTTGATTTGGGAATTTTGACTTGTTCAATTTCTGAAGACATGTTCAACAGGTTTAGAATAAAGCTCTCCCAAGGCACTGGATTAGCATTACAAAGACGAACCAAGTTCCAATGATGCTTTGTAAATATTACATCCATCCAAAACACCAGTTTCAATACAATCTGTGTAGTAGTAAAGAAAAACAAGTAAAGTATCAAAAAAATCCCAGAACTTGCCTGCAAAACTACAAATGCAACACTATGAAGAGTTCTATTTCTACTGATCATTGGCATTGTTTGTATTTGTAACTGTATTTCTCAAATTAGCAGGATAAGCATTCAGACTCGCCCGAAGCAATGTGTTGTTCTTGTTCAGAACAATACCATTTCATTCAAACCATTGCACATGCTCAACTGAAGTATCCTATCAAGCTGCTCAAATGCAAAAAAACCATTTAAAGTAGACACAGCCTTTGTACTGATCATATAAGACCTGAGCATGTCAAGAACACAAAATGTTATAGTACAGAGCTAGATCTCACACTACACTGCTTGATGTGTTGATGTTCTGGATCTAGCTTCAACAAAGATCTCACATTTATGAAAATTTAGGGAAAACTCAATATGGGTCTTTGTTTTTTCTGAGCTCCCTACACAAAAAACCCTAATTTCACACTCTTGGATAGGTCTTTGTTTTGTTGTCTTTATCTTCTTCTATAATAAATGCAAGCTAAAGCTATTTATACGATTCTTCTTGTGAAGCTCTGTTTGATGTACTCAGAACCAAGTTTCTACAGTTTTTAGCATATAAGCACTGAGCTCAATTATCTATTTGCCTTGAAAAATCTGTACTGTACCTCAATGGCCACTCTTCCATCTCTACCGCTCGTGAAATCGCCATTTCATGATTTGCGAGTACAGACGACGACGAAGCATCTTCAATCGAAAGAGTCGATTCAGCCCAGAAACGAACCTTCTCGTCCGCAACCGATTGAAGCCTGTGGGAATGGGTTTTCAGATTCTGTATCTGTGGTGCGGACCTTGAAATCGTGCACTGCTTCGAGGGCGTCGAGGCTCGGCGCGTCCGTGCACTCTGGGGCTCTCAAATCTGGGCTCACCTGTAACGTTTTCGTCAACAACGCGCTTCTAGATATGTACGCGAAATGTGGGTGCGTTGGCGATGCAGCTCAGGTGTTCGACGAAATGCCTGAGAGAACTGTGGTGTCCTGGACTTCGATGATTTCGGGTTATTGCTTCAATGGGGATGTAAATGAAGGTGTTGCTATGTTTGTTGAGATGCTTGAGGATGTGTGTCCTAATGAATTCACGCTTGCTGTGCTTCTTCGAGCTTGTGCCCGTATAGGAGATGGTGAATTGGTTCAGGTTATGCATAGTTATGTTGTGAAATATGGGTTCTTGTCGGATACTTTCTTGAATAGTTCTTTGATTGATGCATACACGAAATGTGGAACTGGGTTTGCTGCGGAGAAGCTCAATGATGAGTTCGGGTCTAGAGATGTTGTGTCTTGGACTTCGCTCATTTCTGGGTCTGTGCTCAATGGGAGGTCAGCGGAAGCATTTCGTTTCTTCTTGAAGATGCAGGAAGATGGAGTCGCGCCTAATGAGGTGACAATGCTGAGTGTATTGCGCGCGTGCTCTTTGGTTAAGGAATTGCAGGTTTTCAAGTGGGTTCATGGATTGGTAATGAAAATGGGGTTCTGTGGGAATTATTTGGTAGTGAATTCACTGGTTGAGATGTACTTGACAAATGGGTATTTTCTTGAAGGAGCAAGAATGTTCATCAGGTTTTGCTTCACAGGTGGAGGGTCGTATCTTAGTCCAGAGACAATGGCTACACTGCTACAAGGGTGTTGCAAGACAGGTTATGAGAAAGTAGGAGCACAGCTTCATTGTTACCTGATCAAGCACAACTATGCTCCAACCACTATGGTTGGGAATTCTCTGATTCACATGTATGCAGAACATGAGCTATGTGATTCGGCCTGCAAAATATTCAAGAAAATGGCTACTAAAGACATAGTTTCTTGGAATAGTATGATTTCTTGCCTGGTAAGGAATGGAAGGTCGGATGAGGCCTTCATGTTGCTTCGTAACATTCTCAGTGAAAGAGAAGTAGTTCCTGATTTTATTACAATGCTGGCATTGATCCAAGGTTGTTCAGACATGTCATCATCGCGGGGAGGACAAGTTCTTCATGGATACATGAGTAAATCAGGTCTGGTCTGTGACAATTTTGTTCAGAATGCTTTAATAGACATGTATGGAAAGTTGGGCATGTTGGACTCAGCAGAGAGGACTTTCGAGGAGACGACCAGTAAAGACATCAGTTCCTGGAATTCTCTTATTGCAGCATATGGAGCAAACGGAGATGGAGCCTCAGCTATTCGGGTTTTCAAAAAACTGGGTTCCCACCAGCCGAATGCAATTACATTCACAAACATTCTCTCAGCGTGTGTACACTCGGGCATGGTTGAGGAAGGTTTTGAAGTATTCAAGTCCATGACCAGAGAACACGGTATTGATCCAAGCATGGAGCATTTTGCTTGCATGGTGGATCTCATGGGAAGGTCAGGGAAACTGGAAGAAGCAGAGGCTTTCATAGAGAAGATGTCTGTAACGCCTGGTCGGGATGTTTGGGGAGCTCTGTTGGGTGCTTGTGGGAAGTTTGGCAAAGTTGACATAGCTGAAAGAGCAGCAAGCAAGCTCCTGGAGATGGAACCAGAGAGCAAGGTTTGGAGAGTTGCATTAGCAAATGCTTATGCAAGTGCTGGGAGATGGGACAAAGCAGCAAAGGCGAGAGCGGAAATGATGAAATCGGAAGGAGCAAGAAAGGAGGGAGGGTGGAGCTGTGTTGAGGTCAAAGGTGATACATTCAGATTCATGGTAAATGATACAAAGCATCCAGAAAGTGAAATGATCTACAACACTCTTCATGGAATGGTGAAGCATATTTCAGATGAGGTTCATTGCTAATCAAGAGTCAAATAGAAGACTTTTCAGAAAAGTTTGAAGCAGCAGTATCATAGATCATAATTCAAAGGGTCTGTGAAATCAATTAGAAAACTGCATGGAATTCAACAATGTAATGAGATCCAATTAAAGAAGATAATACATATGGAGCATATCAACTGCAAGTGTCACAACATTTTCTGCTCAAATCTAACTGCAAAAACTAACAGATGCAAAATCTTTGATCTCTCAAGAGAGATCTGAACTAGCTGGCCCAGCACCAAAGCCACCACCTCCTCGCCCAAAACCAGGTCTTGATCCGCCAGAACCCTGAAAGTTGGGTGAAGACAAATGATTAGACTAAAGAACTAGAATATAGCAAGTATACTATCAAGTAGCATGTACTAGGATGTGCCATTCCCAACAACAAAATGACTGGAATTATCAGCTGATATGTTTCAGAGGCTGCCTATAACAAACACCAAAAAAATTATAAAAGAACTTAGCAAAAAATGCAAGCTAATCAAACATCAAAAACATTATGAAAGAACTAAAAAAATGCAAAGCTAATCATAACAACAATGGTACAAATGTCTCGCAATAATAACAATACAGTATAAGCCATCAAATATAATTCAACATATGAAGGTCTGAAAGTAATACAGAATCCAGCATAATTCAGACAAGACTTGGTAATAAATACAAGCAAATCAATAACAGCAATTGAGCAAATATAATACAATATTTAAAGGCATCACAATAATATACAATACAAAATAATATATGATTTGTACAGGAATGAACATTACTATTCAAGACATCAAGACACTAGAAGATTCAAGAAAATTTAAAATATGATTATATCACCCATTAGAAGTTTTAGCCTACTCAAATGTTCCAAGATAAGCAACTAGAGAAAACATCAGGCAAGAAACTACATTACTGCCGCTTAAGATGTATATAAACACAGCCATAGTGCAACTTCAAACTAAGATTGGTTGACTGAAATATTACCCCGAAAGAAGGCCTGTAATCAGCCGGAGCTCCACCTTTGTCACCACCACCGAAGTCGCCGCCAGGTCCTTGGGGACCTCTTCTGTACCCTTCCCTGTCACCGCCAAACCTCCTCTCCCCATCAGCACGAGGCGGGCCACTGTACCACATACAACAACAATCAAATCCAAAAAAACTCAACAGTAACCAACTTAACAAGACATGAACATAAGAACATCCAAATTCATTATAAATTGATCAAAAACTGATTGAGCAGCAGCATCATCATTTACCGGGGGCGATCGCCGCCGGGGCCACCAAAGGGCCTGCCGGCGGGCTTGGCCTGCTTCTTCAGAGTGGCGGGGACAATCTCCGAGGGAAGGTTCAGATAGGTCCTGAGGAACTCAATGCCGTCATTGGTGAGGAACCAGTAGTAATGCATCCACGCGAATGTCTCTCTCACGTACTCCTTCGACTTGAAGCTCTGCATCAGCTTGATCACCTGAAGATTCGGCACATCGATATCGGGGTGCTTCGCCAGATTATAATCCTTCTTCGCGAAGCACACACCCTCTGCAAAAAATTCATCGAACGAGTAACTATCAACAACAGATCGAATCGAACACGCAGAGAAGAAGGTGAAAATGAAAAACGCGAACGGTACCTTGGAAGAGGTACTTGGAGATCTCGCGACGGTTCTTCTCTGAAATGATCTGAAGAGGAAATTGGAACAAAAAATGATCAGATTCGGAACAAATTTACATTCAATTCCATTTTATGGTGGATTCTCGAGAACCAAACAGTCCGTAAGAGACGTACCATGATTGCGAGGAGGTGGCGGCGGCGGCTACGGAGCGAGGCTGTGAGCTTTCGTCGGTGATTCTTGTTACCGGAAACCCTAGCCGCGCGTATTTAAATGTATCTGTCTGCTATAGGGTTTTCGAAAACAGGATCGGAATGGGGTTTATGTGGGCCTGTGCCGTGAGTCGTTTTTGGGCTTCTAAAGGGGACCTCTGTTTGATTTGTGCCTAATCGTGATTATGGAGTAAAGTAGTGGGGGGTGTTATGCAAATACCGTGCTGAGCCTCGAACTTATCGATCATGCAATATGTATAATCATGTATAATCAGAACCGAACCGAACCTAGAGAAATATCACAACTACATATGCAATCAACATTTCGAAACAAAAATAATGCTTCTTCAATGATTAGAATCAGACATTATATTAATTCAAGTCATGATTGGATAGATATGAATGAAAGCAAATAGCGAAGCACATGTAAGAAGATAAGCTTCGGCTGAGGTTCCAACAATTGTAAGCTTTATAGAAAATATAAAAAAAAATTTCCATTGCCGGGAATCGAACCCGGGTCTCCTGGGTGAAAGCCAGATATCCTAACCGCTGGACGACAATGGATTTGTATTAGACGTAGTAACTAGTTTATATATATTCAGCGGAATAATTGAGAAAAACATTTATTTGGTATTCAGTCATTGCTTCGCCTCAGGCCAATTCGCAAATTAGGGGAGACTAAATTTATGCTTAAAAGTTAAAGATACATATGGTAAATTTTTTTGAAGGAAAAATTGTATAAAGTCACGATAAATTTATATTTTGCATGAACTGTATTGTTAACTTTTTTATTGGTGCATAAAATCACGGTTAACTTTATTTTCATAACACGTTGTTGGATCTTAATCAGTTTTATTTTTATTAATTATGAAATGACTGAAGTACATTTTTAAAATTTTAAAGCATGTCATTTGGTCTCTTCTCTATCTTTTCCGACCAACTCCTTGGTGGAGTTGAAGGGGACGGCACCGGAATTGACGCGGCGGAAACACAATTCAAAACTACAAGCTACAAAGCAAAGTAGGAAATGTCACTCGATATAATGGATACACAACCTGTAAGCAATCAAAAGGAGAGTGTGGGGAGTTTATTGTGAGACTATTAAATGTATAAGAGGTTTGATTAAGTGAATAAACAAAAGAAATAGTTAGAATGATGAAGGCTTGTAATAAATTAAGGACAGAATACAAAGTGAATATGTGAAAGACCTTGAGACTGTCGAGAGAGAAGACCACTAAAATTACAATCCTTGAGAGCCCGGTGCGTAACACTACGATGTCGTACTCTTCATTCATATTTATGTCTTTTGATGATCATTAGTTCCCTATAAATAAATTATTATAGATGATGCAATGTGTTTGATTGATTGATTGATGATACAAATAAATCAATAGTCAAGCATAAATAGTGTTCCGAGATAATTCATTTTTTCTAAAATGACCCTTGCGACTATACGATTCACTTGCAAGTTGTATACATATTATCTACTTCATATATCTCTTCCACTGTCCCTCTGAATTCTCTTCTCCATATTTAACTTCTTTGAACAAACAAAATCCACGTCAAATTCGATAAATAATAGAGTTCAGACGGCCAAACCAATGACTCTAACTTATCATGACCTCCAACTTTGTTAGATCTTTCTGAAATTTAAGCGGGTTTCGATTAAAGCTTGCCAGAAAAAAGACGAGGAAGAAGAATAAGAGAGAAAAGAGGAAATCTAGCAAAAGTTATTTCAATCATTTAAAAAAATATATAGACTATATATTACAAAAAAAATAGAAGTTAGACGATTGAAAAATCATAAATTTAATTAGATAGTCATATTAATGTGTATATATGTGTGATTATCTAAAACTAATATGTATTTTATGATTTGCAAAAAGAATAGTCCCGGAGAAAAAGAAAATTTACCTTGTCCATAACTAATCATCGCCGAGAGTACTCGGTGATGGATCACAGGCCATGCAGTGGCCGACCAATTGTACAACTAGTACAACTGAGTGTTATTAGCTACGTGTATAAATCAACCCACCTTAATTAGGTGACAACACCTTTACATTTGTGTGCATTTTCAACTTATAATCAATTTTTAACATCATTAAACTTTGATCACTCCACCACTGATTTAAGTACTTTTTTACATGGAATAATCCATTAGTAATGAAATTCTGATTAATTCAGTTAGATAAGATATCAAGAACAAGAACAATGTCAAGAACAATGTCGAGACGATGTTCTTAACAACTTGTCAGCAAACAGATTCGGACAAACACAATATAAAACAGTAAATAGCAAACATCGACACACAAAATTGTTTATCCAGTTCGGTGCAATCTCACCTACGTCTAGGGGCATTTGACCAGTGGAAAAGTTTCACTAAATGGTAATGAGTCAAAACACACAAGTATACATGATCATCGCACAGATCAATATCCTATTCTACTATCACTAGTGCAAACCTATCTTAGGGACTCCTCCTGAATCCAAGACTCCGTCTTGATTCCACTCTACGAGCACTCACACTGCCCGGATGTAACAAGTCGCTGTTATGCATTTGTACGTGAACTTTCAATCACGCATTCACATAAAACCCTCAATCATTCACACTTGATTTTCCGATTATGGCATTGATACACAAATGTTTTTCGTGGAACACACAACCTCTCAGCCGCCAATCCTTCACATCTAAGAGCCCTTTGTATTTCACCGAAAAAACTACAAGGAGTCGCACGGTGCTAAGGGTGGAGCCTAAGCTTTTATAGCAGTTGCAAAACTAATTCCGGACCGCTTTAGGGTTATCATAATCCTAGTCGGTTTAGGTTTCTCAAATTCTTAGTGTCGATATCTTTTCAGAGTCTCTATCACGGCAAGAAGCTTTCCAGAACCATGACTCAATCAAGACTTACCAAAAGTCTTGTACACAACTGGATCTTTCCAATCGCAATATGTCTTCTATTTAAGGAAACTTTTCAATGTTGCGATCCACAAATGTCACGCAAGATGTTGAGTCTAAACGCTTGACATCTTTCCTGACTAGATGCTCGACATCTCACATATCACCTAAAAATAAATCAATAATAAACGTAACAACAATCTCCCCCTTTGACTAATTTTTAGGCAAGCACTTCACCTCTTCATTTGGCTTTGATCGATATCTTTATCTAAGTCTTGCACTTCATTATCTAGCTTCTTGTGCAGTTCTTCATCTAATTTCTCCCCCTGATTGCCTCAAAAAGTAGCCATAGACGGCGAGGCTCTAGGCACACATAAAGAATTACCGAGATGAGAGACAGAGTCACATCAACATAACAAGGCTGAGCCCCTGAATAAAGTGACATAACCAAATGGGCTTATGCCCCGAATAAAGTCATCAAACACTAACTCGTACAGGCGAGTTAAACAAAATCAGAGTCCTTGTACTTGCATCACAACAAAAATAAAGTAAATTTTTGAAACAATAATCAAGCAGAGTCATCACTGCTTGAAGTTTCTTCATCACTTGAGTTTTTAGCACTAGAGTCTTCTTGTTCTTCTTCAGCTGTTGGATCAGACATGTTGTTGAGCAATCCTTCACAAACTTTCTTCCTTGCTCTAAGGTTCTTGATTACCTGCTCCATATTGGCAATGTCCTTGTTGATCGTTGCAATTTCTCTTGTCAGTTCCAATCTTACATCATTGTGGAAGGCAGGGGAGAGAGGACCAATGTTCACAGTGTGACAGGAACTCGCCCCAGGTGCTGTAACATTCTTCTTGGAAACAGGTCTGACATATTCCTTGACACCCTTCGTGACATTTTGCTCAACAACCTTCTTGGTAAGATCTAGAGTGTGGTTGCCCTCAAAGAGTTTGTGACTGATCACAATTGCTCCTGGTTTCTTTCCTATCTTATCAGTACTCTTCAAGATGGATGGATATTGATGGAGGAGTAAACCAGATACGAGAGAGGCAAACCCGATAGGGTGTTTGACTACGAAAAAACTAGCATGACGAGAAAAATGGTCGATAACGAATTGCCCAAAGTCAAGAGGTGTACCCATACTTATTTGGTAGATAAGAATTGCAAGTTCGGCCTTGACTAAAGATCCGTTGGAGAAAGGTGCCCAATTTGCCAGCCCGATGCGGTAAAGCACAAAATACTTTGATGTTAAGTTCGAGACTACAATTGACCCCTTTGCTGGCCAAACCTCGTGCTTGTTCCCGGTGATTTCTTTAGCCATTGCATCAAGACTAGGGACAGGCTCGGGCTGCACAAGGTGTCTTCCTAGAAAAAGCGTTAACAGTTTCAGAGAAAATGTCGAACTCCTTTCTTCGAACATACACCTTTTGGTACTCCTTGTCTTCAGGACAGTCAAAAGAAATGGGAAGATTGACAATGAATTCCTTGACTAGCTGGGGATAGAAGTTACCTATTTTCGTCACAGTTTTGAGGAGTTCAGCTTTTTCCAATAACTCCATGAATGATGTTAGACTGCGTGCTTTAGTGGACAATTCCTTCTCAGGAAAAATACCTCTCTGAAAGATGAATTTCCACCTGTTGGCAGCCTCGACGGAGTGAAACGAGATGTTTTCAGTGGCAACATAGGGCACATTTTGGCTCAACTTCTGTCCCCTAATGGACTTGACTTCTTTAGAAGGCTTCACAAAGATTTCTTCCTCTTTGATGTCCTCATCTCGGAGCTGCCTAGGGATGTGTATCGGCTTCTTCCCTTTTGATTTCTTCTCTGGTTCCTTACAGGTCACCTTCTTCTTCTTGTTAGGAATTTCAACTTTCTTCGATCATTCTGTCCTTCTTCTCTTCTTCTTCTTTTCCTCTGCGAGAATTGCAGCTAGGTTTTCTTCTTCACTTATCTTGTTTTCTTTTAAGGATGTTACAACTTCCTGGGCAAGCTTTGTCGCAACTTCTTCCGTGACATCCTCTTCAACAAACTTTGCATTACTAGTCTCCACATCACCAGATTTTTCCACTTCTCCAAACACATTATTTGAGTTATCTTTTGACACTTCTTTCTCAACAATTTTTTCTACATTCTCATCAACATCTTTTCCAGTGGTTTTGAGGACCACTCCAACATCATTAGAGGTTTTTCTACCCTCGCCTTTAACAGTATTTGTAACATCATTTAGTTCTCTATTCAGAACACCTTCTTCAACAACAACATCATGATCTTTTACACCAGGTTCTTCAGTGGGATCATCGTCTTTCTCATCAATGACCTCGAGACCCTGATTGATTTAGGTCGTTTCTTTTTCAGCAATATTTTCCACAACACCTACCTCGGTTTGTTCTTCTACCATACCCCCGACCTTGCTTTCTACCCCCCTTTATTTTACCCATGATCTCCTCAGCCACTTCTTTTTGAGGAGGTTCATGATTCTCTAGGAGTGAATCCTAAAGATCGCTATTTATCGAGTGCTCATTATTAGAAACAGTTGAGTGTTGTGTACTTTGTTATTTGGAGTGAGTCACTGGAGGTGCGTCCAGAAGATATTGAGTCTAAACGCTTGACATCTTTCCTAACCAAATGCTCGACATCTTACGTATCGCTTAAAAAATAAGCTAATAACAAATGTAACAACAAATAATATAGACTAATAAAAATATTGAAAGTAGTGATGTTAGACTTTTTGTAATTTCCCACTATTTTTTATCAGTGCCATCCTATATATTTCTTTTTATGAAATATATTACCACAATGAGGGTAATGTTCAAAGTGTTGGGGGTGTCTTTTGAAGATAAGTAATTATTTTTTATATTATTAATTTATGTATTTTATCTTTAAACTTCAACGAATTCCGTTGAATCAAATATTTATCAATTTTAAATCTGTTTGAATGATCTTCTCTCCCTAATACAAATATATTTACATTGAGAAACATTCTAGTGAGAATCACATAAGGGCGTGAAAACTATGAAAACTAATATGAAGGTGTCATGTGACGTGAGGGCAAATTCGGTGCTATAACTTAAAAGTGAAATATGTCGAAAGAATGTGTAATGAGAGAGCCGTAAAGTTATAAAAAAAATTTTTGTGCAACGTGTCTGCGCCAACACAACTCCATTGACATATTTCAGCATCAACTCAATGCGATTGAACCACGTGTCCTCTCCACGTTGATTTTTACGATTCTCACGAGATGAACAGGTTTTCACCATGTTTCTCTTCCATACACACATTTTCTTATAAAATCTCAAATTAAATGTCATATAATACAATTAGTGAATGACTGGTCAGGGAGACGTGAATTGTTACACATGATGAGCAAAACATGTGTTGGGCTCCAAAAGCTTACGATTTCCCAAAACAAGTAAAATAGATTGTCACCGATCGATAATGATTCTCGAGTTAATTTCATATATGATTATTCGGCTTGTCGTTGTTCATCAATCTAAAACAAATCCATATACGTGCACAACTCCTTCATGGATGCGCTTAATTTCCCTACTCTAATCACCAAAACGAATATGTGTCCAAATCCCAACAAAATTGTTCTATATATTTACATAACCAACGTCACCATCAAGAAACATAAAACTTCTTTTTAATTAGCCGTTTATAAGATAGGGAAAATTGTATAAAGTTTTTCTTTAACTGATTTTTTTGCACAAACTCTCATTTTAATGTATTTTTATTCCATTATTATGATTGTTTTTGCACCGTTTATGTGAATTCGTAAAAATTAATAAAAGTGTTGTTTAATTTTTAACTCAAACGTGTTTAGGGTGGACACTTTGACAATGAAACCGGAGACTGGATCCGAACAAACCAGAATCCGAACCAGACGGTTATGGTTCTTGTTCTCAAAATGGAGAACCGTTGAGTCCGGTCCGAATCGTGACTGGTTTAACCCGATTTTTGACTCATGCTTATCCCTAAACATGCTAACTTAAACGTACATTTCCGTTAATTTTTACGAATTTACACAAACGGTTCAAATTTAAACATGAATGAGGAAAATTTTTTACAAAAATACAGTAAATATAGAGTGTGCAAAAAAACACAGCGAAGTGAGATTTTTGCAATCTTCCCTGTAAAATAATCATCCATATATAATACCAAGAACAAGAACAAGAACAAGAACAAATACAAACCATGCATTTTTGTCATTTCAATCAAGAACACCAGAAATCAAGAAACATAGCATCGATCTCCATCCGATTATTACGCACAAACCCTTGTCTTTTTCATCTTCTAATTTACACCCACAATTCCTCACAAACCTCGCCAATAATGAAAAAAAAAATCAAGAAAATAAATCAAACATCCCCAGAAAGCCAAATGTTAATTAATTAATTAATCAACATAATTAATTAAAACCATGTAAAATATGTCATATAGAAGAAGGAAAAGAAGCTAGTGTGTGTGAGATTGTACTGGTAGCTCCCAAATTAGTCGAAGCCGGTTCGGGTTCGAGTACTGGTCCTTCAACAGAGTCCCAGAAGAGAAAATTGGAACAATACTGCTGCGACTCCACCCACTCGAAGCAATTATCATCATCAAGATTATAATTGCCGCACGATTGATCCAACGGCGCCAGGCTGCCGCCCCCGTTCTCGATCAACGGCGGCAAGTAGTTCACGTCCACGAAGCTCGATGGAGCCGCGGCCTGGTGATGATGATGATGGTGGTGATGATAATTATAATAATTATTATTATTATTATTGGCCGTCCACATTTCCGATGACGTCATTTCTTGAAACGGCAGGTCGTTGTGATGAGTGGTCGTGACGTCGAACATAAATAAGGGGCAAGAATTGGAGGAGAATAGGGTTTCTTGATAATTATTGTTGTTCACGGCTTGGTGGTTCAAGAAATCACGGCCTTGATGGTGAATGTGACGGCGATCGTGGCTCGTGGCGAAGCCCGATTGGTTGATAAGGTCGGTACTGGGCGTACGGGGAGTGACGGTGGTGCTCGGAGGCGACGACGACGAGGATTTCCGGATCTTTTTCTTGATCCAAGAATTCCAGTAGTTCTTGATTTCATTGTCTGTTCTTCCTGGTAAGTGGCTTGCTATGTGAGCCCATCTGCATGAGAGATTTAAATTAATTTATTTGTTGAGGCTTTGTGCATGTTAGAAGCTTGAAAAGCAACAAACAAAAAATAATAATATTAAATTAAATTAAAGAAATTAAGTGTAGAGGTTGGTATGAGTTCCCTTTTGAGTGAACTGGACAAAAACATTAAAATAACCTAAAATCAAACATGTGCAAAAGGGTCCAAATTATGAAACTTATGTCTCAACGAGCTCTGATTTTGGCTTCTTAACACCCCCAAACCCTACTTTTGGAATATTAATCCTCTTGTCAATAATTAACATGCAGTTTAGTGATATCATATTAAGATTCAATGAAACAAGACAAAACCCACATGAGCTAAAAACTAAATTTACCGGCAATTGGAGCTAATGAATTCATACTTATTATTATTATTATTATTATTATACATATGAATTCAAACTTATTATTATAGAGCAGTCTGGTAGCTTGCAAGGCTCATAATCTTAAGGTCACGGGTTCAGATCTTGTTCTTGGGACGCGGAGTCGAGCAACTAGGTGGCTCGTAATGCTCATAACTTTAATTGGAATGAAAATATCATTTGATTCGTCGATTCGTAAAAAAACAAATACACGAAGTCCTGTTTCTAAGTGATAAATGATATATTCATGGATTTTCAGTAAAAACAAAATTAGGGTTTCGAGAAGAAGAAGAAAATGAACCTGTTCCCAACAACCCCGTGGAGGTTTATGATGAGCTTCTCCTCCTCCGGCGTAAACCTCCCCCGCCTTATGTCGGGCCTCAGGTAATTGATCCATCGCAACCGACAACTCTTCCCGCACCTCTGGAGCCCTGTATTCGAATATCAAGCGTCAAAACACAGTATATTTTTTTATCAGCAATAACAGCAGGCGTGAGAATAATGATATACCGGCTTTCTCGGGGACCTCGCTCCAGCAGCCGTAGCCGTGGGAGCTGATGTACCTGATGAGCTTCTCGTCTTCCTCGGGAGACCAGAGGCCTCGCTTCACCTTCTGTTGGTTGCAACAAGAATGGTGACCCATATGATACGATACGATCTCAATAATTATAATTAATTGTTGTTGTGTTGCTAATGGAATGTATTGAATGTGTAGTGCTAATGCTAGTGTTGTGAAAACCAGTGATTCTTTGCCATTATTAAGTAGGATTGGGCCGACACGAAGACAGTTGGTGGGGCCCACATGGGACCCACGTTGCCATCTAACCTTAAAACGACGTCTCATCAGACTCCAAATGTTTTTTTTGTGTAGTAAAATGGGTTGTGGGTTTGTTACTACTACTACTACTGTTGTGTGTGTACGTACCCAAATATTATTATATATATACATATATATAATATAATGTGTTTGTATTAACTGTCTCTGTGTGTAAGTAACTGAAGCAACCGACTTGACTTGCCGGTTGTTTTGAAGACTAACTACTTCTACTTGTGTCTGCCACAAGCTTTCACTCTCCTTCTTCGACCTCAAGGTGACCTCAAATACACAAACCATGACGTCACTCATTCGTGGAAGAATTTTTTTCTCACCCAAACTCAAATATAATGCTGAATCTCGAACTTTAATATGAAGTCAGAAAGCGAGTTGCGCTAACTACTGGATCAAGCTTAATTTAGTCATAAACTTTTTTTAAGTACGTACTAAATTATACTATCGTAGCGAAACTGAATACCACTTGATTTATTTAAAATGGCGAAAGAGAGTATATTGTCTAATCATATTGCCCCCAAAAGCTAGTCACATGTTCCGGGCTTGGTTTTTGAGGGAAAAACGTGTATATTATTAAGCAACTAACTCGACATTTCACCGGACAGCTAAAACAACAGATGGTAGGACAAACCCCGCACCATGATTCCAGTTACTGTTAGTTAAAGCATACACAGTTAAATTATATATGATCCACGGAATTACATGAACGGCTTTCAGTAATGGTACTTCCAAAGATGTTCAACTCAACCTGTTTAATATCGTGCGATTAAATGTTGGTATATATTATATATTAATTAAATAACACTATTATACGCATATATACATTTTATATGTATGTATACATTATAATCTATAATATTAGGAATATTTTTCAGAGAGTTATTACTCAAGTAAAAATCATATTAAGAATCAATACCTCATACGTTGAATCAAATAAATAGTTGAGATTAAAACACATTATTACTTACATATAAATTTATATTTTAAATTTGAGTTCTTGAAAAATTGCATAGGCTTTACATGAGTAATCCATTTATTTCCTATATTTCATACATTACTTCAGTTTGGCACATCGGTGACAGACGCATAGGCCAGAAAATTTTACGAGTAGCAGGCAGATTATGTACATACCACCTATAATTTATTTTTAGACGACTGATGGACAAATAATTAAATGTTTGTTCATATCATATTCATCAAATAACATTATTATTCGTACTCTTTGAACAACTTCATATATACGTATAGTCGTGATAAAATTTATTCCTTATTTACACGATATATGATTAGGGCTGCACACAATTTTATAATCGGATCGAACTGGCCATAACTAAACCGGACCGAATCAATCGATTGTCTATTTTACTGACTCAAATTTGGACTCGATAAGTGGATATCGGTCCGGTTTCTGGTTCTACCCAATTAGACCCAATTGATTGATAAACTGTGAGAATAAGTATCCGGTTCTCTGGTATAGTTGTATATTTTTGCCCAATTAGACCCAATTAATGTGATATTAATATATTGTTCAATTTAAGGTGAAAATTATACACGATTAAACTCTTTTTTAGGCAAAAACATAAAATTGAGATACAAAAAAATAATAATTTAAACTCCCAAAACCGGTTCGATTTTGAAGTGGTTAATTACCGGTTATGTACTCTCAGAACCGGAATCGAACCGAATTGATTTGATTCTTAATTTTCAAACTCAAATCCGATCTGATACTCATGGTTCTTGAATTTTCAGTTTGGTTTCGGTTTGGATCTCGATTCGGTTTCGGTTTTGGGTAAAAAGTGCCCACCCCGTATATAATATAGGTTAAAAATGTTAATGATAATATTAAATTTTGATCAGTAATTACTTTCTCTAGCTAGTTCCAAATGAGAGCATTTGTGAAGAGTGTGATTATGTAGACAATTCAGAAGAATGGGCGGTTGTTATCTAATGATCCATCCTAATCAGTTATTAGGACCATTAATTCAAAGACATTTTGAAAATGAAATCACTTTAAAATTCGATCCTCTTTGATCATGTCTGTCATATGTATCATTATATACGTACGGCATGTCATGTCTTCGATATCTAGATTTAAGGAGATCGATGGCTCAGTGTCTTATTTTCCAAATCCTCAAGTTTTATCATTAATTCTACGTTTGCTGACGATTGTGTCACGCAATATTCATGAATCAAGCAAATTAATTTGTTATTTACTTTTGGAAAAATGATGGCGTAATGTTTGAGGTAGGTGATTTTGAAATTGAACCAAAATTAAATTTGGTCTAATTTTAATTATGTAAAAAGACGAAATTACTCTAAACTACTCATTAAATTTTCAAGTGAATGTCACTCTCTCCACCTCGCTCCTTTTCCTCACCCTCTCCTTCGTCCTCTCCTTCGCCACCGCCAACAATCACTTCGATTCCGTCGAGGTCCAATTTGAGTTAGAGTTTGCGATTTCACTCTCGATTTCCGAGGAACTGGAGGTTGAAGAGCAGCAAGATGGACGAGTCGCGAGCTGGAGCGGCGAGGTCAGGTCGCGGGAGGACTCGTTGGAGCTGGATTGAAGTGGTTAGGTCTCTGGAGAGGAAACGCCATTGTGGCGTGCTTGAAATTCGTCGGAGGCTTCTCTCGAATCAGGCCCGACTCTGATTCCAAGGACATGAGCTTGCGAACGAGCTCTCCGACGGATTCGAGGTCGAGAGGCTCCGGGGTAGGCTTGGAGTGTCTCTGAATCAAGTTTTCTGATCGACAACTTCATGAGAGCTTCCTGAAACTCCATGGATGTTACTGTACCCGTTTGACCCTAGGTTTCGATTTGGGTCTCGACGGAATCGAAGTGGTTGTTGGCGGTGGCGAAGGAGAGGATGGACGTGAGTGTGAGGAAGAGGAGGGAGGTGGAGAGAGTGACATTTACTTGAAAATTTGATGAATAGTTAAAGTTAATTTCGTCTTTTTACACAATTGAAATTGGACCAGATTAGACCAGATTAATTTTGGTTCAGTTTCAGGGGTAGTTTAGGTATTTTTAATATTTTAGAAGTAAAATGTCCCAAAATGTAATTCAATGTACTAAAAAAAATAGGGTATGAAAGTAAGAAAAATGTATACTCAAGTGTACAAAAGTGTTATCTTTTCTAACTTAATAAACATTTCAGAAATTTTTACAATTTTATATGATTTTAACGTAACACTTACTGACTTAAAATTGTTGCATATATTGCTGTTGGTATTTGCAAAAAGATTGTCCCATGATTGATTTAATTTGATACATTATACGTAACTAGTTTACGACACGTCTTTGTCTTTAATTCCTTTTGAGTACTCTTTTATAAAGTTAAGATATTACTAGTATGGCTACCAATGATAAATAGGCTTATCATTTGTGTAAGTACTGAATTATCAATCTTATTCTTGATAATTAAAATGGAAATGATTAGATATCTATTTAAGGATAATTTATTTTTACTAAAAATGTCCTTTTAAGCTTCACGTGTTTTAAAAATTACACTATCATATGTTTTTTTTTATAATCCTATTAACTTTTTCAAAAATGATGAAAATATTTATGTATTAAAAATAAATAAAATTAATTCGAATTTGTTTCATTCTATTTTTTAAAAAAGATTTTTTAAAAGATTTTTTTATAATTTTGTAAAAAAACTTTAATACTAATTAAAATCAACTTAAAAAAAACTCCTCTATTGTAAAAAAACTTTTATAATTTTTTATAAATTTACTAATTTCTTTTGGTATTAATTGATAAAATTTGAAGCAACTTGTTATTATATATTTTAGCTGAATAATAGTGAAATTATTATTATTATTTTCAGGGGATGGGCATGCTAATTATTTTCATTCTTGCTTAATTAACAAGAAAATAATACTCATCAATGTCAACTAAATAAAATTAAAACATTATCTAGTTATACCTAGAACAACATGGGTACTATATGCTTCATCCAATTCAAATTGATGGTTGAACAAATTGACAATATACACATAATTTTTTCGGCCCAAAATTTGTTTTTTAATTAATTAATAATGTTGAAAATTGTACATTTTCTGGTTGAATAATGTGCGTTAATTACTAATTTCGTCAAATCTTAGTCAATAATCATTAATTAATGCGCAGAAAAAATATTTTTAAACAAAAAAAATAACAACACATTTAGTTATTGCATTCAAAAAAACAACAACACATTTAGTTATCTATTTCAACTCAATTTTCAGTATATTATTATTAACCATCATTATTGTTAAAGTCTTTATCGAAAATAGGTAGAATATTATAACATTAACAGGTCGAGATTTTACTTCAAAATATAGGGTATCCCAAAGTCAGGGGATTACCCAGTTAAAGTCACTGTTGAGTACAAATTAAGAACATTAATTGATTAGTTTTGCACCATATAAAAGATGATTTTCAACTAAATAACCTTCCTATAACTCATTATATCAATAAATATTATTTAAATTAATAACTATTTCAAGATACATCGAGCATGAATATGTTGCCCTAGCCTAAGTAAAATCAAAAGCAATGTACTTGCACTGTACGCTGCTATAAATTTTTTCAAGGCATTGCTCAAACCATAAATTATGTACATTTATTTGACCATTTAAATAAACTAGATGTCCAAGTTTGTGTTTGCGTGTAATTTACATTTAATATTTACTTTGATTTATTCATTATTACAATGTGTTGCGTTTTAATCGCTTCAAATCATTTTTAAACAGAAATAGTTAAGAAATGAAATAAAATGAAACGAAGAGGATTCAGAAATTGAAGCCGGACCACAGCACCGGCCCAAAGCGTTCATAACCAAATTGGACGACTTCATTAAGAGAAAAGACGATGAGTGAGATTTACTGTTAGAGTTGAAGGTGCAGAACCATATAAAGCGGTATGAAAAAATTGTTCCGAACAATTTCAAACTAGTAATATTTTCAGTTTTATGGTTTCATTCAACTTTAATGTTAACATATATTAAATTTTCAATTTACATGTGTATGATACAACATATTTTTCAAATTAATAACTTGTATATAAAATAGAGAAATATGAAATCAACTAATTGCGACGTGGTAGTGAGTTTGATCATGCCGAGAGGGTGAGGACTGAGGAGGCTTTTAGATGGGTTGATGATGTAATTTTCAAATAATTATATGTATGGAATACTTTTTTTATTTATTGGTTGAAATAATTTAATGGTTAAGTAATAATGAAATTAGGAATGACAATATTCCCGTCTCTGACAGGTTTTCTCGAATCCGAACGGAAACGGAGCGAGAAATTCTCGAATTCGGATGGAAATAGGGCGGGAACGGGGTGAGGTATCCCCGCCCCGTTTCCATCCAGATATATTAAAAAAATATTTTTTAAAATTAAAAAAAAACATTTTAAATACATATTTTATGAAAAATAATACATTTTTTGTTAAAATTATATTTTATAATACATGCTTAATAAAAAATATATTTTTTAATAAAATAATAATTTATTAAAAAATATATATTTTTTAACATTTTTGGGTCGGAAATGTAAAATGGGGAGTTCCTGAATCTGACGGGATACCTCGTCCCCGTTAGAAACGGGGAATCCCCAATCCGATTCTAACAGGGACAGGACGGGGATTGCCAAATTCCGTCTCAAGCGCACCCCGTTGCCATCCCTAAATGAATGTACACAATATTAAATTCATTCATTCTATTTAATTATTTATTTATTTATCCTTTGGCTTCTGTTTGCCAAATGATGGAAATACAAAGAAACCAACCACATTAATTGAACCGTGTTTCATGTTTTGCTCGTTCACTGTTGACATCTAGAAGCGACAAGCCTATAGAGAAGAAACCAGATTGAATTGTTTAATGAACTAAAAATCAACATTAGTTAAAACGTACACGAGCCTTAGAAAATTTCAAAGACAGTTAAGTTCTGTGTATTGCACGTTAACATTGTAGACGACAAACCCAGATTCGGCGATCACATATATAATAATATTATGTAATGAAAGAGAAAGCGAAGAGTGTGATGCGAATGATCCACCGCATCTGATGTGAATAGATATGAGAAATGGCTTTTGCTTAGATGGATCGCAAGCTATTTTTGAAATCATGCTCTCAAGAATTGCGATAAAGGGGAGAAATTAATCATTGAATGCTTAGCTTTAAGGAGGAGCAATGGAGTGCCATTTTGGGCCTACCATATTCAAATATATCGATTCTTTTCTTATTATTTAGAGATGGCAACGAGATAAGTTTCGATAAATTTTTTTGAATCGAAACAGAAACGAGGCGAGAAATCTCTGTATCCGAATGGGAACGGGGCGAGGACGTGTGAGGTATTTCCGCCCCGCTCCATCCCGACATATAAAAATATTGAAAGTTATATTCTAAAATGCATATTTAATGAAAAATTATTTTTTGTTTTATTAGAATAATATTCTATGATACATGTTTAATGAAAAAATATATATTTTAAGTATATATATATATATATATATATATATATATTTAAATAATAATAATAATTTTTAATATATTTTTCATTCAAAAATAAATATGTTTTAACATTTTTTGGGTTCGAAACAGATAACGAGGATTCTCCGAATCCGACGGGGAATCCTCGTCCCCATTATAAACAGGGAATACCCAATTCTATTCTAACGGGGACGGAGACGAGGATTACAAAATCTGCCCCAAACCTGCCCCGTCGCCAACCCTGGGTGGGTTCAGGACAGATTTGGCAAAACACGTCTCTTTAGAAACGGGGCGGGGATTCTTTGTTTCTAACTGTAACAAGGGTACCCCGTCGAATTCGCGAATTCCCCATTTTTCATTTCCAACCCAAAATAATGCTTATATATTTATTTTTTCAATAAAATATGTATTAAAAATTATTGTTTGAATAAAATGTATACTTACATATATTATTATTTCATTATATATGTATTATAAAATATTATTTAAATAAAAAATATATTTTTAATATATCGGGGCGGGGATACCTCGCTCTGTTCCCGTCCCGTTCTCATCCGAATTCGAAAATTCTGATGTGGTGCGGTGGAGGAAGTCGGTATGCATAAGGTAGAACAATCAGAGTTATCGCGAAAGTGTCATATTTGTACAAATTACTAGTGTTTTTCTGGCAGAAACCACGGATTTCGGCCATCGGAAATCATCTAGAGGGTCAAAATCGTAGTTTCTTAAGTTTCTGGCAGTTGTTGCAATTTTAATAATTTGTTTTCTTTTCCAATAAGTTTAGAATTTCTTATTCTACAATTAGAGTTTAGCTAGGTTTTGCCTATTTAAACACTCTTATGCGTTTCCAGTTATATAGTTTTTGAAGTTTAACAAACAAACTGAGATTTCTCTCAAATCTATTATTTTCGGTATTCGCAAGAATTAACGAATCTTGATAAACAATTCTTTCTAGTCACGCACGCTTCATCAAATTCTTTGCCCCGTTTTCATTCGAATTAAAAAAAAAATTTGTAAAAGATGGAGAATAGTAGCATCTCTATTTTTATTTGGGATTGAGAGGGACTGTTTGATTGGTTGTTTAGTCTAGTGAGAGATGATATTAATAGTGGGCTTTTGGCTTAAAAAGGAATTAAAGAATGGTTGGTTGGGTTATTAACTCATAGATGGAATGTGTGCACCACCCATAATCTCTTTTCTTTACATTAGAGACTGTTTTGAGCTTAATTCTTCTTCTACACCTTTTTTTGGGATCTCCTATTTTTATCTTCTCTTGTGGACCATCCTTGCTTTTAATGCTTATTTGGCCAAACAACCCTTTCTCATTATCTCTCTCCTCATGGCAAAAATGTGGCTATGTGTTATCAATGCTCAATGGCCAGCTACTAATAAGGGTTTGAACCCTAAAATGGCCCCATTTTTTCGAATCAAACAAACTTCAAACTCTTATATATACGTTAAATCATAAGTTATAATGTGATTTATAATTTTAAATATTAAATTTAAAGTGACTAATCTGTTTTTTTTTAATTTACCTGATTTATGTTTGAACCAATTTACGTAGCTAGTTCATATCTATCACGTTGTACAAATTTGATTATTATCGATGTTTACTATGAAGTAGAGGTGTTCATTTCCAATTCATATCTGAAACTGATATAAAGGGTAAGTGTGATCCACAATTTTTAAATAAAAAATTTGGAAGTAGTTACGATAGTTTTCATTTAAATTATTCAATTTATGTGTCAGATTAGATTATTGAAAGGAAAATTTTATTAGGTAATGCAATTATAAGTCTGACAAACTTTTATCTTTAGCACGAGAAATAAATTTTAAAAGATCTAATTGATTCAATCGTTCCCATGTTCAAGCTCTCTGTGACTCGAATTTGAAGCATGGCATGTAAACCGAATTCTCCGCTCTTTATGTTCATGACACTTGAAGTTTAGTTTCTTGCCCACTCAATGTCAACCTTGTCGGTTGTAGTAAGTAGATCTTCCGTCATAAATTTTGTTCCCATGGTTCTCTTGAGTGTTAAAAAACTCGTCTTTTTGCTCAAGTATTCATTCAACAACATGATATTGATTACGATGATGCTTTAAGTTCAGTAGTTAAACATGTCACCATACAAATGTTCCAAGTCCTTGCCTTTTCTCCATTATACTCTATCCACCAACTTAATGTCAATAGTGTATTCCTTCACGCTCGACTTAACGAAACTGCGAATATGAAACAAGCTCTCAATTTTTTATCCTCTCCTCCCTAATCATGTATATTGTCTCAATAAAGCTCTTTACGGTCTTAAACAAGCACTCGTAACTTGGTATCAATATTTTCCTCATACCCTTATTTCATTGATTTTGTCACCAGTAAGATTGATATATCATTGTTCATCCATCGCCATGGCTCTCACGCTTTTCTTATTCTCTATGTTGTTGACATTATTTTCATCACGTCATCCTCTACTCTTCTCACATCCATTATGTCTTCTCTCAACACTGTATTTGCAATGAATAACCTCGGTCCTCTCCATTATTTTCTCGACATTTCTGTTACACATATTCTTTCAAGTTTTTGTTTCTCACAAAAAAACTTTGTTCGCAAGATCCTTTCTCGTGCAAACATGTCAAGTTGTAAACATTGTTTCACTCTTGTTAACGCCAAAGCCAAACTTTCTAGGTCTCCGGTCTCTAATCATTCCTTGTATCGTTTAGTGTTGAAGTTGATTATCTAAAAGGCTTTCATCAACTTCGAGTTTAATTTCAAATCAGGCTCTTTGTTTTCATTAAAGTAAATGGGCTTTACCCAGCTATACTCATTTGCAATTTATGGGCTGGGCTGGGCTGAAATCAATATAATATAGCCCGTTGGATGATCCACCATCCATGATCAAATCCAACGAACGGCTCCAAGTCCAACTACGCAAAACGACAACCCAGAATTGTCGTGCCATCCATCATCCCATGTCATGTGACCCGTGACCCACGCACGTGGGGCTCAGTTGAAAACCATCCACGCTCAGCCTGACTTTTTCACATCTCGCCTGTCCGTTTTCTCTGTTTTGGACACATACGCTACGCAGACATGTGTAACGGTTCAAGATACTTAAACTCCTTAATTAAAATTAATTCGCTTTTAAGTAGATTATAGGATATGGTGAGATCATAAGTTGGTAGATCAGTGACATGTACGGCCGGCGTGCAGCTCAGCGCCGGTGACCGTCAAAAAGTAGGAGAAAGCGACGTCTGTGGGTGTGGGTGTGAGTGAGCAGACCGTACCGTGGAGCGGCGTTGCAGGCGATCACGTCGATCCACGACCCGGTCAAAAGCTCCTCTGACATTGGACCACTCGACATCGATACTGCCTACGTGGCGCATATCAACGCGTTCTAGGACTCGGTGTTTTTTATGTCACCCCACACATTACTATAATACCCCTACAATCTCTTGAAACCAAGGTTACGATGGCAAACAAGAGTAGGGGTGGTTTGGGAAGTGTAAAAAAATGCAGCCAAGAAGCGGTCTCGTCCTTGACATATAAATTTGCCTAGAAACCTTCTTCTATCCATCTTTAGCCTTTTTCTCTCATCCTCTGTTTCCCCAATTTTTCATTTTCTATGCGACTGAGTAATTAATTGATTGAGATTAATTGAAAATATGCCTCTCACCGATTCACCATCGTTCCTGAACATTATCAGCATGCGGCGGAACCAGGTGGTGTCTTTGGACAGCGAGCAGGACACGGAGGACCTGGACCTGTTCCAGAGACACGTGGCCGACCGGTTCTCCGACCTCGTACCTCCCGCCGACAGCAACTCCTCCGACCCGATCCTCTCCATCGCGTGGCTCCGGAAGCTCCTGGACCTGTTCCTCTGCTGCGAGGCCGAATTCAAGGCCCTGATCCTCTTCTCCGAGGACCCGTCGATCGTCGTCAAGCCGCCGATGGACCGCCTCGTCCCGGAGATGCTGGAGCGGACGGTGAAGGCGCTCGACGTCTGCAACGCCGCGATGCACGGGATCGAGCCCGTCCGCCACTGCCAGCGCCTCGCCGAGATCGCGGTCGCCGCCCTGGAGCAGCGCCCGCTCGGGGACGGCCAGGCGAAGCGCGCCAGGAAGGCCCTGGCGTCGCTCCTGACCTCGCTCACGGTGGAGGACAAGGAGACCGTCCACCGTGCCCCCGAGCGGGCGTGGTCGTTCGGTCGGCGGGGCGGGGGCGGCTGCCCCGCCGCCTCCAAGGGCCGGAACGCGTGCTGCGCGTTCCGGCCCTCCACGTGGAGCGTGTCCAAGACGTGGTCGGCCGCCAGGCAGATCCAGGCGATGACCTCCAACCTGGCGCCGCCCCGCTGGGGGGAGACCAGCCCGCTGGCCACCCCCGTCTACATGATGAACTCCGTCATGGTGTTCGCCATGTGGGCCCTGGTGGCGGCGATCCCCTGCCAGGACCGGAACGGCCTCCCGACCAGCTGCCCCATCCCGAGGCAGCTGGGCTGGGCCCAATCGATCATCTCCATGCAGGACAGGATCGGTGAAGAGTGGAAGAAGAAGGAGAAGAGAGGCTCAGCCGGTCTGATGGAGGAAATGCAGAAACTCGAGAAACTTGGGAATTCATTATTGGAATTCACCGAGTCGTTCCAATTCCCCGGCGACCCCGACAAGGTGGAGGCAATGGCGGCGCAGGTCTCCGAGCTGTCGGAGACCTGCTACCTAATGGAGGTCGGGCTGCGAGCCCTCCAGCAACAGATCAGAGAGGTGTTCCACAGGATCGTCAGGAGCAGGAACGAGATCGTCGATGCCATGGATCAAGCCTCCAAATTGTCAATATCCAATGCCTGACCCAATAGTCGTCAATGTTGTTCCTCAACCTGGGAATGGAGCTGTCGATTGTTTACGAACTGTGAAAAAAATCTTCATTTGTACTTGTTTTTGTTTCATTGGCGGAGAATTTTGGGTTAGCTTTTGTATATCACATTTGGCAATTTCTTGGTCGGTCTAACTTGTAAAGGATCATGTGTATATCTAATATAGTGGATTTGATTTCAAATGCGACAGACCAATTCAACTGAAACATACATTTACGACACGTCGTTTGTTTCTCTCTGTGTTCTGAAATGGTGATTAACGGAATCGGAGTCTGGGAGAGGACTTTACGTTGTGTCCTTTGGATCTGTTGTAGAGCCAACTTCGTCTTCTCAATAGATTAATTAGTTTATTATCTCCTTAATTATTAAATAAATTGCACCATGTCGCAAGGTTCGATTTCTTCACTCTCTTGCTCCTTTCTCTTTTCTTCGTCTTCTTCACCAAACCCTAACCTTCTGCGTTTTTTACTTCTCTCGCAACCTTCGCTGGCACAGTTCGGAAGCTGATGGCGACCTTATCGGCTTCGATTTCCCTCAGGCATGGTGTCTCCTTCTGGTGTCCTCAACCTTGTTCTCTCAGTGGAGCTCGGCGCCAACCTTCTCGAAGCTTCCCGAGGACCTTCGCCTCTTTCGCTAATGAAAATCGCGAGTCGGTTACTTTTTTTGCTCAATCGATGATACTGATTTGTTCAGTACTAGTAGAGTTGATTCTGATTTGTGGATTTTGTTTCGTTTCGTTTCAAATTTGGTCAGGTTTGTGATCGTTGGAGGTGGAAATTCTGCTGGATATGCAGCTAGGACCTTTGTGGAGCAGGGGATGGCTGATGGACGGCTCTGTATTGTGACAAAGGAGGTGAATGTTCAATTAGCTTCTGTAATTTGATTTGATTTGATTGTGATGGTGATTGCTTTAGCTCTATTCTCTAATTGATGTTCACTGGTTGATGTAGCTCTAATTTTTGTTATTGTTGCAGGCTCATGCGCCTTATGAGCGACCGGCTCTCACTAAAGCTTATTTGTTTCCTAAGGACAAAAAGCCAGCGCGCCTGCCTGTAAGCGTTTTTTTGATGTGCACAGTTTCATGATGCAGTTCTTAAAATTTTGTGTATTTTCAAATGGCATTGATCATTGGACATATCGCACGGATGCATACTTAAATAATTGGTTATAACATTCTGCGAGTTCATTGGTTTATAATTTTATTAGGGTTTCCACACTTGTGTTGGATCTGGCGGAGAGAGGCAAACTCCCGATTGGTACAAAGAGAAAGGGATAGAGGTACTTCTCGTGTAGTCCTTTTTTGTCATGTCTTACGCCTATGGCGGACACGTGACTTTACTTCTTATTGTTTCTATTTTCTAAGAAGTCTTAATTATGATGTCGTGACGCTTGTTCCATTTTTGCTTTAGATGTTATATGAAGATCCCGTCACAGGTATTGACACCGAAAAACAAACCTTGACGACAAATTCAGGAAAGCTTCTTAAGTATGGATCCCTTATAGTTGCTACAGGATGTACAGCCTCAAGGTACTTCATTGAATCACTAATCAGTTAGTTTTTCTCCTCGTTAACAAAGGAAGGATCATTTCTTCACAATTTTGTGTCCTAGGTTTCCTGAAAAGATTGGAGGAAATATACCTGGTGTACACTACATTAGAGATGTTGCAGATGCTGATTTGCTGATATCATCGCTTGTAAGTTTGGTTTCATTGCACTTGAACTATTTCTCTGTACCTGTGTGTGTGACTTAAGAGTGTGTATGTTCAAATGACGTGTTAAATGAGCAGCATGTATTTCCCCTGTATTGAATTTATTGGTAACGTCGATGGTGAATTACATATCACCTATTTATGTATTTATGTATTTACTTTTGTATTATAAATATATATGTTGGCGTAGTTCTTAGAGACAGAGGGGCATCAAATAGGCTTAATAGGGGATCTATATTGCTGTCAGCGTTGATGTCTTTCAACCAGTATGTCTGGATCGTCAGTACATTGAGCATCTGAATTAAACTCACTTGCCTTGAACTGTTTGTAAAACTATTTACCAGTATAGAAAGCTGAACATGGTCATCCCTACAATTTTCGTAATATAGGCAAATGAAATGTATTTCAGTATTTCTTTAGATATCAAATTCTCTTGCCATTTCATCAGTGACTATATAGAAGTTTCCTGCAATTTTTATTTATTTAGTTTCAGAGTTCATACAATAACTCAAACTTTAATACTTTAAGTTGGAATTTAGTGATCTCATACTTATTATTGTTCTGATTGAAATTCCGATTTATATTTTCTAGGAGAAGGCACGGAAGGTAGTTGTTGTAGGCGGTGGTTATATTGGCATGGAGGTTGCTGCAGCAGCTGTAGCTTGGAAACTTGACACTACGGTATGCAATTTGCACATTTTGGTTTTTATGAATATAGTATAGATGGTTTCACTAATTTTGTATTTATGGTCGGTTTGTTGTTTGTTTGTTGGGATTTGCTTGTTATGACATTTACCTTCTTCCTATGATGCTGAGTTTTCAGAGTCAATGATCACAATTGTAAAGTGGCTTTGGCTTTGCCATGAATTTTTTTATATATTAGTTTCTGCGTAGATCTGAATCAAAAGACAGGATTATTCTTAAGCCGTAAACTTAAGCAAACATCTTTGCACTGTTTCGTTGTCGACATAAAAATTCCAATTTGCACTTCCAATATTTGAGGGTAATCGAGATAAATATGCTGCAAGTGTTTGGGTTCAAAGGCCATGTTTCTTGATCTTTTTACCAGTAAAGTTTAAAATTGCAAATATTTATTTCTTGAAAAATAGGTAATATTTCCGGAGAATCATCTCTTGCAAAGATTGTTCACTCCTTCACTTGCCCAGAGATATGAACAACTCTACCAAGAGAATGGTGTCAAACTAGTAAAGGTACCTCAACATCTTTTGAGTGCAAGAAGACACATCGGGATATCATCTTAACTTATTGTTTGACCAGGGTGCCTCCATCAAAAACTTAGAAGCTGGTTCTGATGGACATGTGACTGCTGTTAAACTTGAAGATGGATCCACCATTGAAGCCGACACGGTAGTCCTTTGTTTTTGAGTGTCTTCTATATTAAGGCATCCTTCCATTAATCATTATATACTTGTTCCCCTTCCCCGTGCAGGTAGTTATTGGCATAGGAGCCAAACCTGCTGTCAGTCCCTTTGAGAGGGTGGGCTTAAACACCGATGTTGGTGGAATACAGGTGGGCCTGATTGTCTGCGGTTAATTTGTTTATTTTATTGTTACCATTTATACTTATTGTTGCAAATTTGGCTCGTTTACCTTCCTAAATATATTTAGGATCACGCACATGAGATGACATTTGCTATCAAGTTGATATGATAGGTTTATGATGCTTCTTGCAGAATATATGGTTAAGATGATAAAACGCCATTTCTTTATGATATCGTGGCTGTTCTATTACTCTCTACCTTACTATTTCTACCACAATAGATAAGCTATTGACTCTTCCTTTTTTTCCCATAACTTTCTGTTATATTTCCAACTTCATTTAAATTTCAAACAACCCTGGATTATCTGAGCAAATTAATGTCCTTGGGGAAACTGATTTCAAAATATTGATGAAATAAACTCATTCCTTTTATTATCAATTGTCATATTCAGCACTTAAAAAACTGTATGGCCCAAATTTCAGGTTGACGGTCAGTTTCGGACAAATATACCTGGTATTTTCGCAATTGGAGATGTAGCAGCATTCCCATTGAAGGTATGCTTTCTTGTGATTAAGCACTCTTCCTTTCTTGGATTATTTGAAAGTAAACATGGTGCGCAATCATCAGATGTATGATCGTATAGCACGAGTTGAACACGTAGATCATGCTCGGCGATCAGCACAACATTGTGTTAAATCAATATTGACCGCACGGAGTCACAGGTAAGTTGGACTCTTGTTCACTGGTTTTTCAAGACATGATAAACAATAATATTTTGTCCTGCTGAATTATCACTCTCCTCCATTGCTTCACTGCATGATATCCAGGTATGATTATCTCCCATACTTCTACTCAAGGGTCTTTGAGTATGAAGGGAGCCCTAGGAAAGTATGGTGGCAGTTTTATGGAGACAATGGTAAGAACCTTCCACTCATCTTGTGGATGCCTCATTTTCACTTTTAATCATTTGTCTATATTCCATCCCATTTTAATTGCTCTTATGTTATGGCCAGTTGGAGAGACAGTTGAAGTTGGAAACTTTGATCCCAAGATTGCCACTTTCTGGATAGATTCTGGTATGCGTGTTCAAGAACTCAGTCTCTCTGGGTGTAGTTTAATGTTTTAACTTCAAAAGAATAACCTTCTTCTATTTGTTGTTCTTCAGGCAAATTGAAAGGGGTTCTTCTTGAAAGTGGAACTTCCGAGGTATGCAACTTAGCCCTCTTTTTCTTGAACACGCGGCAGTGTTTACCTTAAATGGGAGAGTGTGATTCCTTTGAATGTCCTCTCAAATAATGATCACCTTGACCATGACCTATCAATTTCTGCTTCCGAGGATGAGGTTTAACAGACAGGATTAGTGAATCACCTGGAAAGAACAAATTCAGGAAGAAGAAAAGAACTTTACTATCTGCAGTGCACTATTCAGAATTAGTAACCTTACAACTGCTGTATTTGCCTACTATTGCTAGCGAACTAACACTCTATAATGCTCGTGATTTTGAAGGAATTCGAGCTCCTCCCTAAACTTGCAAGGAGCCAGCCTCGCGTCGACAAAGCCAAGCTACAAAGCGCCTCTTCCGTCGAGGAGGCTCTGGAAATTGCCAAAAGCTCTCTCTAGGACGATTCGAAACTCTACAGTGACAAGACACAATAAAGAATATTCCTGTTTTGTAGCCGCCCCCTCTAATGTCTGTCTATAAGAGCTGTAGTTGTTAGAATAAGATGGTTATCTACTTTGTTCAACTTGGGTCACCTACGATATGTATGCCGTTAATCTATAACTACTTTATTTCTTTGATGAATGAGAGGTCAAAGCGCAGTTTCGATCCCTGTGGCTCCCCGCCATTAATTGTCCGTAAATGCTGAAAGCGAAATACCAAGATGTTATTGTCCCAACCCAAAGTGCGCAATTCGGCCAAAATTCGAATCACGACAATAGTGTAAGGCCTTTAGGGAGGTGGGTTAACACCAGTGTTCCAAAAATGGCCTTTAGGGAGGTGGGTTAACACCAGTGTTCCAAAAATCTCTGACTTGCCAATTAATTTTCAATTAGTTTTCAAAAAAGACCATTTTTGTCTGATCAACACATTAGGGGTGTACACGGTTCGGTTTTTAACTGAACCGACCGGTTTGGTTCGTGAAGAAATCAAACCGAAACTGAACCGAAAAAATTCTGTCGGTTTGTCAGACCGAACCGACCAATTTGGTCGGTTTTTGGTTTGAACCGAATTGAACCGAAAATCAGCCACAAAATAAAAAAAAAATCTAAATCAAGCAAAAAATGATTAGATTTCGATCGGTTTTTAGAAAAATTATGTATAACAATTTTACACGAACTAAAATAAAACGTTAATAAAGCCTAAAAAGAAAAGTCCAATTGAAAAACACCCTAAATTGAAGGATAAACCGGAGAATTCATTATAATTTGAACCGGAGTCGGTCGGTTCGGTTTCTGATCGGTTTTGATTGATTGAACCGAAATCGAACCGACCAAGAGCAAAACCGACCATTTTTCGGTTCGGTTCAGTCGATTTTGGTCGGTTCGGTTTTTTTTTAACACCCCTACAACACATATCGTTTTTTAGGACACTGGTTAACACCAACCCTATACCTCATAAAAGTCAAAGGGTGTGCAATATAAGGGACAAAAAAATTGTGAAGAGTTTGGAAGGGCAGGACTTGGTCACACCCAAATCCTTGAGACACTTATTATTTGTTTATCTCCATTTGCTATAATAACATCATCATATAGAGGTTCATATCCATACTCTGTTCATCTTTTTTATATATCAATGAGACAGTCCACCTTTTTGCCTTCTTCAGCAAGCAATCCTTATATTAAAACTTAAACCCTCTCTCTCTCTCTCTCTCTCTTCAGCAAGTCACTTTCTTCTTCTCCTTGTTAATTTGCTAGGGGAATTTCTGGTTCATTTCTTATTCATCAATCAAGTCCTGGTCTCGGCGTCTCGCTTACCGATCTGGCAATTAGATATGAAGGTGAGTCAACATCTTACTAATTTCCTAATTTCCTGGCAAAATCACCACTCTTTCTTTTTCTTTGTTTATTGGATTTTCTTATCATTGGTTATTTGATTTCTCTATTACTATACCCACCAAATATCTCTGTCTCACATGTGTTCTGTTTCTTGATCACTTTCAAATTCTTATGGCAGAAAGTGGTATTGAAATTGGATTTGCACGACAACAAGGGCAAGCAGAAGGCCATGAAAGCCGTCTCCACCCTCTCAGGTAAATTAATTCATACCAAAGACTAAAGACCGTGAGTGAAATGACAGAGACCTGATAAGTCAGCGGTATTGTTGATCAAATTTGTTCCTAATGAAACTTTTTTATTGTGTTTCAGGGATTGATTCAATAGCCATGGACATGAAGGACAACAAAATGACAGTGACCGGGGGCGTAGACCCGATCGAGGTTGTGGCCAAATTGAGAAAGGTGTGTCACGCAGACATAGTGACGGTGGGTCCGGCAAAGGAGCCGGAGAAGAAGAAGGAGGAGCCGAAGAAGGATGAGCCGAAGAAGAAGGACCCGAACGAGCAGATAGCAGAGCTTGTGAAGGCCTATAAAGCCTACAACCCTCACTTGACCTCCCATTACCATGTGGTGAGCATGGAAGAGAACCCAAATGCTTGTGTCATTTCCTGAGACCTGTACAGTTTTTGCTTTTTGTCTCTCTGTCATGTATAGATTGTATCAGTATATGGATTCTTGATGCTGATCAAAAAAAAATATATGAGTTCTTGATTGATTTCTTGATTGAAATTTTTATCTATCAGTTGGTTTTTTTATATGAATTACTTTTAAACATTAAGGAAAATGTTAGATAACTATATCCTACTATGAACACATTTCCTCTAAAATTTTGTATGAAACCGTTATGTTTTAAAGCGAAAAATCTAAAATGACCTCGACGGGTAATTTTTAAATCCAAAATTTACTTTTAGATGTGTAATCAAGGGCATTTTAGGCTTTTCACTTTCAAACTTAACGTTTTCCATCCATTTAATGTATCTGAAATAGTCAAAACCTAACTAGGCATAGTGATTAGGGATAGTTATGTCATTTTTCATAAAAAAATTAAGCAAAATTTACCGATGAATTAGATTTTGTCCTGCACAACCAATTCTGGCCTAGAGCATGCACCCTTCTAGTTTATGTCATCTTTCCCTTATTTTAAAATATAATCTGTTGAAGTTTTCGAGCTAAGTTATTTTAATAGTGTATCTGTTTGTAGTTTTGTTTTAGAGAATTATAGATGGCGATAAACCTGGGAATAGAAGGTGCCAATGACGTGCATAATGTAGAAAGGTCTCGAAGCTTTAAAATATGAGCGTTTTCAACTTTCAGATTGTTCAATTCTCGGCACAAGATGTGGAAAATTTGTGTGGCAATGACTTTTGGAAGAACAGTTTTATGGCCGCAATATGTCAAACAGCGTGCGAGCTCATTTCAATAAACTGTAAATGTAAACGAGCCGAGTTTTTAATGAGCCGCTCAAGATAGGTTACTTAAATATTCAGTATGAACTTGTTATAATCAAGCTCAAGTCGAATTCGAGCTTAAAATTGGAACCGTTTAATCAATGAACGAGCTGATCTCTGGTTTGTCCCTTAAAAAAGCTCGACCCATGAGCGGGCTCGGTTAATATTTGATTAATCATATTTTTATTAATATATTAGTAAATATTTATAGCGAGCTGAATCGAGCTGCTTCGTTTACTGTTTAATGAACTATATATTTGTATTTAATATTATTTTGCTTTTAGTGAATATTTGTACTGAAAATTAACGAAATAGAACTGAGCTGAACTTGAGATTATCTATTTTTTTTAGCTGAACTCGAGTAGGCCGAGTAATATTACTCAAGCTGAATACTTTATTTATGAGTCAAATTCAAGGCGAAACCTGCCAAACAGAAGTTCGATTCGGGTCGTTTATATCATGTCACCTTAATATTTTCTTGACCATGAACAAGAGTATACTTGTTTTAATTAGTTCATGGATGACGTCACTTGGCATGGCAATGGCTCACCAATATCTAACTAATATTTTGTTCTCAAAGCAAAACCCACATCATCATTAGTGTCATCTATGGATATATTATAATTAACGAGCACTGTTAGCGACTGATTAATTGTGAGCATAATCGTCGATGCACCAATGCTAATCCACCAACTACTCGTTGACTATAGACACTAACCACAAAGTCATAGAAATGATGAGAAACGAAAATACAAAAGTCAAAACCTATCAGTGTCTCGAAGATGGGTTGGTCAATGGTCAGGACCACCAGTACCCAACTCTGCTCAGGATCTGATTTCATTGTTATGTGCTGTGATTTCTTGAATTCAAATCTTCATTAATGTATGATCAGTGCTATAACCAGAAAATGGGAAGCGGAAATAAATATAAAGTCTAGGCAGATAGTGTATCGGCTACGTTCATGAAAAAAAACGAGTTCATGTTCATATTCATGTGTTAAGCAAATAGGAAAGATAGAAACAGTATAGAGCAATATTATTGATATACTTGATTGTATGAAATATAATAGAAAATGCACACACTCGAGCTCAAAATGGTGGCACATAGGATTCAATTAGTGACTTAGAGAAAATATTGGTGGTTTGCAGAGAGTAACAGTCACTCGAGTGAGATGTTGTCTACGAAGTTAATCTCTCCGAGCAATCTGAAAGTATTTGGTTGTCTAGAAAAAAAAATTAATCATATGTAAGAGAATCAAATTCCTAGCATACAGTGACTGACTAATAAATTTTCATCTTTTGATCACTCTTGATTCACATCAGTCTACATATACATAGCACAACAGTTTCAAATTAAGATCACACTAAAATGTAAGAGATTACAAGCTTTATAAGTTACAATTGCTTCCACGGAACTCAGAAAAACACATACCTTTTCTCACACAATGTGAAAAAAGAAAAAAAAGAAGAAGAAAGCAAGAACAGAGTCATCGTATTACAGACTCTCCCCAATCTCAGGAGCATTACTGCATCCTCAGATTCGGATTATTTTTACTCAATTAATAAAAATTAAAAATCACTACCCACATCAATGTACTCAATCTAAGTGGCCCTGACGAGCGGCGAGGACAGCGGGGAGTGCGGCGACATGGGCGACATCATGAAGTCATCGAACCTCCTGGACGACGAAGACAGGCTGAGCCGCCCGAGGCTGTTCTGCCAGCACATCCTCTTGACGGCCGGCAAGACGGCGGCGGCGGCCCCGCCGCCCTCCTTGTTCTGGAGTGCAAAGGTGATGATCCTTGTGAGAGCGACCTGCATTGTCTTGTCGTCCATGTTGGCGAAGCAGACCCTGAACCACCCAGGCTCCGAGCAGTGGAACGACGCTCCGGGAGAGACGTTGAGCTTCACGTCCTTGATGATCACCCTCCACAGCGCCGTCTCCGCCTCGAAGCTCTTCTCCTTCAGCAGCCTCCTCAGGTCCATCCAAATAAACAAACCTCCATTGCTCTTCAAGCACCCTATGTTCACCTGCGCGAGCCCCCTCGTGAACGCCCTGTGCCTGCGGGCGAGGCGATTCGCGCTCTCCGATATGAAGCTCCCGACGAACTCCTCGTCCGACAGCATCGAGGCGATCAGGTGCTGCGTCTGCGTCGAGACCAGCCCGAAGCTCGACATTTTCCGGCCGATGCTCACGACGGTGTCGTTGTAGGAGTAGACGATCCCGACGCGGAAACCCGGGAACCCCAGGTCCTTGGAGAGGCTGTACACGATGTGCACGAGGTTTTTGTTACATGGGACGTTGTCGCAGTCGATGACCTCGGCGACACTGACGAAGGCGGGCTGGGAGAAGACGGTGGCGGCGTAGATCTCGTCGCAGACGAGGTGGATGTTTTTCTCGTTGATGAAGGCTACTAAACTCTGTAGTGTCTCTCTGTCGAGGATCGTTCCCAATGGGTTCGACGGGTTTGTTATGAGGAGGCCCTTGACTCTGATGTTGGAGTCTCGGGCCTTCTGGTAAGCCTCCTCGAGGGCGGTTCGGGTGATTCTGAAGTCGTTCGAGCTCTCGCAGACCACCGGGAGGAGCTGGACTCCGGTTCTCCACCTCAGGTCTCTATCGAATCTGTAACATCGTAAAAAAAATCGTTAAGCGCTAATCAGTCAGAAAGAGCTTTCTAAAAATTAATCGATGACCGGTTAGAAAAGTAGTGATTTTTACAACATTATGGTCAATGGGTTTGAGAAGAAAATTATATTTTGTCGTGACAGGATCAATAATGGAGTGATTGGGTCCAGCCCGATTGAGACGGTGACACTGAGTTTATAAAATTGCCTAGAGAGTGTCATGGCAATTATCAAGACAGTGACTGGTCAGATCATGTTAGGCTTATTTTAATTAATCTGTGAATTGAAATTGAGGGCTTACCCTGGATAATAAGGGGTGGGGACCAGAAATGCGTCGCCGGGATCGGCCAAACAGAAGGCGATCATTTCGTGAGCTCCGGTGGCTCCTCCGCTCATCACGATCCGGTCCGGGTCGAATGTGACTCTGTTTCCTCTGACTCTTCCCATGAAATTCGCCACAGCCTGTGGACAATTCAACAAAACAGTCTGGTCAATTTCACACAAACAACACAAGACCAAGACCAAATCGATCAGATTAATGTTTTTTTGATGTTGCGTACATGTCTGAACTCCGGCAAGCCGTGGTAGTCTTGGAAGATCGCGGTTTCCCTGAACTCTCTGAGTCCGGCCGGCGTGCAGATTGAGGCTTTCGGGTTCTCTCTGATCCATTGCTCGATCAACTCAAAAGAAAGCTGCAAAAAAAATAACATTTTTTTGTAAACACAAATTTTTAATAAATTTATATAAGAAATCAGATTTTTATTTGAAGGGTTGATTAATTACCTGATTCTCAGCAAGACCCATCTGGATCACACCGTGAGGGTTCTGGGTAAGGTGAAAAGGGTTGCTGTCGTAAGCTTTCCAGCCGTCGAAGTACGGCGAGTTCTCGCCGTGGCCATCTCCGGTCGCCATTTTCGACAGCAATGCCCTCTGATCAGACACGTCACCCATATCTCGTACTCTGAAATCAAATCGAATCGAATACTCGGAGTGTGTTAAAGACTGTGGTGCTGTCGGGAGATGAGAGGTGATCAAGAAGATCAGTAGAGAGGTGTTGAAGAAGTGAAGCTTTGGTGGATGATGTTGGAGGGTTGGTTTGGTGATGGTATTTATAGAGTGTGATGATAAATAAATGTAGGTGAAGTGAGGGAGGGAGGGAAGGTTCGCAGAAGAGAGAGTGAGTAAATTGTTGAAAGTCTTCTTCTTAACAGCGGTTGGCGATGTAGCAGTAGCCACCATTTATTCCAATTTTTCTATTCCAATTTGGGGTTGCTTTTACTCTATACTAAACCATGTAGTCACATAGGAAAATACTTTGATCTTGCTCGTTTTTATTCAAGGGTGGCTATTTTGGTCCGCCTCGGACCGGGTTGAATCTGAAATTGAATTTTACGAAGTTGTCAATATGTGTTTTTTTATCTTGGACCGGACCAGATGGAATCGAATTGATTTGCTCTACGAATTTTTTGAATAGTTGAAATGAAAAGGAATAATTTGATATGTCTGACTTGTTAAATTGAAGACAAATTAGTTCGATTCACTGAAACATGACTATTTATTTGTAGAAGTGGGAACGAGTGGTTTTAGGACAGTTTCAGTGGTATTCGTCCCGCTTATATACATGCATACTTGTCCCTTTGAATATCACTCAAATACTCGATGGGAAGGGGATTCTCTAAAATACATTATATCCACCTTGAAATAATTAAAAACAACGATTGTATTTTCGAATTAATTAATCAATAGATCAAGTCGTTCAAATATTTTCGCATTAACTAACTATAACTGATTCACACTTTGATATTCTAACCTTTTTTCCCCCTCTTTTTAGTACTCTAACTATCTGTTTGTGGCACACATGCTAGCTTTGTTGATATAAACTTAAAATGACCAAACTACTCTTATTTGTCATTCAAATTTTCCCAAGTGTCCCCAAAAGTGTCACTGAGACTCTCTTTTTTCCTCTCTCCTACTCTGTATCTCACAGTGCTGGACCGCTAGCTCTCTAAATCATCCTCATTTGCGGTGTGATCCTCTTTGCCGAAAAATGACAGAAAAAAGCTCATGTGCACACTGCACACATCTTGACGGCGACCGAACCGAACCACTTTGTTGGAGCTCCATTGCGAGCTACTGCTCCAAACCACACCCACTTTTCCGGAAGTCTAACTCGGTTGCCAAGCTCCGACTTCAAAACCCCCCGTGGTCGAGTCTAGCTCCACCGAATACACTTGCCGAAGCTGCATCCCTGTCGCCGTGAAGCTCACCGGAGACAAAACCGAACTCACCTTGTCAGAGTTCCAACT